>CM059426.1:139708822-140308822 GCA_030390025.1 Squalus acanthias | reverse complement strand
CACAACCTGGAGATAATGTCCAAAACACTAAACAAAAGTTTGAACACGAACCTCGGCCTTTAATAAAAAATTGACCAACATTTCGTCACACCTTCTACTTTTTGCTCTTCGAGGGTGATCTCCTTTTCTTGCACACTTCCCCCCTTCCCACCCTACTGCTCCTCCATAATGGGGCCCCAGTGGCTGCAGCAAGGCTGGTGGAAGGCTGCTGATTGTCAGAACCTGAGACTACAGATGCCCTTGAAGGATGGCCTCGACCAGCTCTGGGCCTGGAGGGCCCGGCTACAGACTGCACCAACTCTGCATGGGCGGCAGCAGTCTGGGCTACAGGCGGTGGCAAGTGCAATGGGGAAGTGACAGTGGTGGCAGCAGGAATGTTGTCATCTTGAGAGAGGACAGCACCTCCCTGCTCGACCGACACACTGGCAATCCCACGGGGCAGCACATCAGCATCCGGAGCAATCTGTTGGAGCACAGATTGCTGGCCTGCTGCGGCACGGTGAGAGCCCCGGGGAAATGTGTCCGAACCAGCGACAATGGCAGCAGTCAGTGCTTGCGTGGCCTCAATCTGAGTCTGCGTGAGAGCAGTCTGAGATGGCATCACGGCAGCCAGTGACTGAATTGCAGCATTAAGCTTTAGCGTGGCATCCGCCTGTGCTACAGCGAAGTGCTCCACACTCCTTGCCAGTGCATCAATGCATTCGGGCACCCTTCCCACTGCACCCATGAGCTGAGTGTGCATGTCCACCGCCTGGGTGTTCATTTCAGCGATGAGCCGCTCCTCCTCTGCGTCCAGCGCTGAAGGACTCGCTGGCCGACTCTCCCTCCGGGGAGAAGGCCCCCGAGCTTCCCTAGCCACATCGTGTTGCTGCAGCCCGCTGGGTCCTGGAGCTTCACCCTCATCAGACCCTTCCCCCCTGCTCCCCTCCAGGGAAGACATGTTCCCAGTGTGGGCATGGGCTTCCTCGGGAGAGGGTAGTGCTGATGCTCCGGCTGCCTCTTCCTCCTCGCCTGCAGCTTCGCTCCCACTGGCAGCTTGAGGGCCCGTCTCCTCAGCTGGTGAATCACCATCTGAAAGCAGGGAGGTACAAGTGTGGCTTTAGCGTGAGGACAGGGGGGCAGTAAGGGAGGAAGGAGTGCAGCGATTTAGTAAGTTGGATTGAAAGTGTCAAAGGCTGGTGTTGTGAGGGACAAGTGGAATGAGAGAGGAGAAAAAGGTGATGACCTTACCATTGCTGTCCCAAACGGGGTCGGCCTCTCCAGGGGCAACGGGACTGATCACCTGGCTTGCCACAATCCTGTCGACGCGCGCCTCAAGATTGCTGAGAGGTTGCAGCTGAGGCCGCCCTCCACCTGTCCGTTGCTGCTGTCTCCTATTATGAGATAGCTTGGCCTGCAAGAAAAAGGACGGCGTCTGAGTAAATATACAGCCATGGTCTTGCCTGATGTGCCTTACATAATTGAATAGCCCTTAATGTATGCAGCCATGGTCTTGCCTGATGTGCCTCCCATAATTGAATAGCCCTTAATGTATGCAGCCATGGTCTTGCCTGATGTGCCTCCCATAGTTGAATAGCCCTTACTGTATGCAAATTGTGTAATGTGCATGTGTGTTTCATGAGAGGGCCATAGGTATTGGATGAGTGTTGGGCATTGGGGTTTTAAGACCCTCTGGCCATAGAGTGAGGTTGAGATGGAGGGATGGAGAGGTATTGAAAAAAAGCCACTTACCCTGACGACCCGAGTGAGGTCGTTGAACTTTTTGCGACATTGAGTATGGGTCATGTGCATGAAAAGGTAAATCTTGCTTGACTAATCTACTGGAATTTTTTGAGGATGTAACTGGTAGAATAGATAAGGGAGAACCAGTGGATGTGGTGTATTTGGACTTTCAGAAGGCTTTCGATAAGGTCCCACATAAGAGATTAGTGTGCAAAGTTAAAGCACATGGGATTGGGGGTAAGGTACTGACATGGATAGAGAACTGGTTGGCAGACAGGAAGCAAAGAGTTGTAATAAACGGGTCTTTTTCCGAGTGGCATGCAGTGACTAGTGGGGTACCGCAGGGATCGGTGCTAGGACCCCAGTTATTCACAATGGGGCAGAAATTAGGCTCGCCACGGGTGAGTATGCACTGTGTACTCACCCGTGGACGGAACGAAAGTGCCGGTTTCTTGCATGCACTGCGCATGCGCGGGAAACCGGCACTTCCGTTCCCCTGAAGGAAGGGGTTCAGAGGTCGAATGCGCACGCCGGAGGGCCAGCGCATTCGCCTCGCACTTCGTTTTTTTTTACAGGTTCCTCCGTGAAGGTTAGCACGGAGAAGATGCACATTGAAAAAGGAGGCGCAAGGCCTTCTTTTAACAAGGTAAGTGTTGATTTTATTAAAATTTAAACATTTTTTTCACAGATTTATCTTTTTTAATTACTTTAAAGAAAGGTAAGTTTAGTTTTAGCCCCGTTAAAAAATGTAATTAATTTTTTCAAAAATTTAAATTTTTGTTTAAAATAGTTAATTAATGTAATTTATAGTTATTTTAAAAATGTGATTATTTTTTAAAATTTATTTGTAGTTTTAGGGATGTTTTGGGGCTGATCTGTATTCATAGATTTGACAGGTCTTCCTGTCAAATCTATGAATGAAAGATGGTCTGCTGCCATTGGCTCTCCATGGCCCACGCGATCCCAGGGGACGCATCGCACTAACTACGCCCTGGGATACACAAGCACTGCGTGCCGGCAGTTGGAGGAGGCCCAGGACCGGAATCCCCCGTGGGCCCAGAGGTCAACGGCAGGCGCGGTAGGCAGGTGCACCCGCGGGAAGCCAGGGAGCCGAATTTCTGGCCCAATATATATTAATGATCTAGACGAGGGAACTAGATGTAATATCTCCAAGTTTGCAGATGACACAAAGCTGGGTGGGTGTGTGTGCTGTGAGGAGGATGCAGAGAAACTCCAGTATGATTTGGACAGGTTGGGTGATTGGGCAGATGCATGGCAGATGCAGTATAATGTGGATAAATGCGAGGCTATCCACTTTGCTGCCAAAAACAGGAAGGCAAATTATTATCTGAACGGCAATAGATTGGGAAAACGGGAAGTGCAACGAGACTTGGGTGTCCTTGTGCACCAGTCGCTGAAGGTAAGCATGCAGGTGCAGCAGGCAGTTAAGAAGGCAAATGGTATGTTGGCCTTCATAGCGAGAGGATTCGAGTACAGGAGCAAGGATGTCTTGCTGCAGTTGTACAGGGCCTTGGTGAGACCACACCTTGAGTATTGTGTGCAGTTTTGGTCGCCTTATCTGAGGAAGGATGTTCTTGCTATGGAGGGAGTGCAGCGAAGATTCACCAGACTGATGCCTGGGATGGCAGGAATGACGTCTGAAGAGAGATTGGGTCGATTGGGCTAGAGTTTAGAAGAATGAGAGGGGATCTCATTGAAACTTATAAAATTCTAACAGGACTAGACAGACTAGATGCAGGAAGTATGTTCCTGATGGTGGGGGAGTCCAGAACCAGAGGTCACAGTCTAAGGATAAGGGGTAAGCCATTTAGGACTGAGATGAGGAGGAATTTCTTCACCCAGAGAGTGGTGAACCTGTGGAATTCTCTACCACAGAAGGCAGTTGAGGCCAATTCATTAAATATATTCAAGAAGGAGTTAGATATATTTCTTAAGGCTAAAGGGATCAAGGGATATGGGCAGAAAGCAGGGACAGGGTACTGAATTTGGATGATCAGCCATGATCTCATTAAATGGCGGAACAGGCTCGAGGGGCCGAATGGCCTACTCCTGCTCCTATCTTCTATGTTTAGACGCAAAAGGCGTCAAGGGGTATGGGGAGAGAGCGGGAATATGGTATTGAGATAGAGGATCAGCCATGATCATATTGAATGGTGGAGCAGGCTCGAAGGGCCGAATGGCCTACTCCTGTTCCTATTTTTCTATGCTTCTATGTTTCTATGGGTCCTGGGCACCATGCTCCTGGAGGAGACGTGCTGAGCCACCTCCCTCCACACTCTTCTGTAGTCGCGCGGCAAAGGCCTCCTGTCACTCTCAGGGTAGAGTATAGATCTTCTGTGCTCCACCGCGCCAACCATAGCCTCCAAGGCCTGCTCGCTGAAGCGCTGAGCTCGTTCTCTCACCCTCTCCATAGTCCTTGGCTGGAAAATGTAGTCACAGGCCTCTCCAGGCTGAGATTCAAGGCTCCAATGAGCAGGGTGTGGCTGGAGAGCAAGATCGACCCTCCCCTTTAAGAACTGACCGGCGCCAGTGTGTCTGTGTTCCATCGCTAACTGACATCGCCTGCGCTGTGCCCGCGCTCTGAGTTAGCGCCTCGCTCCTCTGCCTTTGCGCCTTAAGACAGATGTGTAGCGCCTGATTTAGCGCTCCAATCACCTCCAGGGGCGATAAAAGCCAAGTTTGCAGTCGGAGGCGATAATTAGCGCCAGGCGCTAAACTTTGTGTCCGGCCGATAATCGTGCCCCAAACGGGGCGATACTGATTTTCTCCCCCCATATTTTTGGGTTGGCAGGCTGTAAATAGTGGGGTTCTGCAAGGATCAGTGCTTGGGCCTCAGCTATTTACAATACATGTTAATGACTTAGATGAGGCGACCGAGTGTAATGTATCCAAGTTTGCTGAAGATAGACAAAGCTGGGTGGGAAAGTAAGTTGTGAGGAGGATGCAGAGAGGCTGCAAAGGGATATAGACAGGTTAAGTCAGTGGGCAAGAACATAGCAGATGGAATATAATGTGGAGAAATGTGAAGTCATCCACTTTGGTAAGAAAATTAGAAAAGCAGAATATTTTTTAAATGGTGAGAGATTGGGAAATGTTGGTATTCAGAGGGACCTGGGTGTCCTTGTACACAAATCATAGAAAGTTAACATGCAGGTACAGCACGCAATTAGGAAAGCAAATGGTATGTTGGCCTTTATTACAAAAGGATTGGAGGAAAAAGAGTAAAGAAGTCTTACTGCAATTATATAAAAATGAGAAGTCGCACAACACCAGGTTATAGTCCAACAGATTTATTTAAAATTACAAGCTTTCGGAGCTATCGATCGCCCCTTCTTCAGGTAAAGTTACACTGAGTGAATCTACAAAAGTTCACAGAATATAAACACAGAAAATGCAGAGATA
The DNA here is from genome assembly GCA_030390025.1 of Squalus acanthias. NCBI lineage: Eukaryota > Metazoa > Chordata > Chondrichthyes > Squaliformes > Squalidae > Squalus > Squalus acanthias. Next base: position 140,303,677 of record CM059426.1, on the reverse strand, counting down.
CAATCTTTCCTTACATCAAAGACACACCAAGAGCACAGCCAAGACAATGAGATGTGTCCCAGGGGGTCCAACGTGTCAAATCCTGCTGTCTGCATATCCTCTCCATATCCCTTCCTCTCTCTCCGTCCTTTTTGTGTTTGTTTTTTTGTGTTTGTTTTTTAAAAACTGGAAAGACAGACAACGATGTCAAGTCACGTTCTGTAGCATGACATGAACCCGATATCCCTATTGAGGCCGTCCTCATGAGTGCAGAACTTGGCTATCAGTTTCTGCTCGATGATTTTGTGTTGTCGTGTGTCTCGAAGGCCGCCTTGGAGAACGCTAACCTGCAGATCTGAGGCTGAATGCCCTTGACTGCTGAAGTGTTCCCCGACTGGGAGGCAACCATCCTGCCTGGCGATTGTTGCGCGGTATCCGTTCATACGTTGTCTCAGTGTCTGCATGGTCTCGCCGATGTACCATGCTCTGGGGCATCCTTTCCTGCAACGTATCAGGTAGACAACGTTGGCCGAGTCACATGAGTATGTACCATGTACCTGGTGGGTAGTGTCCTCATGTGTGATGACGGTATCTGTGTTCATGATCTGGCATGTCTTGCAGAGGTTGCCGTGGCAGGGTTGTGTGGTGTCGTGGTCGCTGTTCTCCTGACAGCTGGGTAATTTGCTGTGAAATTATCCAGCTGTCAGGAGAACAGCGACCACGACACCACACAACCCTGCCACGGCAACCTCTGCAAGACATGCCAGATCATGAACACAGATACCGTCATCACACGTGAGGACACTACACACCAGGTACATGGTACATACTCATGTGACTCGGCCAACGTTGTCTACCTGATACGTTGCAGGAAAGGATGCCCCAGAGCATGGTACATTGGCGAGACCATGCAGACACTGAGACAATGTATGAACGGACACCGCGCAACAATCGCCAGGCAGGATGGTTGCCTCCCAGTCGGGGAACACTTCAGCAGTCAAGGGCATTCAGCCTCGGATCTGCGGGTTAGCGTTCTCCAAGGCGGCCTTCGAGACACACGACAACGCAAAATCATTGAGCAGAAACTGATAGTCAAGTTCCGCACTCATGAGGACGGCCTCAATAGGGATATCGGGTTCATGTCACGCTACAGAATGTGACTTGACATCGTTGTCTGTCTTTCCAGTTTTTAAAAAACAAACACAAAAAAACAAACCCAAAATGGACGGAGAGAGAGGAAGGGATATGGAGTGGATATGCAGACAGTAGGATTTGACACGTTGGACCCCCTGGGACACATCTCATTGTCTTGGCTGTGCTCTTGGTGTGTCTTTGATGTAAGGAAAGATTGTATCTCTGCATTTTCTGTGTTTATATTCTGTGAACTTTTGTAGATTCACTCAGCGTAACTTTACCTGAAGAAGGGGCGATCGATAGCTCCGAAAGCTTGTAATTTTAAATAAATCTGTTGGACTATAACCTGGTGTTGTGCGACTTCTCATTTTTGTCCACCCCAGTCCAACGCCAGCATCTCCGCATCCTGCAATTATATAGGCCTTGGTGAGACCACACCTGGAGTTTTGGTCTCCCTACCTAAGGAAGGACATACTTACCTTCGAGGGAGTGCAACAAAGGTTCACTGGACTGATTCCTGGAATGAGGGGATTGTCCTATGAGGAGAGATTGCATAGACTAGGCCTATATTCCCAAGAGTACCGAAACGGCTCTCATCAAAGTCACAAATGACATCCTTTGTGACTGACAAAGGTAAACTCTCCCTCCTTTTCCTTCTTGACTTGTCTGCAGCCTTTGACACGGTTGACCACTCCATCCTCCTCCAACGCCTTGCCACCATCGTCCAGCTGGGTGGGACTGCACTCGCCTGGTTCCATTCTTATCTATCTAATGGTAACCAGAGAATCAGCTGCAATGGCTTCTCTTCCCCTCCCGCATCGTTACCTCTGGTGTCCCCCAAGGATCTATCCTTGGTCCTATTTCTCATCTACATGTTGCCCCTTGGCGACATCATCCAAAAACACAGCGTCAGTTTCCACATGTACGCTGACGACACCCAGCTCTACCTCACTACCACTTCTCTCGACCCCTCCACGGTGTCTAAATTGTCAGACTGCTTGTCCGACATACAGTTCTGGATGAGCAAAAATTTTCTCCAATTAAATATTGGGAAGACCGAAGCCATTGATTTTGGTCCCCACCACAAACTCCGTTCCCTAGCCACGGACTCTATCCCTCTCCCTAACATCTGCCTGAGGCTGAACCACACTGTGCACAACCATCGTGTCATATTTGACCCTGAAATGAGCTTCCGACCACATATCCGCAGCATAACAAAGACCGCCTATTTCCACCTCTGTAACATCACCCGTCTCCGCTCTTGCCTCACCTCATCCGCTGCTGAAACCCTCATCCATGCCTTTGTTACCTCTAGACTTGACTATTCCAACGCACTCCTGGCTGGCCTCCCACATTCCACCCTACGTAAACTTGAGGTCATCCAAAACTCGGCTGCCCGTGTCCTAACTCGCACTAAGTCCCGTTCGCCCATCTCCCCTGTGCTCGCTGACCTACATTGGCTCCCGGTTAAGCAGCGCCTCGATTTCAAAATTCTCATCCTTGTTTTCAAATCCCTCCAGGGCCTCGCCCCTTCCTATCTCTGTAATCTCTTTCAGCCCCACAACCCCCCGAGATATCTGCGCTCCTCTAATTCTGCCCTCTTGAGCATCCCTGATTATAATTGCTCAACCATTGGTGGCCGTGCCTTCTGTTGCCTCGACCCTAAGCTCTGGAATTCCCTGCCTAAACCTCTCCGCCTCTCTACCTCTCTTTCCTCCTTTAAGACACTCCTTAAAATCTACCTCTTTGACCAAGCTTTTGGTCACCTGCCCTAATTTATCCTTATGTGGCTCGGTGTAAAAATTTTTGTCTTAAAATACTCCTGTACAGCTCCTTGGGACATTTTACTGTGTTAAAGGTGCTATATAAATACAAGTTGTTTTTGTTGTAGATGTTTAGAAGAATGAGAGGTGGTCTCATTGAAACATATAAAATTCTTAAGGGGCTTGACATGCTAAATGTTGGGAGGATGTTTCCCCTGGCTGGGGAGTCTAGAACTAGGGATCACAGTCTCAGAATAAGGGGTCAGCCATTTAGGACTGAGATGAGGAGAAATTTCTTCATTCAAAGGGTTGTGAACCTTTGGAATTCTCTACCCCAGAGAGCTGTGGATGCTCAGTCATTGAGTATATTCAAGACAGAGGGCGATAGATTTTTGGATACTAAGTGAACCAAGGGATATGAGGATAGTGCGGGAAGATGGCGTTGAGGTCGAAGATCAGCCATGATCTTATTGACCGGCAGAGAAGGCTCAAAGGGCCGAATGGCCTACTCCAGCTTATATTTCTTATGTTCTTATTAATACCTACATTCTCCAGAGTGCTAATATATGTGTGGGGCTCGGACAGTGGGGTACTTGACACAACATACTGTGATGTGCTAAAGTCCGTGGTGCAATTGGTCCAGCCTCATCTTGGGATGAACCTAAGGGAAGAGAAGGTTTAAAATGCATTCCCAAGACAATGCCTTCAACAAGAGGGAAGATCATAAGACAGTTTGTGTATCTCAGTAGCTGCTTAGCAAGTGTAACCCCAACAGAGGATTAAGATGATGAGTATAGGAAGGATCATAATAAATGGAGAGTATTTGCTAGGTGGTGGCTTCATGCTGCTAAACTCGCCCTTATCCACAGCTCCTTGGCTGAAATTGTGAGGCCCATCTCTTCATATTCAGTGAACTACTTTAGCATGGCTGGTTCCCTGCCCTGTTCCTCTTCCTGTGGTTGTGCGCAGTCTCGGCCTGAAAGCAGAAGACACTTAGAAGAAGAAAGAAAGACTTGCATTTATATAGCGCCTTTCATAATCTCAGGACTTCCTAAAGCACTTTACAGCCAATGAAGTACTTTGTGAAGTGTAGTCACTATTGTAATGTAGGAAACGCAGCAGCCAACTTGCATACAGCAATCTCCCACAAACAGCAATGTGGTGATGATAATCTGTTTTAGTGATGTTGGTTGAGAGATAAATATTGGCCAGGACACAGGGAGAACTTGGTTTAACATCTCGTAGGAACATAGGAACATGGGAACATAGGAACAGGAGTAGGCCATTCAGCCGATCGAGCCTGTTCCGACATTCAATGAGATCATGGCTGATCTGCGACCTAACTCCATATACCTGCCTTTGGTCCATATCCCTTCATAACTTTGGTTAACTAAAAGTTATCAATCTCAGATTTAAAATTAACAATTGATCTAGCATCAATTGCCGTTAATGGAAGAGAGTTCCAAACTTCTACCACCCTTTGTGTGGAGAAGTGTTTCCTAATTTCACTCCTGAAAGGTCTGGCTCTAATTTTTAGACTATGCCCCCTAGTCCTAGAATCCCCAACCAGCGGAAATAGTTTCTCTCTATCTACCCTATCTGTTCCCCTTAATATCTTGAAAACTTTGATCAGATCACCTCTTAACCTTCTAAATTCTAGGGAATACATCCCTAATTTGTGTAATCTCTCTTCGTAACTTAACCTTTGAAATCCAGGTATCATTCTAGTAAACCTACGCTGCACTCCCTCCAAGGCCAATATATCCTTCCTAAGGTGTAGTACCCAGAAATGCACACAGTACTCCAGGTGTGGTCTAACCAGGGTTTTGTATAGCTGTAGCATAACTTCTACCCCCTTGTATTCTAGTCCTCTAGATATAAAGGTCAGCATTCCATTAGCCTTTTTGGTAATTTTTTGTACCTGTTCATAACATTTTAATGACCTATGTACCTGGACCCCCAAGTCTCTTTGGACCTCCACTGTTTTTAGCTTTTCACCATTTAGAAAGTACCCTGTCCTATCCTTTTAAGGTCCAAAGCGAATGACCTTTCATTTGCTTACATTGAAATCCATTTGCCACAGTTTTGCCCATTCACTTAATCTATCAATATCTCTTTGTAATGTTATGCTTTCATCTATACTATCTACAATGCCGCCTATCTTTGCGTCATTGGCAAATTTGGATATATGACTTTCTATGCCATCATCTAAGTCATTAATAAATATTGTGAATAGTTGAAGCCCCAACACAGATCCCTGTGGAACACCACTAGTCACATCCTACCAATTAGCCAGAAGTAACGAATGGATGATTCCTATCGGCCTCCTCCTGAGGTCCCCACCATCACAGAAGCCAGTCTTCAGCCAATTTGATTTACTCCACATGATATCAAGGAATGGCTGAATGCACTGAATACTGCAAAGGCTATGGACCCCGACAACATCCCGGCTGTCGTGCTGAAGACTTGTGCTCCAGAACTAGCCGTGCCTCCAGCCAAGCTGTTCCAGTACAGCTACAACACTGGCCTCTACCCGACAATGTGGAAAACTGCCCAGGTATGTCCTGTCCACAAAAAGCTGGACAAATCCAATCTGGCCAATTACCGCCCCATCATTCTACTCTCAATCATCAGCAAAGTGATGGAAGATGTCGTCAACAGTGCTATCAAGCAGCACTTACTCACCAATAACCTGCTCACCGATGCTCAGTTTGGGTTCCGCCAGGACCACTCGGCTCCAGACCTCATTACAGTCTTGGTCCAAACATGGGCAAAAGAGCTGAATTTCAGAGGTGAGGTGAGAGTGACTACCCTTGACATGAAGGCAGTATTTGACCGAGTGTGGCATCAAGGGGCCCTAGTAAAACTGAAGTCAATGGGAATCGGGGGGGAAAACTCTCCACAGGCTAGAGTCATACCTAGCACAAAGGAAGATGGTTGTGGTGATTGAAGGTCATTCATCACAGCCCCAGGACATTGCTGCAGGAGTTCCTCAAGGTAGTGTCCTAGGCCCAACCATCTTCAGCTGTTTCATCAATGACCTTCCCTCCAAGTTACACATCATGCTGACTTGGAAATATATCACCATTCCTTCATCGTCGCTGGGTCAAAATCCTGGAACTCCCTCCCTAACAGCACTGTGGGAGTACCTTCACCACAAGGACTGCAGCGGTTCAAGATGGCGGCTCACCACTACCTTCTCAAGGGCAATTACGGATGGGCAGTAAATGCTGGCCTTGCCAGTGATGCCCACATCCCAGGAACAAATATAATTAAAAAAATAGAGTATGTACCCATTATCCCTGCTCTCTGTCTCCTGCCACTCAGCCAATTTCCTAACCAGGTCAATAATTTGCCCTCAATTCCATAGGCTTCTACCTTAGATAACAATCTCTTATGTGGGACTTTATCAAATGCCTTCTGGAAGTCCATATACATAACACCCATAGACATTCCCCTGTTCCCTACTTTAGTCACCTCTTCAAAAAATTCAATCAGGTTTGGTAATCATGGCCTACCTTTCACAAATCCATGCTGGCTCTCTCTGAGCAACTGAAAATTTTCAAAGTGTTCAGTCACCCTATTCTTAATTATAGACTCTCGCAATTTCCCCACAACAGATGTTAGGCTAACTGGTTTATAATTTCCTGGTTTCCCTCTCTCACCATCCTTAAAAAGCAGAGTGACACGCACAATTTTCTAATCTAAAGGGACGGTTCCTGAATCTAGAGAACTTTGGAAGATTATAGTTTGGGCATCTCTTATGTGGGATGGAACTATCTCGCCCTGGTGATTTGTCACTCTTTAGTGCTTTTATTTTCTTTATTACTGATGTTAATTTTATTGAGTCCCTGTCCCCGATTCAATATTAGTTTCTTTGGGATTTTCAGCATGCCATCCTCTTCTTCTCCTATAAATACTGACTTAAAGTAATTATTCAACATGTCCGCCATTTCCCCATTGTTATTGGCAATATCACCACTTTCAGTTTTTAAGGGGCCAACGTTGCTCCTGACCATCCTCTTTTTCCTAATGTAACTATAAAAATTCTTCATATTGATTTTGCTATCCCTTGCAAGTTTCTTTTCATACTTCCTTTTTATAGCTCTTACTATCTGTTTTGTGACCCTTTGCTGTTCTTTGTATCTTTCCCATTTGCCAGGATCTGTGCTATTTTTTGCATTTTTGTATGCCCTTTCCTTTAGTTTTATGCTGTCCCTTACCTCTTTAGTTGTCTATGGCTGTTTTTTTTTGGCAAGTGGAGCTCTTGCCCCTCAGGAGTATAAATTGGTTCTGTATCACAAATTATTTTTTTTTGAACATCTCCCACTGATCTTCTGTCGTTTTACCCATTAACAGATTTGCCCAGTTTACTTTGGACAGTCGCTGCCTCATCCCTAAATCTAGAATCTTAGTAGCTATTTCGCGTTTCTCCCTTTCAAACGTTACTTTGAACTCAATCATGTTATGATCGCTATTGGATAAATATTCACATATAGTTCGGCTGTTAACTAAATCTGGCCCATTACTCATTACTAAATCTAATATGGTTTGCTCCCTTGTTGCCTCTAGGACCTACTGTTGTAGAAAACTATCCCGGACATACACTACCTTTCTGACAGGTGCTAGTCTGCTTTTCCCAATCTATATGAAAGTTAAAATCCCCCATTAAAACCACTCTGCCACCACGCTTGTCTAATCTCTGCATTTATACAATCTAGCACTTCAGAGCTGCTACCAGGGGCCTATACACAACTCCCACTACAGTCTTAGATCCTTTCCTATTTCTTAATTCAACCCATAAAGTCTCCACTGCCTGCTTACCTCTCTTTAAATTCCCTCTTATCATTGAAGTGATTTCATCCCTAATCACTAAGGCTACTCCTTCCCCTCTGCCATTTTCCCTATCTGTTCTGTAAACCTTATAACCTGGTATATTTAGTTCCCAGTCCTAACTGTCCTGCAGCCATGCCTCAGTAATGGTTACCATGTCATACCCTCCAATTTGAATTTGTGCCTGCAGTTCATTCAATTTATTCCTTATACTCCGTGCATTTGTGTAAAGAACACTTATTTGGGCCACACACCCCAGCCTGTCCTTCAGCTCTGATGCTTTATTCACATGTTTCTTATTTCTCTCTCCTGGTTTAATCGCTTTACATCTTTTAGTTTTCCCTTTACCTGTAGTGCCTAAAGTACAATTTCTGACTGCTATTCTACTCTCTTCCTTTTTCATTTGTTTTTGAACTACTATTTGTATTGTAATTTCCCCCTTAGCCCTCCCCCCGGCATTTACTAGTTTAATGTCCTTGTGACTGCCCTATTTATCCTTTCCGCTAGGACCCTGATCCCAGACTGGTTCAGGTGGAGCCCATCCCAATAGTACAGTTCCTTCTTGTCCATGAAATGGAACCCCTCTTTCCCACACCACTCCTTTAGCCACGTGTTTACTTCCCTAATCAGCTTATCTCTACACCAATTTTCACTTGGCTCAGGCAATAATCCAGAGATTATAACCCTTGAGGTCCTGTTCTTTAATTTAGCTCCTAGTTCCTGGTACTCCCCAAACAGGATCTCTTGCCGACTCTTCCCTATGTTGTTGGTCCCAACATGGACCACAACGACTGGATCCTCCCCCTCCCTCTCCAATATCCTTTTAAGCCAGTTCGAGATGTCCCTTACCCTGGCACCAGGTAGGCAACATGCCATGTGGGACTCTCGAGCCTGCTTACACAGGATGCTATCTGTCCCCCTAATTATAGAATCCCCTACAACTACCAAATTACGCTTCCTCTCCTCGTCCTCATCCTCCCTTTTTTTTGTTTGTTTATGGGATGTGGGCGTTGCTGGCAAGGCTAGCATGTATTGCCCATCCCTAATTGCCCTTGAGAAGGTGGTGGTGAGCCGCCTTCTTGAACCCCTGCAGTCTGTGTGGTGAAGGTACTCCCACAGTGCTGTTAGGGAGGGAGTTCCAGCATTTTGACCCAGCGACGATGAAGGATCGGCGATACACTTCTAAGTCAGGATGGTATGTGACTTGGAGGGGGTGGTGTTCCCTTGCGCCTGCTGCCCTTGTCCTTCTAGGTGGAAGAAGTCGCGGGTTTGGGAAGTGCTGCCAAAGAAGCCTTGGCGAATTGCTGCAGTGCATCTTGTAGATGGTACACACTGCAGCCACGGTACTCCGGTGGTGGGGGAAGTGAATGTTTAAGGTGGTGGATGGGGTGCCAGTCAAGCGGGCTGCTTTGTCCTGGATGGTGTCGAGCTTCTTGAGTGTTGTTGGAGCTGCACTCATCCAGGCAAGTGGAGAGTATTCCATCACACTCCTTACTTGTGCCTTGTAGATAGTGGAAAGGCTTTGGGGAGTCAGGAGGTGAGACACTCGCTGCAGAATACCCAGCCTCTGACCTGCTCTTGTTGCCACAGTTTTTATGTGGCTGGTCCAGTTAAGTTCCTGGTCAATGGTGATCCCCAGGATGTTGATGGTGGGGGATTCGGCGATGGTAATGCCGTTGAATGTCAAGGGGCGGTGGTTAGACTCACGCTTGTTGGAGATAGTCATTGCCTGGCACTTCTGTGGCGCGAATGTTACTTGTCACTTATCAGCCCAAGCCTGAACGTCGTCCAGGTCTTGTTGCATGCAGGCATGGACTGCTTCATTATCTGAGGAATTGTGAATGGCACTGAACACTGTGCAGTCATCAGTGAACATCCCCATTTCTGACCTTATTTTGGCAGGAAGGTCATTGATGAAGCAGCTGAAGATGGTTGGGCCTAGGACACTGCCCTGGGGAACTCCTGCAGCGATGTCCTGGGGCTGTGATTATTGACCTTCAACCACCACAACCATCTTCCTTTGGGCAGCCTCTTGTTCCAAAGTGCCATGGTTCGCATTCTGGCTGTCCTTCCAACAGTCTTTATCCTTATCCTCACAGATAGCAAGTACATTGTACCTGTTGGATAGGATCAGTTTCTGTGGATGCTCGTTCCCTTTCTTATCTGGGTTCCCCTTACTTTACACACTATTGGTCAAACCAACCCTGTTCTGATCCTGCACCTCTCTACGAAAGGCGGAATTAGTGATTTTCTCAGTACTGCACTGGAGTGTCAGCTTGGATTTTGTGCTCATGTATCTGGTAGTGGGACTTGAACCCACAACCTCATGACTCAGAGGCAGGTGTGCTACCAATTGAGCCATGGCTGACAACCAAGGTTGGATGATGTGGAAAAGCAGAAGGATTTGGGGTTCACTAGACATTAAAGACAGAACCTCAAGTGGATAAGGCCATAAAAAAGGTAATGGAATCCAGGCTTTACGGCAAAAGGTTTAGAATATAATCATTAATTGATATAAAATCTTAACAAGACCACAGTTGGAGTACTGTCTGCAGTTTGGGTTCCACACTATAGGAAGGATGTTAAGCCAATAGAGTGAGTACAGGGCATATTCACTAGGATGCTGTCTGCTATAAGGAAATACAAATACAAAGAAAGGCTTGAAAAATTGGGACATTTTCATTAGAACCGAGGAGATTATGGGATGATTTGAGAGAGGTGTTTAAATTTATGAAGGGTTGGGACAGAGTAGATAGAACAGACTATTTCCGGTGGTTGAGGGATCAAGAATGATGGGACATAGATATAAGATTAAATGTAAGAGATTTAGGACAGAGAGCAGGAAAAACTTTTTACACAGAGCTGTGTGAGGCTGTGGAGTGTCAAAATTTAAGAATAGGTTAGTTAGGCGGGTTGAAAGACAGGGATATATAGGGATAAAGGGATATAGGAACAGGGCGAGAACATGGAATCAGGACTACTGCTCATGTGCAGGATAAATACTAACGTGGACTGAATGAGCCAGATGGCTTGTTTCCGTGTTGTCATTTCCATGCAATTTTGTGAATCTTAGCCAATAACAGATAGATTCCCTGCTTTCCATGCGCAAATGAAGGGGAAGGGTCACCTCACAAAACTCAGCAAGGACCGCCCTCCCTGCTGCCGTGCGGGTACACCTCCCACCAGGCAAGTGTGGCCCTGATTTTACCAGTCTGGCAAAATTGACTCTTTTGTGCCATCTGCAAGTGGAGAAGTATTCTTGAGGTGCTTTTAGGTTTAAGAAGTACATAAATACAGTGACTGACACTTGCCAAACCAAGGACTACCTGGTAAATTCCAGAAACTGATTTTTATTTTTACGTGCCAATAGTAGAAATGTCACCCATCTGGTTTGGATCAGAGTGTTGGTCTGAGTGTTGCATCTAAGAATTTTAAAAATAAAAACCAAACGTCAAAAGCCTGTTTTTTTACAATTTTTGTTCCCCTATTTACTAGTATGTCTTGTGATTTGGAATGCCAGTTTTTATTATTATTTAGATTTGCAATGAAAGTCAGTAAAGCAAAAATGAGGACATAAGTCATTGCTGCTGCTATTCTGCCCCCTATCTGGTATATAAATCAGGAACTGATTACTTTGAAAGCGCTATTAAAAAAAATCTTGTCCTTTCTGCAATTGTTTTATCAATCATAGAGCACTCAATCCTGAATTGACAGTGTTAGTCAGGGTGCATACATCAGTGCTAACCCTCGAGGATAAATCCCTGGAATGTTGTTACTGCATATTATAAATCCACTTTACAAAATCATAAGTTGGTTGCAATATGATAAGGATTTGCTCTCCTGAAGCATAGTAAGCAGTTATGAAGTACAAGAACTAAGAGATTGTGCCTGTCAACTCTAACAATTAAAATGTTATCCTATATTCTGACCTGGGGAGGGGAGGTGTGGGGAGAAGTGGAAGGCCAGTGGTAGAGAAAGTTAATCTTTAAGGATGACAATGAGCCAGAAAGAATCAATCTCTCAGAGATCCCAGAATCTTGCCTTTTACCCATTCCTTACAACACTCTTGAAACCCATAGTTTCCAAAATTTGGATTGATTGATTGAATATTCAAACACACCACACTCTCTGGTACTGAGCCATGGAAAGTTTGATTCTTTCCATTTCAGAAAGATATGATGATATACTGCAGCAGATCTTTTTTTAATTGGCAAAAGAAACAGCTTCTTTAAATTGTGGCGGGGGAGTGGGAAACAGAAGAGTTAACATCAGAAAAAGCTACTTCGCTGCCAAGTGCGGGTGTGCTGCACAATTCAGTTCAATAGGAAGATATTTTTCTGGGTAGTATTATAGTTCCCAAAATTAATGTAATTGCAATTATATCATCTCTATTTTAGAATATTTTGTCTTCAACTGTCACTTTAGCTTTCAGGATTTTTCATAGAAAGGATTTGAAAAAGACAAAGATTTACTTTTAGTGTTGGATTTCTTAATCGAAGTGTATTCTAGCAGGTTTTTTAAAAAGGGCACCGAGACAAAATGTGCTTAATATACTAATTGGAAGTTATTCTCCCCAGAGACTAAACAATAAATAATGCATTTGCTTGTCTAGGTAATTGGAAAATATCTCACATCCATTGTGTTGGAAAGTCCTTTGTCGGAAGATAAAAAGATACAGGCTGGGCCACAAACTGTTGAAAAGGCATCTAAACAGAGAGCCGTGAAAGCTTTAGGCAGGCTCAGATTATCAGAAATGCTGGCGGAATTGTTCACCTGCTGAAGACATCGGGGAGTAATCCGTGGAGATTCTCTCACTTGTCTGCCGTGGAAACCCTGAAAAAATAATGTTAACAGCATGGCTTGTTCTTTATTTTCTATCATTATGTGGAGTTAAATGGCACTGTTTGATTTAAGTGAGTCCGATCATAACTGCTGTTCTGTATGTTCATCTAACAGTGAAATAATGCAGATTATTGATTCATATCAGGCCTCATCTCACCCAGTGTTGGTTCAGTTTGCCTTTGGAGAGATTGAAGAAGCACATTTGTGAAAGTCATGAGTCTCTGATCACAAGGGGGTACTGTTGTTATATCCTGGATTTCACTATCATACAGGCAGTCTGAGCCAACTCCCATAAAAGTAAGGCACTCAAACTACTTCTGGGAGTGATTGCTGCCACTGAACCTAAAAAGGTACCTACGGCAGACTCAAATTTGTAAAAGTAAGATCTATAATTTTTATGGGTGTGGGAGATGATTGTTTATTGGTAATTCTTATTTGTCCTCAAGTTGTTAAAGTCGTCCACCTCAGCAATGAAAATATAAGAGCCAAAAATCTGCAAGGGGTGAATGCCTGAATGGACCATCCCACAGCTCCACTACTGACCCTGCTGTGGTTCGCTGGATAAGAGAAAGTTCCTTGGTTTCCATGACAACGGTGGGTGCCTGCACCACTAGGCATGCATTTAGGGTGCCCGCCAAAGACATCATAAATTGCAGCAGAATTGTGCCTGGCATTTGTAAAGGGGCCGTGTTTAATTAATTCTTAAAAAGACTGACTCCTTTATTTTTCGTAGGTCCAGGCCACGATCAGAGTCTGGACCCCCAGGTATAGTTCACTACCACCATATGATGGGTAGGTATATCTGGTATCACCAGCTGTGCTGTCGCTGATGCAATGCCGGGTCCTGCAGAAGCCAGGGAACTCCCAGTGTTGGGATTCCCCAGCCCCTCCATCATCAGATGCTCTGCCCACAACAAGGCCCATGTGAACTTTAATGTTAGGCTGGGATCAGACGTACCCAGGTCCTGCCCTAATCTATGGTCCTTCTGGTGGATTCTTGACAGAGATATGGCAGGATTGCACTGGAAGAGCAGCAGATTTTTGGTCCCACACACTCGATACATTAATGGCTATTAAAGCATCACCTCACAATATAGTGACCATTGATGTTCCATTATAACTAGGTGTAGTGTACACATTTGGAACAGAATTATTATTTGCTTTCTGCCAATTCTAGCCTCTTATGCATCCCCGATTTCCTTCGCACAACCATTGGTGGCCGTGCCCTCAGCTGTCTAGGCACAAAGCTCTGGAATTCCTTTCCTCTCTACCTCTCTTTCCCCATTTAAGACTCTCCTTAAAATCTACTTCTTTGACCAAGCTTTTGGTCACCTGTCCAAATATTTCCTTATGTGGCTCGGTGTCAAATTTTGCCTGATAATGCTCCTAGGAAGCGCCTTGGGTCATTTTGCTACGTTAAAGGCACTACATCAATGCAAGTTGTTGTTGTTTTGTGTGACTGTGATTGCCAGATTCTGACACAGGCCTATGTAACAAAATGTGCTTGAGGCACCATAGAGATAACCTTTGGTGCTGCTGGTGTAGACCAACGTACGACAGGACAACATAATCAAACACAGAACGTTCTATCCTTATTTGTTAATATATAAGTGGTAAATACAATCTATATAAATAATTTCTGGTCAATATAAATGACTATTTTTTGTAAATTCCTTCCTTTAAATATGACTGTACCCAGTTTATTGCAGCATGTTTGTTAAATTTACATTTGTAGCAGTGTTATGAATATTTTTTAGACTCAAAGAAAGCTGAAAAACAGGGGAAAACACAAAAATGACAGGACCTGTCAGCTGGGCAGTAAAGATAACCAGCCGGGGTAACATGAGAACACGGAGCTCTGTGCTGTCAGAAGACTGTTCCAGGGAGGTCCCAAATCTGGGTGACCATCCTAATAGCAGCAAAAACAGAGATTAGGCCTGTTGAATATATCCCCCATATTGTTAGCTGGAGTTGCCTTTCTTCTTTTTGATACTACCCATTTCCTGTAAGATAATTGCCAATCCTTTTTAATCGATTTGCTATTTTTTTGATGAATCGGGAATTCCCATTTTTATTATTAGTTCCTGCCTATTGGCAATTGCTTCCTACAGTCACTGTAGCCCAAAAGCAATTCACTGCATGAAGCACTTTGAGACATTTTGATGACATGATAAGGTGCTACATAAATGGAAGTATTTCCTTAATTCTTTTTCTTCCCCATTTAGTCCAATTCTTGACTCTAATATATCTGAGTGTGCTTAGACCTTTAAAACACAGTGCACTTGCACAGAGGGAGCAAATGGATGCCAATGAGTCCACATCCTGCCATTCTAAACTATGTGTGGATTGACAGTTTGTTTCTCTGAACAAGCACACACTCACTTTGTGTATCCCGCTACCAGTTTTGTGTGGAAATGGTAAGTATCTGCTGCCCTGGCTGAGGGAAGAGACTTTGGGGGAAAAATTAGGTCGCGCCCCATTTGGGGCGCAAATATCGTCTGGACGCAAATATTAGCGCCTGGCGCTAATTATCGGCACTGACTGGAAACTTCACTTTTACTGCCCCGGGAGGTGAGTGGAGCGCTAAATCAGGCGCTGCACACCTGTCTTAAGGCGCAAAGGCCAAGGAGTGAGGCGCTAACTCAGAGCGCTGGCGAAGCTCATGTAATGTCAGTCAGCAATGGAACACACACACAATGGCATGGGCCAGTTCTTAAAGGGGATGGTTAATCTTGCTTTCCATCCACATCCTGTTCATTGCAGCCTTGAATCTCGGCCTGGAGAGACTTGCACATCAAATGTGCTGGAAAGAACAATGGAGAGTACCAGGCAAAGAGCTCAGAGTGCAGCTCCCACAGTCTCTGCTAAATCGATACAAGGAATGGCAAATCAAAATGAACCTGCAAAGTGCTGCTCAGTACCCAAAACTCCTTCACACAACGTTGAATCTCTCCAGAAGTCTCTCCCTCTCTCTCTCAGAATGCGTAGTTCAAAAATGCCACCAACAATAAAAGACAGGAAGAGGCCCCCTTTAAATAGCGCCCCCCCCCCCAGCCCCACAGCGATTGATAGCGTTCCAGTCTTCTGGTCGTTGGATGCGCCAGGCGGTAAGGCAGGGGGCGCCACTCAATTTCCGCTCCGGGGCGCCACAAGGGCGTTGCACCATGGAATGACGTCACAATCTGCGCGCGCAGGTGGTCGCAGCGGTAAAGTTTAGCGCCGCCGCACAATCTCTAGTTAAGTTCCCGAGCGGCGCAAACATCGCTGCGCCCGGGCGTTAGCGGCTTTGCGCCCCATTAGCGCCCTCTTAAGGCGCTAACGGGAGGCGCAACCAACTGAATTTTTACCCCTTTACCTCCTCCTCCATTTTTTTTATTCTCCCTATCTCTCCTGAAGGTGCTGACTCCTGTTAGACCCACAAATGTTGGTTGCCCTTGTCCAAGTAGCCATTCTTCCCATGTGAGACAGGACAATGGGAGTAATTTTGACTTTGGGTATTAGTGTAAAATGGGCAATATTGATTCACCTGTCTATTGTACATCGGGAGAGATGTATAACAGGCAGCTGAATCAATATAATGGGTGGCTGAATATAGAAAGTTCAGAGGGGAAGTGAAAAAGGAAATAAGAGGGTCAAAGAGAGAGTATGAGAATAGATTGGCAGCTAACATAAAAGGGAATCCAAAAGTCTTCTATAGACATATAAAAAGTAATGGGTAGTAAGAGGAGGGGTGGGGCCGATTAGGGACCAAAATGGAGACCTACGCATAGAGGCAGAGGGTATGGCTGAGGTACTAAATGAGTATTTGCATCTGTCTTCACCAAGGAAGAAGATACTGCCATAGTCATAGTGAAAGAGGAGGTGGTCGAGATACTGGATGGGATAAAAATTGATAAAGTGGAGGTACTAAAAAGGCTGGCTGTACTTAAAGTAGAGAAGTCACCAGGACCAGATGGGATGCATCCTAGGATGTTGAGGGAAGTAAAGGTGGAAATCACAGAGGTACTGGCCATAATCTTCCAATCCTCCTTAGATACAGGAGTGGTGCCAGAGAACTGGAGAATTGCAAATGTTACACCTTTGTTCAAAAAAGGATGTAAGGATAAACCCAGCAACTACAGGCCAGTCAATTTAACCTCGGTAGTGGGGAAGCTTTTAGAAATGATAATCCAGGACAAGATTAACAGTCAATTGGACAAGAGTGGATTAATTAAGGAAAGCCAGCATGGATTTGTTAAAGGCAAATTGCGTTTAATTAATTTGATCGAGTTTTTTGATGAGGTAACAGAGAGGGTTGATGAGGGCAATGTGGTTGATGTGGTGTACATGGACTTCCAAAAGGCATTTGATAAAGTGCCACATAGGGCGCTAACGGGAGGTGCAAAGCAACCGAATTTTTCCCCCTCTGTGTCAGTTTCCCAAGTGCGGGGTCTGCCTGCGCTTTGCAGACCCGGCACTAAGTGGCGAGTCAGCCAATTGAGATAGTTAGAGGGTTTTTAAAGGTAGTTGAACAGCATTTTACCACCTTCTAGCCATTTTTCCAACTTTTCTATGAGGTTCCCGTTGCTCAGGGATCATGTCAGGTAAGTGTGTTGGGTTCTCTATGACTCTCCATTGCTGTGAATAGGTGACAGCTGCAAAAGTGGTGTAAAAGCTACCATTTCACAGCTGTTCACTTTCCAATGTCAGAAGCTTGAGCCTTCAGGATTTGGAAGACACTTTTGAGCTGTATGCAGTTTGGAAGTGTTTGGAGTAAACTCTCTATCCACTGTCACCTCCTTGGAGCAACCTCTCTCACCATTGACAGATCGCTTCTGTCATCTCAACTTCAGCTGCCATCTATTCCATCAGCATTGGTGCCCTTGAAAAAATCTCACCTTGGTCCTCTGAATCCCACCACGATCAACCCCAACACCAACATCACCAGGCACACCAACATCACCAACAATAGCACCAACCTTCTCCGCAATAACCTGATGCTGCGCAGGACACAGGGCATCAGCACCCGACCACATTGTTGCCCGGGATGCCAGCGATGGCCTCACCATGGCCAGATTTACTTCACTTGACGCTGTACACCCTGGCTGCCACATGAGACACCAGGTTGGCACCACCCCACACCAGCACTATAAAGCATCCCTACACTGTCCAAGCCATTTCTTTCACACTCATCACCATTGGGGGAGGCGGGGGAACATTATGTCTCACCATTCACTGGAACTCACTAAGACACTTTCAAAGGTGCACACAAATCTGTCCAATAAGGCAAAGTGTTGAAAATAAAGATTTCAATGCTTGACAACACATTAACAGAAACTTTACACGAACATTGGCTAAAGTACACAAGTGCCTACCCTTGTGTGTTGTTAGTTTGAATGATTGGACAAGGATGAGGGTGAGTGTGAGGGGTGGCTAGTGAGATGGGAAAGTGATAATGTAGATAGAGAGGGATGGGTGGAGGTGTAAGGTAAGTTGGTGTGAGTAAGGATGCAGGAGTAGGGTAGGGAAGGCAGAGTGATGGGGATGTGATGAGTGGCACAGGAGGATGAGGTTGAGTGTGGCTTTGCAGTAACGTTTTCTGATCTACTGTGATCACTGAAAGGTTTGAGCCACTGCAGCCTGGTCCTCCTGACGACATCCCTGCTTGTGTCCTCCTGTGTAATGTGTAACTAGGCTGCGTTGGTGTCCTTGGGAGGTCTCTTCCGCTCATTGGAAGGGAAGAGAACCTCCCTGCGTGCTGTGACTCCCTCCTGGGTGCAGCCGTGCACCTTTGTGCAGTCATTGTCAACATTTGCAGCACCTCAATGCTGTAGAACACTGACAGCACAACTGTCAAAATGAATGTGGACATGGTCCCTTTAAGGAAACCGGCTGATGACGTGTCATTAAATGATGTCATCAGACCCGCTTCCTTTTAATTGGCCGGGAACCCTGTAGGGCAGGCTTAACAAGCCCAATCAGGACAAAATCACTTGGAGGAGTCAGTATGAAGACGGGAGCGGGGTTTGAAGCCGCTGTCTATTCCGACTGCACCGGACTCGCCATGGTTGGCAAAATCGCGGCCTGGGTGTCAAAAGGAGGTGACTTTAAAGGAGAAGGTAGCATAAGTATCATCATTGATACGTATTTGTGCATGTATTGGCTCCCTTTATTTTAAACTTTACTTTCAAAATAATCTCACTTAGGCTGCTTTGTAAATAAAAATTAATCTCATATGAGTAGGCACGAGCAACCTATTGCTCACACTAATATAACAAAAACACCCTAAAATGATTGCAACATTTAACCGTATAAGAATTATTGAGGTAAATATTAATCACACTGACCATACTTAGACAACTATATTTTTCAATGTTTGTGTGCTTGAGGGCCAAGTGTGAAGTAGTAAGGGGAAAATGTGCCACTAAGAATGAATCAACAAAGCATTCAAATAGTCCACAGAAAGGCTGAAAGACCAAATTACAGAAGTATAGACATTGCTGAAATATTCAATATGGAAAAACAAATTTAAAAAACTTCAAACATATTTGAAGAGAATTTCCTTATAAGATTGATTCCAAAGAACAGCAAATACTTTTGCAAACCGCTGAAAAAAGCTTTGAGTTGACAGTGAAAGCATCCACTGGATGGCATCAACTTCTATTGGCATGCAACATTAACAAGCACATCGGCTCCAGGGCCATGGAACATATTAACCTCACCCCAGTGCATTATGGCATCATATGGCATACATTTGCACAATCAAGTTATGTGGCACAAAGTTGCTTTCTTTAATCTGAAACATGACTGAATTATTTCTGAAAACACAACACGTACTGCACGATAAATGGATCAAATGATTTGTTAATACTGCTTTATAGAAAATACACTTTAAACAGCATGCACCTCTGAACTTGACAACTCCACTCTGAAATCTGGATTGTGTTACACTACACTTTGAATATACTTCTTAGTTCATTGTAATCCAGGCAAGATGTGCTGTTAGGTAATGCTTTTGACCTGCTTTCCCATCCATTGTTGAATAAAATGTTTATTTTTCCTTGCAATGTTGGTGGGCTGTTTAGGGTGGAGTTTCTGTATCAGATTCCTTACAATGTGCTATTGTCATTGACTGTGTCAATAGTCCCTGGAAGTCTAAAGAGTTTCTGGCAGTATCTGGTGGAATCTGAACGGTGACTTCAGTTTAAAAAAATGTACACAGTTGAAACCTGAAAATCAGAAAACTCAAGCATTCACCCCCAACAGTTATGCCCAATTGCCTCTTTTAAGAAAAGCTTTTGAATTATGCAAATTAGATTGCTGTCTAACATGCTCATGACAACATGAATCCAGGACTGAAGTGTAAACTGATATGGTTGATTATGATCAAGTTCCCTCTCATATATTAGAACCAGGCTGTTTCGAATGGTTCATACACATTGCGAACCAGAAAATTAGTCCACTCAATGCACTAAATATATCACAATCAATCTACCCTGTCCTCTCACTGCTACTTCCATAACCCTGGTCCAAAGTTGACTCAATGGGGGCAATTTTCCATGTAAACGCTGCCGTTAAAATCTGTAGGCAGAAAGTCATGGGCAGTATGCCCAGCGTGCCCATGATTTTCTGATATAGGCCCGTAATTTCCGATAGGAGGCTTCCTGCGTGCGGATGCCTCCTTTCGGAAAAAAATCTACGAACTTACCTGAGGGCTCCCGAGGTCCGGACACTTCCGCTCCTGGGCCTCTCCACAGTTGAAATGCGCAGGGCCCACGTATCCCAGGGGTGCAGGCGGTTCGCAAGCGTCCCTGGGATCACATGGGCCAGGCCAGCCAATAGGAGAAGGGAATCTCCCTTCATACTTTTGACAGCTAGACCTGTCAAATATATGAATGGAGATCACCCCAAAAACACACTAAAATATTAAATACATTTTTTTAAATCACTTTTTTAAAATGAGTTAAAATTACATTAAATTAATTATTTTAAACAAAATTTTAATTTTTTGAAAAAAATAATTAAAGTTTTTTACGGGGCTAAAAATAAACTTACCTTTTTAAAAGTATTTTTAAATTCTAAATGAGTGAAAAAAATTTTTTTTTTTTACTTTTTTCAACTCTTAGGCTGGTAAAAGCAGGCCTTACGTCTGCTTTTACCAGGCGTAAGATTTCTAAGAGTTTTCAGCGGGCGGAGGGGCTCCAGAAAGTGGAACTCTTCACCCGCAGAGGCCCTTCTCTAGGGCAGGTGTCCGATCTGTCAAGAGCATTCTTGACAGATCGGAAATGCCGATTTTCAGCGCATGCGCTTCGCATGCCTGAAACCGGCATTTCCGATGTCCCTACGGGTGTGTACACAGCCCGTACACACCCGTAGGCATCGGAAAATACGGGCCATTAACTTCCAGCTGGCGAGGTTCCCTGCCACTATCACATTCGGAACATGATCGCGGATATGGGCATAAAGGGTTTTGCTTGGGAACCTGGTATCCTCAATGTAAGAGGGAAGGTGTTTTGGTTTGGATGGAGCTTCTGTGGGCATCTTGAACTATCAAAGTTTCCTATTTATCTGTAGAACAGAGGCCAATTTTTCCCATATAATAGTATTATAAAGTGTGAAGAAGAGTATGAGTAAAGCTCTCCTTGCCTAATGGCTAAAGGCACTCCCCAATGTAGCAGTAAGACACACAGGCCAGAAGCTGCCAGACTCAATTCCTGCTCAATGCTGAATTAACTCATCTCAGTCACGATGGCAGCTGGATGTGACAAGTGACTTCAGCGACCTTAGACTCGGGTAGGGAAAACCTGCCTGGGTTCCTTCTGCTGATTGCTATTTGCTGGACTGGGAAGTGCTGGGTGTAGATGCCACGTAAGGATCAGCTGGGGCTCCACTGTGATGCCATTAATGGTAGAATAGCTGAGAAATGCATTTAAAAAATGTCCAGTTCTGTGGCAGACTTATTGGAACCATCTGGGAGATTTTACTCCCAGTGCAGAACTTTGCAGGCCGAGTGTGCGAATACTGAGAATTCGAGTGCACAGACAAACAGACGGAAAATCCCGTGGGGCCCACTGACCTTCATGGCCTAATTCTTGAAGTACATTCCCCAAGAACAAAGGACTGCGCTGGGAGTATGAATTTTGTCAAATCTAGCTTTGTACCTGAGTTGGAGTCAGTTCATTAGGAGAGGGGTGAAAATGGCAAAAAAAAGATTGACATGCTTTGAATGAGCTAAAAAATATGAGCATTATTTTTGCAACGATACAATTGTAACAAGTAACAGGGCTGGCACTTCTTCTGTGCTTTGGGTGCAATAATCCACCCCCCTTGAATTTTCCAACCACCCGTACCAAGCATACACATGCACCACTGGTGTAGACCTGGGAAGATTTCTCCTCATAAGCCGTGAGAGGTTGTATTTATTTGAACCTTATTATTAGGTTTGACACCATTTTCACAAGTCCAAAGCCAGTTGGGGAAGGATATGGTTGTGACAAGAGTGGGAATCACGGCTCCAGTTCTAATGTGTCTTCTGCTGTTGATGATGAAAATTCCTTATAAATGTAACTTCCTTCAGAGAACTCACTGAGCCGAACAACACTCACCCCTGGGGAATCCCAGTCTAGAGTCCCGGGGTATAATTCCGGCATGAAAGGGCTGGGAGAGGACCGGCGGGGCTGGGAGAGGACTGGCGGGGCTGGAAAATTGGGTGGGAAATCTGTGGGAATTCCCGCTGGGCGTGGAGATCGGCAGATGTTCCATCTCCTCACTGAAGGCCTGATGCCAGGTAGGATGTGGGGCAGAGGGGGTGACATTACCCACTGGGCTTCCTGCTGCTTCGGCCTCCTTTCTGCCAAGTGACCTTGGCATCAGCAAGATTCCGACGGCCGAGTCAATGGCCTCGATATTAACTGCTCCCCCCCCACCCCCACCCCCACGATGGGCAGGAGAGGGTACAAAATGTAAAAATGGGGAACGCGTCCCGACCTGCCGTGTACCATTGCTGTTTTTAAGGCGGAGGGTAGTGTGCTGTGCGAATGTCCCGCATGCTCCCACAGTTCAATTGCAATTTTTATATTTTTAACCCTCCCCTCAAGTTCCGATCTCTCGCTCCCTCCCTCCTGCGATGGCCTCTCTCCCACCCCTAAGCTCCAATCTCTCACTCCCTTCTCCCCCCCGATTGCCGGAAACCATCCCCAAGGGTCCCCGCCTGTGGCCTCCTGCCGCTGGTTTTCCCGCCTGGCCAAGCTGTCACTTTGGCCGGCTGCCAAGCGGAAATGGAAGAAAAATTATGATGAGGTCCTGCCGTTATAGTTGGCAGGACCTCCACATCCCTGGCCTTGCCGGGTTTCCACCCGCCCCCCTACTGCCACGCTCCCCTACACCCTCCCCATAAATATTGGGCCTAATGTGTCCAAGCCTCATCCCAGAAGACTACAGGCATTGCCAATGAAATCAGCTGATTTCCAGCCTCTTTGGAACTTTCAGCCGGCCGCACTGTCTCCCCTTCCCCTCCCCGTCCCCCACACTCTCCAACTGCTTTCAAGTGCTGTTTAATGGGTGCCCAAGATGTACCCATACTGTGGGTGCCCCCCCTGCTTTATTTTTATTACCTGAGCTTGCCCGACCCTGCATACCCCGATGAGTCAGGCTCTAAGTCCAACAGTGGGTTGTGATTCCCACTCCACTGGAGTTACAGCAGCAGAGTAGGATTACAGATGTTCAGACTCCTGGTGTAGATGCTTTAGTAATGTAGTCATTTTTAACAATATTATTAAAATTCCAATTTGCTCCTCTCCCCACCCTTCCCCAACTCAATGGATGCAAGTAGTCCTCAGGTACCTCATCTGGGTACTTCTTGTGTAGACAGTGTGTGCTGGCAGGTTACTTAGCCATGGAGTGCATTATAGCCAAGCCCGAACCTGTCCTCCAACAGGTCACTGGATCGCGATCAGGATTGAGAAGCCTAGCTAATTTTTTCCTTCCCTGATCCAAGCAGGGGTTAATTTTGGTGCCCTAATTGCTGCCCCAGGTGGGATCAACCAATTCAGAGCAGACCAGAAAATGAACTTGGCACCTTCTAGTCTGTGCAAATTTGTACCACATTATGCACTGATGTGCCCACTAAGCCATGTTTTTTCAATATGTCTTCTTACTGTTATGCATTTACTTTGCGCTGAGTGTGTCTGCAAAGCAGTCTGACAGAAGAGGTCATTGGATCTGATAGACAAATGTAACACATGACAAGTGCATACCAGACCATTTTTTACAATGATTATCAATTTGAAGACAGAATGATGTAAGGTAGATTATAAATGATGTATTAGGTGATAAAAAATGTCTCTGCTGCACAAAGTCAAAGCACAGATCAGTACTCAATGGGTTCTTTGTTGCTTGCTTTCTTACCGCTATCTTCCATATGGTCTCCTGCCTTTTGGAATAGGTTCCTGGGATAAATGTGAGGTAGGGTATGATTTTTATTGGTCGTTTGACAATCAAATGTGGTACCACTGGTTACCCAGAAGTTTATTTGGTTCATCTCGCATAACCAAATGAAACAAGTAGGTCTGGAATTCCATTGCTGACGACTGGCATCATTTCTGCGTTACTTAGCAACGGTGGGCTCCAATCTGAATCACGATTCCAAATTGATCTGAATCTAATACATCTGGGTCAATCAAATTCTGATTTAGGATCAAACACGAATTCGGATTTTAAAGAGAAAATGCTGGAATTCTGAAATACAGATAATGCTGAAAACACACAGCGGATGCTGAAAACACACAGATAATGCAGAAAACACACAGCGAATGCTGAAAACACACAGCGGATGCTGAAAACACACAGCGGATGCTGAAAATACACAGATAATGCTGAAAACACACAGATAATGCTGAAAACACACAGATAATGCTGAAAACACACAGATAATGCTGAAAACACACAGTGAATGCTGAAAACACACAGTGAATGCTGAAAACACACAGCGAATGCTGAAAACACACAGCGAATGCTGAAAACACACAGCGAATGCTGAAAACACACAGTGGATGCTGAAAACACACAGCGGATGCTGAAAACACACAGTGGATGCTGAAAACACACAGATAATGCTGAAAACACACAGATAATGCTGAAAACACACAGTGGATGCTGAAAACACACAGCGAATGCTGAAAACACACAGCGAATGCTGAAAACACACAGTGAATGCTGAAAACACACAGATAATGCTGAAAACACACAGATAATGCTGAAAACACACAGCGAATGCTGAAAACGCACAGATAATGCTGAAAACACACAGATAATGCTGAAAAAACACAGTGAATGCTGAAAACACACAGATAATGCTGAAAACACAGTGAATGCTGAAAACACACAGATAATGCTGAAAACACACAGATAATGCTGAAAACACACAGCGAATGCTGAAAACACACAGATAATGCTGAAAACACACAGATAATGCTGAAAACACACAGCGAATGCTGAAAACACACAGTGAATGCTGAAAACACACAGTGAATGCTGAAAACACACAGATAATGCTGAAAACACACAGCGAATGCTGAAAACACACAGATAATGCTGAAAACACACAGCGAATGCTGAAAACACACAGATAATGCTGAAAACACACAGATAATGCTGAAAACACACAGTGAATGCTGAAAACACACAGATAATGCTGAAAACACACAGTGAATGCTGAAAACACACAGATAATGCTGAAAACACACAGCGGATGCTGAAAACACACAGATAATGCTGAAAACACACAGATAATGCTGAAAACACACAGTGAATGCTGAAAACACACAGATAATGCTGAAAACACACAGCGGATGCTGAAAACACACAGATAATGCTGAAAACACACAGTGGATGCTGAAAACACACAGTGGATGCTGAAAACACACAGATAATGCTGAAAACACACAGTGAATGCTGAAAACACACAGTGGATGCTGAAAACACACAGTGGATGCTGAAAACACACAGTGAATGCTGAAAACACACAGTGAATGCTGAAAACTCACAGTGAATGCTGAAAACACACAGTGGATGCTGAAAACACACAGTGGATGCTGAAAACACACAGTGGATGCTGAAAACACACAGTGAATGCTGAAAACACACAGTGAATGCTGAAAACACACAGTGAATGCTGAAAACACACAGCGAATGCTGAAAACACACAGCGAATGCTGAAAACACACAGCGAATGCTGAAAACACACAGCGAATGCTGAAAACACACAGCGGATGCTGAAAACACACAGATAATGCTGAAAACACACAGTGGATGCTGAAAACACACAGTGGATGCTGAAAACACACAGTGAATGCTGAAAACACACAGCGAATGCTGAAAACACACAGCGAATGCTGAAAACACACAGCGGATGCTGAAAACACACAGATAATGCTGAAAACACACAGCGAATGCTGAAAACACACAGTGAATGCTGAAAACACACAGTGAATGCTGAAAACACACAGATAATGCTGAAAACACACAGTGGATGCTGAAAACACACAGATAATGCTGAAAACACACAGCGGATGCTGAAAACACACAGCGAATGCTGAAAACACACAGATAATGCTGAAAACACACAGTGGATGCTGAAAACACACAGCGAATGCTGAAAACACACAGATAATGCTGAAAACACACAGATAATGCTGAAAACACACAGCGAATGCTGAAAACACACAGATAATGCTGAAAACACACAGTGGATGCTGAAAACACACAGTGAATGCTGAAAACACACAGCGAATGCTGAAAACACACAGATAATGCTGAAAACACACAGATAATGCTGAAAACACACAGCGAATGCTGAAAACACACAGCGGATGCTGAAAACACACAGCGGATGCTGAAAATACACAGATAATGCTGAAAACACACAGATAATGCTGAAAACACACAGATAATGCTGAAAACACACAGATAATGCTGAAAACACACAGTGAATGCTGAAAACACACAGTGAATGCTGAAAACACACAGCGAATGCTGAAAACACACAGCGAATGCTGAAAACACACAGCGAATGCTGAAAACACACAGTGGATGCTGAAAACACACAGATAATGCTGAAAACACACAGTGAATACTGAAAACACACAGATAATGCTGAAAACACACAGTGAATGCTGAAAACACACAGCGAATGCTGAAAACACACAGATAATGCTGAAAACACACAGCGAATGCTGAAAACACACAGATAATGCTGAAAACACACAGATAATGCTGAAAACACACAGCGAATGCTGAAAACACAGAGTGAATGCTGAAAACACACAGCGAATGCTGAAAACACACAGATAATGCTGAAAACACACAGATAATGCTGAAAACACACAGCGAATGCTGAAAACACACAGATAATGCTGAAAACACACAGATAATGCTGAAAACAAACAGTGAATGCTGAAAACACACAGATAATGCTGAAATCAGCGGTGCAGAAACACACAGATAATGCTTGAAAACACACAGCGGATGCTGAAACACACAGATAATGCTGAAAACGACACAGAGGATGCTGATAACACACAGTGAATGCTGAAAAACACACAGATAAGTCTGAAAACACACAGCGAATGCTGAAAACACACAGATAATGCTGAAAACACACAGCGAATGCTGAAAACACACAGATAATGCTGAAAACACACAGCGAATGCTGAAAACACACAGATAATGCTGAAAACACACAGATAATGCTGAAAACACACAGTGAATGCTGAAAACACACAGATAATGCTGAAAACACACAGTGAATGCTGAAAACACACAGATAATGCTGAAAACACACAGCGGATGCTGAAAACACACAGATAATGCTGAAAACACACAGATAATGCTGAAAACACACAGTGAATGCTGAAAACACACAGATAATGCTGAAAACACACAGCGAATGCTGAAAACACACAGATAATGCTGAAAACACACAGTGAATGCTGAAAACACACAGTGGATGCTGAAAACACACAGATAATGCTGAAAACACACAGTGAATGCTGAAAACACACAGAGAATGCTGAAAACACACAGTGGATGCTGAAAACACACAGTGAATGCTGAAAACACACAGTGAATGCTGAAAACACACAGTGAATGCTGAAAACACACAGTGATGCTGAAAACACACAGTGAATGCTGAAAACACACAGTGGATGCTGAAAACACACAGTGAATGCTGAAAACACACAGTGAATGCTGAAAACACACAGTGGATGCTGAAAACACACAGTGGATGCTGAAAACACACAGTGAATGCTGAAAACACACAGCGAATGCTGAAAACACACAGCGAATGCTGAAACACACAGCGGAATGCTGAAAACACACAGATAATGCTGAAAACACACAGTGATGCTGAAAACACACAGTGGATGCTGAAAACACACAGTGAATGCTGAAAACACACAGCGAATGCTGAAAACACACAGAGAATGCTGAAAACACACAGCGGATGCTGAAAACACACAGATAATGCTGAAAACACACAGCGAATGCTGAAAACACACAGTGAATGCTGAAAACACACAGTGAATGCTGAAAACACACAGATAATGCTGAAAACACACAGTGAATGCTGAAAACACACAGATAATGCTGAAAACACACAGAGAATGCTGAAAACACACAGCGAATGCTGAAAACACACAGTGAATGCTGAAAACACACAGTGAATGCTGAAAACACACAGCGAATGCTGAAAACACACAGATAATGCTGAAAACACACAGATAATGCTGAAAACACACAGAGAATGCTGAAAACACACAGATAATGCTGAAAACACACAGTGAATGCTGAAAACACACAGATAATGCTGAAAACACACAGTGAATGCTGAAAACACACAGTGAATGCTGAAACACACAGATAATGCTGAAAACACACAGTGATGCTGAAAACACACAGAGAATGCTGAAAACACACAGATAATGCTGAAAACACACAGATAATGCTGAAAACACACAGATATGCTGAAAACACACAGAGGATGCTGAAAACACACAGTGAATGCTGAAAACACACAGATAATGCTGAAAACACACAGTGAATGCTGAAAACACACAGATAATGCTGAAAACACACAGTGAATGCTGAAAACACACAGATAATGCTGAAAACACACAGTGAATGCTGAAAACACACAGATAATGCTGAAAACACACAGATAATGCTGAAAACACACAGTGAATGCTGAAAACACACAGCGAATGCTGAAAACACACAGAGAATGCTGAAAACACACAGTGAATGCTGAAAACACACAGATAATGCTGAAAACACACAGATAATGCTGAAAACACACAGAGAATGCTGAAAACACACAGTGAATGCTGAAAACACACAGTGAATGCTGAAAACACACAGTGAATGCTGAAAACACACAGATAATGCTGAAAACACACAGAGAATGCTGAAAACACACAGCGAATGCTGAAAACACACAGCGAATGCTGAAAACACACAGCGAATGCTGAAAACACACAGTGAATGCTGAAAACACACAGCGAATGCTGAAAACACACAGATAATGCTGAAAACACACAGATAATGCTGAAAACACACAGCGAATGCTGAAAACACACAGATAATGCTGAAAACACACAGTGGATGCTGAAAACACACAGCGAATGCTGAAAACACACAGATAATGCTGAAAACACACAGATAATGCTGAAAACACACAGCGAATGCTGAAAACACACAGAGAATGCTGAAAACACACAGTGGATGCTGAAAACACACAGCGAATGCTGAAAACACACAGATAATGCTGAAAACACACAGATAATGCTGAAAACACACAGTGAATGCTGAAAACACACAGATAATGCTGAAAACACAAAGATAATGCTGAAAACACACAGTGGATGCTGAAAACACACAGCGAATGCTGAAAACACACAGCGAATGCTGAAAACACACAGTGAATGCTGAAAACACACAGATAATGCTGAAAACACACAGATAATGCTGAAAACACACAGATAATGCTGAAAACACACAGATAATGCTGAAAACACACAGATAATGCTGAAAACACACAGATAATGCTGAAAACACACAGAGGATGCTGAAAACACACAGCGAATGCTGAAAACACACAGCGGATGCTGAAAACACACAGATAATGCTGAAAACACACAGCGAATGCTGAAAACACACAGCGAATGCTGAAAACGCACAGATAATGCTGAAAACACACAGATAATGCTGAAAACACACAGCGAATGCTGAAAACACACAGATAATGCTGAAAACACACAGATAATGCTGAAAACGCACAGATAATGCTGAAAACACACAGCGAATGCTGAAAACGCACAGATAATGCTGAAAACACACAGATAATGCTGAAAACACACAGCGAATGCTGAAAACACACAGATAATGCTGAAAACACACAGATAATGCTGAAAACACACAGCGAATGCTGAAAACGCACAGATAATGCTGAAAACACACAGATAATGCTGAAAACACACAGTGAATGCTGAAAACACACAGCGAATGCTGAAAACACACAGTGAATGCTGAAAACACACAGCGAATGCTGAAAACACACAGTGAATGCTGAAAACACACAGATAATGCTGAAAACACACAGATAATGCTGAAAACACACAGTGAATGCTGAAAACACACAGATAATGCTGAAAACACAGTGAATGCTGAAAACACACAGATAATGCTGAAAACACACAGATAATGCTGAAAACACACAGCGAATGCTGAAAACACACAGATAATGCTGAAAACACACAGATAATGCTGAAAACACACAGATAATGCTGAAAACACACAGCGAATGCTGAAAACACACAGATAATGCTGAAAACACACAGCGAATGCTGAAAACACACAGATAATGCTGAAAACACACAGATAATGCTGAAAACACACAGTGAATGCTGAAAACACACAGATAATGCTGAAAACACACAGTGAATGCTGAAAACACACAGATAATGCTGAAAACACACAGCGGATGCTGAAAACACACAGATAATGCTGAAAACACACAGATAATGCTGAAAACACACAGTGAATGCTGAAAACACACAGATAATGCTGAAAACACACAGTGAATGCTGAAAACACACAGTGGATGCTGAAAACACACAGATAATGCTGAAAACACACAGCGAATGCTGAAAACACACAGTGGATGCTGAAAACACACAGATAATGCTGAAAACACACAGTGGATGCTGAAAACACACAGATAATGCTGAAAACACACAGCGAATGCTGAAAACACACAGTGGATGCTGAAAACACACAGATAATGCTGAAAACACACAGTGGATGCTGAAAACACACAGTGGATGCTGAAAACACACAGTGGATGCTGAAAACACACAGTGGATGCTGAAAACACACAGTGAATGCTGAAAACTCACAGTGAATGCTGAAAACACACAGTGGATGCTGAAAACACACAGATAATGCTGAAAACTCACAGTGAATGCTGAAAACACACAGATAATGCTGAAAACACACAGCGAATGCTGAAAACACACAGATAATGCTGAAAACACACAGATAATGCTGAAAACTCACAGTGAATGCTGAAAACACACAGATAATGCTGAAAACTCACAGTGAATGCTGAAAACACACAGATAATGCTGAAAACTCACAGTGAATGCTGAAAACACACAGTGGATGCTGAAAACACACAGTGGATGCTGAAAACACACAGTGAATGCTGAAAACACACAGATAATGCTGAAAACTCACAGTGAATGCTGAAAACACACAGATAATGCTGAAAACACACAGATAATGCTGAAAACATACAGTGAATGCTGAAAACACACAGATAATGCTGAAAACACACAGCGAATGCTGAAAACACACAGATAATGCTGAAAACACACAGCAGATGCTGAAACACACAGATAATGCTGAAAACTCACAGTGAATGCTGAAAACACACAGTGAATGCTGAAAACACACAGTGAATGCTGAAAACACACAGCGGATGCTGAAACACACAGTGGATGCTGAAAACACACAGATAATGCTGAAAACACACAGCGGATGCTGAAAACACACAGATAATGCTGAAAACTCACAGTGAATGCTGAAAACACACAGTGAATGCTGAAAACACACAGCGGATGCTGAAAACACACAGATAATGCTGAAAACACACAGCGGATGCTGAAAACACACAGATAATGCTGAAAACACACAGCAGATGCTGAAACACACAGATAATGCTGAAAACTCACAGTGAATGCTGAAAACACACAGTGAATGCTGAAAACACACAGCGGATGCTGAAAACACACAGATAATGCTGAAAACACACAGCGGATGCTGAAAACACACAGATAATGCTGAAAACACACAGCGGATGCTGAAAACACACAGATAATGCTGAAAACACACAGCGAATGCTGAAAACACACAGATAATGCTGAAAACACACAGATAATGCTGAAAACACACAGTGAATGCTGAAAACACACAGCAAATGCTGAAAACACACAGATAATGCTGAAAACACACAGTGAATGCTGAAAACACACAGATAATGCTGAAAACACACAGTGAATGCTGAAAACACACAGCGAATGCTGAAAACACACAGCAAATGCTGAAAACACACAGATAATGCTGAAAACACACAGTGAATGCTGAAAACACACAGATAATGCTGAAAACACACAGTGAATGCTGAAAACACACAGATAATGCTGAAAACACACAGCGAATGCTGAAAACACACAGCGGATGCTGAAAACACACAGTGAATGCTGAAAACACACAGCGGATGCTGAAAACACACAGATAATGCTGAAAACACACAGTGGATGCTGAAAACACACAGTGGATGCTGAAAACACACAGTGGATGCTGAAAACACACAGCGGATGCTGAAACATACAGATAATGCTGAAAACTCACAGTGAATGCTGAAAACACACAGTGAATGCTGAAAACACACAGCGAATGCTGAAAACACACAGATAATGCTGAAAACACACAGCGAATGCTGAAAACACACAGATAATGCTGAAAACACACAGTGAATGCTGAAAACACACAGCGAATGCTGAAAACACACAGCAAATGCTGAAAACACACAGCGAATGCTGAAAACACACAGTGGATGCTGAAAACATACAGTGAATGCTGAAAACACACAGTGGATGCTGAAAACACACAGTGGATGCTGAAAACACACAGTGGATGCTGAAAACATACAGTGAATGCTGAAAACACACAGTGGATGCTGAAAACATACAGTGAATGCTGAAAACACACAGTGGATGCTGAAAACATACCGTGAATGCTGAAAACACACAGTGGATGCTGAAAACGTACAGTGAATGCTGAAAACACACAGTGAATGCTGAAAACACACAGTGGATGCTGAAAACACACAGTGAATGCTGAAAACACACAGATAATGCTGAAAACACACAGTGGATGCTGAAAACACACAGTGAATGCTGAAAACATACAGATAATGCTGAAAACACACAGTGAATGCTGAAAACACACAGCGGATGCTGAAAACATACAGATAATGCTGAAAACACACAGTGAATGCTGAAAACACACAGTGGATGCTGAAAACACACAGTGGATGCTGAAAACACACAGCGGATGCTGAAAACACACAGTGAATGCTGAAAACACACAGCGGATGCTGAAAACACACAGCGAATGCTGAAAACACACAGATAATGCTGAAAACACACAGCGAATGCTGAAAACACACAGCGGATGCTGAAAACACACAGTGGATGCTGAAAACATACAGTGAATGCTGAAAACACACAGTGGATGCTGAAAACACACAGTGGATGCTGAAAACATACAGTGAATGCTGAAAACACACAGTGAATGCTGTAAACACACAGATAATGCTGAAAACACACAGTGGATGCTGAAAACACACAGTGGATGCTGTAAACACACAGATAATGCTGAAACACAGTGAATGCTGAAAACACACAGATAATGCTGAAAACACACAGTGGATGCTGAAAACACACAGTGAATGCTGTAAACACACAGTGGATGCTGAAAACACACAGTGAATGCTGAAAACACACAGATAATGCTGAAAACACACAGTGAATGCT
Source organism: Squalus acanthias (assembly GCA_030390025.1). Classification (NCBI taxonomy): domain Eukaryota; kingdom Metazoa; phylum Chordata; class Chondrichthyes; order Squaliformes; family Squalidae; genus Squalus; species Squalus acanthias. Next base: position 140,269,992 of record CM059426.1, on the reverse strand, counting down.
GAAAACACACAGATAATGCTGAAAACACACAGATAATGCTGAAAACACACAGTGAATGCTGAAAACACACAGATAATGCTGAAAACACACAGTGAATGCTGAAAACACACAGATAATGCTGAAAACACACAGCGAATGCTGAAAACACAGAGTGAATGCTGAAAACACACAGATAATGCTGAAAACACACAGATAATGCTGAAAACACACAGATAATGCTGAAAACACACAGCGGATGCTGAAAACACACAGATAATGCTGAAAACACACAGATAATGCTGAAAACACACAGATAATGCTGAAAACACACAGATAATGCTGAAAACACACAGCGGATGCTGAAAACACACAGATAATGCTGAAAACACACAGCGGATGCTGAAAACACACAGCGGATGCTGAAAACACACAGCGGATGCTGAAAACACACAGATAATGCTGAAAACACACAGCGGATGCTGAAAACACACAGCGGATGCTGAAAACACACAGTGAATGCTGAAAACACACAGCGAATGCTGAAAACACACAGCGAATGCTGAAAACACACAGATAATGCTGAAAACACACAGCGGATGCTGAAAATACACAGCGGATGCTGAAAACACACAGATAATACTGAAAACACACAGCGGATGCTGAAAACACACAGATAATGCTGAAAACACACAGTGGATGCTGAAAACACACAGATAATGCTGAAAACACACAGCGAATGCTGAAAACTCACAGCGGATCATTTTAATTTTTAGCGCTGTGCAAAAATGCCAGCCGATAGTGAATCGGCAGCTCGTTTTACACCTCACCCGATTTTCACTTCCACAATGGTTAAAACTATCCCCAGATGGAAATCCAATGAAGGGTTTCACCCCAAAAAAAATTCTGTCAGATGTCGGCCAATCTGCAGTGCATTTCCAGCATTTTCTGCTTTTATTTCCAATTGTCTTACTGTCAGTGTTAAATGTGCTTTTCAAAATAAAATGAAGAGCATTTAGCGGTCCCTCTCAATAAGCACCAAAAAACACTGCTAGTGTTTCATATTCTGCTCCTGATTTAGTCAGACTGACATTATCCACCCTGTTATACAGCCATGTTAACTGTGCCAAACGATTCTGCTTTACAATTTTTGAATAAGGCATTCAGGGAACATGGGTCATAGGACACAGCTTAATCATGTGGGCCATACATGTGGACAGCACAGGCATAGTCTGTCTGCACACTTCAGCTCTACCCACACCACTGATGATGAAAAGGATTGAAACCAAATATTTTCTTTAAAATAAAAAAAGATATTCTGTCATCTGAGCAGCCTGAATATGGAGTTAATTTTTGGAACAGCAAAATATTTCATCATATTTCTTTTTCGTGAGTGCGATTTAGAACTCACTGTCAGTTATAGTCATGCAAGATGTATGGGGGATTAAAGGAATGAGTACTTATAGCAGCACTGTTAACAAGAGGACGATTTAAATGAAAGGGGGAAGACTGAGGAATAGTCAAGGGAAGCAGGAGAAAAGATCAAAACAAATAAACCCTTGTTTTTCCACAATGCTGGTCCTAATTTTTGTGTTTACTGCATCTTTTGCATTTCCAGGTTACTTTATAGCCTGAATATGACGGTTGCCAATATTAGTGGGCAAACGTTTAATGCATTTATATGACATTCTGCTGTCTGCTGTTTTAGCAGAGGGATTAACTCACTTAAAATAAACAATAGGCCAGGCATTCCTGTCAAAATAACGGTAAGGCTAATGGTGCTCGCCGTTATTTATGCGTAAATGGTGCAGCAAATTCAGACAAGGGGCAGTTGTGCGGTTAAACTCAAATATCCAAAAGATGCTGTCCAAATTGCACCGCTCCGCCGTTAGCTTTGCAGAAATGGCATTTTGCTGTCTCCCTCACCACTGACAGGCATTGAATGGCATGAAGTTGTTGTATTTGCACGGAGTCTTCACACTGAGGACACCCTCCATCGAGTTGTGTGGCACTACCACTGTGCTAAATGGGATAGATTCAGAACAGATCTAGCAGCTCAAAACTGGGCATCCATGAGGCGCTGTGGGCCATCAGCAGCAGCAGAATTGTATTGAACTACAACCTGTAGTCTTGTGTCCCAGCATATCCCTCACTCTACCATTGCCATCAAGCCAGGGGACCAAATCTGGTTAAATGAGGAGTGCAGAAGAGTATGCCAGGAGCAGCACCAGGCGTATCTAAAAATGAGGTGCCAACCTGGAGAAGCTTCAACACAGGACTACATGCATGCTAAACAGTGGAAACAGCATGCTATAGACAGGGCTAAGCAATCCCACAACCAATGGATCAGATCAAAGCTCTGCAGTCCTGCCACATCCAGTCGTGAATGGTGGTGGACAATTAAACAACTAATGGGAGGAGAAGGCTCCATGAATATCCCCATCCTCAATGATGGCAGAGCCCAGCACGTGAGTGCAAAAGACAAGGCTGAAGGATTTGCAACCATCTTCAGCCAGAAGTGTTGAATAGATGATCCATCTTGACCTTCCCTGAGGTCCCCACCATCACAGAAGCCGGTCTTCAGCCAATTTGATTCACTCCACGTGATATCAAGAAACGGCTGAGCGCACTGGATACAGCAAAGGCTATTGGCCCCGACAATATCCTGGCTGTCGTGCTGAAGACTTGTGCTCCAGAACTAGCTGCGCCTCTAGCCAAGCTGTTCCGGTACAGCTACAACACTGGCATCTACCCAACAATGTGGAAAACTGCCCAGCTATGTCCTGTCCACTAAAAGCAGCACAAATCCAATCCAGCCAATTACCACCCTATCAGTCGACTCTCAATCATCAGCAAAGTAATGGAAGGTGTCGTCGACAGTGCTATCAAGCAGCACCAGCTCACCAATAACCTGCTCACCGATGTTCAGTTTTGGTTCCGCCATGACCACTCAGCTCCAGACCTCATTACAGCCTTGGTCCAAACATGGACAAAAGTTATGAATTCCAGAGGTGAGGTGACTGCCCTTGACATCAAGGCATCATTTGACCGAGTGTGGCATCGAGGAGCTCTGGTAAAACTGAAGTCAATGCAAATCAGGGGAGAACTCTCCACTGGCTGGCGTCATACCTAGCACAAAGGAAGATGGTTGTGGTGGTTGTTGGAGGTCAATCATCTCAGCCCCAGGACATCGCTGCAGGAGTTCCTCAGGGCAGTGTCCTGGGCCCAACCATTTTCAACTGCTTCATCAATGACCTTCCCTCCATCATAAGATCAGAAGTGGGGATGTTCGTTGATGATTGCACAAGTGCCAGGTAATGACTATCTCCAACAAGCGAGAGTGTAACTACTGCTCCTTGACATTCACCGGCATTACCATCGTCGAATCCCCCAGCATCAACATCCTGGGGGGTCACCATCGACCAGAAACTTAGCTGGACCAGCCACGTAAATACTGTGGCAACAAGAGCACATCAGAGGCTGGGTATTCTGTGGCGAGTGAATCACCTCATGACTCCACAAAGGCTTTATACCATCTATAAGGCACAAGTCAGAAGTGTGATGGAATACTCCCCACTTGCCTGGATGAGTGCAGCTCCAACAACACTCAAGAAGCTCGACACCATCCAGGACAAAGCAGCCCGCTTGATTGGCAGCCCACCCACCACCTTAAGCATTCACTCCCTCCACCACCGCCGCACTGTGGCTGCAGTGTGTACCATCTACAAGATGCACTGCAGCAACTCGCCAAGGCTTCTTCAATAGCACCTCCCAACCCCGCGATCTCTACCGCCTTGCAGCACAAGGGTAGCAGGAGCAGTGGAACAGCATCACCTCCAAATTCCCCATGTGGGAGTACCTTCAGCACACGACTGCAGTGGTTCATGAAGGCGGCTCACCACCAGCTTCTCAAGGGCAATTAGGGATGGGAAATAAATTCTGGCCTTGCCTGAGACGCCCAGATTCCATGAATACAAAAGAGATACGAACTATACTCGCCACAGAAAGTTAAGTCTTGTTATTAGTAGCGCAAGTACACTTTTAACGCCGTAATAATTGTTAATTACTGCCAATTAACCTCTCTGGCACTGAAAATTAACTATTACAGGTGTAGAGTCTCATTCCTTCTGGTTTTATTGTTGGAGATTTAAAAAATGTAAAATTAAACATTTTGAGGGCTAAATTCGGTTGATTTGTGCCTCCCATTAGCGCCTGGGTGCGGCGCCGCTAACGCCGCCTGCGAAATTCAGCGGGAGGTGCGCAGCGCCCCACTCGCGCCCCGGCTGTAATAGTGGGTGGCGCCCCCTGACATACCACCGGACGCTATGTCCGCTGGTGTCAGGGGGGCCTACCTGCGGCCGGGGCGGTGTTTGTTAAAGGGGAGGTGGCGGCCGGCCATATTTGTTGCTGCCCGCCTGCCAGCACCTGCCCCCTCTGCTGTCCCCGGCCCCCGTGAAACCCCGCGGGGTGCCGGCTGCGCTCCGTGAGCCCGGCACTTCTCTTGAGTGCCGGGCTCGTTTGCCGGCACTCCGATCCCTGGTGGCCCAGCTGGGCCCCGGGTCGCGCTGCGCTAGGCCCCTCCCCTTTAATAAGGGGAGGAAGGCCTGTAGTACCGCAGCACGTAGTGCCGCGATATTGGCTGGCAGCACAGCAATGTATATGGTGTTCATAATCACCTAAAACTGTTTTGCATATTTCTGTCATAATGCAGACAAACTCCTCAAGGATACTTCAGCTTGTGTTTTGCAGCTTTATAATCCAAGCAAGATCACAGCAGAAATAGAAGCAAAATGCATATTGGTAGCTTGGGTGCACACAAGGTGGAAAGGATTGAGTTCAGTGGTTGAGTGGCTATGCCCTCTACTGCCACTCAGTGCTGAAACAGCCAAATTGCAACACAGAGATCCAACTACTGGAATATTCAAGGTAACCATTCCAGCGAAGCCATCAAATGTCTGGATTCAAATGATGAAAAAAATGTCTTGTGTTCTTTGCACCAGTTGCAGTGGTAATTCCCAGTTCCACCAGTGTGATGATTTTTTTCTTTTGTTCGATCTTTCTTTTGGGAAATGTAACACATCCTAAAATGCGACATAAAATGCAACATGGCCTAAAACATGACGCAGCACAACGGGAAACGTAACACGACCTAAAGTGTGACGTAAAACACACCATAAAATGAGCCATGACCTAAAATGCAACTGACGGGAGACGTGACACGACCTAAAATGTGACACAACGAAAAAGGTGACTTGACCTAAACACATCTCGACCTAAAATGTGACACAATGGGAAACGTAATACTACCTAAAATGCGGCGTAAAATGCGATGTAAAACACGACACGACCTGAAACACGATGGGAATGTAACACAACCTAAAACGTGATATAACACGTGAGGCGACGGGAAACATGAAGTGACCGGTACATGACCCGACCTGAAATGCGACGTGATGTAAAACGTGACACGATGGGAAACATAACACATCCTAAAACTCGGCGTAAAACATGCCCACCCTACATTGCAACGCCCCACGACACAACCTAAAACACATCACAGCCTAAAACTTGCAATAAAACACGACATAGCCTAAAATGCGACAGGAAACGTGACACGACCCTAAAACACAACACGCTCTAAAATGCGATGTGACACGACATAAAACACGACCCAAACTGCAACGTGACACAACACGAAACATGACTTGAAATGCTTCGCGACCTAACATGACCTAAAACGGGACACAACATAAAATGCGATGCGACAGGAGATGTGATATGACTTGAAATGCTTCGCAACCTAAAAATTGACACAACCTAAAATGTGATAGGACATAAAAGGCATCGCGATGTGATGTGACATAAAACACAACATGATGGGAAGTGTAACACGACGTAAAACGCAACCTGAAATACGGCACAACCTAAAACACATCGCGAGCTAAAACGCGAGATGAACTAATACACTTCACGACTTAAAACTTGTCGTACCCTAAAAGGTGACATGACGTAATATATGACACAACGGGAAATGTGACACAACCAAAAATGTGCCATGACCTAATATACGACATGACGTGCTCTAAAATGCAATACGACAGGAAATGCGACGTGACCTAAAATGCAAAATGACATAAAACGCAATGATGCAGCGTGAAATAAAACCCGACATAAGGTATTGGTGAGACCGCACCTGGAATACTGCGTACAGTTTTGGTGTCCATACTTAAGAAAAGACATACTTGCTCTCGAGGCAGTACAAAGAAGGTTCACTCGGTTAATCCCGGGGATGAGGGGGTGGACATATGAGGAGAGGTTGAGTAGATTGGGACTCTACTCGTTGGAGTTCAGAAGAATGAGAGGCGATCTTATTGAAACATATAAGATTGTGAAGGGGCTTGATCGGGTGGATGCGGTAAGGATGTTCCCAAGGATGGGTGAAACTAGAACTAGGGGGCATAATCTTAGAATAAGGGGCTGCTCTTTCAAAACTGAGATGAGGAGAAACTTCTTCACTCAGAGGGTAGTAGGTCTGTGGAATTTGCTGCCCCAGGAAGCTGTGGAAGCTACATCATTAAATAAATTTAAAACAGAAATAGATAGTTTCCTAGAGGTAAAGGGAATTAGGGGTTACAGTGAGCGGGCAGGAAATTGGACATGAGGCTGTGTTCGGATCGGTCAGGGCCCTGTGGGTGGCGGAGCGGGCCCAGGGGCTGAGTGGCCAGGTCCTGCTCCTACTTCTTGTGTTCTTTAGATTTGAGGTTAGGATCAGATCAGCCATGATCTTATTGAATGGCGGAGCAGGCTCGAGGGGCCGATTGGCCTACTCCTGCTCCTATTTCTTTTGTTCTTATGTTCTTATCCGTTGAATGTGGAGACTGGTGGGGTGGAAGGTGAGGACAAGGGGAACCTTATTGTGGTTCTGGGAGGGAGGGGAAGGGATGAGAGCAGAAATGCGGGAAATAGAACGGACGTGGTCAAGGGCCCTGTCAACCACAGTGAAGGGGAGTCTTTGACAGACACTGGTGAGGCATGTCCATCAGGTCCTCTGGGCAGCAGGTCTTGTTCCAGCAAACTACAAATGTCTGCAATGACCTGGCGCGATAACCTGAGCCTCCTGAAACACTGCGGCTCTGTCATGTTGAGGAAGCTCATCCTCTGCCTGTGTACCCTGTGTTGGGGGTATCGTCTCCGGCACGCTATAGCCCTGTGGTGCTCCCTCTCGCCTGTGGAGCATCAGGTCATTGAGGAGAAGGCTGCTTTTGTGGTTGCTGCTGCTGGTGGTGGGGCTCATCTTGGTCCGATTCTGAGGACCAAGGTGAGACAGTATAAGCGGCACCCATGCTGATGTAGAAGATGGCAGGTATAGTGGAGATCAGAGGGCCAATCCCTCAATGTTGTGATAGTGAGTAGCAATGTGGTGAGAGTGGCTTCCGAAGTTTCAAAAATGACTTGCAAGCTGCAGACACCGAAATCTGTGGACAAAATGGAGTGAGCAAGAGCCTTTCATGAAGCAAGTAATAAGGTGTAATGTTGCAGTATTTATGTGCTATTCCCAGCTCTCAATGAATGAACTTGCCAATGGCCACTGAGCTTCCGCCTCCCCTTCACAGGCGAGGTACCCAGCCTCTGTGAATCTTAAGGCTCTCTCAACAAGCATTTAATGATTTCAGTGAGGTTGCCTGCCTCTGCCGATCGGGTCTGAGTCGTGCCTTCAAAGCCGCCCAATTTAAATGTGCGAGGTGGCAAGATGATGGCAGGTTCCTGACGCGCTCGGTATTTCCAAGAATTTTACTGCTGACCTGCCCCCAAACCCGCGCACTCGGCAACAGGACAATTCCGGCCATGATCTTAAACATGACATGACTTAAAACGCCATGTGACCTAAAATTCAGCGTGACCTAAAATGTGACTTAAACGTGATGTGAAAGGAAACGAGACACTAAACGAGACATGACCTAAAATGAGACATGACATGAAATGCTTCACAACGTAAAATGCATTGCAACCTAAAACCTAACGCAATGGGAAACGTGACACAACCTAAATCGCGAGCCAAGGGGAAATGAAGCACGACGTAAAACGAGACGCAATGCAAAACGTGAATGGCCTAAAATGCGACACCAGAACTCGCCGCGCCTCTAGCCAAGCTGTTCCAGTACAGCTACAACACTGGCATCTACCCGACAATGTGGAAAACTGCCCAGGTATGTCCTGTCCTCAAAAATTAGGACAAATCCAATCTGGCCAATTATCGCCCCATCAGTCTACTCTCAATCATCAGCAAAGTGATGGAAGATGTCATCGACCGTGCTATCAAGCGGCACTTACTCACCAATAACCTGCTCACTGATGCCCAGTTTGGGTTCCGCCAGGACCACTCGGCTCCCAACCTCATTACAGCCTTGGTCAAAACATGGACAAAAGAGTTGAATTCCAGAGGCGAGGTGAGAGTGACTGCCCTTGACATCAAGGCAGCATTTCACCGAATGTGGCATCAAGGAGCCCTAGAAAAACTGAAGTCAATGGGAATCTGGGGGAAAACTCTCCACTGGCTGGAGTCATACCTAGCACAAAGGAGGATGGTTGTGGTGGTTGGAGGTCAATCATCACAGCCACAGGACATTGTGACACAACAGCGCTGGCCTCTGAAATGTAAATTAGCAGATCATGACATCAATCGGCATGCAGTGCCTGACTTGACGCCACGACTGCTAATTTGGACGTTTTCGCTCACCATGACACTGGGTTCTAACCACACACAGAAAAACGTGCGTGAAGCAGCCCTGCAGAGACGCTGTCAGCGCTTCTTAAAGGGACACACGCATCTTTCAAGTATGTTTGGATTTAAGCTTTTGGACTGTTTTTAATATTTTATTTAAATAGTGGCTTAGTGCAATGCATGTTAAAAGTTTTTAAAGTGTGCATGGAGTGCAGAGAATGCTGCTGGATGCTTGCAAGGCTTTGGATGGTAAAGGAAGGGTTTTGAGAAGACGGAAAGTGCTAGAAATACTCAGCCGGTCAGGCAGCATCTGTGGAGAGAGAAACAGAGTTCACATCTCAGGTCGAGATGCAGCCTGACCTGCTGAGTATTTCTAGCATTTTATGCTTTTATTTCAGATTTACAGCGTTCACTCGCAGAGGGAAGAGGAAGACGCAGAGGAGGAAGACACAGAAGAGGAGGAAGCAGAAGAAGAGAAAGCAGAAGGAAGGATGCAACCCAGACAGACCCTTTCTGGCCGGGATATTCGGGATGGAATTATCCGCCTGTGATACCAGTGACCACAACCCCAATTCCCCTTTCAACATTTGTCCCACACCTTACCTTCCCTCTGTTACTGACCATCACAGCGTCCTCTTGGCTACAATGCTGAAATAAAAGCTACCACAAAGCAATCCAACTTTATACATCCATCCATCCAATATGACATCAAGAAATCAACTAATCAACCTTATACATTCCCTTAGTGACTGGCTTGTGTGTGCCTTTGCCTATCCTACTGATATCATGCAGTGCTACCCCAGTGGTTGCAGCTTGGCTGGTGGAAGGCTGCTGACTTTCAGTGGGGGACACTGCAAATGTCCTTGCTGGTTGACCTTGAGGAGCTGGTGGCTGGGAGTGTGAAATCGAGTGACAGTGTCTTCTTCTTATTATTATTCTGCTTCTTCTTCTTCACACTCCTTTCCCTCTTCTTGGTCACCCCATTAGCTGGGCAGGCTGCATTTCTTGGGTGTGTGAAATGAGGAAGGCACAAGGATGGAGTTGTGATGAGGGGAGGGCTGGAAAGCAAGAGGTGCATGCAAGAAGGAGGATAACGTATGAGGATATCAGCATCTTTCATCCTTTCAGCACGTTTGCTGGCCAAGGGCTCAGCCGTGCCCCTGCCAAGAATAGCCAACAACGTCTCCTCTAAGGGGGTGAGGTGAGGCCAGGAATGAGAGATGTGACTCGTGTTTGTTAGAGATTGTTGGCAGGTGAGTGATTGGGGGGTGTGGGGGGGCCTAGTGCATTGAGCAGTGTGTGAGGCTAGTGGTGCAGTTGGTAGGAGACGGCTTTTGAAGATGTATTCACTGCCCTTGACCAGTGGTCTGAGGTCATGAAGCTTCTTTGGGCACTGGAGTCAGGTGGTGGGAACGACACTGCTGGCAGTGACGGCCTCGGTGATGTGGTCCCACATCCTTCTTACTTCAGGGCATTCTGGTCCCTGTGGGTAGAGGACCTCTCTTGCAGTGTTGACCCCCTGCACAAAGCTTGAGTGCTGCATGCGAGACCCTGGGTGCCCCTTCCCTGGCTTGCTGAGCCATTTGTGTTAGTGCTGAAGCACTTTTCCCAGTTTTTTAGGTGCGGAAGGGAATTCAGCTTTAAGAGCTGAAGACTCCCATTTGGGAATTCTTTTTAATGTTCATTTTTTTTTTCAGAAGGCAGTTGAGCTGTAAGGACTAAAAAGTGCCTATTTTGACATGATTTTTATTTTTTCATTTTAGAAGGTAAGAGACCCTTTATGAGACCGAACTGCTTTCTAAAATGACGGCCTTGCTTTAACAGAAGGCTGTTCGTGCTGCAATGACGCCACAGCCACGTCACATTGGGGCCTCCTGCTGGGATGAACGCCACCAGCACAGCATTGCACAGTGAGTTTAGCACTGGGCTAATGTTAATTAGTCCCCAGCGCCAATTTTTTGATCCTGCCAGCGCCACCATTTTCAGCGGCCGTTAACACCCGGCCGGCGGTGGCACCGGCAGCTTTTTACCGATATCAAGTTTTTAGGCCTATGTAATTCTATGTGATATTATAATTAAAGGGTAATTCTAAGTCCTTGGCATGCAACCCCATCCACAGCATGCATAAGGTTGTAGGTATTAGCCTTATGCTCATGAAAACGGCCTTTCTGTGAATACTAAAAGAACGAGTGAATTATAACACCAGTCTTTGTGCTAAACATTAACATTTAGAAGAACATGGCAATGCTTCCAGCAGATAGGGCTGCGAAGTTTCATTATGCCTTAAACCATTTTCTCTTCAAATATGTTTGCTAAGGTTTGAGTAGAATTATTGTAAGCGAGCACAAAAAGCAAAATGTTATTTTCGTGTTGTCAGTAGGCTCCAGTGAAAATGCAAAGTGCACTTCCATGGTATAAAAATCAATTCTATTCAATGCTCAGGTGTGTATTTTTATTATTAGGAAATAAATCTTAATCTGATAATTTAAACAGATTAATCAGAACACAAGGAAAGGGCTGTATGTTACTGTCTAATTGTAATCTCCATTTCTAGGTTCATCGGTGTAAAATTCGCAATTATCGCGATTCGAAATAACGAGATAAAGCAGATTCGTTTCATCAGTTTTATTTCAACGAAATGCTGTCATGATTAAACAGGACACAGAAGCCTGTAAAATGGCCGCCGCGCCTCGTGGCAGAAGCTTCCAGAATTTTCAGTGGGCAGACAAAATGGCGTTCGAATAAACATTTATAAGTAATACGCAGCAAACACTGATAAAGACAGGATGCAACCTGTCTACATTCGACACAATAGCAAGATATAAGTGCTGGAATCATTTTCCATGCACAAGTAAGGACCATTGTAATGGGCAATCGAAGGCCCATCCAGACACAGCAATACACATCAGTATTCGAGGAGGCCCCAAAAACCAGTCAGGGAGACTCCTAGCCGGTTCGACAAAGGGGAAAACATTAACGGATAGTTGGCCAGTTTAAGGTGCTACCGAAACCCATTAAAGGAAAGAATCACCCCATACTGGGAGTTTTGTGCACCAGTATTACACAAAGGACAAACATCAAGATTTGAGCGGGAGATAAGGGAACACAGCACTATAACTATAGTGAACAAATGTCCATCAAAGGCTCATTCTCTTGATTCGACTCTTGACTCGGGCTGAACTCTTGCTGCTTTGACTCGCTGGAAGGCTGCTGAACTCTTATTCTCTTGCCTGACGGCTCTGGACTCTGATCCGCTAGGATCAACCTCGTGGCTTGCCGCGAAGATCTGTGGAGAACTGGGCTGTGAGGCCTGGAGGCGGGCGCACCATCCCGAGGAGTCGGTAAACGGTGTTGGAACCGAAGGCCCGAGAGGAGATGAGATGAGATGAGATGAGAAGAGAAGAAGACGACAATACGTATCGCCACGGTCAGTAAGCCCCGACCGCGCCTGTAAGTCGAATAAACACTTCTTCGAATTTTATCAGCTACTCCACAACTGGCCTAGGAAGACCCTTCTTCGAGTTCTATCGAACCGGTGTAGGGCACAGGAAGACTCTTTTTCGAGTGGTGTCAGAACTCCGAGGACAACACAGATCTTCATGACAGCAGACGGTCCAGCCTGCTAGCCGGAGCAGAAGCGAGTAAACAAGTGGGGTACAGAGACCCCTGATCAACACATGGATAGTCAGGTGCTGCGGTAAAACCATCCGAGCAGAGTTTCGGAATTCTCCGAGTTATCACGAGTGGTGAGCATGAGTCTCGATCCTACAAATCTAGATTAGGACAGGTATTGATAGGGGAGGGTTTAAGTTTTAAGGATAATTATAATGTGTGTCCCCTTTTACGATATGTCGTGCGCTCCTCGTTTCCCTAAAATTAGTTTCATAACTGTGTGTAAGATTGTACTGTCATTAATCTGTGCTTATGACATGTATCTCGTAATCTTGAATAATATGCAATAAAGATTTTCCATTTCGCACTATTCAACCGGGTCTACCTGAGTCTTCTCTGCATTATTGCTCTCGCACCTAAGTCCAGTGTCAGAACCGTAAGGGCGAGTGGGTCGAACCATTCACAGGTGTCTAGTGTTACCAGGCTGGCTGGAGACCAGAACAGGCAACAAGGCCTAACCCCGCACTAGCACCCAGGCTAAGCACAGAGCCACAGGTCACCCCTTACATCAGGACATGGCATGCACTTCTATGGCCAGATTGGTGACAACCAGCAACTGCCTCAGAACCGGTCATGGTAGATGCTGCCACCTTCTCCATAGATGGAAGATTAAAGCGTCCCCATCATGCGACTGTGGAGCTCCTAATCAGACCCTGGAGCACATCATTGAGCACTGCCCTCAGAGGAAATTCGCAGGCAGCCTACAAGATATCCACGCTCTTACACCGGAAGCTTTGGCCTGGATATCCGACTTAGATATTGACATTTGATTTGCTTTGCTACTACCATACGCAAGAAGAAGAAGAAGCTGACCTACTACGAGGCTTCATATGATGCAGCTGCTGTGACCTGCATGAGGATGGCCTGGTGATGAAGTTCTCTCCAATATTTTTTTCTCCTGTGTGGAGGAGATACCTGGCCTCCACTCTGCATCTACCACAGCAGCATTGCTGTGAGATTAGAGACTCGGCAGAGTGCAGGAATGGATCCTACATCCCACCATTCCGTGGCACCCTGCATTTATGTTCAAATGGTACCACCATACTGCCCAACTCTCACATATTTATGTCAACGTAACATGATTGCATTTGGCTTTACATGGATAATCCAACAACCCCTGGGTTCCTGGTGTAAGTGCTCCATTAATTGTCATAAAAATGTCCTGCAGATTGACATCCACCTAGCAAGTCAAACAAGTAGCAACAGCAGTGGAACACAATTTGATTCTGTGCCAACAGCAATTATTTTGTAGAGGAAGAAGAGTGTAGGAACAACACTCAGCACCTGACTCTACCATACAATAATTGTACTTATAGATCTCTCACTGTCCCCAAAAGCTATTTTAGCTGCACAAACCCAGAGGCTCATCTAGCTAAATCAGAAAAAAGGTTAGAACAAGCGTATACTTATACAGTAATTATACTTTAATGGTAAGTTCTTAGTTATTCTGTTTAATGTTGCCATTTATGGGGGCGTTGCTGGAAATAACAGCAGAAAGGGAGATGGCAGAAAGAATTTGGTAGAAATTAATACTGACAAAGGTAACAAAGTAAGAATTAGCAGAGTTATCTATTGCCAGCTCGAGATGAACAGGTAAAGAAAAAGCTCTTTAGGCATGTGAGAGAAACTGCAGACAACCGTTACATAATAATAATGGGGTATTTCAATTTCCCAAAGGGCAATTAGATAAATCAAGTACATCTGGAAGGGAGTAAAGGTTGACACCATTCCATAGAGGCAATAGGCTAATAAGTGATTGTTTTTTAATACAACATATAAAGCAGATCAGTATAAAAGAAATTATTCATTATTGGTTGTCTCAGTCACTGTGTAGATGCTTTCTATGGCTGCTCCACGTTTGATTTGATTTGTGATATTAGAGTGGCTCTTTGTACAGTGTGATGATTTCCCAGTTCTTCCTGTTCTGTGTATATACACACAAGTGTTATGTACCTACAAGTAAAATATAGACTAGCTTCAAGCAACATTTACTCAGTGGCTTAGACCTGCAATATCAAACTGCCTCGAATGAGATTAAAACCATAAGAAAAAATTTCCTTGCAAAGAAAACTTCAAACAAACATTTTATGAAACACATCAAATACTTGCAAGGGATTAGCCCATATTCCTGTAGTAATTACATTTCAACCATGCGCTGAAGGCAAAAAATACACTTTGAAATCATATCCAGTATACATGTGTATGTGAACCAGATCATATGAGAGAGTGTGGCACAAGTCACATTATTCAAATAACAAAATGAAAGAACATGAGGCAAAGATACAAAAGAATGAGTCTGCACTCCTACACAAAGAGAGCCTTTCATAAACGAGTTACTACTGTTATTAACAAAGATCTGCCAATGTTCTGATTGCGCTCACCCAGCAGGGAGCCTTGTCCACCAAGAGCGCCTCTCAGGAAATCATTGGAACGCTTTCCTGCCTATTACCATTGGACAGAGAATATGGGGAGCATGCCCACAATTCCCTGATATGTATTCCCAGTGGACGAGGCTGCGCATCTGGAGTGTGTATTTGGAGAATCAGCCTCTGGAGCACATTAGTAAAATAGTTACCCACACTGAGGTCAGTCATATAGCTTTATTACTGTAAACCATTTAAATATTGCACATATATATTCCCGATCATGAAAAGTTTTGTGTCTGGTGCAAAGCGTTTGACATTCATTGAAATGAAACATGCTGATTATCTCAACCTTCACAAAGCAACCAATCAGAAAGCATTTAAACACTTACGCACAATGCACTTCAGTACCGCTCCAAAAAATTCACTCACAAATAAAGTAAACAATCAGATGTTTGATTTTTTTCAACATTCTTTGAGTGGCCATCTTCTCTTCTTCTTCTAAGGCAGTCCCTCAGAACCGAGGATGACTTGCTTCCACATTAAAAATGAGTTCGCAGGTGACTGATGAGTCCAATGCGGGACCTACAGTCTCTGTCACAGGTGGGGCAGACGGTGGTTGAAGGGGCGGGTGGGTGGGGTGCTTGGGTTGACGTGCGCTGCTTGCGCTGCTTGCGCTGCTTGCGCTTGGCTTCCACTTGCTCCCGGCGAAGAGACTCGAGGCCATCAATATATATTTGACTATATACCTCAAAATTAAAATTGATCCCAGAATAAATGCAATACCTCTAACAACTTTCCTCTGCACAGGATTTCCCTCTCTCAGAAGCCTTGGCCTTACCTTCTACTCCATTACAGAGCTAGCATTTTTCAGTTGGGCTTTGTCTCCTGATATTTTGTTAATCCATGCCTGCAAGCCCTCAGTGGCCAACGGTACCAGTTTTTCCGACTTGTGTGCTTGCATGCATAATCTTGGTGCTGGCCAATGTAATTTTCAAACTTTGGCCTGTCCTCAGAGAGAGCAATCAGAAATAAAGCAGTGTAATATACTTGGGTAAAACAAATGAAGGACAGAGACACAATGAGTTGCTAGCCCATGTGCTTGCTTTATTAGGCCAGAGCAAACTGAGCATGCTCATACCAAACCATGTGGTAATTACACTGCTTTCCCCCTTTAAAAAAAGTATCTATTCCCCTCTCAAATACAACAAAACTATGGTTCCACCTTTCTCAGCATTACATGTACCACATAACAAAAACTCCTGGCTTTTTTTCTTTTAAATGAACTACAAATCCAGTTTAATAACAGGTTTGCGGAGCCTTCCTGATCTCCTTACAGAAGGTTTTGGTGTTGAACCAATTTTCGAGCTGTTTGGTTTTGGTTCCTAATTCAAAGATGATCCTGTTTCTATCTCAGACTTGGTTGAACCTGGTACTTCAGTTACTGAAGTCTGAACTGAGTCAAACTCATGTATGTGTTCATGATCAAATGGTTCACGATCATGTCTTGGTTCATCTCTAGCAGAGATCATTTGATCTACATGAACACTTTGGATTTTGTCACCAATTTCAACCAAATATTTCTTGATTCCACCAACCTCTACTATGGTTCCTATATCCCACTTGTGTGAACTTGACTTTCCAGGGGGACTGAGAACATGAACACACTTGTTTTGTTTGAAACTGCGTTCTTTCTGATTGCTGTCATAATAACGTTTCTGACTCAACTGCTTCTATTCAACTCTTGAGGCCAAATTTGGTTGAACAAGACTCAATCATGTTCTCAATCTCCTCTTCATCAAGAGTTCTGCTGGGGTATGTCCAGTTGTAATGTGCGAAGTAGTTCTGTACTTCAGCAAGAAATTTGCCAAATGTTGCTTCATGCTGAGTCCCGAACAACCCTGCAACACTTGCTTTTTGAGAGCTTCTTTCACTATTCTGACTGACCTTTCGGCTGCTCCGTTTGAAGCTGGATGATATGGTGGAACGAGAGTGTGTTTGATACCGTTCCATTTCATGAGTTCTTGGAATAGAACAGAACGGAACTGAGGGCCATTGTCAAAAACAAGCTCTTCAGGTAAGCCATGACATGCAAAGATAGACCTCATCTATGGTACGTTCATTTGTAGTATTTGAACCCACTTGCTTCACTTCAATCCACTTTGAGTGACTACCTACAAGTACCAGGAAATAATCATTTGCTTTCTCACAGAAGTCTACATGTACTCTCTGAAAAGGTTTACTTGGCCATGACCAGGGTTGTAGTGGAGTTTTGGGTGGTTTGTTTCTGCAATTTTGGCAAACGCTGCATTTGCTGACAAGTGATTCAAGATCACTGTCCAATCCAGGCCAGTAAACAAAGCTTCTTGCAATTGATTTCATACTGACGATCCCTGGATGTTCAGTATGAAGTTAAGGCAGGACTCTATCTGCCAAAGAAGTAGGTACCACCACTCTGTTTCCCCACTTGATACAACCTTGCTCACAAGACAATTCAGCATGACGGTCATGGAATGGTTTCAATTCTGTGTCCACACACTGATCAGTCCATCCATTCAAGGTGTTTTCATACACTCTTTTCAGTACTGAGTCCTTTTGAGTCTCATCTGCAATCTCAGTTGCTTTCACGGGAAAGTCTTTGTCAACTGCACCTAGCATGAAAATTGCACCTTCACTCCCAACACACAAGTCCTCATGTGGCAATCTGGAGAAGGCATCTGCGATTGCATTTCGCTTTGAAGTGCGATATTCAATCGTATAGTCATATTGTGACAACACTGCCCAACGTTGCATTCTTGATGTGGCCATTGCAGGGATGGCAGATTTGGGCCCCAATATTGCTAGGAGCAGTTTGTGATCGGTTATCAGGATAAACATTCTACCGATCAGGAACTGTTAGAATTTCTTGATTCCAAACATTATGGCGAGTGCTTCCTTTACAATTTGCGCGTAGATTTCTTTCGCTCTTTGTGAGGGTTCGTGATGTGAACGCGATTGGTTTCTTTTAGCCGTCATCCATTATGTGGCTTATGACAGCTCCCACACCATAGCTGGAAGCACCACACGCTGACTTAAGCTCATGCTCTGTGTCGTAGTGCACAAGTAGAGCATCACTTGAGAGACTTCTCTTACAAGCGTCGTAAGCTTCCTGTTGCACTTTCATGTACTTCCACAGGACATCCTTCTTGAGGAGCTCGTGCAATGGAGCTAACATGGTCGCTAACTCAGGTAAGAAACGTGCGTAGTACTGGACCATTCCAAGGAAAGATCTTAACTCAGACATGTTCTGTGGCTTTGGAGCATTGGCGACAGCATCAACCTTTTCCTTCACTGGTTGCAAGCCATTTGCATCAACTTTCAGGCCAAGGTACACAACCCTCGGGCTGCACAAAAACACATTTGCTCCTTTTCAATTTGACATTGTAGGCATTCAACCTTTGAAGCACTATATCTAACACTTCTAGATTTTATTCCTCATTGCTTGTTGCATAAGCAATTTGGATCTCTTTGCAAAATCTTATTCATCGTAGCCTGGAAGATTTTGGGGGAGGACTTTACACCATACGGCAGCTTGGTGCAAGAGTACAGTCACTTGTGTGTGTTGATGATGAGATACTGTTAACTCTCTTTGTCAACATTCAGCTGAGCGTAAGCGTGCGACAGGTCAAGCTTGGAGAAAACGTTTGACCCAGAGAGTGCTGCATACAAATCTTGCAATGTAGGTAATGAGTACTGCTCATCGTCAACTGCTTGGTTGATAGTAACTTTGTAGTCACCGCACAAGCGTACAGTTTTGTCTGCTTTGGGCACTACCACAATCGGGATAACCCATTCACTTTTGTCAGTTTTTACTAGCACTCCGTTCTCTCTGAGCTTTGCTAGCTCTTCCTCCACCTGACTTTTCAACGCATAGGGAAGCAGCCTTGCCTTACAATAGACAGGCTTCGCGTTGGACTCGATGCGGATATACGCATCATAACCAGTGATGCCCTCATAACTGTCTGTGAACAAGCTTTCGTACTTGATCGTGTCGAGTCGCTTCTTTGAAGCATCTACACTGAAGACGTTTTTCCAATCTATTCTTAGCTTTGTTTTAGTCTTTGCCCATGAGAGTTGGCCTGTTGTAGTAGTTCGCAACAATAATAGGCAGCTTTACTGACTGGCCATTGTGTTGAACTGTACGTTCCATTTGTCCACATTTCTCTAGGATTTCTTTGGAGTAGGTTTTTAACTCTATGGTACTCTTTGTAAGTGGTACTTGATTAAACTTACTCATGATAGAGCAGTCTGCCGCTGTGTAGATACACATATCAATATATTGCTTGTTGATCAAAAGTTTTGTATGGAAGTCTTTCTCACGACTGCTAGCGTTGCCGTTAGTGGCATAGATACTGTAGATGCCTAGTACTTCAACATCAGGTGTGTTCACTTCAATATTGTGAACTCCTCCCTTTTGTTGTTGTTGCTTTGCATTGCCACTAGAATGGTTCTTACTTCCTGCTTTAGATCTAGCTCTGCAAGCTGTTGAAATATGGCATTGCTCCTGGCAGTGAAAGTCACTTTGGGGGAGAAATTCCCCTGGTTTGTGCCTCCTGTTAGTGCCTGCGGGGGGCGGTAATGGGGTGCTAAGGGGTTAGCGACCAGGCGCGGCGAAATCACTGACGCCCGCGAACTTCCCTGGCGGATTTGCGCAGGCACTAAGCCTTACCACCTCGCCCTCTTGCGCCCCGAAGATCGTGACGTCATCCAGTGCGCAGCGGCCTGTTAGCGCCCCGGAAGTGATATTCGCTCCTGCCCCCTGCAGCATCGCCTGGCGTCAACAACGGCAGCTGCAGGAGGCGTTTTCACCTCGGCGGGCTGCTTGGGGAGCGCTATTTAAAGACAGTGGTGGTCAGGTAGGGCAAAATTTATTTATGTCCCCATTCTGGTGCCTCCTGCTTTCTTCTGCCCCCGCGATTGCTCTTAAAGTGCTTGGGGCTGCTATGCACGTTGCACAGGTGCCGTCGCCCAATAGACACAACCTGAAGATTCATTCAACGCAGCACTGGCCCTTCCTTTTAAGGGAGGGAAGGAGCCTTGTAAAGATGGCAACGCTGCCCCGAACATTGCTCAACGCTCTGCCGATAACGCCCCCTCACTCCCTTTAGCGCTCTAAGCGAAGTGGTAGCGCTTGATTTAGCGCTCCACTTCCCTTTTGTAGCGCTAAAGTGGATATTCCTGGCAGCAGCAAATCTTTTTCGCCAGGTGATACTTTTGCGCTCCCTGAAAAGTTATTGCCCCAAATGGGGTGCTACGCAATTTCTAGGCCTTTGCATTTCTGTATTGCCAGGACTGTGGTGAGTGATTTCCATTGCAGCGATAACAATTCACTGAACTGCTCTAACCGACATGCTTTTGACTTGATCTCACAGCTTTAGGTTTGGCGGTGGCTTTGTGACTGTGGACCTCAGCTGCACTAGTCACTTGAGTTGGACGGAGCTCCCTAGCATTCTTAGATGCCATCTCCATAGATAGGGCAATTTTGCATGCTATGTCAAACATTCGGTTCGGAGTGTTCAGTAACTTGGACTGTGTGCGCTCATCCACCAGTCCACACAAGCTTATCTCACAACGCACAATCCAAAAATGTGCCAAAGTTACAATGCAAAG
Organism: Squalus acanthias; assembly: GCA_030390025.1. NCBI lineage: Eukaryota > Metazoa > Chordata > Chondrichthyes > Squaliformes > Squalidae > Squalus > Squalus acanthias. The sequence continues at coordinate 140,249,610 of CM059426.1, read as the reverse complement.
ACAGGTTCTTATGAGCTATAATGTACTCACTGATGGCTTCACTTCATTTTTGGTTTCTGATACCAAACTTATAGCTCTCTGCTATTTCTAATGGCTTTGGGTCGAAATGGTCCTCGAGTTTCTCGACAATATCTTCAAACGATGCATCCTTCCCTTTCCCTGGTGCGAGTAGGTTTGTCAACGTTCCGTAGACATCTGGCCCGATCGCCATTAGAAAAATTGCTTTCTTTCATTCACGAATTACTTTATTTTGAGCTTGAACATTCTCATCTACACCTTTGATCTCACTAATGTTATTGGCCCTAAAAAACATCTCCATCCGCTCAATGTAAAAACTGAATGGCTCGCGAGCTCGGTCATACATGCCGAGGCTTCTGATGAATCCCGTAGGCGCAGCCATGATTGTTCCGATCCCGTCGAACAGTGACTCAGCACGCTACCTGTGTACCTGTGAGAATCAACGCCACTGTTGCTGTGTATACATACACGCAAAGGCAAAGCACAGATGATTCTGCATCAGCATTAACGGTAAAACATCGCAAAAATTCAGTTTAGGTGTCACAAATTAACCTTAAACTTGTCCACTCGAAGGTTGAACACTGTGTCCTTCCATAATCCCTAAAAATGGCTTTGGGATCCCATCCTCATCGCCAAAATGTAATATACTTGGGTAAAACAAATGAAGGACAGAGACACAATGAGTTGCTAGTCCATGTGCTTGCTTTATTAGGCCAGAGCGAACTGAGCACGTTCATACCAAACTATGTGATAACACATTACAAGCAGAAAAAGAAAAAAGGCATCAGAGATGGGGAAAGTAAGAGTGCATGAGCAAACAAAGTGAAGCAGAGAGAAAACCGAGGATGTAAAGAAGTATGGTGGGAAAAAGATGAGAGATACGGAAGAGAGGAGCAAAAGGAAAATAGAGGGTTTCTGCCGCACTTCCAGCAAAGTTATGGTGGTGGAGCGGGAGCCGCTCTGGGGAATTTCCCTAGCCACTGTCAAAGATTGGTAAAAGGCTTCCACCAGAATGAGTTTCTCTGTGTAAGTTTTTACCATTATGGTATTCTTCAATTTCTAGGATAGTAAACTTTCACCTTTAGCCAAATATCCCCTGGATTGTATGGTTTTCAGAGGGGGCTGATTATTGGAGGTGAGGGGTAGGACCACTCAGGAAATAATATGGGACACCTCTGGAGAGCCACAAACATTGGGGGAGGTGGCATTAGGGTGCTGAAATCTACAATCTCTGAGGAGGCAGGGCACGTAAGAGCTCATGGGGGAGGAGTGGAAAAATGGTATTGCACGGGGGGGGGAGGGGCGGGGGGGGGTGGACAGCTGGTAGCACAGTGGAGGGTGTGGGGCTCCGTGAATACTCAGGAGAGAGTGACTTTGGGAGTGCTGAGAGGGGAAATGCGTCATCAGCAGAGGTACAAGTAGATCTGGGAATACTGGCCGGCGGGGGGAGTGGGGGCCTTGGGGGTGGGGGGGGGTGGGGGGGGCGGGGCTGAGGGGAAGGCTGGATCTGGTAGAACTGTGAAGGGGAACTGGAGCCTGCAAGTTCTAGGACAGTGTCTTAGACCATGGGGAGGGCTGACAGCATTGGGAGGAAGGAGGGCTGAGCCTGACAGATCTGAAAGCCTGGAGATGGGAGGGCAAAGTGTATGGCCAGGAGTAGAGCCCAGGCCCAGGCCCAGGCCTAGCAGCAACTTTGAACATCTGGGTAGATTAGTTGGAGCCAAAATGGCCACTCAAAGGACTTTGTCATTTTTGTTTGATTGTGAAATTTGAATCATTAAGCATCAGCTCTCCCCTACAGACACATTTGACACTTACCTATGTTCTACGTACACATCAGATATGCATTTGATACTATGGGGAAAGAGATGGGGAGTGTGACTAATTGGATAGCTCTTTCAAAGAGCAGGCACAGGCAGAATGGGCCGAATGGCTTCCTTCTGTGCTGTATGATTTTATGACACAAAACTTTTAGTTAGAACATTGCAAACAATAGCAACTCTCTTGAGTGGATCAGAAAAAACGTTTTTTTAATTGATTAAGAAAACTAGATGAAGGGCCAGCGCAAGGAAACATTAGGGTTGAAAAGAATAGTTGAGAAGTTGAGCTAAATTAAAAAGTAGTAGTTACCAAGTAGATACCAAGCTTTTGTTTTAAAAGACTGCAAGAGAAAGGAAAGACTGAAAGGCAGGTTTGAAGTTCTGAGAAAGAAATGAATTAAAAAAGGAATGTGACTTCAACGCACTGCAAATGCAGGGAAGAGAAAGAGTGCATAGGACAACACATGTGAAGTTTATTGGAACAAGAGAGAATAGGTCAGAGCAGTAACAACAATAGCGATATTAATAAAACAGAAAAGACAAGTAAAGCTGTGAGGTCCCACAAATTGCAAGTGAATGAATGACCAGAGAACCTATTTTATGGTGGTATTGTTTGATGGACGAATACTGGCCAGGGCACCAGAGGAGCTGCCTGCTCTTCTTCGATTGGTGCCATCTGAGCAGGCAGACAAGGTTTAACATCTCATCTGAAAGATGGCAGCTCCTACAATGCACCACTATCTCAACACTGCACTAATAGCATGCGGCCCATGACAACATGGTTGTGGTTTCTGGGCATTCCATTTTCAAAGCTTTAGTGCACAAAAAGAAAACAGACTTCTATCTGTTAAATTAAGATATCCACCCAGAACATCTCAGTAAAACTAGGTATGATACGGCAGAGAGCACAGTCATTCATTTCTTTTGGGGCATTTGCTGGTCATACCAAAACAATATTGGCCCGGAATTTGCGGTTGTAATGACGGTGAAACTGTCAGTGTTCGCCATCATTACAACTGTGAAAATGACAAGCAACTTCGGGCATCAGCACGTGTGCTGTGAAACAGTCATTTCCTGCTCCTTCACTGTTGAACTCCTGCAGTCGGAAATCAATTGAAATCATTGAACTGATGAGAACTTCAGCTTGTATGCTCTAATATCGCTGTTAAAAACCACCGAAAAAGTTAAGCCTTGTTCAATGAGGTGTAACTGGATTTGTAATGGCGTACTGAGTCATAGCTACTGCTGAATAACCGTTCTGGCCTGGAAAACAAATTCTATATTTGTGAAATGTCAAATTATTCATTATGATAATGATTCCATGGTTTTAAATACAATTTTTCTAAAGTTTGTTTATGGTATTTCAGCTTCTACCATAGTCCCATGGATATGTCCCAATCTTTATTTTGCTCTCTGTAAAATTTATTAAAAGTTAAGGAAAATCAGTGCATTTTACTTCCTGGCTTGCTGTCTGTGAGAATTCTTCAATGTGATTGGCTGCTTAGCCAGCTTGATGACATCACTGTTCCTGGACGCTGGAGATCCCGTTGACTTGGAGCCAGATTCAAATTAACATTGGGAGAGATGAAATCCATGTCACAGAGATCATTAGATCTTTGTGGGCCGCTTTCTTTGAGGTCAGTGGCGAGCGCCATCACTTCGCCGCTGACCTCAAAATCCGTGCCATTATTCTTTTTTAGCACAGGTATGGATAACTTAATCAACAGATTACTGAGGAAGAAGGGATCTCCAAACTGGTACAACAAAAACATAGGAACAGGAGTAGGCCCTTCAGCCCCTCGAGCCTATTCTGCCATTCAATTAGATCGTAGTTGGTCTATACCTTAACTCCATTTACCCACTTTACTCCATTTCACTTGATACCCTTACCCGACAAAAAATCTATCAAGCTCAATTTTGAAATTTTCAATTGACCGAGCCTCAACAACTTTTTTGGGAAGAGAGTTCCGGATTTCCACTATCCTTTGTGTGAAGAAGTGCTTCTTGACATCACCCCTGAACAGCCTAGTTCTAAGTTTAAGGTTCTGCCCACTTGTTCTGGACTCCCCCACTAGAGAGAACAGTTTATCTCTATCTACTCTATCAACTCCTTTAATCATTTTAAACACCTCAATTAGATCACCAGTTAATATTTTTTTTATTCATTCCTCGGATGTGGGCGTCGTTGGCAAGGCCAGTATTTATTGGCCATCCCTAGTTGCCCTTGAGAAGGTGGTGGTGAGCTGCCTTCTTGAACCGCTGCAGTCCGTGTGGTGAAGGTACTCCCACAGTGCTGTAATGGAGGGAGTTCCAGGATTTAGACCCAGCGATGATGAAGCAACGGCGATATATTTCCAAGTCTGCATGGTGTGTGATTTGGACGGGAACTTACAGGTGATGGTGTTCCCATGCGCCTGCTGCCCTTGTCCTTGAAGATGGTAGAAGTCGCGGGTTTTGGAGGTGCTGTCAAAGAAGCCTTGGTGAGTTGCTGCAGTGCATCTTGTAGAAGGTACACACTGCAGCCACGGTACGCCGCTGGTGGAGGGAGTGAATGTTTAAGGTGGTGGATGGGTGCCAATCAAGCGGGCTGCTTTGCCCTGGATGGTGTCGAGCTTTTTGAGTGTTGTTCGAGCTGCACTCATCCAGGCAAGTGGAGAGTATTCCATCACACTCCTTACTTGTGCCTTGTAGATGGTGGATAGGCTTTGGGGAGTCAGGAGGTGAGACACTCACTGCAGAATACCCAGCCTCTGGCCTGCTCTTGTAGCCACAGTATTTATGTGGCTGGTCCAGTTAAGTTTCTGGTTAATGGTGACCCCCCAGGATGTTGATAGTGGGGGATTCGGCGATGGTAATGCCGTTGAATGTAAAGGGGCGGTGGTTAGACTTTTGCTTGTTGGAGATAGTCATTGCCTGGCACTTGAGTGGCACGAATGTTACCTGCCACTTATCAGCCCAAGCCTGAACGTCATCCACGTCTTGCTGCATGCGGGCATGAACTGCTTCATTTTCTGAACTGTGCAAATGGAACTGAACACTGTGCAGTCATCAGCGAACATCCTCACTTCTGACCTTATGATGGAGGGAAAGCCATTAATGAAGCAGCTGAAGATGGTTGGGCCTAGGACACTGCCCTGAGGAACTCCTGCAGTGATGTCCTGGGGCTGAGATGATTGACCTTCAACAACCACAACCATCTTCCTTTGTGCTAGGTATGACTCCAGCCAGTGGAAAGTTTCCCCCCTGATTCCCATTGACTTCAGTTTTACTAGGACTCCTTGATGCCATACTCGGTCAAATGCTGCCTTGATGTCAAGGGCAGTCACTCTCACCTCACCTCTGGAATTCAGCTCTTTTGTCCATGTTTGGACTAATGCTGTAATGAGGTCTGGAGCCGAATGGTCGTGGTGGAACGCAAACTGAGCATCGGTGAGCAGGTTATTGGAGAGTAAGTGCTGCTTGATAGCACTGTTGACGACACCTTCCATCACTTTGCTGATGATTGAGAGTAGACTGATGGGGTGGTAATTGGTCGGGTTGGATTTGTCCTGCTTTTTGTGGACAGGACATACCTGGGCAGTTTTCTACATTGTCAGGTAGATGTCAGCATTGTAGTTGTACTGGAACAGCTTGGCTAGAGGCATGACTAGTTCTGCAGCACAAGTCTTCAACACGACAGCCGGGATGTTGTCGGGGCCCATAGCCTTTGCTGTATCCAGTGCACTCAGCCATTTCTTGATATCACGTGGGCAGTAGTGGTGCTGCCAAGCCACTCTTGGTGAGACATTGAAGTCCCCCACCCAGAGTACATTCTGTGCCCTTGCTACACTCAGTGCTTTTTCCAAGTGGTGTTCAACATGGAGGAGCACTGATTCATCAGCTGAGGGAGGGCGGTAGGTGGTAATCAGCAGGAGGTATCCTTGCCCATGCTTGACCTGAAGCCATGAGACTTCATGGGGCCGGAGTCAATGTTGAGGACGCCCAGGGCCACACCTTCCTGACTGTATACCACGGTGCCGCCACCTCTGCTGGGTCTGTCCTGCCGGTGGGACAGGACATACCCAGGGATGGTGATGGAGGAGTTTGGTACATTGGCTGAAAGGTATGATTCTGTGAGTATGACTATGTCAGGCTGTTGCTTGACTAGTCTGTGGGACAGCTCTCCCAATTTTGGCACAAGTCCCCAGATGTCAGTGAGGAGGACTTTGCAGGGTCAACTGGGCTGGGTGTGCCGCTGTAGTGTCCGGTGCCTAGGTCACTGCTGGGTGGTACGTCCGGTTTTACTCTTATTATTGTTTTTCATAACGATTTGTTACAACTGAGTCGCTTGCTAGGCCATTTCAGAGGGCAGTTAAGAGTCAACCACATTTCTGTTGGTCTGGAGTCACATATAGGCCAGATCAGGTAAGATCGGCAGATTTCCTTCCCTAAAGGACATTAGTGAACCATATAGGTTTTTACGTCAACACGATAGTTTCATTTTAGCTTTTACTAGCTTTTTATTCCAGATTTATTGAATTAACTGAATTTAAATTCCCCAGCTGCCGTGATGGGATTTAAACCCATGTCTCTGGATCATTAGTCCAGGCCTCTGGATTACTAGTCCAGTAACATAACCACTATGCTGGTAACATAAGCTGGTGAATCTTCCATATTCAAGGGAATTCAGGCCTAGTCTATGCAATCAGTCCTCATAGTTTAACGCTTTTAGCCCCGGTTTCATTCTGGTGAAATAAGGCTCTCATTTAGAATGATAGCCAAATACTGCGGATGCTGGAAATCCGAAATAACAACAGAAAACGCTGGAAAAACTCAGCAGGCCAGGCAGCATCCGTGGAGAGAGAAAGAGAGTTAACGTTTCAGGTCGATGACCTTTCATCAGAACTGGGAAGAGCCGGAAATCAAATAGATTTAAGGCCAGGGTAAAGCTGGGAAAAGGGGGAGGGGATAAAGGAACAAAGGGGGAGATGAAGAGACATTAAGAGACATTAAGAGATATGCAAGGCTAGAGGTGGTGTTAATGTGACAGATTAAGGCTGAAAGAAGTGTGAAATCCACTGGCAGAATGAAGGACAGCTGCCAGCTTCTAGGAGGAAAAAAAAAGGTGGGGGGGGGGCAAATAAAAGGGTGGAAAAAATAAAATATAAATGTGATTGGAGCTGAGGTTATGATCTAACACATTTTAGATCATAACCTCAGCTCGAATCACATTTATATTTTATTTTTTCCACCCTTTTATTTGCCCCCCCCACCTTTTTTTTTCCTCCTAGAAGCTGGCAGCTGTCCTTCATTCTGCCAGTGGATTTCACACTTCTTTCAGCCTTAATCTGTCACATTAACACCACCTCTAGCCTTGCATATCTCTTAATGTCTCTTAATGTCGCTTCATCTCCCCCTTTGTTCCTTTATCCCCTCCCCCTTTTCCCAGCTTTACCCTGGCCTTAAATCTATTTGATTTCCGGCTCTTCCCAGTTCTGATGAAAGGTCATCGACCTGAAACGTTAACTCTCTTTCTCTCTCCACGGATGCTGCCTGGCCTGCTGAGTTTTTCCAGCGTTTTCTGTTGTTATTTCTCATTTAGAATTGATTGATTTGGGGACTGAAATTCCACAAGGGATCTGCACATCTCCCGCCATAACGCCAGCGGGAGAGCGATGGAATCCCTAGGAGGACAGCGGAGACCCAGTTGCACAGGGCCTCTGCCATTTCCAGGAGTGTCCACCCCTTACAAGGTAAATGATGGACTCCCTAAGCTGACAGGTCCCGCTCTTCAGGCTAGTTGGGGACTCGGCACAGTAGTGGGTGGCAAGCAGTCTGGACCCCTGAAGAATTTAAAATTAGTTTTAAAAAAAAGTTTTGGCAGATTGGTCACTTTGCTCAGGGTACCAATAGGATCATTGGTGGGGTTGGGATGGGCAACACCTCCCAGTGGGCCAGCAAGCACTGGAGTGGCTGTAGAAATAAAAACTGGGCATTCTCTGTAGCAAGCGGCTGATCCGCAATGCCCGTTTGATGCCTGGGCGGCAAGTTGAAAATCTACCTTCTGGAAAATAAAGATGATTAGGGAGGAAATTAACTTTATCAGTAGTTATGTCTTGTATTGGCAATTTGATCTCAATGGCTGGAGCATGTCACTTGTTATCACTTTTGTTGTTCACATAATCTTCTGGAGAAATGCACTCAAAATCCTCAGGTACTATTCTCAAGGATTGTGCAAAGTGTGTGTTGTTTCTGAAGCCCAGATTTTGAGGCATGCATACCTAGGAAATAAATGAAGAAAATTAGGTAACTTGGTATATAATATCAACATTTTTTTTAAGTGTATGAAAATTAAACAAATTAATTTGTCAAAGCCATCCTTCTGTGTCCGCCCCTGGAAAAACTCTCCTCCAAGTAACTTACAGCTGCACTTGCAAATTCCCAACTGTCTAGCCTTTGGCTATACATTCACCATGACATTTCTGCAGCTACCGATCTGCTCAATCACACCCTTGCCTCCATCTTTATATAAGAACATAAGAAATAGGAGCTGGAGTAGGCTATTTGGCCCTTCGAGCCTGCTCCGCCATTCATCAAGATCATGGCTGATCTTCTACCTCAACTCCGCCTTCCCGCACTATCCCCATATCCCTTAATTCCCTTCGTTCCCAAAAATTTATTGACCTCTGCCTTGAATATACTCAATAACTGAGCATCTACAGCTCTCTGGGGTAGAGAATTCCAAAGATTCACAACCCTTTGAGTGAAGAAATTTCTCCTCATCTCAGTCCTAAATCACCTGACCCCTTATTCTGAGACTGTGACCCCGTGTTCTAGATTCCCCAGCCAGGGGAAACATTTTCTCAGCATTAACCCTGTCAAGCCCCTTAAGAATTTTATATGTTTCAATTAGATCACCTCTCATTCTTCTAAACTCTAAGGAATATAGGCCTAGTCTACTCAATCTCTCCTCATAGAGTAATCCCCTCATCCCAGGAACCAGTCTAGTGAACCTTCGCTGCACTCCCTCTAAGGCAAGTATGTCTTTACTTAAGTAAGGAGACCAGAACTGTACACAGTACTCCAGGTGTGACTGCACCATGCCCTGTATAATTGTAGTAAGACTTCCTTACTCTTATACTCTAATCCTTTTGTAACAAAAGTTATCATACCTTTGATGCCCTAGTCCCCATTAAAGCCATCACTCTCTCTCCTCTTGGTCGTTCCCCTGGTACAGCCCTCATCTCCATTCCCTTAGTTCCAAGGGACACAGACTTGAACGTTTATGGCGGACAACTAGTTTAGCGATTCATCGCCAGATCTGGCTGGACCACATAAAGTACTATTGGGTCCTGCTCTCGTCTGCCAAAACTGCTCACTATTCCAGGATCACCTGGAATGCAAAATAACCGTCTTCTTAAACCGCTCTCCCTGGCCTCCTCTATCCTCACCTCCAACAACAAGTGCAAAGAGCTCATGGACTTCTTTGTCACTAAGATTGAAACCAGCTATTCAGCTGCCTCTGCTGCTTCCCTCCCTTCCCCTAGCCCACCGGGCCAAACTTCCTCTAAGGTTCCCACCTGTCATAGCCCTGAAATCGCATCTTTCTCTAGTGTCTCTCCTATCTCCCCTCATGCCCTCTCCGAGCTCATCTTGTCCATGTAACCCATCTCCTGCTCCCTCGACCCTATTCCCACCAAACTATTGACCACCCAACTTCCCTTCTTGGCCTCCATGTTAACTGATATTGTTAGCGGTTCCTTCTCCTACCCCCCTCCCCTTCAAATCTGCCATCATTACCCCACTCCTCAAAAAACCCACCCTTGACCCTTCTTTCCTTGTAAACTACCGACCCATCTCCAACCTCCCTTTCCTCTCAAGTCCCTGAACATTCTGTTGCCTCCCAAATCAGTGGCGATCTTTCCCACAACTCCATGCTTGAATCCCTCCAATCAGGTTTGCACCCCTGCCACAGTACCGAAACGGCTCTCATCAAAGTCACAAATGACATCCTATGTGACTGTGACCATGGTAAACTATTCCTTCTTCTCGACCTGTCTGCAGCCTTTGACATGGTTGACCACTCCATCCTCCTCCAATGCTTCTCCTCCGTTGTCCAGCTAGGTGGGACTGCACTCATCTGGTCCCATTCTGATCTATCCAGTCGTAGCCAGAGAATCACCTGCAATGGCTTCTCTCCCCACTCCTGCACAGTTAGCTCTGAAGTCCCCCAAGGATCTAACCTTGTCCCCTCCTATTTCTCATCTACGTGCTGCCCCTCGGCGACATCATCCGAAAATACAGCATCAGGTTCCACATGTGCGCTGATGACACCCAGCTCTATCTCACCACCACCTCTCTTGACCCCCCACACTGTCTCTGATTTGTCATACTGCTTGTCCAACATCCAGTACTGGATGAGCAGAAATTTCCTCCAACTAAATATTGGGAAGACCAAAGCCATTGTCATTAGTCTCCCCCACAAACTCTGTTCCCTAGCTTCCGACCACATATCTGCTCAATCACCAAGACCACCTATTTCCACCTCCATAACCTCGCCCGTCTGTGCCCTTGCCTCAGCTCATCTGCTGCTGAAACCCTCATCCATGCCTTTGTTACCTCTAGATTTGACTATTCCAATGCTCTCCTGGCTGGCCTCCCATCTTCCACCCTTCATAAACTTGTCCTAACTTGCACTAAATCTCGCTCACCCATCACCCATGTGCTCGCTGACCTGCATTGGCTCCCGGTCTGGCCACACCTCGATTATAAAATTCTCAGCCTTTGTTTTCAAATCCCTCCATGGCTTTGCCTCTCCCTATCTCTGTAACCTCCTCCAGCCCTACAACCCTCTGAGATCTCTACGCTCCTCTAATTCTGGCCTCTTGCGCATCCCCAATTTTAATCACTCCACCATTGGCAGTTGTGCCTTCAGCTGCTTCAGCCCTAAGCTCTAGAATTCCCTCCCTAAACCTCTCCACCTCTTTCTCCTCATTTAAGACGCTCCTTGAAACCTACCTCTTTGACCAAGCTTTTGGTCATCTGTCCTAATATCTCCTTTTGTGGCTCGGTGTCAAATTTTATTTGATAACGCTCCTGTGAAGCACCTTGAGACATTTTACTACGTTAAAGGTGCTATAGAAATGCAAGTTGTTGCTGTTTTTCATACTAGAATCCTAAAAGCCCTCCAATATAATCCTAATGGCATGATAAATACTGTCTGTATGTGTGCCTTGTGAAACACTTGACACATCAGAAATTAAAAAGAATTCAGATCTAATTGGTGCTTAATCCTACACCATTATGTTATTTTGCTTTAGTAGAAAATAACTGAAATGAACAGAAGACAAGCAGGAAAATTGTTTGTATCTTTGGGCTGGATTTTGTCTTGGGGTCGGGTTGGGGTTGTGTTATCCGCATTTCGTGTTGTCCCCCCGACTCCAGATTAATGTGGATGAATGATGCAATTTTCACTTAATTGGGCAATTGAGTTCCAGCATGTGGGAACCCATGAACCAATTAGTGGTTTCAGTGGGAAAGTCGCCTCTGATGATGTCATCATTGAAGGCTGCCTGGTCTCAGAGATTGCCTGGCTTTTGCTGTGAGTGGACCTGGATGCAAAATCAGAGAGAGAGAGAGAGAGAGAGAGCGAGCGAGAGAGAGAGAGAGAGAGAGAGAGAGAGAGAGAGAGATCACAGCAAGGCCAAGCAGTCTCTGAAGACAATGCAGCAGCATCAGAGGTGACTTTCAGACCTAATACTACTACCTTCATCACATCTCCGTTGTAATACTGGACCTGCAGCTGATAGTCAGCTATCCACTTGTGCTCCCGCCAGGTTTCACTGGAGTGTTTCACATCAGGCGTACTTCACGTTGGAAAAGGGTTAAACTAGCTAAAACGTTTCAAAATGGCATTACAGAGCCAATTTAGGCCTTGTTAAGGGCTTTAATGGCCTCTCCCGCCTCTTGGAGGCGGGACGGAGTCGGGAGCTCCGTGACCGATTTTGTCAAAATTGTGTGGAGTCGGGATGGGGTCGGGACCCCCGACCCCGCAACTTTAACCCCCCACACGCCTCCAAACCCAACTCCACAGGTCATTGAAAATCCAGCCCTAAGTGTATGTCAATTTTCTTTTGCGCTTTTAACCCCGAATTGTGGCATTTGCTTTACATCTCTTTTTGGCATCTGCATTGTGGTTTGAGTTAAGAAAAGGATGTCTTAATTAGTTCATGGCTTGTTTCAAGCACTTGCGGTAGAAGAGCTGTTTTATTCTACCACATTACGCAACCAGCTGTTTAATGAGCGAGAAACTAGGGAAGGAAAATACTGTGAAATGAATGAGGTGTGTGATTCTAGTCTGAATAAGCTGCCGTAACTATCCTACATAAAATGAATCTGGTCAAGCTCATTCCAGTACCTGGTGGGCAAAGGCCCACAGCACAAACTACCCCTAAATTCAGTTCTACTTGGCACAAAGGGCCTGAAATTGTGCCACAGGAGCTGGCATGGTGCAGAGGGAGTGGAAAATCTGGAATTTCATCCCTGTACGGGGTCTGTGCCAGTGCTGGGTTTTGCATTGGGTCTGTGCTGGGGGCACAAGATACTTGCACTGTCCCGTGGCACACGCATCATTAAAATAGATTTATTTGGGGTGCTCGGGGAGAGTATCCAGGCTTCTCCAGGTACTGCAGTACTGTGTGCCATTGACGCAGTGCCATTTTGGTGAGCCAAAATAAAACAACTGGGAGCAGAGGACTGCATCTGGAATCGCCCAAAGGTGAACACATAGACACAGAAATTTGTTGATGGTGTGCCATTTTACAGGCATGAAACGGGTGCCTAAGCATTCAATATGGTGGGTCGGGTTCACGTGCACATTCTACAGTGGAATAGCGCCACCCACCATATTGGTAAAGGCACCAGTATAGGCATCCAGGCTAACAACAGGCGTTAGGCACTTTACATAAGCAAATGCCTGTTTGAAGCCCCCTTTGCGAAATTGGCCGGCCCTGCACGCAGCCGCAGCCAGCTATGTTCAGGATAACCTTATCTACTTGCAGCCTAACTGGCATTCCTTAAAGGGAACAATGGAGGCCACTACCAAAAAGGTAAGTCTTTTCAAAAATACTTACCTGAATGCATAGCCAGAAGGAGCAGGAGTGTTCCTCTCAGCTGCACAGCAGTCCTGAAGACCGTTGTCGGCCCGCTCCATATTTCCCCCCTCTCGATAGCCCCCTCCCTTCCGATCAAGTCCCTACCTCTCTCCTAATAGTCCCCTCCCAGGATCCACTCGAGGCACGCTGCCGGGGAGGCAGCCAATCCAACTCCATCCTCGTGAAACCGGTGAGCTGCCTTGAGATGCCTAATTGGCGTCTGCAGCTTGCCGGCAATATGCTGATGAGGCCCTAGACCAAGTTTTGGATGAGCCTCAGGCCTCCGGCTTCTGGCACACACTTCCAGCATGCTGTCAATTTCAGGCTTGTAAACGAGCCAAAACGAATTTCCACCCCATTATCTTTATGCCCAAATTTGGTAAAGGCACCAGTATTGGCATGTTGCATTTTTTTTTGTTATGTCAGTTTATTTTTGGGGCTTTTTTGGACTTGTGAATTTCTATGTGTTTCTTTTTCAAGTGGAGTGGTGCAGTCACTTGTAGACATTGTTTGAAAATTTGACTTCTCCACCCCTTAAATATACAGACACCTTTGCTGGCTTAGTTAACTTGACCCAAACCAAGGGCATATCTTTAGGAATTCCAGCAGCTCTTCTTGAGATGGAGATGAGGGAGTAGAATTTCCGGGTGAGGTGGGGCTTTCTTAATCTCCCACTATAACTTTGGCAGAAACCCTGGAAAATGGTGTAAATAGTTGTTTCCTCCATTTCTCCAGAGTTTTTGTCAATTTCCCACTGAAAGTACAGCAAGAGATCAGGGAACTCCCACAAAAATTCTACCCCGAGGAGTGAGTGGACCAGCAGCAAAAGAAGCAACCAAAGATGAGTTCGGATGAGAGGCACAGAATGTATACTTGTCAGTATCTCATGAACAAACAAGACAAAAGCGAATCAAAACCCACTTTAATTCCAAGGTCATCGCCTCCTGCTGAAACATTTGTGGATCAGGATCACTCGGGCAAAAAGGACAGTGATGGAATCTTTAATGGGCCTTCCCGCCAACAGTGAATGGGTAAGAGGCAAGGGGCGTGTGAAGATAAGAAAGAATTCCAGGTGAGTACAAAGCTGATGAAGGCGAAAGTGTGAGTGTTACCGGCATGCCATTGCCGACCAGTGCAAACAGATAAGTACAACAATCCAGTAGGAGTTCAAAATAACATCCTGCTCCTTAGTTCGTTGGGTGACAGAATTGACAACAGTGTAACTTCAGATTCTATCAAGTTTTCTCAGAAAATACAGCTTTCATTTTTATTAACAAATTGAGAACATATTCATTACTATCAGAAGACATGTAGACAACTCCTGCCAGAGTCTTGCATTCACACTCGTACACTTTTTTGCCTTTAAAGTATCCAATTTCATTACAGATTTCTCACAATGGTATCATTACGAAATAGTATTCAAATCACTACTAGTCACTATCACTGCTGTTGCACTGTAACCACTTAAAGCTATTTCATTTGACAATTACAAACACAATTTTAATAAACCATTTGGGGTTCATTAAAAATATGTAAGCTGACTCGCCATATTAGGTTTATAGTAAGCACACTTTGGTGAATGTGCATTGTATAAAATAAATGTCTTTATAAATCTTTTGTTTTGCTAGGGAATACCAGAATTACCATCATTGATGTGTGTGCAAAGTACCTGTTATCAGGAATGTTTCCGATACAAAATGCTGACATCTCTCTGGTTTCCACGACCCAAGTAATACATGCTATTGTTTGCATTACATAAAAGATGTTCTTTCAAATGGTAATTTTATCATTATAAAATTCAAAATGTTTGCACAAGGGGCATGCTCCTGTAGTTTATGGATTAAAGAGATGTGAACAAAAATGTTATTGTATTGACTTTGAAGCCAATTTGATTCAATTGTGATGCATCATTCAGTTTGTACCAGGGAGAGACGGAGTTCTGAAAACACTACCTTTTAGAGCTGGAAACCTGAGCTGAAATTCAGCCCAGTGATGGGCAATGACCTGCACTCATCTATCACTAGTGATTGATAGAAGCCTGAGGTGAAATTATATTTATTCAGAGCAAGGATCTGTTTTGTACAATGAGTCAACTATGTAACCAACCCAATGGACCAATCGAAAATGTTCTCATCCTTAAAGGAAAATCAGAACAAATGAAAAGAACTGCTGTGACTGGGATAACCAACTCCAAATTATCTATGTTTATTACCACAAAAACATAACAGAGCCCAGATCCTCCTTCAGTCAGTGCTCACAAGCTACTGGAATTTTCCATTGTGCCAGTGGACACCCTAAAGTCAATTAGAACTCATACCTGGATTCATGGAAATTAGTTCCAATAGTTGCCATCTACTTTCCGATACAAATTAGAGCACAATTACAAACAATAATTACTTTAATTGAATAATTGCAGTTCTGCTTGCCTTTGGAATAAAAATGGCATAGCCTAGAAATTGCCAAAGACTCCATCCCCTTCCCCAGCTATTATCTCAGATAGAATCAGTTCACAATCTTGGTGTCCTAGTGGACCCTGAGCTGAACTTATAACCCCATATCTTCGCCTTCACAAAGACCACCTATATTAACCTCTATAACATCAACCACCTCTTCCCCTATCTTAGACCATCCAGCACTTAAAGCCTCATCCATACCTGTATCATCTACACATACAATTATGCCAGTGTTCTCCTGGCCGGCCTCTCATCTGCCACCCTCCTTACACTTCAACTCATCCAAAATATTGCTGCCCATATCCTGTCCCACACCAAGTCTTGCTCGCTCATCAACCCTGTCCTCCCTGCACTACATTGATTCCCAGATGTCCAATGCATCAAATTTAAAATTCTCATCCTTGCGTTCAAGCCCCATCAGAGCCTTGCCTCCTTCCTCTTTCTAAAATATCCTCCAGCACTACAATTGCTCCTGGTCCAGGATAGGTTTGATCCATGGTGGGGAGGGCTGCTTGCCTATCTTTGACAACCTTGTACCTGCCTGGATGCCCCTGGAGAGGGATCACATGGGGAGGGGAATTTTCACATGAAAAAATGGGTGGGTTGGAGGTGGGGTGGTGGGGGGGGGGATGGGGAGGGAGTAAAAATCTAAAACCTGACCCCAACCCACCTCCAACCTGCCCACTTTCACTTTTACTCAGGTGGCAGGCAGCCAACCTGCTGCCAGGATGTGGCTTTGCATTTTAAATATGATAATGAGGCCCTGAAGCCTCTGCTTTAACCTGCTGTGCAGGTTTAACTGCAGGCGGCCAGGGATCCCGGGCCTCGGGATTCCTGGTAGCTGCAGCGAGGTGGGAACAGCCTCAGGGAGCAATGCTTGTGGGCCAGGAGGAGCAGGAGTGCTTTCTCCCGGACTTCCGGGTTTACTGCGGTCTAACGAGTCCCCCCCGCTCTGGGCAGTTGGGAAACGGGAAAATTCCGGTGTCTGTCGGTACATTTGAGGTCTTCCACGACCAGTGGGGACCTCAGAATGTTAACTGCATTAAGGAAATAAACCAGATAAGAGAAAAAGCAAAGGAATGCAAAAGTTAATGATTTTTTGTATATTTTTTTTAAATATGAACTCTCCCCTTTAAGTAGAGAAAGATTGTGTGGCATTCTATAGCAATACTATTGCTTCTGGATTATGGTTCAGTCTGAAAGTTTGGGTAAAGGCCAAAAGGAGAATAATTAGCACAGACCCATATCTCATCCAGCCTTGAAAGCTAAGTACCATCATCACTTACAACAGATGTTCCGAGTCTTGCTACATTACAAGCTTCAAAGATTCGTATTTATATGACAAGTGTGGACAGATATATTTTTTCTTTTCGCATTCCTATATAATTAAGAAATGAAGGCGATACTAGAGTGCCTCATTTGCATAACCATTATGATATTGCCCAGTCTTCTCTGTCTCAAGTGGAAATTACTTCCCATTACTTTTTTTTAATGAAAACATAACTAAACTTGTTAGAATATAAAGTATGGGCCATAATTTGCCATGGCAGGGCATTTAACGGTGTCTGCCATTAGTTGGACTTTTTTTTTATTCGTTCATGGGATGTGGGCGTCGCTGGCAAGGCCAGCATTTATTGCCCATCCCTAGTTGCCCTTGAGAAGGTGATGGTGAGTCGCCTTCTTGAACCGCTGCAGTCCGTGTGGTGAAGGTACTCCCACAGTGCTGTTAGGGAGGGAGTTCCAGGATTTTGACCCAGCGACGATGAAGGAACGGCGATATATTTCCAAGTCAGGATGGTGTGCGACTTGGAGGGGAACTTGGAGGTGGAGGTGTTCCCATGCGCCTACTGCCCTTGTCCTTCTAGGTGGTAGAGTTCACAGGTTTGGGAGGTGCTGCCAAAGAAGCCTTGGCGAGTTGCTGCAGTGCATCTTGTAGATGGTACACACTGCAGCCACGGTACGCCGGTGGTGGAGAGAGTGAATGTTTAAGGTGGTAGATGGGTGCCAATCAAGCGGGCTGCTTTGTCTTGGATGGTGTCGAGCTTCTTGAGTGTTGTTGGAGCTGCACTCATCCAGGCAAGTGGAGAATATTCCATCACACTCCTGACTTGTGCCTTGTAGTTGGTGGAAAGGCTTTGGGGAGTCAGGAGGTGAGGCACTTGCCGCAGAATACGCAGCCTTTGACCTGCTCTTGTTGCCACAGTATTTATGTGGCTGGTCCAGTTAAGTTTCTGATCAATGGTGACCCCCAGGATATTGATGGTGGGGGATTCGGTGATAGTAATACCGTTGAATGTCAAGGGGCGGTGGTTAGACGCTCGCTTGTTGGAGATAGTCATTGCCTGGCACTTCTGTGGCGTGAATTTTACCTCCCACTTATCAGCCCAAGCCTGAATGTCGTCCAGGTCTTGCTGCATGCGGGCATGGACTGCTTCATTATCTGAGGAGTTGTGAATGGCACTGAACACTGTGCAGTCATCAGTGAACATCCCCATTTCTGACTTTATGTTGGAGGGAAGGTCATTGATGAAGCAGGTGAAGATGGTTGGGCCTAGGACACAGCCCTGAGGAACTCCTGCAGTGATGTCCTGAGGCTGTGATGATTGACCTCCAACCACCACAACCATCTTCCTTTGTGCAAGGTATGACTCCAGCCAGTGGAGAGTTTTCCCCCCGATTCCCATTGACTTCAGTTTTACTAGGGCTCCTTGATGCCACACTCGGTCAAATGCTGCCTTGATGTCAAGGGCAGTCACTCTCACCTCACCTCTGGAATTCAGCTCTTTTGTCCATCTTTGGACCAAGGCTGTAATGAGGTCTGGAGCTGAGTGGTCCTGGCAGAACCCAAACTGGGCATCAGTGAGCAGGTTATTGGTGAGTAAGTGCTGCTTGATAGCCCTGTCGATGACACCTTCCATCACTTTGCTGATGGAGCGGTAATTGGCTGGATTGGATTTGTCCTGCTTTTTGTGGACAGGACATACCTGGGCAGTTTTCCACATTGTCGGATAGATGCCAATGTTATAGCTGTACTGGAACAGCTTGGCTAGAGGCGCAGCTAGTTCTGGAGCACAAGTCTTCAGCACGACAGCCGGGATGTTGTCGGGGCCCACATCCAGTGCGCTCAGCCTTTCTTGATATCACGTGGAGGGAATCGAATTGGCTGAAGACTGGCTACTGTGGTGGTGGGGACCTCAGGAGGAGGCCGATATGGATCATCCACTCAGCACTTGTGACTGAAGATGGTTGCAAATGCTTCAGCCTTGTCTTTTGCACTCACGTGCTGGGCTCCACCATCATTGAGGATGGTGATATTCATGGAGCCTCCTCCTCCCATTAGTTGTTTAATGGTCCACCACCATTCACGACTGGATATGGCAGGGCTGTGGAGCTTTGATCTGATTGTTGATTGTGGGATCGCTTAGCTCTGTCTATATTACGCCCTCGCATGTTTAGATTTTTAATTTTTTTGCGTGGCAAGTTTCTGAAAGTGCGAGCTGATAACATTGCAGCGAGGGAAGCCGGGCATCTGTGACCTGAACGAACAAAGCAAGCAACTGTGTATCTCCTTAACAAATCAGATGAAGGATTGTGAAATTAACAGTTCAAGGACTGAGATGGAAGTGTAAATTCAAGTGGGTGAAATCAATGTTAATCAGGTACAGAAAGATAAATAAAGTGAGGGAAAGAAAGATTGGATTAAGAGAGAGAAAAAGAGAGAGGAAGGAAAAGTTAAAAAAAAAGTGTTTTAATTTTAAATTTTACATTTTAAAAATCTTCAACAACAATTAAAACCTGAAGGAATGAGACTTCACACTTGT
The DNA here is from genome assembly GCA_030390025.1 of Squalus acanthias. NCBI lineage: Eukaryota > Metazoa > Chordata > Chondrichthyes > Squaliformes > Squalidae > Squalus > Squalus acanthias. The sequence goes on along the minus strand of CM059426.1, from coordinate 140,230,366 downwards.
AATAGATAATTTTCAATGCCAGAGAGGTTGATTGATAGTAATTAACAGTTGTCACATTGTTAAAAGGGTACTTAGACTTGCAATGACTTGACTTAACTTTCTTTGGCGAGTTTAGTTTATATCTACAGCCCAAATGAAGCAAATTCACGACATTCAATCCACTTCAATGGAGTCAGACAGCGAGACACTAACGACGGAGTGGCACAACTTGGACAGTTACTTCTGGATTTGTGAGTTTAATCACGTATCTGCTTATCGCCTGAAGCTGCTGTACCATTTGCACATAAATAATGACGAGCGCCATTCTCCTCACTGTTATTTTGACAGCAAAATCTGGGCCAATGTGTTTTATTATAAAACAAATACAACAGAACTAGCTGCCATGCTGGGAACAAGTGAGCAGACACCAGTGCTGATCTATAACTACTGTCCTCAATTCCTTTCTCTTCGCAGCAACTGTAGGCACTTTTGGAAGAATTAAATTGACTATCAATTTTCTGATCGAAACAGTGGAATCAATGAATTTACTAAACCAAGAACATCCGGAAAAAAACAATGGTTTTTATATTGGTAGGTAAACCCCGACCATTTGTTTATTTCATTTATTTACTTTAAATGATGAGGGGGAAAAGTCGTCAAACATACATCGACACCTCTTCTTTCTGTATATATTTATGTGACAAACTAATAGCAATGTTGAGAATTACCGAGCTATTAAGGAAGGTGAGTAAAAGGGGTTGGTTTCAAGGAGAGTCTTAAAGAAGGAAAGGGTGGTGGAGGGGTTTAGGGAAGGAATTTCAGCGTGTGGAGCCTAGGCAGCTGAAGGCACAGCCACTAAGGGTGGGACGAAGGGAGGAAGGAATACACAAGAGGCCAGAGTTGGAGGAATGGAGAGCTCCGAGGGTGGGGGGTTGTAGGACTGTTGGAGGTTACAGAAATAGAGAGGGATGAGGCCATGAAGAGAATTAAATATAAAGATGAGAATTTTAAATTTCTGGCAATGGGGGACCAAGAACCAATGTAGGCCAGTGAGGCCAGACGTGATGATGTGGGAGATGATATGGGCAGCAGGGTTTTGAATGAGCTGAAGTTTATGGAGGGTGAAGGATGAGAAGCCAACCAGGAGAGCATTGGAATTGTCGAGTCTGTAGGTGACAAAGGCAAGACTGACAGTTTCAGCAGAAAATGGACTCAGGCAGGGGCGGAGATGGGCAATGTTATGGAGGTGGAAGTAGGTACACTTTGTGATGGAGAGGACATGGGGTTGAAAGCTCAGCGCAGGGTTGAATATGATATTGAGGTTGTAAACCACCTGGTTAAACCTGAGACAATAGCCGTGGTGGGGGATGGAATCAGTGTCAAGGGTATGGAGTTTGTGGCAGAGACTAGAGACAATGGCTCTGGTCTTCTCAATGTTTAACTGGAGGAAATTCAGTTCATTCAAGACTGGTTGTCAGTCAGGCAGTCTGATAGCATAGAGGCAGTGGTGGTGTTGAGAGTGTTGGTGGAGTGGTTGAGCTTGTTGTCATCATTGTACATGTGGAAGCTGACGCCATGGCCGCGATTTTCCCTACCTCGGCGGGTCCGTGGCAGGCGAGGTCGGTGGCGGGTCCCGACCCCACTGCTGTCTCCATCCTGTAAGGGGTGACGTGTGGCTCTGTGCTTAGCCTGGGTGCTAGTGCGGGGTTAGGCCTTGTTGCCTGTTCTGGTCTCCAGCCAGCCTGGTAACACTAGACACCTGTGAGTGGTTCGACCCACTCGCCCTTACGGTTCTGACACTGGACTTAGGTGCGAGAGCAATAATGCAGAGAAAACTCAGGTAGACCCGGTTGAATAGTGCGAAATGGAAAATCTTTATTGCATATTATTCAAGATTACGAGATACATGTCATAAGCACAGATTAATGACAGTACAATCTTACACACAGTTATGAAACTAATTTTAGGGAAACGAGGAGCGCACGACACATCGTAAAAGGGGACACACATTATAATTATCCTTAAAACTTAAACCCTCCCCTATCAATACCTGTCCTAATCTAGATTTGTAGGATCGAGACTCATGCTCACCACTCGTGATAACTCGGAGAATTCCGAAACTCTGCTCGGATGTTTTTACCGCAGCACCTGACTATCCACGTGTTGATCAGGGGTCTCTGTACCCCACTTGTTTACTCGCTTCTGCTCCGGCTAGCAGGCTGGACCGTCTGCTGTCATGAAGATCTGTGTTGCCCTCGGAGTTCTGATACTACTCAAAAAAAGAGTCTTCCTGTGTCCTACACCAGTTGTCGGTAGAACTCGAAGAATAGTCTTCTCGGGCCAGTTGTGGAGTAGCCGATAGAATTCGAAAATGGTCCTTATATTTTTAGGCGCGGTCGGGGCTTACTGACCGCGGCGACACGTGTAGTCTTCTTCTCATCTCATCTCATCTCATCTCCTCTCGGGCCTTCGGTTCCAACACCGTTTACCGACTCCTCGGGATGGTGCGCCCGCCTCCAGGCCTCACAGCCCAGTTCTCCACCGATCTTCGCGGCAAGCCACGAGGTTGATCCTAGCGGATCAGAGTCCAGAGTCGTCAGGCAAGAGAATAAGAGTTCAGCAGCCTTCCAGCGAGTCAAAGCAGCAAGAGAAAGATGGACGGTTGTACTTTACAGTTATAGTGCTGTAATTTCTCTTTTCCCGCCCAATCTTAATGTCTATCTTTTGTCAGGGTTTTGGCGCTCAAACTTCTTGTATGGGGTGATCTCAGTCTTTAATGGGTTTCGGTGACACTTGTAACTGTCTGAGTACCCGTTAATATTTCTCCCATTGTGGAACCGGCTAGTAGTCTCCCAGGAGGGGTTTTGGGGCTTGCTGTGAGTACCTGCGAACGGCTCTCTCATCGTAGAGCCGTGGGGATTTTGCATATTAATGTCTTTGGATGGGTCCTTGATCGCTCAGTACAATAGCCCTTGTTTGCACCTGGGAGACCGATTCCAGTATTTATGTTTAAAATGCAAACCCATCATGTCTTGTCATTAACTCAAATGTGCTGAGTCCTGTTCGATCTTGCTGAAATGTTTATTGAAACGCCATCTTGTCTGCCTACTGAAAGTCTAGAACTTTCTGCCACGAGGCGTGGCGGCCATTTTACAGGCTGTTTGTGTCCGTTTTGAAACCTGACAGCATTCTGCTGAAATAAAGCTGTTTATACGAAACTTTATGTCTCCTTCTTATTTTTATAAAATCGCGATAATTTTGCGAATTCTACAGTCCCTCCTGTTGATGCGAATAACTCCGCTTATCGTATCAAAAACATTGTGGTGAGCAATATTATCTCGATTCTCCATATCCAAAAATTCCCATAACTTAAAACTATCTAGGGTCTCCGTGTCGTCCTTATTTCCCAGGAAAATTACATTCTTATAACACCGTAGGCAGCATTTGCCTTTAACTTACACCGCGTGTATTTCCTTCCAGGTGTAACCAGGCCGATGCCTCTAGCACCACCTGCATATGCATATTTTTTTTATTCAAGGAAAAAGAGAACAAAAACAACCAAACAATCATAATCAACAACACCAAATCAAAATAATCAAAACCAACTCTTAAATATGTAGAGTTCCAAACTTAATTACAGTTTCTGAGAAAAATCACGATCGATTACAACAATTCCGAGGCGCACGTGGAAAAACTGGAGTGACGCCATTTTGTCTGTTTACGCGGTGCTTTCCTCGTGCACGCGCACGTAACGTTCTCGCCACTCTCCCGTGTTTTCGTTCTTGGTGAGGCGTTTGCCTCTCTTACAATGCACGACCAATAAGTATATCACAATAAACACTTGGCATACAACTAGAATGTGGGAGGCTATTCTAATCCAGGAAGGCACTTCAATGTTGGTGAACAGATCCCACCACGGTGGAATTACTATGTCTAGAATTTCTGTCCCTATCTCGACAGTCTTTTGTTCTAGGGTGTAAAAATGTTTTTGCGATACCGCGACGGCTTTCAAAAGCTTGGTGAGGTGTTCAGGGAGAGGGGGAATGAGGTATCCGAAATGCGCGACGAATCGCTGCAAGTCGGTGAAGTTCTCTTTTACTGTAAGATGAACAGTGGATGGTTCAGGGATTGGGACAATTCGCTGCTGTGCCACTTGAACTTCAGCCCTGGGTTTAAAACAGAAACTGCTGTCACTCACCGGACACTGGCTACGGTTTCCATGCTGGTAGTGTTGTGCTGCAGTGGTAACACAATATGTTCCACCCCCGATGTATGCTACCTGCGGAGGCACATGATCTTGTGCCATTGCCTCCATGGTGCAATTCATGGGCTTGGCGCCAGCCGTCCTGAACCCGCACTGTGGTGTTAAAAAGGCATTCAAGTGCTGGGGACACAGGATTATGTGTGCTCCCCGGCCACGACAACCAGAGAGATCGGTACCTGTCATCGTTTGCTCCCAGCGGATGACGTAAGGTGGAACCGCTGCATAGCGAATGTGGGCTCCCCCCTGAATGACACCAATGTTCTCTACCTGATACACCGGGGCGGGCTTTGCTGTGTCGCCCAAAACCGGCATACGTAAAACTACACCCATAATGGTGTGGTTTGATCGTCCGCAGTCCACGGGGACTGGGTATGCTTCTGAAGCTAGCCTGAGCTGGCACGGACTTAATGCGTTCTGAAAAGGGTGGAGCGCCTGCAGGTGTTTGTTACTTATCCAGGACGGGACCAAACCTTGTTTTAAATCCTCCAAATTACTGCGGCCCTCGCCCAGTAACCACGCCCCGTAAAGCACGCACACCTCATTCTGCGCAGCTTGATCGGATGCATTCCGATCTTCCATGATCAGGGCATTTACCGTACGCGCATGTTTCTCTAGTTCAGCTATGATTTCTTTTAAATGGAGAGTCATGGCCTGGTCCTCATGTAACCCAGACCCAACCACCTTATTTTCATCTGTGAGAATGTTCTTCAATTGTGTTTTTAAGCCATTAATCCGGGTCTGCAGCTCCACGCTGTCTAGAGCGTTGACCACAGATGTACCTGTATTGAAAGCAGTGAACATGTCGTTCACCACACCCCTTCTTTGTCTCCCTACCTGACCCAAAACTTCATGTGGTGCGGTGTACAAACTTGTTTTATCAATTTCCGCAAAATCGAACTCATAAAATTGCCTAAACATCTTGGTCAACAGGACCTGATATAACTGTTCCGTCTCTTTGGGGCACCACTCCGGCAACCGCACCTCGGTGAGGTTTAAAATCACTGAGGCCACCGCATAATGTACCCCCTGAAATAATAGCTGGTCTGTGGGGACCAGTACCAAACCATTCCCGGGTCCCTTACTGGTTTTTGGGCACCCTTCTTCCTTAGCTAGAACCACCGGAATTGTGGGCGGGGCCTTGCGTGGGCGCGTAATGAGTTCAGTGGCATTTACCGGGATCGGAGAGTATGGAGCCCCGCACCCCCTGGTGCTTGCATCCCACCTCATCCCTTTCCCATTATCCTGCCACTGATTGATGAAAAATATGGAGATGCCTTTGGGGCAAACGTGCTTTGACCCCCACATACATACATAAATTCCCTCATCCGGTTCCCACCATTTGTCCCAACAGACTCTCAATTGTCCGTTTGTCCCCGTAATTGTCCGATGGGTATTATTACCCAGTCGCTCCCACTCGACCGAAGAGTTCCTCATGTTTTTGCTCAGCTTTCGTAGCCACCACCATCGGCTCAATGGGACATTCCCATTACAAGTCAAACAAATCCGTTTGCCGACGGTGACGCTGACTCTGGGTGCGATGATCCTCACTTTGGGGCACATTAAAGAAGTCTCTTTATAGGCAAATCCTGATGTACTGGAATATTCAGTTGAATTCGTTCCCAGCCATCCTGGCCACCTTCCCTTGTGGAAATAAGTGGCGGTCTCCTCAGCCTCTCGCCTTCCGGTCCCATCCACCGCGATGGGGGCCGTGTCCCCGGAGCATCCAAACACCACGACATCCTTGGTGCGGCCTCGATAGGCCAGTCCACATCCGATTGCCGCGAGCACTACCAGAATCCGTTCCATCCTTCCTTGGTTCCTGTGATCAGATAGAATGAGGTAGCCAGCCTCCCAAGAGTCTCTGGCTTTTGTGAAGGGTGAGCGGGTCCCCTGACCTCGCCTCACGTAAGAAGACATGTGCGCTGGATAGACTTTAACTATTCCTATCTCTAACTCCCATCATTTTACTATTTTCTGTTCAAATTAAACTACAAACTTAACCTGATTTAAAACCTATAATTAAAAACCTATAAACTTAAACTTATAAACTGTACAGCGCCGCCCGTTCCCAGGGCGGCCTACTCAAATTCTGCGGTTGCTGCCGCAGGCTTCTCCCAACGGTGGGAGGGCATTGACCCCTTCCTTTGATCTGCCGCAGCCTGTTGCTGCTGCGCTGTGACTGGGCTCTCCCTGGGCTGCCTTAGCCCTGGGCCTACGCTTAGGGACATACGGGGGACTTACCCACATCTTTCTGGGCTGGGGTTTCCGACTTGACCTACGGGGAACTACCGGGGGCAGGAACTCCAGGACTGACGGACCGGGTTCCGAGACTTCCACCGTGGCGACCTGTGGTCCCACCACAGTCGCTGGCTCCGCCTCCCCTGACTCCGCCTCCCTGAACTCGGGATCTGCAGCTTGTGGCACCGCCCTACTTGGCCCAGTAGGCGGCCCTTCACTCGCAGTCCCTACCTCCCTCGAGGGCAAGACGTTCAAGGCAGGCGGCTCGGGCTCTGAGGCTTCCATCGCCACGCCCTGTGGTCCCACCACAGCGGCTGGCTCCGCCTTCCCTAGCTCCGCCCCCCTGCGTTCGGGACCTGCAGCTTCAGCCTCCACCCTGTGTGGATCTCTATCTGCAGCCCCTGTCTCCCCTATACCTGAATCGGGGGCGACCCTTTCGTCCTCCGATTCCAGCTCCTCTTCGCTTGTGTCACTATCTTGGTCGAGCTCCTCGAACTCTTCCTCATCTGACTCCCAACCCAAATAAAGGATCCTACATTTTGCTAGGATGTCCTCTCCCCTGATGCAGGCTGCTTTGCCTGCCTGTGTGCCCTGTGGCCCTACCCGGGGCTGCGAGTCCCCACTCGCAGGTTTGGCCCCTGTGGTTGGCCCTTGTGCACCCGGCTTATACAGTTTGCACTGATTTACGTGGAACCACTTAGTGCGCCGAGGTACCTTTACGGCATATACCATGGGACTCGCCTTATCTACAATGCTGTAGGGTCCCATATACAGTGGTTCCAGACTCCCTACTCTGGCATAGTTTCTGACCATGACCTGGTCTCCTACTTCCCACTCCCGCTTCTTGCGGGGTTCCAGCAACAGGCGATTGCCCTGATGCTGCCTTCCCATGTTCCCAGCCGCCTGCTCATAAACCTGCTTCAGGCGCTCCAAGAGGGTCTGGACGAACTTGTTCCTGCTTACCTCTTGGAGCTGACCCTCAGTGAGCACCGGCGCTAGCACATGGGTGGGGGTTCGCATGATCCTCCCAGTCATCACCTCGTGCGGGGAATACCCCGTACTTTTCGACTGACTGGCCCGGACCCCCATGAGGACTAAAGGCAGAACCTCTGCCCATTTTTGGGGCGAGTTCATAGTCTCTTTCCTCAATTTCTCCTTCAGGGTCCGGTTCATGCGTTCAACAATCCCGGATGACTGGGGATTGTGCGCTACGTGCCATTTCCCTTCAATGCCCAAAAGCATGAGGGTGTTCTGCATCACCTGGCCGGTGAAATGACTCCCTTGGTCTGACTCCACAAAACGGGGGAGTCCCCACCGCGAGAACACTTCCCGGACCAAGATTTTTGCAGTACCCAGTGCCGTAGCTGTTCTACAGGGGAAGGCTTCCACCCATTTGGAAAACACATCCACCAAGACGAGGCAGTATTTATAGCCTCCCTGGGTGGTGGGCAGGGGCCCGATATAGTCGATCTGTATCGACTGCCATGGTCCCTCCACCCTCCTAATGTGCCCCATGGGCACTTTCCTTTTCTGGGGGTCTGGGTTGTTTGCAGCGCACACGAGACAGCTTGCACAGAACTCGCAGACCTGCTCCCTGAGTCCCGGCCACCATCCCGCCTGCTCTACCCGTTGCCAGGTAACCTCGGGCCCGGGGTGCCCTGCCCCCGGTCCCTCATGAGCCAACTGGAGGAATTCCCTCCTGTGCTGCTGCGGCACAACCCACTGCTCCTCGCGGAACAGCATGCCTTCCTTAACGGAGAGGGTGGCCGTACTGTACGGACCCTCTACCTGCTTGCCCTCAGCAATGGTTCTGAGTACTGCCTTTAGGGCGGGATCCTGGTTCTGGACGGTCTTAAGGTCTAGGGGCAATGCTACCCTGGTGTTCCCGGGATTCCCGTCCCTGCCTTGGATCGCTGCCACGGGTCTGGGCCCATAGGGGTCCCAGAAAGTGCCGTTACGGGCACCCTCCCTGGCTAGCGCATCCGCCTGCTGGTTGCCCTCCCCACGGGGCTCTGTGGAGGAGTGAGCCTTCACCTTATGGATGAAAATCTCCCCTTCCTCCCCTACTGCTGCTAGGATCTTTTCCAGCAAGGGCTTCACCGTTAAAGGTCGCCCGTCCGCGGAGGTGTATCCACGGCGGGACCAAATGGCCAGGTATTCCGTACACGAATTGCATGTGAACATACTGTCCGAGCAAATCGTGTATGGGGTTGGGAAAGTTTCTGGGTGGGTAACGACGTACACCACCGCAGACAGCTCAGCCTGCTGCGCGCTCATGGTGCTGGGGAGCTTAATCGCCAGGGCAAGGTTTGCCGCAGGGTCATAAACTCCACACCCTGTGAGTCGTTCGCCAGCGGACACTGTGCTGGAACCATCAACATAAATCTCGCGACCTGTGGGATGTATCCCGGCCCGCAAACCTATGTTGACTTCCCACACCCCTTCCACCGAACACTGGTGGGCTGTACCGGGGTATACCAAATTGGCCGCAAGCCTGGGCTCGCAAAGACCTTTAATTCTAAGATCCATCTGGGAAAGGAGAAGGGTCCAGCGCGCAATTCGAGCGCTGCTTACGGTCCCATCCTTAATCCTCCCATCTGGAAGCATCTTAGTTGGTGTGTGATGGGTGAGGAGAGTGATGGGAGAGAGCCCTGTGAAGATCGCTGATCTTTTCACAGCCCAATGCGTGGCTAAAAGATGCCTTTCGCAATTGGAGAAACTCCTCTCCACATCCGTTAACACCCTGGACGAATAGACAACCGGCCTCAGCTTGCCGTGGCGCTCTTGGAGCAGCACAGCGCTCAAGCTGTCTCCGCTGGCAGCTACCTCCAGGAAAAACTCCTTCCCCCCATCTATGGCCCCTAAAGCTGGCGCGGTCTGCAAATCCCTTTTTAACTTCTCGAAGGCTGCCTGGCAGCCCTCGCCCCAAGACCACTCCACTCCCTTATGGAGGAGTCAGAGCAGCGGCGCCGCTGTGGCCGCATAGTCCTCGATAAAATCCCTGCTGTAACCGGTCAGTCCCAAAAAGGACCTCACACCCCTTATGGTGTTGGGAATCGGTAACTCTTGCACCGACTCCCTCCTAGCCTTATCTATGGCTCTTTCCCCAGCGCGAATGGTCAGCCCCAGGAATTTTACTTCCTGCTGACCGATACGTGCTTTCTTAGGGTTCACTTTAAAACCCTTTCTCGCTAGCAGCTCCAATAACTCGGCTAGCAATGGTCCATGCTCCTCCCTTGAGTCCGTAAATAGGAGCAAATCATCCACGTACTGCACTATCTGATTGGGCTGACTAAACTCCTTTAAACTTCCTGCCATACACTGGTGGAAAATACTGGGGCTGTTGTGGAAACCGTGTGGCAGACAGTTCCATGTGTACTGTTGTCCTTTGAAAGTAAAGGCAAACTTGTACTGGTCCTCTCGCCGCAGCGGGATGGACCAAAAACCGTTCGAGATATCCAGCACCGTGAACGTGGTCGCGGACGCTGGGATACTCCCTATTAGGTCAGCAACTGCTGCTACCGTGGGCGCGCAGGCGGGAATGTTACTATTGAGGACTCTGTAGTCCACCGTGGCCCTCCACGAATTATCCGGCTTCCTCACCGGCCATAATGGGGAGTTCACGTGTGTGGCTATCGGCCTCAACACGCCCTGCTGCACCAAGGAGGACATTGCTGTCTCCATATCGGGTTCTGCTTCTTTGAGGAAGTTATACTGCTTTTGGGGCCGGGTCATGGGGTCCCCATCTACGCTGACCTCAAACCCGGTAACCCTCCCACAATCGTGCTTGTGGGTTGCAAACGCGTGCATATTATCTGACACGTACGTTTGCATGTCCGTTGGGACATCCGCGACCATAAGCCCGAGGTCGTAGCCTCCGGATGGCTTCATGGTACACAGGGCCCCTTTACCTTCCTCCCCCGGGATTACCACTACCTCGCCTTTTCCACCCTTAGCTCCCCAGAGACAGTGATTCCTGAGGTCCACGAGGATCCCGTGCCCCGATAGGAGATCTGATCCGAGGATGCCTCTCCCACCCCCCTCTTGCCATTTCATCAGTATGCACTTCCACGTGGTGTGGAGTGCTCCTAAATGAATGGAGCGCGGAATGGAGAACGTGCCAGCCTGCTCTTTTCCCGTAAACCCCGCTAATGTGTATGGGACCTTGGTAGATAGCGGTGAGTCAAAGGGGCTATCCGTATGAATCACGGTGCATGAAGCTCCCGTGTCCAACAAATAACTACCCTTCTGCTTCACTACCTCCATCTCCACCAGGGGTCGCTTCCACGCATCATAGCTGAGCGGACACAGGTAGACGGGCTGTGCGGGCTCTAGTCATTGGGTACTGTTGGACGGGGCTGCGGCATCTGCGGGGCAGGTAGCGACTGCCACCCTTCCTTGCGAAATCATGAGGGTCCGCATGGCCCCCAACATTGATTCGATCGCATCGGGATGGATAGGCACACCAGCTCCCCTATCAGAGACAGGCGCCTGGGCTCGGACTGCGGGATTTTTATCCCTGGACTCCTTCCAAGGGTTCCTGCAGTTCTTGCGCCAGTGCCCTGTCTTTCCGCATCCGAAACAAGCATTACTGGCCTGTGGGACGCGATTTCCCTCCTGATGCCACTCCTTTTGAGCCGGGGCTGTGGGCCGCGCCTCATGCACCTTTCTCTTAAGGGGACGTGCTCCCGTACTCCTGGTATTACGGTACCCTATCGTGAGTCGATTTAGGACCGACTCCTCTGTTGTGGCGGGTTAGTGGGATCAAACCACGCTTTGGCCTGCTCCCTGACGGCTGGCAAACTGTTGGCTACCACACACCTGAGCCAATGAGTTAAACCGACACCGTCTAGGCGGTGACGCGCTGGCGCGCCTGGGCAGCTACGTTGATATACTGGCCACAGCCTGTCGGCGAAAACCTTCGGGGGTTCTCCCTCCATCTGCACTGTTTGTCCCAATCTAACGAACAGACCTTCATCGTCCGCTCCCAACACTTCTAGGACCTCATCTCTTAACTCCTCATAGGTATTATTTCCCCTCTTGCTCTCGTCTGAGAGACACTGAAGGATCGAGCTGTCTAATGAGAACAGCAGCATTTTTGCTTTTTCTCCATCGTCGCAGCCGTTAATGGCTGCGGTCTGCTCTACCTCCCTGAAATGTACGGAAGGGTCGTCTGACTCGGACAGCTTCCGTACGTGACTGATCATGGCCCTCAGCTGGTGTGCATTGTGCGGCAACACAAGCTGGCTGAGGAGATCCCCCTCTGCCCCACCGTCTCTGTTCGGGCCCCTTTTGATACCCGTGACCGGACACAACGGTCCCGGCTTCACTTCTACCTCGGGGGGCTGTACTACCTCGGGGACCTCTTCCTCTACTTCTACCACTTCCTTCCTCACCCAGGTTGCCGAATAGCTGGGTGGCGTGGAGGGCACAGTGGCAAATACCTCCTCTGCCATGTTCGGTGGGGATTTCTGAAATTCCCCACCCACCGGCGGCTGGTGTGCTGACGGGCTGATAAGGCACACCATGCCGTGCGCTTTATTCAGGGCCTCTTTAAGGTTCCCTATCTTTCTTTGGCAGACGCTGTGATCGGCCCCCTCATGTTTATCCTCGAGGGCCATCTTATATGCCGCCCTAACCCCCGTTAAGCTCTCTTCCTGGGCTTTTATTTGAGCAGCTAGGCGGGCACATCGTTCCCTTATTCTGCCCTCATTTAACTTTGCCTCAGTGACCTGGCACTTGAGGTAATCTATTTTCGCCTCATGGTGGTTGGCGACTAACTGGCGTTCTTGATGCAACGCATTTAAAGACGCGATGAGCTGCTGCCCTTCCGCGACCTTCTCGTCCATTTCCACCTCTAAACCCTTGATCTGAGCTGCTTGCGCTACGATGACCTGGTCCGAAAGCTGGACTTGTCTTTTATAGCACATCAGCCAGACCGCTTTCTCTGCAGTTTTTTTATGTTCCTTGCTACCTGTCCACCTCACGACTGCCTCTAGTGGACGCTTATCCACCAGCAGGTCACTTATCCGTCTCTTAGTCAAATTCACTTTTCCAAAAACATAATCGGCTATTCTCTCTTCCATAACATTTCGCCCATTCATACCAGGGTCTAACACATTATTTTCTCGCTGCCAGTGTCCCTTCGTGGTCGCCATTATCTGTAAGGGGTGACGTGTGGCTCTGTGCTTAGCCTGGGTGCTAGTGCGGGGTTAGGCCTTGTTGCCTGTTCTGGTCTCCAGCCAGCCTGGTAACACTAGACACCTGTGAGTGGTTCGACCCACTCGCCCTTACGGTTCTGACACTGGACTTAGGTGCGAGAGCAATAATGCAGAGAAAACTCAGGTAGACCCGGTTGAATAGTGCGAAATGGAAAATCTTTATTGCATATTATTCAAGATTACGAGATACATGTCATAAGCACAGATTAATGACAGTACAATCTTACACACAGTTATGAAACTAATTTTAGGGAAACGAGGAGCGCATGACACATCGTAAAAGGGGACACACATTATAATTATCCTTAAAACTTAAACCCTCCCCTATCAATACCTGTCCTAATCTAGATTTGTAGGATCGAGACTCATGCTCACCACTCGTGATAACTCGGAGAATTCCGAAACTCTGCTCGGATGTTTTTACCGCAGCACCTGACTATCCACGTGTTGATCAGGGGTCTCTGTACCCCACTTGTTTACTCGCTTCTGCTCCGGCTAGCAGGCTGGACCGTCTGCTGTCATGAAGATCTGTGTTGCCCTCAGAGTTCTGATACTACTCCAAAAAAAGAGTCTTCCTGTGTCCTACACCAGTTGTCGGTAGAACTCGAAGAATAGTCTTCTCGGGCCAGTTGTGGAGTAGCCGATAGAATTCGAAAATGGTCCTTATATTTTTAGGCGCGGTCGGGGCTTACTGACCGCGGCGACACGTGTAGTCTTCTTCTCATCTCATCTCATCTCATCTCATCTCCTCTCGGGCCTTCGGTTCCAACACTGTTTACCGACTCCTCGGGATGGTGCGCCCGCCTGCAGGCCTCACAGCCCAGTTCTCCACCGATCTTTGCGGCAAGCCACGAGGTTGATCCTAGCGGATCAGAGTCCAGAGTCGTCAGGCAAGAGAATAAGAGTTCAGCAGCCTTCCAGCGAGTCAAAGCAGCAAGAGAAAGATGGACGGTTGTACTTTACAGTTATAGTGCTGTAATTCTCTTTTCCCGCCCAATCTTAATGTCTATCTTTTGTCAGGGTTTTGGCGCTCAAACTTCTTGTATGGGGTGATCTCAGTCTTTAATGGGTTTCGGTGACACTTGTAACTGTCTGAGTACCCGTTAATATTTCTCCCATTGTGGAACCGGCTTGTAGTCTCCCTGGAGGGGTTTTGGGGCTTGCTGTGAGTACCCGCGAACGGCTCTCTCATCGTAGAGCCGTGGGGATTTTGCATATTAATGTCTTTGGATGGGTCCTTGATCGCTCAGTACAATAGCCCTTGTTTGCACCTGGGAGACCAATTCCAGTATTTATGTTTAAAATGCAAACCCATCATGTCTTGTCATTAACTCAAATGTGCTGAGTCCTGTTCGATCTTGCTGAAATGTTTATTGAAACGCCATCTTGTCTGCCTACTGAAAGTCTAGAACTTTCTGCCACGAGGCGTGGTGGCCATTTTACAGGCTGTTTGTGTCCGTTTTGAAACCTGACAGCATTCTGCTGAAATAAAGCTGTTTATACGAAACTTTATGTCTCCTTCTTATTTTTATAAAATCGTGATAATTTTGCGAATTCTACAATCCCGGCCTCCAACATGACTTTCCCCTGATTGAGCTTGTTAAGCCCACCCAACGAGTTTCCCGGTCCAATTGAAGGAAGCGGGTCTCATGATGTCATTTGATGACGCGTCAACACCTGGTTTCCTTAAAGGGACCATGCCGAAATTTATTTTGACATTTGTGTTGTCAGTGTTCTACAGCATTGAGGTGCTGCAAACACTGACAAGCACCGCACAGGGGTGCAGTGCTGCACCCAAGTGCTCCCATGACTCCCTCCATAGTAGCAGCACACAGGGAGGTCTTCTTCCCTTCCAATGGGTGGAAGAGACCGCCCCAGGAGACCAACGCAGCCTGGTTGCACATTGCAAAGGAGGGCATAAGTAGGGATGTCATCAGGAGGACCAGGCTGCAGTGGCGCAAACCTTTCAATAATCTCAATAGACCATGAAATGTTACTGCAAAGCCATACTCAACGTCATCCTGCTGTGCCACTCATCACATCCCCATCACTCTGCCTTCCCTACCCTACTTCTGCGCATCCTTACTCACATCAACTTAGCTTGCACCTCCACCCATCCCTCTCTATCTACATTATCACTTCCCCATCTCACTAGCCACCCCTCACACTCACCTTCATCCTAGTCCAATCATACCAACTAATAACATGCAACGGTAGGCACTTGTGTGTTTTAGCCAATGTTCAAGTGAAGTTTCTGTTAATAAGAACATAAGAACATAAGAAATAGGAGCAGGCGTAGGCCATTTGGCCCATCAAGGCTACTCCGCCATTCAATAAGATCATAGCTGATCTTCTACCTCATCTCCACTTTCCTGCACTATCCCCATATCCCTTGATTCCCTTAATATTCAAAAATCTATCGATCTCTGTCTTGAATATACTCAACGACTGAGCCTCCTCAGCCCTCTGGGGTAGAGAATTCCAAAGATTCACCACCCTCTGAGTGAAGAAATTTCTCCTCATCTCAGTCCTAAATGGCTGACCCCTTATTCTGAGACTTCGACCCCTGGTTCTAGACTCCCCAGCCAGGGGAAAAATCCTCCCTGCATCTACCCTGTCAAGCCCTGTAAGAATTTTGTACGTTTCAAACAGATCACCTCTCACTCTTCTAAACACTAGAGAATATAGGCCTTGTCTACACAATCTGTCCTCATAGGACAATCCCCCCATCCCAGGAACCAGTCTGGTGAACCTTTGTTGCACTCCCTCTATGGCAAGTATATCCTTCCTTAGGTAAGGAGACCAAAACTGTACACAATACTCCAGGTGTGGTCTCACCAGGGCCCTATATAATTGTGGTAAGACGTCTTTACTCTTATACTCAAATCCTCTTGTAATAAAGGCCAACATACCATTTGCTTTCCTAATTGCTTGCTGTACCTGCATGTTAACTTTCAGTGATTCATGTACAAGGACACCCAGGTCCCTCTGAACACCAACATTTCCCAATCTTCACCATTTAAAAAATACTCTGCTTTTCTATATTTCCTACCAAAGTGGATAACTTCACATTTCTCCACATTATATTCCATTTTCCATGTTCTTGCCCACTCACTTAGCCTGTCTATATCCCCTTGAAGCCTCCTTGCATCCTCCTCAGAATTTCTTCACCCAGAGAGTGGTGAACCTGTGGAATTCTCTACCACAGAAGGTAGTTGAGGCAAAGTCATTAAATATATTCAAGGATGAGTTAGATATATTTCTTAAAGTTAAAGGTATCAAGGGATATGGGGAGAAGGCAGGTACAGGGTACTGAGTTTAGATGATCAGCCATGATCTCATCGAATGGCGGAGCAGGCTCGAGGGGCCGAATGGCCTACTCCTGCTCCTATCTTCTATGTTTCTATGTTTCTCCTCACAACTTACATTCCCACCCAGCTTTGTATCATCAGCAAACTTGGATATATTACATTTGGTCCCCTCATCCAAATCATTGATGTAGATTGTGAATAGCTGAGGCCCAAGCACTGATCCTTGCGGTACCCCACTAGTTACACCCTGCCAACCTGAAAATGACCTGTTTATTCCTACTCTCTGTTTTCTGTCCATTAACCAATCTTCAATCCATGCTAGTATATTACCCCCAATCCCATGGGCCTTAATTTTGTTTAATAACCTCTTGTGTGGCACCTTATCGAATGCCTTCTGAAAATCCAAATACACTACATCCACTGGTTCCCCCTTATCTATTCTGCTAGTTACAACCTCAAAAAACTCTAACAGATTTGTCAAACACAATTTCCCTTTCATAAATCCGTGTTGACTCTGCCCAATCCTAATATTATTTTCTAAGTGCCCTGTTACCACGTCCTTAATAATAGATCCAACACTTTCCCTACTACTGGTGTCAGGCTAACTTGTCTGTAGTTCCCCATTTTCTCTCTCCCTCCTTTCTTAAATAGTGGGGTTACATTTTCTACCTTCCAATCCACGGGAACCGTTCCAGAATCTATGGAATTTTGAAAAATGACAACCACTATCTCTATAGCCACCTCTTTCAAAACCCTAGGATGTAGGTCATCAGGTCTAGGGGATTTATTGGCTTTCAGTCCCATTAATTTCTCCAGTACTTTTTTTTACTAATACTAATTTCGTTCAGTACTTCATTCTCGCTAGAGCCTTGGTTCTCCACTATTTCCGGGAAGTTTTTTGCGTCTTCTTCCGTAAAGACAGACACCAGGGGCTGGATTTTACCAGCCCTGAGGAGGCGGGTCTGGAAGCGGGACTGCTGGGAAAATCCCCAAAAATGGGAGCGGGTCCCAAACCCACTCCCAACCCGCCTCTAACCAATCTTCCCGGGAGTTGGGTCCCCGATTTGCGCAGGGAACCGACTCCTAGCGGTGGGAAGAGGATTATAGCCACTTAACTGACTGTTAACAGATAGTTAACAGGCAGTTAAGAGGCTTTTTCCAATTTTTTGACTGCTGCTGCGGGCTTCCCGACGTCGGGGAACCCTGCCACGGTAAGTGAGGCATGCTGTGGGTCTGTTGTTATGTTGGTGTTTGGATCACAGCTGCAGAAGTGGTGTGAAGGATGCAATGGGACACTGGTTAGTATCAGAGGTAAGGAAATGTTGTGAAAGTAATTTTTAATGTGGTTAGATGTTTCTGCAGGTGACAAGCTGTGAAGTGTTTGTGTAGCCTCATCTCATCAGGAGAAGTGACAGATGGCTTCTGCAATCTCAGCTGCAGCTGCCATCTGTTTTATCCTACAGAGAGAGTAATTGGAGAGCCTGAGTGCAAGGGCTCATCTTTGGACAGTGATTGTCAGTGTTTGACAGCACCTCAATGCTGTCAAACACTGTCAAATCATCTGTCAAACAAGTGTGGTACATATGCCTTTAAGAAAACCGGCAGATGAAGCGTCATCAACTGACGTCATCTGACACCGGCTTTCCCTTAATTGGCCGGCAAGCCCGCAGGGCGGGCTTAACAAGGCCAATCAGGCAAAATAGTGTCAGTTCGTCAGACGTCGCTGGGGGTGGGACTGGAACCCGGAAGACAGCAGTCCCGCCCCCAACCCGTCTCGGTAAGTAAAATCCAGCCCCAGGTATTTGTTTAATTTCTCTGCCATTTCCTTATTCCCCATTATAACTTCTCTTGTCTCAGCCTGTAAGGGGCCCACATTTACTTACACTAATCTTTTCCTTTTAAATACCTATAGAAGATTTTACAGTCTGTTTTTATGTCTCTCCCTATGTTACTCTCATATTCTCTTTTCCCTTTCTTCATCAATTTCTTGGTCTTGCTTTGCTGAATTCTAAAATCTTCCCAATCCTCAGGCTTACTTCTCTTTTTGGCAAAATTATAAGCCTCTTCATTTGATCTAATACTATCGTTAACTTCTCTTGTTAGTCATGGTTGGACCACTTTTCCTGTGGAGTTTTTGTGCCTTAAAGGAATGTATATTTGTTGTAAATTATGTATTAATTCTTTAAATGCTAGCCATTGCTTGTATACCATCATACCTTTTAATGTAGTTTCCCAATCTACCATGGCCAACTCACCCCTCATACCTACGTAGTTTGCTTTGTTTAGATTTAAGACCCTAGTGCTGTCAAACATTGAAATCTTTATTTTCAACACTTTGCGTTCTTGGACAGATTTATGTGCATCTTTGGAAGTAGCTTAGTGAGTTGCAGTGAATGGTGAGACATAACGGCACCCCCTGCAATGGGGTTGAGTGTGAAAGGAATGGCTTGGACATTGTAGGGATGGTTTATGGTGTTGGTGTGGGGTGGTACCAACCTGGTGCATCATGTGGCAGCCAGGGTGTGCAGCATCAAGTGAAGTAAATCTGGCCATGGTGAGGCCATCACTAGCGTCCTGGGCAGCAATGTGGTTGGGTGCTGATGCCCGTGTCCTGTGCAGCATCAGGTGATTGTGGAGAAGTTTGGTGTTGTTGTTGGTGCTGCTGGTGTGCCTGGTGATGCTGGTGTTGCAGCTGATCGTGGTCAGATTCTGAGGACCAAGATGCGAGAGTATAAATCGTACCCATGCTGATGGAATAGATGGCAGGTGAGGTTGAGATGACAGAAAAGATCTGTCAATGGTGAGAGAGATTGTTCCAATGAGGTGACACTGGATAGAGAGTTTGCTCCAAACACTTGCAGGCTGCATAAAGCTCAATCTGTCTTCCAGTAAGCAACAGCTTCTAAGCTTGGAAAGTGAACAGCTGTGAGATGGGAGCTTTTATAGCACATTTCAAGCTGTCAAGTAATGAGATGATTCCATGGCCATTCACCTCCCGCCCAGCTTAACAGACGTGATCCCCGAGCAGCGTGGACCCTGTTGGCGAGTTGGTAAATTCTAAAGGTGAGCTCAAAATTGTTGTTAATCCTCTGTTAACAAGGTCATAATGACCTGAATTGCCTCCCCCGCCGCTGCGTGTCGGGTCTGCTCAGTGCTGACAGACCCGACATTTGGTAAAGGTGCGTGGTGGCAGGTTGACAGTGGGGTCCCACACTCTCTCTCCCACACACTCTCACACACTTTCTCTCTCTCACACACACTCTCTGCCTCCCAAACACGCTCTCTCACACACTCTCTCTCTCCCACACACTCTCGCAAGACGGAAGAAGGCCATTCGGCCCGTCGAGCCCATGCCGACTCTCAGTTAGTTCCACTCCCCTGCCCTTTCCCCGTAGCCCTGCAAATTTTTTTCCTTCAGATACTTATCCAACTCCCTTTTGAAAGATAAGGTTGAGTCTGCCTCCACCACCCTTTCAGGCAGTGCATTCCAGATCTTAACCACTCGCTGCGTAAAAAGTTTTTTCTTACGTCACTTTTGGTTCTTTTGCCAATCACCTTAAATC
Organism: Squalus acanthias; assembly: GCA_030390025.1. Classification (NCBI taxonomy): domain Eukaryota; kingdom Metazoa; phylum Chordata; class Chondrichthyes; order Squaliformes; family Squalidae; genus Squalus; species Squalus acanthias. The sequence goes on along the minus strand of CM059426.1, from coordinate 140,210,790 downwards.
TGTGTCCTCTGGTTCTCAACCCTTCTGCCAATGGGAACAGTTTCTCTCTATCTACTCTGTCCAGACCCCTCATGATTTTGAACACCTCTCTCAAATCTCCTCTCAATCTTCGCTGCTCCAAGGAGAACAACCCCAACTTCTCCAGTCTATGAACATAACTGAAGTCCCTCATTCCTGGAATCATTCTCATAAATCTTTTCTGCACCTTCTCTAAAGCCTTCACATCATTCCTAAAGTTTGGTGCCCAGAATTGGACACAGTATTCCAGTTGGGGCCGAACCAGTGTTTTATACAAGTTCATCATAATTTCCACACTTTTGTACTCGATACCTCTATTTATGAAACCCAGGATCCTGTAAGCCTTTTTAACTGCTTTCTCAACCTGCCCTGCCACCTTCAATGATTTGTGCACATAAACCCTAGGTCTCTCTGTTCATGCACCCCCTATAGGATTGTACCATTTAGTTTATATGTCCTCTCCTCATTCTTTCTACCAGAATATATCACTTCACACTTTTCTGCGTTAAATTTCATCTGCCACATGTCCTCCTATTTCACCAGCCTGTTTATGTCTTCCTGAAGTCTATCACTCTCTTCCTCACTGTTCACTATACTTTCAAGTTTTGTATCATCTGCAAATTTTGAAATTGTGCCCTGTACACCCACGTCCAAGTCATTAATATATATCAAGAAAAGCAGTGGTCCTAGAACTGACCCCTGGGGAACACCACTGTACACCTTTCTCCAGTCCGAAAAACAACCGTTCACCACTACTCTCTGTTTCCTGCCACTTAGCCAATTTCGTATCCATGCTGCCACTGTCCCTTTTATTCCATGGGCTTCAACTTTGCTGGCAAATATGCAGATTAAAATAATGTCTTAATTCTGGGGCAATGTCCAGGCCTTAATAACTGTCAGAAACAGTACACCACACTCCTCCAATATCCTGCTTCAAGCATGGATTCATTGACAAGCAGATCATTTTATCATTTCATCTATGCATATCTATACTACCTACAATAAAAAGAGTGAATGATTTCCACTAAGCTCATAACTGCTACAACCATTCACTGCATTGGAAATATCCTTTGAAATATCCTGTCACTGTGCAGATGAAGCACCAAATATGAATTCATGCTGGAAGTTAACTATTGGATAAGTGCACTGTGCATTAAATGAAACATGTTTGAAACTGAAACATACAGATCAGGAGTTTGGTTATTGTAACTCACCTCAGAGAAGGAGAAAATCACCCTGGATTTCCACTCCAGATCACTATCCAGTGATCCCTGTGCATGTGCAAATGTCAGATGAGGACAGGATTTGGCTTGGTGATGATGCCTTCCACAGTCAAATAGCCTGCCAATATTCAGAATTTGGACTCACACAAAAAGTATGGGCTCTTGGGTGATGTAATTGGGGCTCATAGAATGGAATGGTAACCGAGCCTAAGTCAACACCCTCAAGAGAAAAGGGCAGAAAATTAATAAATAAAGGTTATTTGAGTTCCAGTTTTAAAGCTGCAGAATCATTTGTCTAATTATTTCCTTGTTGCCCTAGGCCTAAACAGAGTGAAATGAAAAGAAAATAACTATTAATACTTGATATATGTATATCATTGACTTCTGAAACTTCACACTGAGAAAGAGATATGGACAAAAAGTTGATTTGTTGTGAAAAACAATGAAGAGATGAATACTGATTGGCCGAAATGATATTCTTGTTTGTAATAAGGTGACTTACAGAGAGCTAAAGAATAAATGAGTACATAGATTGACTGGGATGCCATTACCTCCAGAGTTCCAATCATATGGCTATGATAAATTGACCCTTAGTGTTAGGGGGGATTAAATATGTGGGGTTATGGGGATAGGATGGGATATGTTAGGGGGAATTAAATACGTGGAGTTACGGGGGTAGGGTGGGATTTGTGTACTGTGGGGATTAAAGCAGGGACAGGGTACTGGATTTGGATGATCAGCCATGATCGTATTGAATAGCGGAGCAGGCTCGACGGGCCGAATGGCCTACTCCTGCTCCTAGATTCTATGTTTCTATGTTTCTATATGAGCAATCAGAAGTCAGACTGGACCTCTTAATAGCCAGTGTAGTTGGAGTAAATTTATCAATCCCAGCTTCAAGTTCATGCCAGCATCAATTTGGAAATAGAATGGTCTAAATTTGGAAATATAATTGTCTAAATTCTCACTGAATTTATGCCACATTTACTTTCTTGGAACTGCCTACCATCCATTATATGATACAAAATGCTTAATCTGTGCCTATGGATACATGAATTCAGAGTTTGAGTTTGCATGCTTGCAGCATTTGTCTTTTCAACATGGTATATAAGCAAGCACTCATCACGCACCTATGCACACGCACACAAATATACATATATTACAACTGTGTAGTTGAAAGCCAGCAATATAAATCAATAGCTCCACTCAACCTGCACATGCCTAAGCTATTTATATACTGGATTCAGTGCATAATATAATATCTGAATTGACTCTGGTACAACCCACTCTGCATCCAGCTGATAGGACTACTTCTTTGATACTACAGCAGAATTGAGACCTTTAATCTAGTCATTAGGGTGCACAGGGAGAATCCACTGCAATGAATTGACAGCCCTACACTGCCATCCCCTGTTACTTGGAGACAAATACTACTAAATAAAAGGAAGACCCTGCAGTCACTCGGCAATCTTGATGAATAATTGTTATATTGGCTTCTGATACCCAGAATCTAGGATGATTCTGCTTTTTTCCTGGTTTGGAAAAATTAGGATGCATATTATAGATTGGATTTTGGTTGAATTCAGAATCATTTTGACCCTCAATGTACAATACAACTGAAATGTAAACATTGCAGTGACTTTGAACTCATAACAGTAGTAAACTCATAAAAGAGGGAGTTGAGTTTCTATGCCAAAAAATTGCAGTGCCAGAATAACATTCCAATAGTCCACTTACATCACCTACTTTGTACCAGCGTGATTCCAGTATAGACTTGGGCAAGATCAGGAGTATCAATCCAATGTAAATCATACTGGCATGTAAAGTTACCATTGGCTCACGATTACTGCAGAGTCCATGGATGCCTGGTCTGACACAGAAAACAACTGTTGATCTTCCTCTCTAAGCAACCATAAGGCATTGTTGATGTTCTGGCTCTGTGAATGTGCAGCTCTATATATAAGCTTATAGGTCTGCAGCAGTGTAAACTAGAATATCATGAACCACTGGATATCATGGTAAACACAGAGCTGAATCTATATAGGACTCATTACAGAAGACTTGTAGGGTAAATTGGTGAGGATTATTGATCGTTACTGTCTGACAAGAACTTTTCAGAAGATCTCAGTGCCATCCTATTTTTAATGTAAGCCACTGGGATAAACCATTAATTGGCCATGAGTAGGCAATAACCAATACAATTTGACCCAATATTCTCATTTGCTTTACTGAGGGTATACAATATCTAAAACATTTTTTTAGACGGGTTGATTTTTTTTAATAGATTTAAAAGATATAAAATTCTACATGCAGATAATCTTTAAAATATTTCACCACTACTGTATTGTACTCACCACCACCCACAAGTGTGCGACCTAAAGCGCAGCTATGTTTATATATATATATATATATAATTTTGCATGAAAGTGTACCTTTGTGAAAGATGATTCATAAGGTGGTGTATGTATTATGTTGAATACACAAACACATATATTCAACAAAACATATACAGTACCTGTATGACTCATTTCTCACAAAAGTACACTTTCATGAAAAATTACTATAATCTTGTTTGAACTTGCCACATTTTACTAGGATTTACTGCACATAAAATATTGCAAACATTGGAAGCAATAGCTAGATTATTTATGCCATTTGAACAGGCAAAGACTCAGAAGGTAATTACCTAGAATGTATGACAGATGTTTAGGTTTTGGACAATGATCATGACAGTTGTTACTGCCGGTTCACTCAAATTTTCAGCAACCATGACCAAGATAAGAAAGGGAACACCTTCGTCTTCACAAATTGTGAACAAGTGAATATTCTCCCTAATGGTTTTTCAGTTTTATCGAAAATCACCAAAGAAAAAATGCATGTATTTTTCCAGACACTTTCAATGTTCCTATTTCCTTGTAAAGAGAGCTTTTCAATTGTGTAGTAACTCTATCAAATTCTTAAGACATCCATAAACATCCACAAAATGATCTGCAATATTAGAAATCATTGAACACTTACAAGAATACTCTAACTTGATGTGTGCGCACAGGATATATACAGCATTACATGTAGAAATATACATGTTGCTCAAAACCGCGAAATTGCTCAAGAATCGTGGTGGCCCTGTTATAATCATCGTTTTCTGTTGTCACTTATACTTTAATCTCAACTGCTTCTGCTGAATAATTAAATAATATTGTTTTCCACTTGGAAATGGTGTTTATTAACTGAGTGTAATATTATCTGGACCTATCACGCCTATCATTTCTCACATACGTCCGTCGCTATTGGATTATCTTACATGTACTAAATAAGAGTCGGACAGACAATATGGAGCAAGATATATTTCTTCTGTTCTCTGAATTGACGCACACACACATTTGCTCCCTACAGTATGGGAAAGACCATTTAATTCTGTACCAAAAGTGCGCTTAAAAAAGAGTAACGCTGTCTACGGACATGTTCATCAGTATCGTGTGCTCTGTCCTTTCTGTAAAACCGATAGTTTCAATACCACTGACTCAGTAATAAAAACGAACACAATTAGTGGCTATGTTTTCATAAATCAGAGCACAACAACCATTCGTTTCCGTGCATTTTCCGGCTTAGAACAGAGGAAAATAATTCTGAACTGTTTTGTTCTTGTCTAAGGTGTCTTTCTATTTTACAGGAACACGCCTGCAGCATTCTACGGCAAACCCAACCAGTTTTGTAAAGTGGCGCCTATGATTCATGAATGAGTGAAACAGCCAAATGGACAAGGATGGGTACATTTTATGCACACTGTATGTCTCAGGTGCGTTCTGCTTTAAAAAAAATAAGATACATTCATAAAAGCGAACCTGTTGATGAATGTACCTGCAGCTAAAAGTGTAATGTGCAGGTGATCAGATCTACCCTTTTAGATGCAAGCTCCGAGTACTATTTACTCAATCGTCTCCTAACTTTATACCTTACAGTAAGGGATCGCCCACATCTATTGTCTGACTCCACCCATCCGATACTCTGACACAGCATTAAGGCCGTTTGGTATCTCCTGCTATATAACCTGCACCAGTGAACTCTGGCAGACCACAGCGACTCGAAGCTATCATCTATTTCCTCTTCAGGGTCTTATTTTGCTGATTTGCCACTCCGGCAAGTTGTTCATCAATATATTCTGAATACAACTATGCCATTATTATTATATAGATGTAGTAATTGCACCGAACTCCAGTTTTAAAACGGTGTATTTTCTGATCAGGGATTTAGTGTATTTCTGAGTAAAAATTAAATAACACAATGTGAGAATGAAACCATCGCGCAGTGGAGAGGGCGGTGAGAGCAGGGCCCAACTAATCGTCAAGATGGACGTGCGTTAGAGCTTCAGTGACCAGAGCCACCGTCGCTAGCGTGTGTAACCCGACTCCTATTTCTTTCACGAAAGGTTACAATTGTAACTTAAAGCAACAGCGGCACTCGTCGACTTTGCACTTTAGGTCTGGGTTTTCCGCTAACACTAATAAACAGTCAAGTGTCCCTTTGCATTGCGAACCACCGACCCGCATTAAGAGGTCAAATCATTCGTAGAGCATCGTCCGTCCGAATACTAGTTACACGAAGCAAAGAGTAAGTGTGAATCGAGTTCCTTCAATACCACGTTACAATCAAGCATAGCAATGAAATTAAAATGAATCGGACTCCAAAAGGACTCGATTCCTCGTCTATCTGGTACCAGATTCTCAACAACTTTTTCTCTTTTAAAAAATGCCTTCTTTCTCTATTCAAGCGCTCTGGGATAAATCGTTTCGATCTGAAAAACGACCAAAAATTTCAAGTTTCAATCATTTCAGAAAACAATTGTTTTTATTCAAATTTGGCCAGGCCAATATCAACCTATTTAATTCTACATAGAATCAAAGGTGAAGTCAGTATTATTTTTTAAATAGCACCCGGCTTTCAGTCTTTCTTCACAATACTGAATGGGTTACATTTCAAAGCGAAAGAGTTCAGCATCCCTACTGGAAGAATTTGTTTTTTAAGTTGATTTTTTTTTTAATACACCACAGACATTAAGGCTGTAAATATTTATGTTACTGTGCCATTAATGTAAACTTTACAAGTGCTGCTCGTGAGTTTACAACATCCACAGAGTGTGACTGTATCTCCGCAGCATTCGGTGTTACTGAGGTGGGCCTGCAACACAAACACACAGATGTGTTAACAAAGGGAATACAACAAAAGGAATAGCATTTGCTTATTTCTGCAAACAACGGGTAAGCATATGCGTGTGCAAGCCAAATAAGGGAATGTGACGTTAAAGTGCTCAACAACAGAGCTTGCTGCTGAAAGTTTGCCTCTTGCTTTATGCAGTCGTGGAACCCCAAGAGTTTGCTCTGATTCAGGTCAATGTTAATTAGCAAACTGTAGCCTTTAACCCACCGCTTTAAATTATGAGACAAGGAGTCAATAAGCAAGAGATGTAAAGGTCGTCATGTCGGAGAGTCGGCGTTCTGACACCCCCGCGACCAAAGCTGCCGCGTTTCCGTGAAATTGAATATGAAAGATACTGAAATGAAGTTGCAGCCAGACAGCGACACGTGCTGTCGCTGTGACTTCTTCACAGAGCATTCCTCAGTGCGCCATCCGACATGACTGGCAAACCAAGCATGCCGATGTGAGATTATTTTTGCACTAATCGACAAAAGGCAGGGTTATGTTCCCTCCTAGAAACAAAAGCAGTTAAATTCCAATTAAATAAGGGGCCTTGAATAGCTTTGCTATATCTGGCACGGGGAGAATGTAAAATGAATCGCTCAACTTGTTTTCTTCTGATCAGTTCAAAACAAATACAGTAACTGTAAGAAACCCGACCAACTAGCGTCCAAGGAGCACACACAGGGATCAGGCGTTTATAACAAGAACATTGGCTCAGGTTTGTATAGAGATTGCTGATTGTGATCATTGTGCGCTTTCGCTGGGCTACTGATTTTGTGTGTGTTTTACCTATCATCATTCTTACCTACACTTTGTACAGAATTCCAATCGAATACCCGAGAAAACGCTGAAAATCCGCGATTTTTCGTTATTGATTTCTCCATTGGGTTGTAGACCATTTTAGGAGAAAAGGTCTCACACTGGAGCGGCTGACTAACACATTCCTGCTTATTCGAATTACAGGAAAAATATCAAAAAATTAACCGCCTGGATCACATTTTCCTAATTAGATCACATTAGCAAATGCTTCGGCAGGTCACTGGCTGAGCTTCGAGCCAAGGACAAAGTTGACCTCTTTATTAACCGAGCCCCCCATCCTGCCAATCCTTTATTCTTACAAACAGGTCGAAAAAAAATCAAGATGGGACTGGGAGAATGGGACTCTACCCACGCTCGTGAATATTTTTCGCAGTTTGTTTTTAATTGCCAGAATCTATATAATAGAGTGGCGGACTAGAACTGTAAATTGTTACTCTGTATAGCTCACTCGGGGGACTATTATAATTAATTTCAAAGAACCCCTTTGTTCTTTTATCTATATTGAAGGTTATCCTATAGTTGGCGAGGTGGCGATAGTGACACAACTAGTCATCTGGTCATTTCTGGAAGGTTAAATAAAACGCCTGTTAATACAATGCCGTGCCCTCTTTCTCGTTTGTCTCTTCCAGGAACATGCAATATTGGCAGAGAAACTGGGTTTACAAGCCACGGCGGGTTTCTGTTTATAGAAATTAACTGTTACAATAGACTGATCAACAAACACAAAATAACAACGGCCTATACAGAGACTGATATGGAGAGGAACGAAACATATTGCGACCATTCTATAATTCTTTATCTACAGGTGGAAGAGTTGCAATGTCCCTTTCTGTGACAGCAGACCCAATCTATTATTGAGAGCTTTTCAGCGGAAACTATAAACTGAACAAAAACCCAACCCACGACATTCCTTACACTATTGAACATTATTTTAAAAGAGTCAATGGATAGAGTCGGATTAAAATAAAAGAAACCATTTTGAAGACACTTACTTTTCTTTGTAATTGTCCTTAAACTCTCTCAGTGCCGTTTGCTGAGTGCTGTCTGCCGCAGATTGACGGCAGTGTGTTAAATCAGACTGGACTGAAAACACAGAGCAGCTCGGTGTGGATTGGGATGTGGATTGGGATGTGTATTGGGTCCCCAAAACCCAGACACCATTGTTTGTTCCCCGCTGAGGTCGTCTTCACTGGAGAGTGGTGTTTCCAATCTCTGCCCATTCAGCCACCTCCAGAAGAGAGAACTCGCTTCGGGATAAGCGACACTGCAACCGAGGGGCTCCGAGCAAGAGAGAGAATGGCGGAGTAACAGGCTGCATATTTGATCAAATATGAGGGACGTCAGCGGGAAGAAAAAGTCAAACATTATGGTAGCGTAATGTCTGCATTCTTCCAGTTTGAAATATACCAAATGTGTACCAATTCCACCCGGGGGAAACGAGATAAAGGGAATAGAAATATGAAGAGTGCCATTTGCAGCTTCGCCTAATCCTGTGTATGGTTTGGGAAAAAATAAAAGGGGGTTTGATTTGAAAACATTGTTAATCAAAAGGGAAAGTCGATTTTATTTTGTTTTGTGATTTTGTTTAAATCAATCCCTTTAGAGATTATACAGACCGAAGTAATCGGTACACTGACAATTTTCTTTATAATAAACCGAACATTGTCCACATTGTTAGCGCGTCCAGAAAGAAAAGGGTGGCGACTCTTCCCGACATTTTTCATCAGCATTTTGTATTTTTCTTACTCACGGGAAGAACAGCAATTGGCAGTAAAAGTATGTCTGATTTACGCAGGCTATTCAGGAAAACGTCCAAATCGCTCGCGATAAATATAATTTGGGAAACGTAATTGAATTTACTTACAACGAAAGCCTTAAAAAGTCAAAAGTCCCGCAACGAGCTCCATTCGGCTTGAACGCACACGTCTCTGTGATCGACGTAAACCAGCAGCGTGGCGCCAAAAATAGAAACAATATTCTAAACTTTCCACACTTCTCTTCAAACTTTTATCTAATCCATCTCGTTGATTTATTTTTAAAAATCCATTTATCCAGTAGGGCGAGGGTTGTTGCCAAGTTTGATCATGTTCCTTATTAACTCTCCTTACGGACTCTGAACCTTTAGATTTGGAACTCGGTAGTTTGCACCTCCTGTCTGACTGCCATTTTAGTCTGGTTGCTGACTTTTATATATATATATATATATACTTACTTAATACGTGACCGAAGCTGAGGTAGATAAGCGTTCATTCCGGCTTTTGGTTAGCATCTCGGTCTCAATACTTTGTGGTATGTCTGAAGGCACCTCATAAAAGCGCACGTTGATTTTTTTTAACACTTCAGTAAATTAGCGTTGCATAATCTTCCCCAGGGGTTTGAATGGCAAAGATCTCCCAATCCACAAAACTGTCTACCCCAGTGCTGGATGAAAACTAAACTGGAAGGTATTTTCGTCCAGCCTCTTTGTCTTTGCTCCCATTAATGTCATGGTGCTTTTAAGAGTTAATATACAATCTTTCATAAAACGTTAAAAACATCTTTGATCTCAGTCTTAAGTGGTGTCATAAAGTTCACACATCTACCTATGAGAGGTTGCTGTTTTAATGCACACTTTGAAACAAAGCTTTTAATTTTGTAAAAATGCTTTCATTTTTCATAACGTATTTTCTTGCATGAGGTTAAGTCAATTAGGAGCACTTCCATTTCTGTTCCAAGTATCTGTGCTTTATTGAACAAGAATCGTCTTTTTATGTTTCGCATAGCAGCCCCATCCCAATCAGATCATGTGACTGGTATACTACTGTATAATTTATCTTCATTTGCACTCTCATTATGGACCCTACACGACATAATCCTGTATGATTTAATGTGCAAACAGGCCTCACACAGGAGAATGCTAGATCAACATTATTAATAACCAAACACAAACTGTCTGACCTTTAATAAGGTAAAATAAGCCTAATAAAGTCATCGAAAAATGTAATATGGCCTTTGAACCTGTGATTCTGAAAAATGCCCTTTTACCCAAAATCGGTTACAAAAAGGAAAAACCCAAGGTGCATCTGATGTTGGTTATGATCTGTACGCATCGAGTACTTTCTGAAAATAGGCTTTTTGAACATAAGCTCTTTTGGGTTCAGCCCGAAGGTAACTGTCAGTAATATCCTTACAGTTTTTAATCAAACTAACCTCGCACCGCTGATAATCGATATTCACCAGTAATTTATATCAGCGATATATTGGAATGTATTGATTTATTTCATTTGTTTAATAATGCGATAACATCTTGGAATTTTCTCCGGCAGAAGCTTGACCAGGTAACCTGATTTTCACTTGATTGTTTTGTTTACTAAAACAATATCCGAGTTCCTTGAGATCTGTATTATGTCTGTGATCAGTTTTGAGGTGTACAAACACTCCAGAGATGGTCATTAGATTGGTGTTGGTGCTGTGCGTCTTTCACTGTTAAACAAGGAGTTTTCGTGTCAGAACTGTATGGAGTCAGGAGATGGACAACGCTTTGATTTTTTTGTTATGTATCTTGTAATTTTTTTCAGAAGTTATACTTCTATGGATTAAACACTTCAATACAAAAACGATCCAATTAGACAAAATGGTTTTACGGTATATTTTTCGTCCCAGGAAAGCACAATGCTTCATTTCTTTTTGACTTGAAAAAGAAACAGGTAACGCCGAAGCCAATTTTATACACAGGATAAGTTGTACATTATTTTTCCCCCCGAAACATCACTGAATCTTACAACCAGAGGTACTAGTCTTAAAACTGATATCCACACAGACTTTTAATAATAATAATTAATAATAATAGACAGTGTTAGAAACATACAAGTGTTGCAGTTAGTATATACATTCCCTCGCTTTTAAGCGGAAATAATCCTTCAAGCTTCCGCGTGACATGCTTTATTTTTTATGTAACTTCAAAAACACTGGCGTGATATTACTAACAATTGCTTTTATAAAATTAATTTGACATTTCGATATATACACATCCGTTCCGCCAAACATTTCTTTTATTATCACAATGCTGAACTTAAAAATAACAAGCTTATATAGTATTAATAAAGGTGATATCCAGTCAAATAATCAGAGTATTTCTTTTAACGATCAAACGTCCCTTTATCTGATGAAAAATATTTGCAAACGGGGTGTCAAGGGAGGAAATAACACTTGCGCTTTTCCCTTAAATTAGAAAGTCGGCTCTGTGGGGTTTAGCTACACAGGTTCAGTGGTTTTGTCTGTAGTGCCCATTATATTTTAAATTATTTCTTGGAGTTCATCAGTCTGAGAAGTTTCATCTTATTTCTCACACAGGCCTGTCTACAGCATACTGGCAGGCGCTCAAGTTAGACGCTGGGTTTTGAACACTGGCGTATCCGAAACTTGAATGTTGCTTGGCTTTGAGTCTAAGGCTGGCCAAGCTTGAATTGCAAGTGTCTCTGTAGACGTACGGTGGGGTTGGCGGAGCATAGGGGCAGGTTGCTGCTGGGACGGCGGAGTTTAGAGACGGATTGCTTAGGTTATTCAAGTTATTGAGACTGTTGAGGCCGGAGCCTGGCACCCCGGTCACTGCAGAGGGGACCATGCTGGATGACATGCTCATGGATGAGATGGAATTGGGAGCGGAGAACATAGCTTGAGAGGATAGAGGGTTGACGTTCATAGAGTTGAAGAAAGGGAAGCTTTTGGTGGAGAGCGAGGCCGATGTCAAGCCTTTGGCTGCCCAGTTGTTGTAGGAGTATCCCGGGTACATGTCGTCGTAGGGTTGCATCAGACCATTAAATTGAGGTCCAAAGCCGCTTTTGCAAAGCTCCGCTTGTTGGTTGCGCTCCCGCTTCCTCCACTTGGCCCTGCGGTTTTTAAACCAGACCTAAAGGGAAAACAACAGTCTTGTTTTCAGAAACATGCAACAGAATGAAAAAAAGATTCATCAGCACACATCTAAACCATCTGTGCATTTAAATAATAACAGATAAAGTACACATGAAACGGTCCAATTATAATTTTGTTCCAGCAAACATAGCTTGTCCTTTTGGGACCTAATAAATCAGTCAGATGGGTCTGTGGTTTTTCAATCATAGAGGGAAGTCACAAACATTTGGTGTAACGGATATGGAAATAGGTATTAGGTCTTTTATTACAAATATACCACAAGACTAACCTACTGAGTACTTAAATAGGGAACATAACGTATGCAAAAACATAGACCATATCATTAATTTTAATGGAATATTTAATCGCCGAAGTTCCGAATAAATAAATTAGATCAGTGACTTTAGTATGATATTCTTCAACAAAATCTTCGGGCTATCACTTAACATTTGTTTCAGACTTATAATTAAGAAGCATCAATATAACCGGGAGGTTAATTAATTAATCTCAACAGGCTATCCGGAAACACAATCACGAAAGGTGGCGAAAACGCTACAATTCATTTTATTGGGAAACTTGTCATTTAGAGTACTTTATTTTTTGATGCTGTTTCTGTGTGAGAGAAAAACACAATGAATAAATGTGAAGGTAAATTAAGCAGATTAACACAAATAGAAATCCAAAATATAGTCAATAACTCAAATAATTCCACGAATATGGCTAAACTCTGTGATTGCGACAATAATCGATTGTGAATGCTGTGATCCAGTGCTGCTTCTCGCATTGTTTGTCATCTGGAAGGTTTAGTAAATTAATAATTCAGGCAAACCACAGTAAGAGCATAATGTACAGTGTGAAAGCAATAACCAAAATTCCATTCGCTAGGTGTTGAAGGATACATTAATGCGTTCGGAAACACAAGGCTAATGGAAAACACATTACCCTTCGCTGGTGTGTTTTTCCGAGATGTAAATTTTTTTAAATTGCATAGTTCGAAATGTATTGGAAAGAGTTAGTCTGCAGTTCAATACGTTATTTACAAACATGCAGTATGGTCTGTTTCCGTTTCTTGTACTCTAACCAGATAACCAACTGGATTGCGCAATATACTACCTGTTTCGCAGTCACACAGACATGAATACCGATTTCACTTCGTCAATAAAGATCCGCCGCCGACACGCGAATTTTACGGGTTTCTACGGAGGTGCGGATCATAAATGATTGAGATACTTTGCACCAACTAACGACTTTCCATATATATATGTATGTATTTATCTATCTATTGTTGGAGGCGCTAAGTGAAGCCTAATGAACCATGTCAACCATAAGGAAAATCCTCTTTTTTCACAGTTCTCGCAATCCACATTCAGCACAGGGAGACGTCTCCTTCTCAGCACGCAGCGACATTTGTGTATTGGGATGTGAGCTCAGACAGATATCACAATGGCCTGTTACACGGGATTGTTTACACAACTGCTGTTCTACACTGGCAAACTAATGTTAAACTGAATCCCAGTGTGAAATCAGTATTGCACTTTAATTTAGAAAGAACAACATATCGATGGACTTGTTACACTGGGCAATATTACAAGATATGGTCCAAACTTTGCTTATCTGCCTTTATTAATAGATGCTATCAAGAGATGGCAGGAATATGTGATTGTGACAAGACATTACAGTCTATCTTGCTTAATGTAAATAATTCCAAGAAAGTTATCAATGCGCACAATTGTATTAATGATTATATTCTGACATCATTTAATGTTGTAGTCTGATTCAGATCTGGTCTTCAAAATTACTTTGTAAATTTTCTTGCTCATAGGTAAGGGAATGGTCTGGGAAGGCATTCAAGATGAACCTACCCGAACTCGAGCTTCAGTTAAATTGGTCCAAACTGCAATCTCTTCCCTCGTAGACATGTCTGGGTAGCGATTTCTCTGAAAAGTTGCCTCCAGTTCTTGTAGCTGTTGACTGGTGAAGTGAGTTCTCTGGCGCCTTTGTCTCTTTTTCTTTGACGGGTCGTCTGTATTTGTGTCATCGTTTTTGCTTTGCTGAATTTTATCTTTTTCTGAGGACAAAAAAAATGATACAATGAGCGGTGATTTTCCAATTGATTTACTTCAACAAATAGTGAACTTAGACATCCGAGAAAAGAAAGTACCAACGAAAAACAATGAACTATATATCCCACATCTCAAAGGCACTTTTGAGTGCATGATGACCAGCGATATTGCAGATTTAAATTCTAGTAACCCACGATTAAGGGGTTAAATTAAATACATGTGTTTCCCCTTTAAACGACGATAGTTTATTGTTGCGCATTGTTTTATAGATTTTATTTGTACATTTGTAGAGTTATGCAAGGATTGTTGTGATAAAGAAACAAAAATGACAGGTACAATTTATTTCAGTGCCTGATTTATACCCAGACAATTGCGTGTTTTTTCAGGGTCAATAAAATACAAACAAGCTGTTCCCTTCATTGGCAAATGTAAAACATCTTTCCTTACACATGCGGATGAAAGTATGAACAGACCCATTTTAGACTGTAATGATTAAATATTTAATATCCCTACCAGTATTTAATTTATAGTAAACAATATTTCATATAACATTTCATTGCACATCCATAGAGAAATAAATCAGAAACGGTGCAATTTGCAGATGTACCATGTGTAGAATTGAACATATTATCTCGTACTAATAAAATGATTGCTGATGCCAAAACGCATTGCATTTCTTTTTCGGAGTCGCAATAAAGTTATGCCATAAAATAAGGAAGTGGCACAATGTCCGACGGGAGTGAAATCGATGCGGTGTCATGTGGATCGAAAAGGCCTTACCTCCCGTGTCAGGGCTGGAGGTGTCCGATAAAGTGTGAACCTCGAGCCGGTGCTTGGGCTCGCTTGTTCGTACTGGTTGCAAACCCGAAGCCATGGCTAAAGCTGTCTGATCCCGCACCAGTTTATTACCGCTGCTGCTGTTTCTAAGGTGGTCCAAAGTCAACGGATCTTTTGCACTGTTCATCTATAAACAAATACAAGCAGCCGGGCGACGTTTCCAAAGAGGATTAAATTTCCTCGCAGCCCACCTTACACTAAAAAAAAGTCCAATGGGGAATGCAATGATCTGGGGGTGGGGTGATCCAGGAGCTGTAGTGCACAAACCTTCAGTAAATAGTTGCACAGCTCTTTTAAATGCGCTTTCGAGCTGCTGTCTTCATTAAAGCCCGTGCAGAAATTAACGTGTGCCAGAGGAGAAGAAGAAGCAGTGGGGTTACAATGAATGAATTATTCCGGGCTGACACTGTGTGTGTGTGTGTCCGAGTGACAGGGATAGGTAACTGCAGATAAGGATCCTCAGGCTGCCGCTGCTCCTGCCGCAAACGCGCTCCCTGTTCGCCAGTGGCTTTAAGAGCGGAGCCGCCTCTGATAACCTCCACCGTTCCTCCTCCCCACGGGCCTCCGCCTCCTCCCTGTCACTCATGCAGATTGACGTGGCTTCCCGGCCCGTGAAAAGAGCGAGAGGGCGGGACTCCAACGAATGCCTGGACGTCACCGAACCAATCAGTGCCGCCAGGGCCGGTGCCCGCCCCTCCTGCGTCTGTGACGTCACCAGCGCGCGAGGCCGAGGGGAGTGTGAGCGCCCAGAATGCACCTTAAGAGATGCTTTTCACTCACTGACAGCAAACAACGCGGGCAAAACGGGTTATTTGTGATTTATAACAATAAAATAGAAATTATGCATATTTTCATTGTCACTTAAATCCCATACACGTTGTTATTTAGCTTATTGCACAACTAATTTTTAATGCCACTGAATCTATCTTGGTTATCGAAGATTAAAAACACGCCAGTTAACAATAACAGGTTACGGTAACATTCATTTCCGATGGCTACATATCTTAAGCACCTTCTTCGTTTCAGATGCTTTATATCCAACCGTGGTTCGATCACTTTTGTGCTTTAAAAAAGTGTTGGATACAAGTTGGTAAATTTGCCCCACGCCTTAAATATTGCCCATTCCAAGAAAACAGGTAAACTATGCTCAATCTCCCTGGTGGAGAACGTACCTTTTGAGAACTTGATTGAATAAAACAATAGTATCATCTCAAGCGGAGGGGAAGCTATTCATTCTGATCACCCTATTACTGTTTGAGTAAGTTGCCAATGTATCGATTCATATTTGGTGTGCGGCATAACAGATTGGCAACATCAATAAAGATTAAAAAAACTGGAGAATTCAGTAATTTGGAAAAATACACATCTCGTTGGAATGTGTAGTAATTTGCCTTTTCTTTGGAAGACATAGCCAGTATTTAAGTGCTTTCTTGATACAAGTTATTAATATTGGCATTATTAATAAAACACAAACAACTATATGTTTTACAGTTGCAATTGTAATCCTTTCTTAATTTACGGATTCACATCACATCGTTATATCTTTATTACGATACAATGTTAATAATCATTCGCAAAGCAAAAAGAAACGAAATAGCTGTACAATTCAGATTACTGTAGTTTCGTAGTTTGCATTGAAACGGTAAGATAATAGCTTGATTCCATGCATGGGTTGTCATACAAGGGCAACATTAATTCAAAGGATGAGCTTTTCAAGCTGTGCTATTATTCTTGATAACTAGCGTGATTTAGTGTGTAACGAGTAAGATTAAATGTTTAGGTATTGTTTATAAGTAACAAGAGTATTGGAAATGCGCTGCAGGTTGATTAGTATCTGAAGGACAAAGATAGGTTAACGTTTCTGGTGTAACCCTTGGTAGAATATCTCATTCTGATGCTGACCAGCCTGTTGTGCATTCGCAGCATTTTCGGTTTCTATTTCAGATCTCCAGCATTCTCTTTTATTTCTAATTTGCCATCTCTACAGTTCAAATAACAATTAAAATAGGCTCGAAAGAAAGCGCTAAATACAGAGATGTGAAATTATTCCCCCGCATGTGACAGTGCCGAATACGTTAAATAAATAATGTCTAATTATTATTGTATACGTTAAAAAACACAAAACAGTTAAAGTGTTAAAACAACCAAGAAATAAAATTAATATAAAATATATGTTTTAATGTGTGTTGGTACTAAGACACGTATTCGAATCTCGTTCATTCTGCTGATTTTAAACACATGGAGATATATCCTCTGATTTGAATTCTCCAGCAAAAAAAATAAACATTTTTAGATCCCAACAATGCTGGTTGTTACAATTATTTAAAATTTGAGGAGACTAGAGCTGCGAACAAAACAAATATAAAGGCGTCGTCTTCTGATCGATTTGGTCCAGTGATAGTTCTTTAAACATGTTTGATTCAATAAACAAAACAGGTTTGCGCCCAGCTGTAAAATTTAAAGTCGGAAAGCTCTTTGCCTGATTAACCTGACTCGTGAAGACCGGTGACGAGGCTAATAAGGAAGGATTTGTAGTGACACGGGGGCTCTGACACTTCCCTCTCTCAGTAGCTCAACCTCCGTGTTTACCATTCCACCAAAGCTGCATAAAATACAAAAAAAAGCCCAGCAATAAATATTTGGATTCCCCTCCTGTCTAAAAGCCTTTCATTAATCGGTATTCTGCTCATTAGCTGCTTTAAAAGACCGTCTATCCCTGAGATTTGGCAAAGATTCACCCCCACAGAACCGCGCGAGGTATGATGGCGAGAACGCTCTTAAATTTGTAGTGGTTTTTAATCTGATAAGACTCTAATTTGCTTAAGTCTTTTAAATAGGCTTTAAACGGGTTCTGACAGTTTTCTTATTGAATGTCTTCTAATTCCCAAATGATCATAAAGTACTGACGTAAAGTAAATATTTCCTTTCTCGGGTGCTGAATGTGACCTAGAAGGAAGTCAACCAGTCCTCAGGCCGAGAACCTTTCTCGAAACGGCACAACCTGGCGAGCGACTTCTTTACCATGTTAACCCCGGATTCTCCCTACCCTCTTGAATTCAAGTGTCTTCGACTATTAACATTAATAATACAATTAATTTGAGAGCGGTAGAATGAAGGAGATCAAACTTAATACATATTTTAAGAAGTTTGTAGTTTTATTGATTTAGTACATCGGCGGCTGTTGCCGAATTCTCAATGTTTATTGTACGTTTGACGCGAGTAGGAAGATCCAAACTCAAATATTTTGCTTTATTTGTGTAAACACGTTATTACGAAACTTTGGGGCCGACATTCTTTGTTTTACACTGAAAACTCGATTTCAGTTCACTACTATATCATTAATGCAAATTAACTTCAATGCACTGGCCTTTATCATTTCTTTGAGGCGTCGTGAAATTGGAGGCTTGCGTTTCCCCATTTCTTTTCAATGGAATTACTTTGGACAGCGTAGAATGTATTCGCGCAAATCACAACATCGCATCATTAAAAGAACAATTTAATAGTTTTCTCAATCGCATTAATTAATTAAATGACTGGCTGCCTATAAAACAGCTGAACTGAAAACAGTGCAATTTTATGTCCATGATGCACTAATTGTCACCGAGTGTTTTCGGCCGTTTACACTGCCGTTACCTTTAGGGATAGAACTTCGATGTGTACAGATTGATCCTTAGATGCGCATGTATTAATCTTACAAGCGTTTAACGTAAACGTTGACAGAAGGATCAGTAGGTTCGGTTTTAATAGATACATTTCAATAGTTGTTCTTGGAAATAAAAATCCAGCATATTGATATTGAAACTTTAAGATGGCGAGCGTGGGATGTTCGGCCATGTTTGGAAATTCATGCAATCTATACACCGTCCTTGCCATCACATCCTTGGGATCATGTTGGGACTTAGTATTAACACTGAACTTCTACCCAAACCGGTATATGTATTTAAAACATGTGAATGGCATTTACATATTAAAAACAGGAAAACATTTACAATGCTACAGACATCAATTAAACTTTAAAGATTCCAAATGCCTAATTTAAACCACTTGGAAGCACCCTAGCATCCAACCCCGTGGAGAAGTATACACTTTTAGATGCACATTAACTTATGAGATTCCCATATTTAGTCTCAATTGAAGGTTTAGCTATACGGAGATGCGTGAACCTTAAACTGTGCGATTTATCCAGCTCCACGCTGATTCAAACGCGGGTGTAATTTGGGAAGATGTCAGTTCATACCTGTGAGCTAAATGTTAGTCGATGAACCCAACAAGTTTACAACATTAACTGCAGCGCCTCAACTCCTTGCGTACTTACTCAGTAATTTCCTGGGTCAAGTTCTATTGCCTGAAGGACATCAGCTACTTTCAACCTGGATTAGAGTCTTGCTTATTTGTCAAGGACGGTCAGGATTTGTGTATGTTACAAACTTTTTTTTTTAAAAAGCGCTTTTCTGCTGCTGATTGGGGTGGTATCGGTTGCGAGATGTCCTTGGTAAAGGATGCAACTGAAACCAGGAAGGAACGAGGGGGAGCGAGAATTACTGTTGTCATAGAAACTGTTACCACAATTTAAAAATGTTTTTCAACCTGAACTTCACTGTTTACCTGTTCACTTTCATCTTCCCCTTCATCAACAGGCAAACAGCGATGGACGGTAAAAGCCCGCACCCATTCGTTTGATTAAAACTGTGCGAGTTTTTGTAGCGGAGAATTGGGGAGCGAACATTCAGCATTAGTTGCCATGGTTACCGTAAATCACATAAATCCAAAAAATACCGACCTATAATCTGAGGCGAAGCTTTGATTTCCCTGGTGAAATAATATTTAAAAAGGTTGTCAGCTGACAAAACAACCTTATTAATTTTCCACGGGTAAGAAGATAACGCTCAGAGAGTTTTCATTTAAAAATGCGTGTCTTCAAACAGCCGGGCAAAATACGGAGAAAATGGTACGATGTCTTTAATATTTGTAATTCCGGCATTATAATAATAGAGCTTAGCGTGTTATTATCGGCCATGTTATGTTTTTAAAATATATCAACACTTAGTAAAATTCTATTTCTAATCTTAAAATATTTATTAATTAATATACATCAGCTAAGCCAGAAAAATGATACACGTTTTGTGTTGTGTGTCTGTGTGCGTGAGAGAGAATTATAGATGGAGTCCATTGAACACAATTGTGTCCAGCATCAAAGATTGGCTTCTGCACTTGACCATGTGTTTGACAGCACAAGATGGCTATATCGAACACAAATTGCTCTGGCGTGTGTAAGATGTTCTGATTTTTTTTTGTCGTACAATTTGAGAAAATCTAATGATTACTTTTGAAGATTGCACCTGGAAGGGGTCCATCTAAAGCGTATCACCGTGTTTCATTCGCTCCCTTTCTATCTAGAAACACTGCCAGTTTATATCCTTTCCATGAGGTCTGTCTGAAAGCAGGCCAATGCAAATGTCAGTTGTAACATCTCTTTGATTTTCACATGGTCCTGCACCTGGAATTACTGTCTATGTGTGTCTATTTTATGCATGGAAGTATATATGGTAGCTTTACATAATTGTGCACAATACTGCAAAACACAATGGTACTAAACTACGAAAGATTTATTTTCCTGTGGGGTCATTTAGTAGTTTTAACATTTTTATAATAGAGAGCTCAAGGGAAGATAGGAGACCAGTCGCTGAATACTTCATGAGCAAACTATGATTGAAAAACAAAATCCTAAATATGCATTGTTATTTGTACTGACACATAGAAAGGATCACTAAACTGTTCTCAAATAAAAATCATAGAAGTTAAAATGCATGTCTGATCCATCAGCTGTGCGTTTATTACAAGGCGTTTTAGGTATCGGATTATGATGTTTGCAGTATGGTGACATGGTCTCTGGTTTTGGTTGTATTTGCACATATACATTAGAAGATTACTTCCAGAACTTGTAGTCTGTTAAGTGGATGAATTGGCGCTGTTTGGGTAGATTTGTGCTTGTTTTGTTGTCTTATACCTTGGGTTTGTTGTCTTTTTCCTATGTTGGATTACTGGGTATTCTCCAAGATGAAGAGCCATTAATTACCCATTCAGTCAATATTAGGAAGACGACAAAGCTTTTTACAAAGGATTAAGAAGACATCAAATTGTTCCATTAGTATATTCCTACTCACGAATAAGCTTTCATTATACATTTAGTTTTCCCTCGAGTCAATCTAACAACTGCTGCATATATTACACAGACTGTACAAAACAGATCGACAGTAAACAGATCGTATAAGGAAAATAAACTTTCATTGATATTCGACAAATTTCCAGTTCTCTCCCCCTCTCTCTCTGACACACGCACACACGGAGAATTAGCAATATAAGAACGTATCTCTATAGTCCCCAGCACTATCTCACTATTCACGTGAAATATGTTCCCAGAATTCTTGTTAAAGGACTCTCACAATCAACACCATTTAATAACATTTTATGCATCCTCCAGATTAAAGGATTACCGAAGTGAACACATAAACATTTGTTGAAGAGTTGAACAGAAATTGCAGCATGATTGGACCTTCAGCAAAACGAAGTATTTCCTATTGTTCGCAATTCATACAACTATTCGTTATTAAAGAGATAAACCATCTCCAATCTTTATTTTACATTTAGAATTATTTTGCACGAGCATACAGGTAATAAGTTACATAAAACATATGGGTTCTCAGACATTACTTGGCATCCTCAATGTAATCTGATCATTTAAAATTGTGTCGGACCACCTGAATACTAATAGTACTTCATTTTTGTGTGCAATTACTTAAAGTCTATACAAAGAACGTAGATGTAAAAAAATAACGATGGAGTACAGCGGAACACGATGTACTGACTAAAAACATTTCGACATACGCCACCTTCGAACACTCACACACACTCACACACGCATATGTATAATTAAATATATTGTGGAATTAAAAAAACCCTCAAACGTAAACTTTTGTTTATGGTCAAATTGCAAGCGCAGATAGCATGTTAAAACATAAGCACCCGAAATTAGCAGTTGAAATAGATGCTGCACAATATTACAGCAAATTGGTTTTTCATTCCGTTTTAGTTTAAGATTGACTGACTGCTTATGCAACGTCATACTTTTTGTAAAATAGTTAACTAAGTGCGTTTGAAATGTGTCTATAGATACGCAGGTCCGATGGAACCTGCAGGTCCGATGCAAACAGAAACCTGAATATGATCTGGTAGGTTTAGGTCAAACTGATTAGTGAACCTAGGTCACACTCCATTTGTTGACAATGAAAAAGTACAGTTCTGAACACAAACAATACCTTCAATTTAAAATCATAAACTAGAACGCAGAAACTAAATTACACGCACATCTTTATACCTTAAGATGAAAAGATAACGCAGGTTAAAGCTTATTTTGCAAATTACGGAATAATGTCCAGTTGCCGCATCTATCAATACATAGCAGGAAAGCTGCAGCATGTACAGAGGCACTGAATGAAATGTGAAGAAAGCCATCTTATGTTACAGAAAACGGCTTTTGTAATGTTGATGAATTTTCTTCAGACGAGCGCTTTGTTTCAAAATATGAGATTATCGAAGTCTTTTTCAAAATAGCATCATTGGTTTGTACTCCTATAGAAGTGTACATTTTTAAATATCAAGTGCACAGATAATTTGCACCTTTTTTAAATGTAGGCAAAATATACAAGAATTTATAAAAACAAACCAAAAAAGATGATAGAACCAAATAGAGAGATAATCTTCAATATTTTATTATCTGTTGTTTTATGAATGGATTTACAGTTTCGTCAAATATAAATTATTCAAATAAATCCAGGAAGAAAGAAAAATATTTTGCTGAAAAAGACTTTGATTTAAAATTGAATTTGGTTTTGAAACTTATAAGGAATAGAGCAAAGGAGAGTGGGTTCACATAGTAAACAGAACCCCTTCGGGAAGGATGCACTTTGCCTTTTGTACAGCAGGGGTCGCTCTAACACAAAGTTTAGAGTAACGATTGTACTTGGAAGATTGTTTTTAGTTTGGTTTAGAGGATGTGGTGGAATTCTGTTGCAAGGTTTAATATAGTGAATGGTGTTAATGTAAATATCTCAAGACTTTATATTCGGAGATTATATTTGTACAGGAGACAGTTTTGTTTTGCCTACCATTCGAGTCGAGGTGATGCCTCAGGAATTTACTGTCTTTTCTGCTGTTTCCAGCTTCAGTTGCAGAACTTAATTCAGATTTTCGTATTTCTGCGTCTTTCGTAAATAAACATTCCACAACAGAGGGCTGCGACGCTGAGAGAGGGAAACATGGAAACGAAACTCACATGACCTAATAATTTTAAGAAATGTAAATATAACGTAATAGGAAATTCTGTTAGGCCTTCTGAATTTTAGCAATTCCAAACCATAGTTTAGATTGCTCCGTTGATTCTCGTCACTTATGCATACTCTCACCAACGTCCCTTATCAGATATTTATGTTTTACATTTTAAAATCTATCAGAAAACGTCTGAATGCCGTCAAGTGGACCTAGCAAAATGCATTTGTAATATTAGCAGCATGGTTATTACAGAAATCAGATTCTAGCTAACTTTAGGCGGCAATAATCGTAGGATAAGAAAGCACACTGGCAGCTTTAAAGAGGTGGATAATTGTGTGTTTAAACTATTTTATAACCTTTAATTTTGATAGTTATTTTCTGTATAGGCCTTTTAAATTACATATTTTTTAAAGGCAAACATTTTGGTCGAATTATTCTTATAGGGCCATGTTACTAATGTTGCAAAACATTTGTTTGAAAAGGAGTATTTCCCCTTTTTTCTTATCTTATGGAATGAACTGTATTCGGGTTTGTCTGCATTTTATTAGCCCCCCCCCCCCCCCCCCCCGCTTTTTGAAGTACTGAAAAGATTTCTCTGTCCCAGATTACTGCGCAACCACTGCATTTTCAAACTTGCAAAAAGCAAAAGAAATGTCTGTCCCAATACTGGAGTTAATTAAACGTTCCTTATGGCACATCGAGCTCCAGCTCTCTCCTTTGGTGTCTACTTAATTAATGTCAGCCATGACATCATCAACATGCGTCACCCACAACACCGTTTAACATCTTGGGATCTGCAGAATTTTAGAACTACAATTGTTATATACTTTAAAATATATTGTCGGCGTTTATTCCAAAAATATAGATTTTTTTTACTTTTTAAAATTTGCTATCATTTATAATTTTACGTTTGCATTAATATTTCTATTACTTTTGCTCTCATTAAGCATTGCAACGATGTATATTATTATATTTTGTTGCTTAAAAAAATTAAGTTATTGCTTAGGGCTGATACTTGCTTGAAAATATCATTTTAGACGGTCATATACAAAGTGAAATATCCTCTGTGGAGGTTGGTATTAGACGGTGCATTAAGGAGAAATCAGCTCCAGTGGCTTAACACCGTAATCAATTATGTCTAATTCAGCTTCAATACGCGTCAATGATATATAGGTTAAAAATTTCGCACAAGTATTCACCGAACTATATTGCAGGATCTTTTAAGAAAAAACGTCTTTACTCACACAATTCGACGCAATGCTTGCGGCAGTTGGAATCCATAATACCGCCAGTCAATGGTTTATCTAGAGAGAGAATGGCACAAGGTTTACTGTCAGGACCAACGTGACACCGTTAGACATAGAAGCAAACATAGTTATATATTTATAATTACATCAATATGAAAATGCAATGTCAGGATATGGAAAGGGACAACCTGGGCAAAAAAGGTGAAAACTAATAAGCAATGGTCAGAACTACAAACAGAAACCCATAATGGGTCATTTGTACTGTAGCATTTACATTTGCTATTTTATCAGCGGTTCGCTTATAAAGAATAAAATATCAGGTTATAAATACACATCGTCCTTTGTTCAATTTGTTTTACACACTTCTAATTATGATCAACATTAGAAAACCATCAATGTGAATTTAATAAGTTACATTCTTATTAATATATCTGAAATACGGATTGAAGAGCTGATCTTAATTCAAATATATTGCTCTGTCATTTTGTACTGCGGAATTATGTTGCTGGTCTATGCTTCACCTTGAGCTGGACTTAAAATGTACCAGAGAACAGCAATTTCACAGCACTTTTAACAAGAAACGCGGGTTCTTGGCAGACGATGTCCCGTGATCAATCTCATCCCAAATCCGAGCGATTTCACACGATTTAATCTGTTTCTTGTTTTCTAAACTATAGGCGCAGGCACGGCCACAAGTGCCAAAGTGCGACAGTTTGCCTGCTGGATATTTAGTGATTCCGCAGTAAAATCACAGGATTAGTGTCTGATTGAGATGTCTGTCGGTGGGATATTACAAAATTCATTATCAGAGCGGCGGACTAACTCGATATGAAGTAACACAGATGGGATTTTATTAGTCCAGGCTTCAAATGTTTGCTTATGATAATTTTTTAAAATTTGCATGTCATCATCATGGTAATCGTTTTTTGCTGCTTTTCAAATCTATCTGGAACTAAACTATCTCCCTTGCAACAGTGCTGCGTTTGCTATGCTCGAGAGAAGGAATAATTTGCCAAATATTAAGACAAGAGCACCAAAATGAAAGGTAACACCACACTTCCGATATATTTCAGTAAAATTCCACGTATTTCTACGCAATTATTTTTGGTTTTCAACAACTTAATTCCAATTTTAATAATTACTGTATCACTTTGTGCCCGAGTGACTTCAATCATTTAGTATTGTCTGCAACAACTATATTACCTACCAAACACAATTTGATAAAGTAATAAATACTATTTAGGCATATGGTAATGACATGACTAACAATTACTATAACCAAAAATTTAAGTGGTGGAATAAAGTGTAATTGTGTACATATACTTTCCAGTTACTTTAAAGATTAAGAGTTACTCCAAATGTCATTGTATGCAGTCCAGAACAAATGTTACTCCCGTTTTCATCCTCGCCGTCCTCCTCTTTCTTTAATCTTTCGTAAAGTCCAGTGAATAAGGCTACAGAACGGAGGTTTCTGAACCAGGAACACAACAGCACCTATCTAAAGCATGAGTGCATTCACGTTCGTTAATCATTGCGAAATGCGCACCTCATGGGTCAAATATTTGGTACATTAAAAAATTACCCGGAGTCGCCATGAAGCTTAATCATCCACAATACGTTAACTTCCAATATTTCCCCTTGCATTACCTGTACAAATCTGACTTTCCCCACACTATTTACATCTAAAGAAACTTCAGCGTGAGACATCAAGTTGGCGTGTGCGTTTTTGTTTAAATCTTCGATATGTTTCCATATTTTCGAATGCAGCAAAATCCACAGCACGCCTGATCCTGATATCAGAGAATTGGGGACACTGCAAAGAATGGCCTGGCTGTCCTGTTATGTGCAAGTGTGGTTGCAAATAACATTTCAATTGCTGCCGACTGGATTTATTAGCCTTTCGCTGTATTAAATGATAACGAATCGTCGGATTCAAAACGCAAAACTGAAATCAGGTGAGAGCGAAGGTCAAGTACCATATGATAAAACAATTCCAGCCTCTAACGTTATCGAAAAATAAAGTGATACAATGATGCTGTCATGGTTAAGAAAGATAACATATGGTTTAAGGAGTCATCAGCCTCACCAACATTGCAATGGACAAATAGATGTCAGCGCACATTTCGTGGACATGGCGCACAAGCCAGCAAAATACACCTTGCAAAGTTAGCATTTCTTTCCCACCAAAGCACAACACGCAGCGACTGCGAAGACGGTCAAAGTTCCCAGTGCAGTTACTCTTGCAATAGCAAGGCCCACCTTACACTTCGCCGCAAACAGACTCGCAGGCCTGTGCACCGTGACCCTAAAGCTGCTCTCGTGTAGCTCTTGCTGGTTACAGCGGCGCTAAACACTTTTCCAAAACTTTCTTGCTTCACGAAAAATAAACGATAATATAACAGGCAAAAAGAGCCGCTGGAACTTACCGAAAACTGCCACTGGGGGACGGGGTAGGAGTTAAAAGAAAAGTGCATCTTTTTTTTAAAACTGCACTTTTCCTCCCCTCTCTCCCTCCCCTTTACTGTAACTGTACAGATCCAGGATCCGCAGCAAAGTGAAACCGTAGAACTAATCACTTATTTGATGGTGCGAGGAAATGTAAAGAGCAGTAAAATGGTGATCGGAGTTACAAATCACACACACGGGGGGCTGGGAAAGTGGAACGAATTCTCAGACTTGCATTATCTCACATCTGAGGAAGGACGCCTCGACTTACCAGACAGAAGCTGAGGGTTTTTTTGTATGTGTGGTTCTAGTTGGTCTTGTAACACTCCTACGGACAGCAGATGCAAGGTTGAAAGATTATACAAAATAAAACCAACGAACGCTTCCGCTTGTGCTCCTTGCGTTTCTCTCTCTCCCTCTCTTTCTAGATTCTTTACGATCTGTTTCTCTGTCTATTTTAGAAAGACGTGACGTCAGGAAAGATTCCAATATATCACGGGTAGAGAGAGGGAGGGAGAGGGAGAGAGAGAGAGAGAGAGGAACACTGAGTCTTTTAAGAGAGGGACTGAGCCTTTGAGAGTTTGGACAAATCCCCAAAAGAGCAAGCCACTCCGCTGTCACCAGATTCCACTTTTAAAGAAACGGCCCAATGAAAAAGAGACTTTTGTCAAATAATCTATTTCGCTGTACAGCACACGTGCTATTTAAATCATACCTGCACACTTGTTTGGACATCAACCTTATTTTTAGTGCAGAAGTGCAGGGGAGGGAAGTTTCCAACTATGTCAATTGCTAGAAATGTATAGAAAGCGACACATATCCTGGTATGGGTTTACAAAAACATGCCGCAATTTACTTCTAGATGAATTTTCCCCCCTCCTGACCCGCACAATGCGGTCTACTATTGTGGCACAGTAATCTGATTTAAAACATATATATAAATCATGCTGTCCATTTAAATGATTATAATTATACTGTATTGCATTTTCAAAAAGTGTAACTAGTCGTGTTTACCGTTACAATGATCTAACTTTGGAATGAATTACAGTTCATGATCTTTTGGGAAGGCCAATATGTGTGACTCCGGAAAAGTTCGCGTTTACCTCGCCTGCCACGTAGATTTTTCAACCACGGTGCTGTGCATTTTGACTTAGTCTGGGCAGTAAATACAAATGATTGACAATCCCTGGATCAAGATTCCGGTAAAGCATACAATTGGCCAGGTACAATTTTCTTTCAACGGTTGGGAGGTGATGGGCAGAATAATTACTTTAAGAATGATTCATTGCTATAAATGTTGAAAACTGCTGGTGGAATGTTGTAACTCGTCTATACATCACACAGAAATGTCAAATGGGGGTTGATGACAATTTATTTTTCATGGTTTGTCTAAAGAACGAATTTTACCAAAAGTTTAGACGAATTTAATTATTGTTAGTATTTCCGGGGTTATAGAAAAAAAAAGTACGCAACATGTTATAGCATCTCTCCACGAAGTGTGCAGATGCAATGAAGGGCGCTCCATTGACACCGAGGATGTTTGGCATGCTTAGAAAAAACAAATTTTAATGGCAGGCAATTCTGAAGCGTTTTCGAATAAACCAGAAGGAGCAAAAATAAATTCTTTCAATTAATTAGTTTAATTACCATTACCTAGTTAAATCAAGATGTACACCAGCTATAGAGTCTTACAATCTTCGTAATCTTTCTTTCTTGCTTTCTCACTAACCGCCCATCCCGCCATTCTGCCATACGTGTTTAATTCGATTCGCCTGTGCAGCTTAAGTGAGCATCTGGTGTAAAATGCAAATGTACCACAGAGAAACATAAGATACAGAATGCTTCTCATTCGGATCTCGAGTGTGTCGAAGGAGCTATACATACGTTTCACTGGCTTAATCCTTCTTTTACATTTTTAGTCATACCCCCATTAAACAACTAATTAATGCCTTTAATCACCAGGGGATAAAACATTAGACAGGCCGCTGGAGAAAAGGGGATTTCTGGTAAACCTAGACATCCTAAGATAATTAAGGGCAGTAAAATAGTGGTGCTTTATGTACCCTTTTCAGATGTGTATTACTGCCTCTTTTCTAGATGTATAAAACACGAGGTAGCTGATATAAAAGATCTTCATTCTGCATGCAACTAGAAATAGTGCTAAACCAGCGGCGTTTTTCATTTGAGCTTCTTATAGTCCCCCCCCCCCCTAGAGTTAAATGCACTTATATTTATGGATATATTATGTGTACCTATAGCAGCCTCAGTGCCTGTTAAGCACAAATTGCGGAAAATAGTAACTTTCTGGGATTAGGGTCCGTACCGAAGCTAAATCCGCCTGCTTTTTCACGGATCTCACGGTTTTACATTGATGGACATTTCAACTTCTGAACCAAATTCCATTAAAATCCGACGGAATAATCATTGCAGCCGACACGTTTGTGCACTTCCATAACCCCGCAGAAATTGTTTAAGGCGTCAGAATAAATCATCGCGCAAAAAAACTGACTTCTGCAGCGCCCTATCTAAATGGTGCTTTTAATTTATCTCTAAATTCCCAGTGTAGAAATCGAGAAAAAAGGTTCCTTCGGATGCACAGTTGCTGCTGAATTATAGTAAATCATTTCAAACAGGATAATACAGCTCAGGTTCAAAATTATTCTTCCGGAACGCCCTTTGTTTACATAACGGAAACCCGAGCCTGTCAAGTACATCCGTACACAGCATAATTCATTTATGTTTTAAACTAGAATAATTACAGATTGGTCTATTTAGTACCTGCCACCTTTTACACCTTACAAGGATGCTCAGCATCATTGGCTCGGCGCCAAATTGCAAAATTAAAAAAATAGACTCAGGAGAACCGCATATAATGTGTATTTTCTGTTAATTGAGGAATTACCTTCATCAGGAGACTCCAGAAGCGCTTCTTTCTCAGGGAGAAGGTGCAGAGGAATCCGCCAACTTCAGAAAAGGCTGGGGATGTGAGATGTGTAGCCTCGGGGTAGCGATCAGACCCTTTCATTTGAAGGAGTTATCGATTTGCTGTGTTGTCATCTTTGGCGACGCAAAGGACACTTGAAAAGAATTTCTGATAGGACTCTCCGAGAGACGAGGTGACCTGATCGTCTCACGAAATTCTTAATTACCACATCAACTACTCAAAACATGCATCTTCTGACAAGGGATGGAGCTGGAAGCTATCAATGCCCTGCCTTCTATCATCCAAATGAAACTTTACATTACATTGCATTTGACAAATTTTAGCAGGTGTATATTATGTGTCACTACGTTGGCAACTCTTATTCTCTGTGTGTGTGTGTGTGTGTGTGTGCTATCGTCTATTCCACTCTCCATAATTGCACTATTGTCGTTTTCTCTAACTGCGCTAATTGGGATGGACCGTTAACTTATGCTTAATGGAAATTCATGTAAATCTTCAGAGCAGCCTGCTGTGGAGCAGCTATTTACTGTATCTGTATGTAAACCCTCTTCCTGCCAGATTAATAAAATAGGGAACGTCTGTGAATCCAGAACTGATGGAAATTATTTCTGGTACATGTAGAATAACAAGCAATCCCCTTTGTACTTCACAGATAACACATAAGGCGGCGGCTGGTCGCACATAACTTTGTCGCTATTAAAATAACACGAACGTCTTATTATAATTTCTTCATGAACAACCAGCTCTGGTTGCAAAGAACAGGATTAGGATATTGGGATATAAAGCTATACCTCAGTTCAATGCACACAACTTTATTACACGCACATTATCAGGGTAGAATGATAAAATGTTAATGAATGGAATGATTTTACAGCCTGTTACAGGTTACCAGAGTTGAAGTAATAAAGAGAAGGGAAATACATGAGCTTTTGCTGAACACTTTGTCACGATTGCTTGTGCCTGAACTCGGAAGATTTGATACTTTAATCGCATGAAACGTTTAATTTACAGTCAATAGAGAACAAAAACTTATAACATAAAAAATATACTGACAGACTATCTCTGGCAACTGGTCCACTCTTAAAACATGAGGTAACGGTAAATCTTTTGTGGCAGAACAAATGTGTGTTTACATGCAATGTGTGCCATCCATTACTGAATTAAAAGAGCTTTCAATAGAACGTTTTAAACTTGAGAGTTCAAGCTACAGCAGGCTGCTCCAGTCTAAATGCTACAGAGTAACTTTTATGGACTAGTAAGAATATTGCTCCCATTCCAGCAGTATCACTGTCATCTTTGATTGATTTTTTTTGGAATGTGCCAACGCAGATTGATTTTTTGTTGCTTTTAATGAGAGGTACTTGCAACCTAATAACACTGAAATATACACACATACAAGTGTACAGTTTTTTGTAGTTTAAGCGTGGAAAGAAAATAAAGCTTTCAGTAACTGATGCTATTGTGGCTAGGCACCCACCTTGTTTTCTAGTTGTAGAAACGGAGTAGAGAGCACTATAAAGACTGAATTGAGCGAAGGCATGTTTAATTCAGTAAGTGTTAGCAGATGTAATTTAATAAAACTGAGGCAGCTATCAGGTCGGTAATTTCGAATTCTCGGTCTTCAGGTTGTAAGTCATTCATCCCAAACGATCCTTGCACTGTAGGGGATCTTTCTAACAACGTTTAGAAGGCAGCAATCTCTGATGCGTGGAATTAAACATTTATCGTCTAATTCTTCGGATACACCCTAATTTGCATTTGTATAGATCTGGATTCTGGGGTAAGTCACTTCCAGCATAATTTTAATTTAACTGAAAGCGTAAAGTTAAAAGAAAAACTTCTGAAAATGTGTCAAGGATTATTGGGGAAATAGTTTGTTCTTACTGTACAGATTTCTAAAATCTGGGCATTATTTTATTTAAATCTCAACATACATCCAATGATATCGATCGTATCAACTGGGGTTGGACAGTTAATAGCCGCAGTTTATTTTTCTAATAAAATACATTATTTAAAGCTCTAAAACGTTCTTTCATATTTGTCCCAGTCCCCTTATAAAGTACTATACAGGTCTTTAAAGATTTAATTAGGAACAATGCTCATGCCGATTCACCACTGGAATTAGCTATTGTTTCAGATTCGTGGTCTTACCTGTGAAAACACCGGAGTAAATAAAATATGAATTAACATTAATTCTAATAGCTCAATATTGGCCGATAGAAGGACAGATTCTTTACAAGCCTGTACGCAGATTTACATTGCAGCATTTCAACAGACATTTCAAAACAAGAACATAAATCCCACCTGAGGAACAACGTTTTCCCAGTCATTATAATAATGTATCTTAGACATTTTGTCACTGAAACAATTTTGCATAATTATGCCTCATTAGAATAGACGTACATCGTGTACTGCGTGGCCACTATGTTTATATCAACAACTAAAAGAGTTGGGAAGGACTATATTTGGCAGGAAAATCTGTTTAATGTTGATATATTATTCTCGATCAATTAGAAATTATTATTTTGAAGTAGAGATCAAATAATTGCAACATGTCACGTGTGGTATTTTCACGGTGAGAACATTTGCATCTAAACTCCCACTTCTCGACTGCTCTTTATTTCACCTTCTGCCAGGTGAGCAGATGGACAGCACTGTTGTCCATTCCAGTTCTCCAGTACCTTTCTATGGGGCAGTTAAATGGACTGTATCTGCTCAGAAGTCATTCAGATCCACGTTACTTTTCACCTTGTATTGAAGGGGATGGCAACAATAGGCATTTGAGCACTGGGAAACTCATTTCGTAGGCATATCAGTATTTTGACGTCAGCTAGACTCCCAATCTTACCATAACAGACCTTGGTAAAACTTTCAGTTAAAAACTTAATGATCAACAAGATTCAACGATAGATGTAAACATTAGAACAACTCACTTACTATAGGGTGAGAAATGTAATTAAATTTTTTATTCTTTCACGGGATGTGGGCGTCCCCGGCAAGACCGGAATTTATTGCCCATCCCTAATTGGCCTAGAGAAGATGGTGGTGAGCCGCCATTATACAACTGAGTGGCTTGCTAGGCCATTTCAGAGGGCAGTTGAGAGTCAACCACATTGCTGTGGGCCTGGAATCACATATGGGCCAAACCAGGTAAGGAGGCAGATTTCCTTCCCTAAAGGACATTAGTGAACCAGATGGGTTTTTATGACAATCCGGTAGTTTCACGGTTACCATTACTGATACTAGCTTTTTATTCCAGATTTATTTAATTAACTGAATTTAAATTCCCTAGCTGCCATGGTGGGATTTGAACTCATGTCTCCGGATTATTAGTCCAGTGACATAACCACTATGCTACCGTACCCGAAATTGGTGCACTTCATCAGACTCGATGGAAATACAAATTTGATAAGAAATAAAAATGACTGACGTATAGTTAACAATGCTTTATAATATATGCAGTCACGTTTGTTTGAGTATTGATAGTACACCGAAATATTGATTAAAGTGTTTTACTTTCTTCGTATAATCGTATATAACGAACTGAAACCGTTCATACCATCTCATCATTGGTGAGATAGTTGTATTCATGACATTTCAAATAAATGAAAATATTCTACAACTTATATCAGAAACGTTTGTATCAACAGGTTCTCCTCTCAATATATAAAGATGTCTACATTAAAAGGCCAGCGTTTACTGTTATTCACCAATATAGGGTGTGGTAAACATCTAAGAGGTCTGGCGTATTCATTTGCCGAGTTCTTGTGCATTGGTCGCTCAGTATGTGTACAATCAGAATAACAGTTATCAGTAATTGCAAATCATTCTGTATTATATTATTGACACATCAGCTGGCTCTGTAATAGCAGGAGAGAGGGTGTTTGGTGTTGGACTCCACTATTGGGTAGAGTGACACCAATTGGCCCGTGAAGTATCTGGGAAGAAGGCCACGTACTCCATTCTGGGAGAGCTGCCTTAATGCGGTTTATTTATGGAGCAGAAAAGTAACTCGGGTAACACGGAAGAGTATTTCTAAACTTCAGTTATCTCATTAAAACGAACTATATTTAAGTTTCCATTAATTAATGAATTGCACTACACGCAGTTTAATATGACGCAGAAATAACAACAGAAAACGCTGGGAAAACTCAGCAGGCCAGGTTGTTATTTCGGGATTTCCAGCATCCGCAGTATTAATATGACGCAGCCCTTCCTCTTCAGGTAGATGCACATTGGCCAGTCAGTGATCACCCGAGAAACAACCAGAAAAGCTTCACAGAGTCACTGGAGTCGAACGTTGTGTCAGTTATATAAAAACAATTACACGCGCATAAGTGTATGAAACTTAGTGAACATGGAGATGAAGTTAAACGGACATTGGTTCAGTTTTTTTTGAATGATTAAATGTCAAAGCCTGCAGCGCCATGCGCCCACGTTGGCGCCATTTTTGCACAAGCATTGGTTACGGGCCTGCTGCAAATCACAACCGCCTGAAACACAACAGAAGGCAGTGTCGGTTGTCTGCATCAGCAACCCGCCGCAGCGCGCTCAGGAAAAGTCTCGCGTTTCATCTGATATCTGAGGTAAAATGGTGCACAGCGTTCACCTTCAACTGGTTTTGGAGACGCCCAGTTTCCTCTCGTAAGTTTAGGGTGAGCGCTTTCCGAACACCTATATGTTGTGGTTTGTGACAAATTGTAACTTAAAATGGCACAGCCGTACGACACTTGCATGTGGGAAGCAAACCCACAAAACTATAATGAGCAACATGCAGAAAAAAAATCTTTCTGCAGTACGTGTTTTTGTTTTCGCGTATTCACGAATTTTTACAGGAAATGCAGTGTGATAGCTAAAAATCAAATAGTTTAGGCTTGTAAAATGGGAAAACACATGGAAAGATTTTATGTTTAAGGTTGTTATTGTGCTATGACCTTTGCGTTGATGTGAAGCAGTTTCAGGTGAGCATCGACATAAAAGTGTCAGTGTAAATCAGATTGAGCATTTGACTCCAAAGCAAGAATTGAATGATCACCCTCAGTAGGCAGTGTCACCCCACTAGGATTCTGCACCGTGTGTAGTATAACTCCAACTTGTTTCAAAGCCAAGTTGAGAAATGCTCAGGTACCTGATAACCTTGGGCCATCTAGTTCAAAGTTGCCATGTGCCTAAGCATTTCTAAATGAATAAAAATGTATACTTTTAGTAATCTTTTTAATTAGTTTCAAATCACTCTATCCCCTTGCTGCATCCTATCTCAGTGATTTCCTGCAGCCTTAGGACACAGTGCACATATTCACCTCTTCTGGCACAAGCTGGCACCTCATTCTCCAAATCCTTCCATTATGCCATCAGTGGGAGGACCTTCAACCATTATGCCCCTGCCTTCTGGAACTACTATATCTCTGTTGCAACCTCTCAATTTTGTTTCCTACCTCTCCACTTTCAAAAGCTTGACAAAAATATGTTTCTTTGACTATATTCTCAGTCCACCCCAACTCCAATCTCTTCACAAAAGCAAAATACTGCAGAGTGAAGAGATTGGAATAAAAGCAGAAAATGCTGGCAATACTCAGCAGGTCAGTCAGCATCTGTGGAGAGAGAAACAAGAGTTAACGTTTCAGTTGGATGACTTTTCGCTGACTACCTGAAACGTTAACTCTGTTTCTCTCTCCACAGATGCTGCCTGACCTGCTGAGTATTTCCAGTATTTTCTGTTTTTATTCAATCTCTTCACTCTCTCCCAATTGCTCAACATCCATCCCTTGCCCACTACCCTGCAGAACTCGCTGATATGTCTCTTTGTATGAGAAGTGCTATAGAATCATAAATTAGGAAAAAATGGATATCACATCATTTTTGTGTAACATTAAAATTAACCACTTAGGGAATTAAGTCCTGTGTATGTACAGAGTTCTCTTGTGTTGGAGGAGAGAGCGATGCACAATGAGCTGCAGCCAGGGGTGGACTGGCTTCCCAAAAGGGTGTGGGATTCTCAGAAAAATGGGAGTGTAGATAATACAGTGCTGTGGAATAATTCACAAGAGCACTTGGCAAATCTTCCAATTTCTATATGGCCAGTCCGCCCCGGGTGCAGCTGGCATTTTCTGTGTCAATGAGACATGGAAGCCTGCAATCAAAAAGCATTATAACATACCAGGGAACTCATGTATGTAAGAAGTTGAATTCAATTACTGCATTTTAAAAATGTATATAATTCTGATGTACTTTTTTTTGCTGTTCCAGCTTGCCTCTGCCATAGTAATAGTATAGTTGCTCCATTTTGTTCAGGTTATATCTAACATTTTGTTTGTTCTGAGCTATTGCAAATAACAGGGTACTACTCTGTGTCCATAGTAATGAGGATGGGAAACCTGAATACAAAATTATTTAAATGGGACCACTCATGATTTAATAATGATGTATAATAACATTACAAAATCTTGTACATTATATGTACTCTGTAAGATCTATGAAGATATCAAGGGCCAATCCGATCCAGTGTATTATTTACATAAGGGCATGCAGTACCTCCAAAATCTTTTTTATTTGTTGTTGGGAATCATTAACCATTAATCTCTAACACTGAAATATCCAAATTACTATATACAGAGTCTGGCATGGATTTTTTTTAAACTGCAGATCATATTAAAAATTGAAGCAGACAGAAAGCTCAATGAAGCATGGATTTAAAAGAAACTAACATTAATTTTGTATTAAACTATTTTAACATTAAATTGAAATACCAGTTACATTTTTGGTGAGACACAAATAGTTTACTTCACCTGTTATTGTATATCATTGTATCTAACAATATCAAATAATTTATGCATTAAATAAATAATTCAATGGAAAATTTAGTCAGGATAGGTAATAGAAAATAAGAGTTTGGTATTTTTATTACAAATTTCTCATCTTCCCTGTATTTCAGGAAAAAAATCTCTTATGCAATATAGTACACTGGTCAGAGTAAGAAGAGCATCAGCTGTTGTTATCACCACACAGTAGTGGCAGTAACATGTACAAGTCCTGTGTTATTGTAGAGCTGCTCCAGGTCCTATTAATGTCAGGCCTCTTCTGTATCCAACCTTGTGCCTCTTGCATTTGCTTCTTTCCATCTCTATGTTATTTTGCCTTGATATTTATGTCCATTCTGATTTCCTATTTCTTCAAATCATTGCCTGTTAGTTAATCTGCTGCTGCTCCATCCCCTCATTGTTTTGACTATTCCATGTACTTTTTGATTGTGTTGCTTGTTTCCCCACCCTGACTCTCTCTGTTCTATTTGTTCCGTGTTTACCATGCTCTCTATCAATGTTGGATCTAGTCGTTTTAAACTCTTCAGTGGTCTTCCTTTAGATTTTAATCTTTCTAACTTTTCTCCCTGTTGCCCCTTGCTAGATCCTCTATAGGTGATTGGGGGGGGGGGGGGGGGGGAAATAAATAAAACAAGAGAGTCAGAGAAATCATAAATTAGTGTCAGGGCAGAAAAGTGTAACTGTATAAAGTAAAAACAAATGAGATAAAAGGACAGAATACAGCATTTAAATGTAATGAAACTCCATGAAAAAATGAAGAATAAGAGGGGAAAAACTGGAGAAAAAGGAAACTAGATGAGAACAAAAATACAAAACTACAATCAATTATAACCTATGAAAAATAAATTAAAGAAAATAAAGAGAAATCTGCTCAAAAATCAATAAGAATGAATTATGAATGGGTAAAATTAGAATCATAGAATCTTACAGCACAGAAGGAGGCCATTCGACCAATTGTGCCTGTGCTGACTCAAAATCAAGAAAATCAAAATGCACAATAAAAAGAACAATTAGATTTCAATACTATGCTGTAGTAATATCCAACGGTGATTTTATGTACAGTATTTACTGTACCAGATTTCTTGATCTTTATATTCAAAAATACTGTGACGAAATCTAAAAGGTGGTTGTTTCCTTTAGTTTTGAGGTTAAGTTTCTAAAATATTAATGGGGTTTTGAGCTCCAACTGAGACAGTTCTCTTTTGACCAATAGCAGGACAGTAGTAAAAGGATACAACTAAAAGCACATCTACAAGTAAGTGAATAGGAAACTGCTATTATATGGAAAGAAAGAGAAAGATAAAATGGGAATCACAGTGATGGGCCTTATTATAGAATGATCCCAGCACAGTGTTAGGGATGTAAATTGAGTGTTATTTACATATAAGTTTTACTTGTCTGTATGATGGGCAGAATTAAAACTGACTTGTCCAGTTACAGTTTAATGTTACCTATGTTTCAATATAGTACAGTACTTAGAATCAAAGACCACAGAGAGGTTTACTGAAACATGATTCAAAAATGCATTAAGAAATAATATATAGGGCTAAATTTATCTGTACACTGGTGTATAATCCTCTGCGATGTCTGATAATGCAGGGTAAGTGTATACTTAGAAAGCCTAGCTGCTCTCACAGAGGCTAGACTTGTGGTTGGATTCAGGAGGTAGTGGTGCAAGGGTGAGGTGGCCCAGTGATTGTTTCAATTAAAGGTTATTTTCTGGATTCCACTTTAAAAATATATATATTTTAGATGCCATCTTTTTATATGCCTTTGGGAGCACATGGATACTAGGCAACTTCAAACTTTGTAGGCAAATTAGGTTAATTAGAAAAAATGATTTCCACCATGTGATTTAAACCATGATGAATCTTGAAGTGCATGATTGCTATGTCAGTAGGGAAACATATTCATTAATTATGCTAATTAGAATAACATGTTCATATTGGGTCAATTAGAAAGTATAATTTCTACAATATTTTTTCTCAGACTTTAGGTTCTACCTAGTTTTGTGAAAGTTGTCAAGTGTAATTGTTGCACCAGTAGATATCCTGAGGTTGTTTTTGGATGTCCTTGGGACAGGTAAAGGTTATTTTTAATTGGCCTTCCTATATGTACATGCCTTTGGGGGGGAAGGGCAGATGAAAACAGAGGATTTTGAACCATATTTGCAAATCAATTTTATGGAATTTGCATGCAAATGACCAACAAATTATGCGAATAACATCTGATTTGCATATGCAAATAAAGAAAGACTTCCTTATTACTCAGAAGCTATGAATCATGTTAGGGATAAAATGTTGATTAATTATAATTTGGCACAAATAAATTATATTATAAGAACAATATTCTTGGAAGATGTAGTATTTGTAATCTAGAATATTATCAAATAAACGCTGCCAAAATATTTGTTAACAATTTCCCCTACCTTCACCAAATCATAGAATGATACAGCACAGAAGGAGGCCATTTGGCCCATCGTGCCTGTGCCAGCTCTTTGAAAGAGCTATCCAATTAGTCCCACTCCCCTGCCCTTTCCCCATAGCCCTGCAATTTTTTCTCCTTTAAGTATTTATCTAATTCCCTTTTGAAGTTTTACTAAATCTGCTTTCACCAGCCTTTCAGGCAGTGCAGATCATAACAACTCGCTGCATAAAAAAAAATTCTCCTCATCTTGCCTCTGATCCTGTTACCAGTTAGCTTCTGTCACTGGAAACAGTTCCTCCTTATTTACTCTTGATAAACCCTTCATGATTTTGAAGGATTTTCAAAGAGAAATTTCAACTTTTTAAAGTGAGAAAACTGTTGCTGGAGGCTCACCATGTTTGGTTTCCCATTCAGGAATGAGTTGCCCAAGAGATATAACAGCATGTCTGTTTTTGGCCAGCTACTGTGATACTGAGTCCTAATGCTGTTCTCAGTGCGCCAATGCAATTAAAATGTTCAATATCTGCTAGGGCTTGAACCATAGCCCATACTGAACTTTTTCAAATTTATTGGAGTGCCAATTTCAGCATCCAGGATTGGGAAGGGTGGTGATCCCCACACAGTGTATTGAGAGCTGGCCGAGTACAGAGCCACTGCATATGTCACCCAAGCGGATCTTTTCTGGCCAGCTGTTGCCCAACATGACGGATCTCCAGCAGATTGTTTTCTCAGGAAAGAAAAACGGGAGGTTCTGCTGTCGAGTAAGAGAGATCATAATTAAACATTCTTATCCAGTGTTTAGGGAAAGGAAATGTTTAGATTGAAAACAGCTCTTCCTTTCCTTTTGTAATTATAAAATAGCTTTTTCTTTATAACTGAAAACTTGCTGCTGCACAGTGAGTACTATTACCAACTAATGTCAATTAGCAGACAGTAGTGGAAGCAATTTAGTAACACAATGTCCTTTCAGCTTTTTGGCTAAAGGCTTTAAGAATATCTGCTTTCTATTTATACTCTTTCACCAGCTGATGAGAGTAAATTGTGTTGTGCAGTTGTATATCTGTTTCAGTGGTCACATGTCTTTATTTTCTCTAGGAACTGTATATAGCATGATACTACTTATGTTTTACTGTGCTATGATAAAACATTGACAAGTGCTCTGCAGATCACACTGAATTACTGTTGGGGGCTAACAGAATAACCAGATGCACATTCTTAGCTTATCATTTGGAACAGTTTGTCAATAAAGGCCTTTTATTGGTAATATTTTGTATGTAGGCCCACAAAGACTATAGTTTGAAAACATATTGATCCCAGACTTTTGATCCTAATGACCCATATGATCATTAAATATCTTATGGTATTTTAATAATTTTTCACCATATCATTATTACTTTTGTTATTAGTTTCATATTCATTAATAAAAATACAAAATAATATTTATTGCAATGATGCATGATTGTGAATTAAGTTTGAATCAGTTTGAAGCTGATTTCAGTAAGTTTGAATAAAAATTGTTTTTTTTTATAATTGTAGGTAATTTAAAACTATGAACAGGGAACACAATGGGCCGGATTTTGTTGTAGCAGGGCATCCAACTGCGTTATGTTTTGCGCACTAAGTTGCTGAAAGTGCAAGCTGATAACGTCGCAGCGAGGGGAACAGAGCAACAAACAGTATCTCCTTAACCAATCAGATTGAAGGATTGAGAAATAAACAGCGGGAGGACTGAGAAGGAAGTGTAAATTAGAGTGGGTGAATTCAATATCAAATCAGGTGCAGAAAGAGAAAGAAAAAGAGGAAAAGAAGAATTAGATTAAGAGAGAGAGAAAAAAAGAGACAGAAAGGAAAAGTAAAAAAAAAAGTTAATTTTTAATTTAATATTCTTTAAATCTCCAACAACAATTAATATCTGATAGAATGAGAGCCCACACTTGTAATAATTCATTTTCAGTGCCAGAGTGGTGATTGGCAGTAATTAACAATTATCACGTCGTTAAAAAGAAAATAATGGCACTAAAGAGTGACAAATCCCCAGGACCAGATTGTTTTCATCCCAGGATTTTAAAGGAAGTAGGTGAGCACATTGCAGATGCCTTAACTATAATCTTCCAAAGTTCTCTCGATTCAGGAGCCGTTCCTATAGATTGGAAAATTGTGCATGTCACTCCGCTATTTAAGAATGGCGAGAGAGGGAAACCAGGGAATTATGGACCAGTTAGCCTAACCTCTGTTGTCGGGAAATTACTAGAGTCTATGATTAAGGATCGGGTGACTGAACACCTCGAAAATTTTCAGCTGATCAGAGAGAGCCAACATAGATTTGTGAAAGGTAGGTCATGCCTGACAAACCTGTTTGAATTTTTTGAAGAGATGACTAAAGTAGTGGACAGAGGAATGTTGATAGATTTTATTTATATGGACTTCCAGAAGGCATTTGATAAAATCCCTCATAAGAGACTGTTAACTAAGGTTGATGCCCATGGAATTGAAGGCAAATGATTGACCTGGTTAGGAAATTGGCTAAGTGGCAGGAAACAGAGAGTAGAGATAATGGGCAGGTACTCTACTTGGCAAGATGTGACTAGTGGTGCCCCACAGGGATCTGTTTTGGGGCCTCAACTATTCACTGTATTGATTAACGGCTTAGATGATGGAATAGAAAGCTACATGTCCAAATTTGCTGATGGCACAAAGATAGGTGGCATTGTAAGTAATGTAGATGAAAGCATAAAATTACAAAGAGATATTAATAGATTAAGTGATTGGGCAAAACTGTGGCAAATGGATTTCAATGTAGGCAAATGTGAGGTCATCCACTTTGGACCTGAAAAAGATAGAACAGGATATTTTCTAAATGGTGAAAAGCTAAAAACAGTGGAGGTCCTAAGAAACTTGGGGGTCCAGGTACATAGATCATTATTTCTGGACCTCTTCATGACATTTTAATCAAAAAGGCTAGTGGAATGTTGGCTTTTATATCTAGAGGACTAGAATACAAAGGGGTCGAAGTTATGCTACAGCTATACAAAGCCCTGGTTAGACCACACCTAGAGTACTGTGAACAGTTCTGGGCACCACACTGTAGGAAGGATATATTGGCCTTGGAGGGAATGCAGCGTAGGTTTGGCAGGATGATACCTCGACTCCAGGGGTTAAATTACGAGGAGAGATTACACAAACTCGGGTTGTATTCCCTGGAATTTAGAAGGTTAAGTGGTGATTTGATTGAAGTTTTCAAGATATTTAGGGGAACAGATAGGGTAGATAGATAGAAACTATTTCCGCTGGTTGGGGAGTCTAAAAAATGAGAGCCCGACCTTTCAGGAGTGAAATTAGGAAACACTTCCACACACACACTCTTCCGCAAACGGCAATTGATGCTAAATCAATTGTTAATTTTAAATCTGAGATTGATAGATTTTTGTTAACCAAAGGTATTGAGGGATATGGGGCAAAGGTGGGCATATGGAGTTAGGTGGCAGATCAGCCATGACCTCATTGAATGGCGGAACAGGCTCGAGGGGCTAAATGGCCTACTCCTGTTCCTATGTTCCTTGTGCTTGTAATGACGAGACTTAACTTTCTGTGGCGAGATTAGTCCATATCTACTGCACAAATACAGCAACTTCACGACAATCAATGCATGACAATGGTGATGGAGAAACAACAAAATGCCATGTATCTGCTCCTTGCCTGAAGTTGCTG
Organism: Squalus acanthias; assembly: GCA_030390025.1. NCBI lineage: Eukaryota > Metazoa > Chordata > Chondrichthyes > Squaliformes > Squalidae > Squalus > Squalus acanthias. The sequence goes on along the minus strand of CM059426.1, from coordinate 140,167,827 downwards.
TGCCATTTACACATCACTGTTATTTGGACAGCAAAATCTGGTGCATTATGTTTACATTATAATGAGTTTTGTGTTTTGAGGGATAAATGTGAGACAGTGGTTATATGAAAGCTTTCCATTTATTTTTAAAATTTCTAAAGTGATGAACAATTTCAGGAGAGAAGGCCAAATATGAGGGAATGAAATATCACCCATTCCTGCATTATTTGAGTTTCTGTATAAAGGTGATTTTAAAACTTCAGAATAATCCCGAGGGGCCCACTTTTAATGCTACTTTGGGCTATAACTCTTTTTTAAAAATTAATCATAAAATCAGAATACCAACCATTTTCCATAAATTTTTACTTAATTCACACTGTTTCATAACCGACTGAATCCCACTGATACTATGTGAATTGCCAATACCAATGAATGCTTTTGTTTTATCCTCATTTCTTCTAATCACACTCTTTTCCCACATTCACTGTTTCTGTTGTCTGCTATCTTACAACATTACCTCTCTTTTTCATTCGTGCATTTCATGCCATTTTAAACATACAGTGCAATGGAGTGGAGACATCAGTATATAGGATGTGCTGAATAATGTAGATTGCAATGTTAGCTTGAGATTCTGGCATTTTTGCTCAGTTGGTTTTTGGAGCCAAGGAGATGGTTCACAGATAAAATCTGTTCTTGAAAATTTTACCTGCAATTATTTGCTTTCTTCAGGAGATTGAATAAATTAGGGGAAGAATCGATAAAAGCAAATTGTAAATTGTTTGTTGAAATTTGTGGGCTATACAGAGTGACTTTTCCTCCACGTCATACTTTCTTCTTCACGTAAAGTACCTGTTTGGTCTTGTACATTCCCATTGTATATCTTGTATGTCTGTTTTGCATGGAATGACAGAGGGAAGAGAGACTAAATGGCACATGCAGTGACAAAACTTACTAAGAACTGGCACTTGATTTTGTATCTCCTATTTGTTGATGTTTTATAATCCTGCTATACTTGCTTAATGTTGAAAAACTTGGTTGGAATCTTGGTAGAATAACACATGAGCTCCATTTCACAAGATCTTAGATGCAGATTTAACCAGTAAAACTTTTATTAAGTTTTATTAACATTGTCAGACTTCTGCATATCATTTCTGCATTGAAGGATAACCATGAGGAAAGAATAGGCCTAATTCATTGTGAAGTGTCAGCTGTGGCTCAGTGGGTAGCACACTCGCCTCTGAGTCAGAAGGTTGTGGGTTCAAGTCCCACATGAGCACATAAATCTAGGCTGACACTCCAGTGCAGTGCTGAGGGAGTGCTGCATTGTCGGATGGTACCATCTTTCAGATGAGACATTAAACAGAGGCCCCGTCTGCTCTCTCAGGTGGACGTAAAAGATCCCATGGCACTATTTCGAAGAAGAGCAGGGGAGTTCATCCTGGCCAATATTTATCCTTCAATCAACATAAAAACAGATTATCTGGTCATTATCACATTGCTGTTTGTGGGAGCTTGCTGTGCGCAAATTGGCTGCCTGCGTTTCCTACATTACAACAGTGACTCCACTTCAAAAGTACTTCATTGGCTGTAAAGCGCTTTGGGACGTCCGGTGGTCATGAAAGGCGCGATATAAATGCAAGTCTTCCTTTTCTTTGCCAACATAAACTTAAAATGAATTGTTTTGTCTGGATTGTCAAAACATTAACACGTTTATTGGCATGTGATTTAGGATTCTTTCCTTTTTGATATCTCATGCACCAGATTTCAAGTACTTCAGTTGAGTTCTAAATGTCTTGCCATTTGAAAATCAGTTTGGACGTATTAGCGTGTGAATAAGAAACAGATGAGCCTGTATGGATGATCTTGTGTTTAGTGTTCAAGCAAGTTGCATGCAAGGCTTTTCCACATTGAGTGTTAGGTATCATTTTGTGCTCTGCTGTTCTGTTTTTACATTTGGAATTTAATAGCATAATAAGTAAAATTCAACAAGATTATTTTTTTTTTGTTTTGTACCACACATGATTTCATCTCCATGAAATATGTTTCATATTACATGGAAATGATGTCATAATTGAGAACAGATGGCGTTGTGAGAAGAAAATTGTTTGAGTGACGTCACTGGAACCACTGTACAATCGATGCCACAATATAGTTTACACTGAACGTTACTGGTTACCTCTAATTCTTATTATTTTAATTTGATATTTAATGTGCAGAAAAAAAGAATTCTTTGAAGTGTGCCACTATGTTGTACAGACTACAAGGCCCGAGGTTGGATCTCTGGTCTGTGGTGAGTTCTTATGAAATGTTTGATCATCAATAACTTGCTTTATACATTCTGTTAATGTAAAAAAGAAACTGTCTCAAGGCATTTCACAGATACACTAGGGAAAATGGACTCCAACCCAGGAAAGGAGAGATTAGGAGTGGTGACCAAAAATTTGGTAAGATATGGGTTTTGAGAGATTTTTAAAGAAGAGAGCAGTGGGGAGAGGAAGAGATTTAAGGAGGGAATTCCAGAGTAGGTGATGGCAGCTGATGGCTTTGTCAAATAATAATGGGGTGAACTGAGGGGATGCACAAAAGTCTGGAGTCAGAGGAATAAAGGTTGGGTGTGGAGGAGGGGAATATAAGGCTGGAGAAGATTGGAGAGGTAGGGTGGAATGAGGCCTTGCATGGATATAAAGAAGAGGGCAAGGATTTTTAATATATGTGTTGGGGTGTAAGGAGCCCATGTATATCAGTGAGGATGGAGGCAGTGAGCGAGCAGCACGTAGTGCAGGACAGGACATGTGCAGGAGGAATTTATGGAAAGTGGAGGATGAAAATCCTGCAAGGAGAGCATTGGAGTATGTCTGGAGGTGACAAACGCATGTATAAGGGTTTAAAGGTTTCTGTGGCTGAAGTAGGGCTGGAGATGGGCAATATTGCAGAGGCAGAAATAAGCAGTCTTTGTGATGGAAAGGAAAATGTGTCTGAAACCCAGCTTATGGTCGAACAGGATGCGAAGGTTGCAAACAGTCTGGTTCAGCCAGAGAAAGTGGCCAGGATACGCTGCCCGTTATGCACCCTGACTGATTTTCCTTTCCATTGACTTCAATAGGTGGCCGATCCGGTACCACATGTTTTCTGCCCCCACCAAAGTTGAAAGTAACCCTCCCCCACCCCCCATAAGATGCAGAAGTGATCCAGATGTGTGTGAGCAAAGGGACTTCACATGATGGGTAAATTACTTGAGGTATTTGGAGAACTGATCAGTGAGCTTGACGAAAAGTCTTTACTGGCAGGGTTGAGTGACTGAATTGGAATATAGTTTGTTTAGATTGGGATAGAGACTGTGGTGGTCTGCAGTTAATTGTGGAATTGGATGGGGTGGGGGTGGGGAAGAGAGGAAATATATGGTGATGAGCTAGTCTTACTGAAGAATAGATTTGCTGCTGCAATTTATATAAGAACATAAAAAATCCAGAATGGGAAAAGACCACTTGACCCATCAAGTCTGTTTCATCCAGAACCTAGAATAATCATACATAACATGGACGTCCCTCCCATACCACCTGCTGATACTCTACTTTAGGGAAACAGTAAGTCCTCCCTTTGTGGATCACACTAAGTGTGGGCAAGTCAGAACTGACTTTTTCTCATCATTTAATATTCTTAGCATTAGTGTTTTGATTTAATTTTCTTATTGTTTGTGCCATTATCAGTTCTGTGGGTTTAAGGACCACAGGTCAGGCCCTCAGTGCCTGGTATAAATAGGCAGAGTGTGTGTGGTGATGCATGCTTGCCCATTTGTACCTGAAAATTGCAATTGGGGTCCGACAACTGTTGCCCCAATTTGTTATATTTAAGCAGCGTCTTGCCGGAAATGGGCAGCGGGCTGCTCGCCAGTTTACAGGCTTGCCTGAAAATTGCAGTAGCCGGGCCTTGGGTTTAGTGGGTAACTTGTCTTGTATGAAACTTGGATCAATTTCCAGTGTGTGTTGAGTTAGCTGATCAGAAAGGGCACTACAATTGGGCTCAGACCCATGAACTAGGGAGAGGAAAAACTAGCCAGGAATTCCATCCCTGATTACTATCCAGTGACTTCTGTTGAAAAATATGTAAAAACATACCAGACAGGATTGAGCTCAGCTATGATGTATCCCTCAACAATCAAATACTTGTTTTCTGAGCTTACACATGAGGAAGGTTCACTTGGATGAGGTACTGGGCGACCGTAGCTCAGCATGAATCAGCCCTTAAGAGAGGAGAGGAAAGAACGGAAGCAAACTGGGTGAAATAAAAATAAAAATCAGGTTGACTTCAGATTTTAAATCTAAACATGAGGTAGATGACGAGCTGTTAAACATTTAGGCAGCAATTTACATTTTAAATTAATCAAACCCTCTATTTAAGCAGTTTGATGGTTCACATACAATTAAGATGTCAGGTTCAAAACTGCGTCGGTTCAGCTTTTGTGAGAAGTTAAATACATTGTATCAATTTACCCTTTGACCAATACCAAACATGACTGGCTGGAGACCTGTCATGTGGGTTAAAAAATGTTCACTGTTGCCTGCTAATTGACATCAGCAGGCAATAGAACAAAGACTCTTTTGGTTTCCCCTAGAGGGTGACTTTCATCAGTCTCGGTTGGGCCGTCTGTGGGACGGAAGCAAAACCAAGGGAGGAAGAGGATTGCTTTGAACATTGGCAAACCATGCTGCCCTGCAGGTGAACCAGCAAGTGGCATTGATGGTGTGAATGGAAACATCCATGAGCTGAAGAAGAGAACATGGAAATTGGTAAGTTAATGGGAGCGGGGTTGTGGGGGGAGGGGGGGGGGGTCGCAGAGAATAGCGAGAAAAATAATTCATGATTATCTGTTATTTTCGCAAACTTGGATAGACTTATTGAAACTTGAACAAAGTAGGTAAAAGTATTTCCTATTTTGTTACACTTAACAGCTGAAGGTTATAACTGCCGCACTGTAGGTTTTCAGGTTACAAAATGCACCTTCAGGGCACAATAATGCCAGGGATTAGAACATAATTTCAGACACTTCTATAATCCTCGGGAGCTATTAACAGTTAAATGTAGCTATCACTTGTATTTGTACGGCATGCTTTAGTCTATTATCGTTTATGTTGAGTAAAGGTGTTTAAATCTATTTGATAATTACATTATTTCTGTTTGATTCTTTCACTATATACCATGAAAGTCTTATAGTCAAACTATGAGGAAATTCCACAATGTTTAGAGTCTTATATTTGGAGCCATCTGATTTGGAACGTCTGATTTGAATTCCAAGGGGGGGGAAATTGTCCCAGCTGCTCTGTGTAGTGAAATTATAAACTGTTTCTTGAATGCATTCACAATGTTACATATAGTGAACAGAGCAACTCTTTCTCTCCTTGCTAGTTGGATGAAATGGAGAAAGCAACAAGTTGAAGTGCAGTCACAGTTAATAGTCAGCTCAACTTGGAACTGTCATATTTTTGACATCCATTGGAAAAAGTGATTCATATACTCTCTAATCCAAACAACCTCCGGATCTGTAGGTTGAGTTTGACCGAAGAGTGACTACACTTCTCACAAAAAGGTTTGTGATCCTTCAAATGATTGTGTCCTGTGGCTAAACTGGAACAAACTTTACAAAAATGTTGTGAGATTTAGCCGGTGTACAGGCTGAGGATAAAGGCTTTATGACCAGTGGCACCATTTTTATTGATTTGTGAGATGGATTCCAGTATACTTTGGAGGCTAAACAATAAAGGATTAGTGTTCAGACTTTCACCCACTAAAAGTGAATATTTATTTCATTGTAACAGGAGCGTTGTTCGATTCAGTTACATTATAAGTGAACTGGGACATGGATTTTTTTTACTGTAAACACAGTTTCACATGTTCACAATGTATGCTGTACTGTATTGGTAATCATAAACTTATTGCAGTCAGTTTATTTCTGTTAATCATTGCTGTTTGGATTCCAAATCAGTTTATTTTCAAGAGATCTCACTGTATAAACTTAAACTGGATTGGCAAGTAATGTAGTCCAAACGTTAGCTTTATAACCACTCGTCGGCTTCTGTTGTTTTGCTCATATACTTCTATGGCGCACAGAATTTTGTAATCATCACAGTACAAAAATATTTTAATTTGCAAAGTTCAGAGTGATTTTTTTTTGAACTATTGTCTTACAGGTGCCTTGTTTGTATTATATAATAAAATTTATTTACAGAATGCAAGTACAATGATTTATTTTACTTACAATTGGAGCAGGTTTGACAGGCGTCTATGGCCCGTATTTTGTGGTCGGCGGCGTAATTAATGGTTACGCTGCCGGCATCTGAACCGACTGTGCACTTGCCTGTTGCGAGGCCCCAAACGAAAAGTTGTTGTCAGACGCTGTAGAGTTGAGTAGTGGCCCACGGATCCCAGGGGTGCACAGTGTGCATAAGCGTACCTGGGATCATGTGGGCCGGTGCTCCAATCATTAAACAAAAGGCCTCTCAGTCGCCCTCACTAGATACTGTGGTATTTTCTAGGGAGAATATAGCAGCTACGTTAATAAAAGTTTTTATGCATTTTGTGCCATGCAAGGTCACCTGAAGATACAGTGAGGGGAGTAAGGGAAGTGTATTTTTGACTTTTTTAATTTGCAAAACTGTCAATTCCACGAACAGTCTCTCACTCTGCCCAGTCTGGATTTACATTCCTTTTCATATATATTTAAACAAAAAAGCATCAGATGCAGATTTTTTATTGACGGGTATCCCTTAACGCTGTGCAAACAGGCTGCTGTGCCTGTTTGCACCAGCCATAAAAATTTCATACGTAATTGCTGGGCAGTTGGTGGGCAATTAGCCCAACTCTGCACCAGCGATTAGGATTTTAATGTCGAGCGGATGATCTGTCAAGTCAGAACTTGTATGCGCATGCGGAAATCCCGACCTAGCTGTCCATTTCAAAGGTGGTATGACGGCGTACTCTGAGAGTACGCCATTTTACCGACTGCAGATTCTGGCCCTATGTTTTCTATCCACAGTGCCTGGAACAGTTTAATTGAATGTGTTAATGAAGATACAAGTGGAAAATTCCTATTCAGGTGATGTAAATATATGCTTTGAAATAAGGTTTATGTTAGTAATCCCTGATCTCTTAAACTGATTTATATTGAACTCTAAATATTTTTAAGGCTTGCATACGTAAACTAGTTGCCAATCATAGTATAAAAACAGTAGCAAGATGCATTACATAATGTATTTGTATCTTTTAAAGGAACAAATATAAAATACGAACAGTAGTCTAATGATTTTCTTATATTCATAGAAATATATATTTCTTGATTATTGAACTGCAATAGTGGAACTCATAATAGTGAGATTACATTGCCAGGTATTCCTCACAATAGTTGAATGCTAACTTTTAGTCATGTGGGGGAAAGATTTCCTTTGTGTGGTATGAGTAACAAATCTTAAGCTATTTATAAAGAATGGATTTATGATTTTTTTTTTACACATTGTACACATCCTTCACCATACTGTAATTCTCCAGACTGTCACCTCTGCAGTAAATGGTTATTGTTATTTTTCCCTGTCTCAATTTTCTTTCCTCCTCTCTTGAAGATGCTGACTCATACTGGGGTAAGATTATGTAGGTGCCGGCATCTCTCCTGTAACCTCATTCAAATGCCACTCTTCACGTGTCAGATAGTGAGTGTCGCCAGGCATTTACCACAGGGATCACTGGACAGTGATAAGGAGCATGAAACCTGGCTGATTTCCCCACCCCACCATAGGGATACTGAAACTGATTGTAGATATTTAACAACATTTGTTAACAGCATTTGTTGGTAATGTATAAAAGGTTAAGTATTTTATTATCCATTTAGATAACTGAAACTGACCTAGGTTGGGGATTTTAAGTAACTGAAAGTTTGATTAATTGACTTTAAATGAGCACTTGTGCTAGTTTTACAAACTTTTTCTAATTAGAATGTTTTTACGCAAGATATTCTCCTTGGGTCACTGACTACTCTCATAAGCAGATCTCATGACCTTTACTAAGCAGAGCTACTTTCCTGCCCAATATTTAGTTAAATGTAGGAAGACCCAGAGATTATAACAGATAACTCTTGTCACTATATTTCGGCTTACTGGAATATACTGCATGCCAGCACATGACCATGTCGATTTTGGAAAGCTAAAAGCTTTCCAAAGATCTATCAAGATCGTAGCTCAGGCTACAAACCAACAGACAGATTTATTGAACATGAAACAAGTAAATGAACAGTGCTAAGTACAATCAGTATATTTGCAATAATTACAAACTATTGTTAATACAACAAAGGCACTTCTCCTGTGCTAATGCTCAAAATAAAATTGAGCCTTGAAACGCAGTCACTATTTCTTACATGGCTGTCTGCTACCATCGAACCCACTGATTAGCTTTGTTTCCCTGATGGTCTGAGACTGGAATTTTAGAGGGGTAATTTCATGAAATATTGTTTGGCATGCCTTTTGGTGGGGGTTGGAGAGAGCGAGAGAAGAGCCAGAAAAACCTTATTTTTGTCAATGACATCCTGCATAATGATGTAAACATTAGGGTTGTATTTTTTGCAGTTTTTGGATCAAATTTCATGATCTTTGAGTTCAGAAAAGACAAATGTCACAAGTTATGTACTACTTTGAATAGAATAGCAGAGTACTTGACCTAAAAATGACTGTTCATAACTGTCCTGATTAAAGCACCTGTTTCTTGTATGGGCCACCGCTTACAATATGGATAGGGAGCCACAGGTCTCCCTGTACTCAACATGAAACTTTCTTCTTTTCTCCCTGAGTGTTTTGTGATTCTCACAGGCCAGCCATGCAGCAAAACTCAACCAGACTTAAATGACAGATTTAACTCGAGCAAATTTAATTCTTCAATGAGTAGTGAGCCACTCCCACCCTATTGTTAGCAGCAAGCACACTTTCAACATCCTGGTCATGAAGCCTAAAACGAGCCACAGCACAGCAACATAGCCGATTATTAAATGCACACAAGTTAGGATAGAAAAGCAATAATAAGCTTTTAAATCGAAGAGATTGAAATCTCATCCTTAGACTCTGATCTCAAATCACTTACTGTGGCAAAGTTTTTTTCTTGGATCCTGTTTAGCAGTCACTTTGCCTTGATATTGATGAATTTTATAGGTTCTGTTTGGTTGCTTGGATTCTCTGCAGCCCCAGTAATAATGCATTCTGGCACAATATACAACAAAAAAAGCGTGTCAAACATTTTTCATAAGGATGAGTCCTTCAAAATAAGCAGTGCATTTTATGTATTTTTTGCTGACAGATTCTTGTGCCATTTAGATCGGAAGCTCCTTTTACAAACATAACCTTGTTGGGGAATAGCCATTCAAATAAGTAGTGTTTTTGTCTCTATATATTAAAAAAAAAATACAATGTACTGTTTGAAATTGTTTTAGTAAAAGTTATTGCAACAAATCTTCCTCTCAGGGCTTGTAGCAGTAAATTAACAATAGATATCAATAGTAGTAATGGTATATAAAGGATAAAGTGAGAAATGCACAGCAGTTAAATCAACATAAGAACATAAGAAATAGGAGCAGGAGTAGGCCATACAGCCCTTCGAGTCTGCACTGCCATTCAATAAGATCCTGGCTGATCTTCTACCTCATCTCCACCTTCCTGCACTATCCCCATATCCCTTGATTCCCTTAGTATCCAAAAATCTATCGATCTCTGTCTTGAACATCTGAAAATTAAAGGTTACAGTTATGTGTGAGTAACCCTTCGTCAGAACAGTTCCAATGAAAGTCACTCTGAAATGTTAACCTACCCTTCTCTTTCAGATGCTGATCATCCTGTTGTGCATTTCTAGCATTTTCTGGGTTTATTTCAGATTTTCAGCCTTTACTTTTTTATTTTTTGTTTCTTAATAATACTAGCCTTATTTTAGCAGCTTAGTTCAGCTGCATGAGAGTATCTGTACCCAACAACTTTACCCAGCCAGATACAGATATTGCATTGTAGAAAGCCATTCACCTCATAGTTTAAAGTTTGTATTTCTATCTTGTAACAGAATGTGGCTCATATATGTCGCAACCATACCCTTTGCTTTTAAGCTGATGCCATCTTGATACTGAAAGTTACTTAGGAAATATGGAAACAGAACTAATATTTTAACATAGAACAGTACAGCACAGTACAGGCCCTTCGGCCCTCGATGTTGTGCCGAGCATTGTCCGAGACCAAGATCAAGCTATCACACTCCCTATCACTCTGGTGTGCTCCATGTGCTTATCCAATAACCGCTTGAAAGTTCCTAAAGTGTCCGACTCCACTATCACAGCAGGCAGTCCATTCCACACCCCAACCACTCTCTGAGTAAAGAATCTACCTCGGACATCCCTTCTATATCTCCCCCCATGCACCTTATAGTTATGCCCCCTTGTAACAGCTGCCTCTACCCGAGGAAATAGTCTCTGAACATCCACTCTATCTATCCCCCTCATCATCTTATAAACCTCTATTAAGTCGCCTCTCATCCTCCTCTGCTCTAAAGAGAAAAGCCCCAACTCCCTCAATCTTTCCTCATAAGACCTCCCCCCCAAACCAGGCAGCATCCTGGTAAATCTCCTTTGCACTCTTTCCAATGCTTCCACGTCCTTCCTATAGTGAGGTGACCAGAACTGCACACAATATTCCAAATGTGGTCTCACCAAGGTCCTGTACAGTTGCAGCATTTTGTACCATACTGAAATGCTTCACCATTAAAAACAAGTGAACTGAAAACTAAAGATATCTATAACATAGGCAGGAATAAGGGAGAAATCACTGGTGCTGTAGAATTTTATGTAGAAATAGTACACTGTGAGTTAGAGCAAGGTTTAATTACCTAATCAGCTGTGAATGGGATAATGTGGCTTGTGTTGCCATGGAAATTATACAACAAGTTGTTGACGAGCAGTGTTCAACCCCCTTCCACTTTTGCTATTTCATCTTTTCCTTCCTTTGTCTTGCATATTTAAAATTTGGTTCACTTTAATTTCACTCTTTTTCAGGTATTGAGTCTGTTTTTCTTTTTGTGACTTTTTCCAAATGTGTCTGTTTATATAATATTTTAGATTTTTTTAAATTTGGAACTTGATACAGCTTGCACTCATGTTTTGTTTAAGCTGCAGTACCCCACTATATTAAAATATGATTTGAATTTGCTGGAGGAGTATGTTCATTGTGCCAAAAAAAAGCACATTAATATGACACGAAATTTTAGTTGGGAGTCAGCCAAATAGCACATTATAACAAAACAGCATTATGAAGAGAGTCCCTTTGTGCTTGCACTGGGAAACTCTTCTGCTTCTGATGTTTAAAAAAGTACGTTGGAGCCTTTTATTTGTTGCTCTGAAAAGGTTGGCAGGACCTATTTGGTTTTTAAATCTTAATGTAAACAATGTTTTGCTTTTTTTTTCTTCAAACATTGCGGTGTCTCATAGGTTTAGAAAAATTAAAAACAGCAGGGCTGATAGTATCAGCTGGGAGAAACAAAGAATACAAATATTAGAAGATAGGAACAAGAAAAGGCCAAAGACCAGTTAGAGCACTGCCCTTTCACCTCTGAGACCTGGGTTCCCACTTTACCCCAGATCAGTGGGATGAACCTCTTCTCTTTCCACCAGCTTTGAGAGACCAGTGTAAAATGAGTTTCAGAAGTCTTGATCCTTATTCCAGTGAGTCTGTCCATAATCCAGCATTAATTGGTATTAAATTGCTATTTTCTATTTTCCAAGCCAACCATTTTTGTGGCATCTCACTCAGGAAAAATGGCTTGAAAAATAGAAAATTCCCACTTGTACAGTAGGGAATGCTTTGTAGCGGTTAGGGCATCCAACCTGTGCTGTACCAGATCTGGGAGTCTTTAGTATTCACATTGGGTGCCAAAAGTAGAAAAGTTTTCTTTTTCCCAATTTTGACGTCCATGAGCACAAAAACATACCCAAAACTTAGGAAAAGATCCATTAACAGGAATTGCTCAAATTATTTTTAGCATCCTGTTGCCTTGAATAACATCATCCTATCTGGAAGTAGAGATAAAAGACATAAAATAGAGCAGACAAAAAAACTACAGAATGCCAGCGCAAAGAGTGACCAGGAAAGATGTAGAATGCAGAATGACTTGGGAAAGATTTTTTTTTAAATGGTGAGGGCATATCCAACAGAAGATGGGCGAAGAACATCGGATTTCAGGCAGATCGCCGACAAGTCAAATTGGGAGCTGTGAAGTGCATTATAATTAAGAACAAGCCTTAGCAAGGATTGTTGAATTTGAAACACAAGCTTAATTGACAAAACTATTTACCTACAAATGAATTATTCAACTCAGGAGTTAATTTAAAATAAATGTATTATGTGAATGGATTCAAATGTATGCTTATTTCAAGGTACAGTGTTACCTGCATACAGAAAGCAAGCCCCAAACTCTAAAAAGAGCATGCGGGAAGAAAAAGGTTTCTAATTTTTTTATGGTTTTCCTTATTTTCAACATGAATTTCAGCAACATAATGGCACAATCAAGTTTTTAAGATTGTAAGCAAATCAATATCCAGATAAGGAAACAATCAAACAAAAATGAGGCGTACAAAACCCCGATTTTCTTGGAGGTTATTGCCAGGTTAGACTGTTACAAGATATAGTTTGCCTTTTAAAATGATACAGTATTACTGGCAATAAAAAATAATGCTGAAATGTCAGAATGTGTTTGTTTTAGAATTTTAGCATTGTTTCTGCATTAGCACAATACACTGATAAAATGTGAATTGGATGATGAAACAATTTTAAATACAAAGGCATTGGGATGGAATTTCCTGTGGGGCCGTAATCGGTGTTACACCAAAATTATGCCCATTTGTGAGCCCAATTTGCCAAAAGTCAATTTATGCCTAGATTTCCTGCCAATCTCATTAGTATACGCCGGAAAGTAAAAATCGATGTAACAAGCGGGGCCTGAGAAAAGCGTGGAAATCGCACCATATATTCCTTCTTTAAATATGAAAATTAAAGTTTCAAGCTATCTGGCTATCTTTACACATATTAGGTACAGCATGTTTAAGAACATGCAGTCGTGGAAGCTTTTCAATTTTTAATATGACTCATACTGATGCCGTGAAAATGCCTTTTGAAGAAACCATAAATACAGTGCAGGTCTCAGTGTGGATTGAAAAAAGCTTAAAAAAATCACAATGAAGTACCAGAAAAACAATCAAGGAATTTAGGGCACAGTGGAATTATGTGCATAACACACTTGCACCTGAGTTTCTTTGATCTTTTACGCTGAGTATTTGGTAAATGCCCAATTATGTGCGTCTCTGGCTGCAAATACACAGGAAATTCCACCCCTTTATTCTGGAAATATTTGTGTCTTTTTTTAAACAACATTTATAATTTGTAACCTTTTTAAGAATGGGTGGGAAGAACAGTGTACTTTTCAACAGTTTTCAGGTTCAGTAGGTAGATATAGATTTTATGGTAGTAATACAATTAAAAATGTGACTTAGAGTTGACTTTGAATTGTAATAGTGTAACGAGTGGGCACTTAATTGAAAGGTTGGCCTTTAATAGAGTATGTATGGGAATGATACTTTTACAACTACATCTATCTTCAGTTAAAATTATTACAAGTTGTGTAATTTCTTCCACTATTTATCATTTGGACTGTGTTAAAATAAACTGGGCACAGTTTTCATCAGTCTGGAGTTTGTCCAGGATCTCACTTTAAATGGCAGTGCTCTCATAGCTATATATAAACTATTGCAGAAATCTTTCAATCTGGATTTCAATGTAGACATTTAAAAGTTCCACGTACAGATACGCAATTTAAAAAAGAAACTCAGAAAAGTGGAGCGATTAAACCTATCTGTACATATCATATACTGAAGGGGTTGTTAGCACTGGTGTGCAATGACATATAGGCCCCGATATTAATGGGGAGGCAGGGATGGTGCGGGGGAGGTCAAAATCAGCCGAAGAAATTGGCATGACTGGGGATGTGGAGGCCGTCCTAATCTTAACGGGAGGGTCCCATTAACATATCGTAGCCTCGCCTCCTGCCTGGCAACCCATCAATTTGACTGGCTGGCGGGCGGGCGGGAGGGAATGCTAGCGGCAGGAGGCCGCAGCCTGGGACCCTTGGGAATGGTCCCCGGCACTGGGGAGGGAGCTCCGCTTGACAATCGGGAGGGCTGGGCGGGGGCTGGCAAATAGGAGGGCTCGGGGGAGGTTGGCAGTCGTGAGGGCTGGGGGCAGGCTGGCAATCTGGATGGCTGGGGGGAGGCTGACAATCGCTGGTTCTGGGGCGGGGGGAGAGGCTGACCTGGGGAGAGCACTCCTGCTCCTGACCCACAAGGAATGCTCTCCCGAAGGTACATGGCTCTTTTAGCGCTCCTTGAGGGTCGGGAGCAGGAGTGCTAAAAGAGCCACATACCTTAGGGAGCCAGCAGGCCCCGCCTTGGATCAGCTGTCGGGGATCTCAAAGGTCGCGCTTCCCCCTCACATACTATTAAATTTAAGTTGGGGTGCCGATGGTGTCATCAGTTGATATGTTAATTAGACCCTGCCTGCCTTTTTGCAGGAGCCTCGTCCATAGCCTGACTCCTGCACTTTAAAATTTAAAGGGGCAGGAATGGTGTTGGTTGGGGTCGAGTTGCCCGATCCTGATAGTTTAACCCCCCACCCCTGACCCTCTCTCGCCCGTCGTGGGGTGGGGGGGGGGGGGGGGAAGAGTTAAAATCGAGGCGATAGAGTTTCCATGTTCGTGCTGCAGGACCAGTAAACATCACATCATTTAAAAGAATGCCATTAGGTAATGAGACACTTCCACTGAAGTGAATACCTACGTGTAATTATTCTTTCTAAGAAGGAAAAAAAATGAGAATAGCATTAAAATGCTTACATTTAAAATAATGTTTATATGGGCCCAGAAATTGATCTCGCTCTGTTCCCGCGGGGGTAAGCCTTCCCCGCGATGTCTCACCTCGCTTGTGCTTTTTCAGATCCAGCTCGCACGAATTTGATGTTCTGGACAGCTGCTGTGCAGTGCTTGCGTATCCCACCGGCGTAGTTAATTCGTGCGAGCTGTGGGATCACGTGACTCAGTTAGAGCCAATGGCAGCACACCATCTTCCATTCATAAGTTTCACAGACCTGCTGTGAAATCTATGAATCTTACACCCCCCAAAATAACAGCTAAACCTCAATTAAATTTAAAAAAAAAACCATCACATTAATAAAATAAGTATAGTTAATTAAATTAACCATTTTAAATAAAAAATTAAATTTTTGAAAAAATTTAAAATCTTTTAAAAAGTTATAAAAATAAACTTACCTGTCTTTAAAGTCTCTAAAAAAGATATACCTGTAAAAAAAAATTCAAAAAAATACTTAATTCACTACTTACCTTCTTAAAAGCGGGTCTTACTCCTCCTTTTTACATTTCCAAAATCTTCCCTACTTACCTGCGCGTCCAAAGCATGAAGTGCACAGCGTGCGCGTGCGTGCGCGCAGCCTGTAGCACCCAGGACCCGCCCCCTTTTCAGAAGAGCAATTGCCGGTTTTCAGCGCATGCGCAGGGCATGCAGAAAACTGGCAATTGGAGTGGGAATACGCGAGAGTACGCAGTGCGTACTCTCGCGCACCGAGATCAATTTTCGGCCCATGATGTAAACTGTATAGCATGTTCTGGATGTGCTACCGCACTCTCAACTTCAGTGCTCGTGTGTTGTGTGTGTCCAGGCCACTGGTTCTGAAACAATGTCATTGTTTGAGTACCTAACTACCATTTTCCGGAGATCTGTAGAGTAACATGAGTCTGAGAATGGGCTACATATTCAAGGGACTCCCATGTTAACACAAGCTGAGAGCAAAGCGCAAGTGGTTTTTAAGGTCATTTAAATTCCGAGATTATGGCCCCGATTTTAAGTTTGGGAGTGGGCGGGGTGGTGGAGTTCAATTGCGCGCGGGAAACCCGGAAGTAAGTGCAGCGCATCTGTCAGCTTTGTACCTCAGCCAACTCATTATCATTTTACTCCTGGGTTTACCATCCAATCAGCAGCAGCGGACATGATGATGACCCGCATGACGCGATTTGAACTGCAGTATTTAAAGGGACACTGCAAACATGCAAGTTGAAGGAGTTGGAGTTAGCTGTCCAAAGTGTCTGAATGGAGTCCAGACAGGCAAAGGCTGTGCCCCGTTTCACTGATGCCTCCCTGGATGTGCTGCTGGGGGCAGTGAGGAGTAGGAGAGAGATGCTCTTCCCTAGCAACGGAGGAAGAAGCCTGCTGCTGAGACAAAGAAGGTGTTTTTGGAGGTTGCGGAGGAGCTCAGTAGCAGGAGCTTGGTGCCACACTCCTGGATTTATTGCAGAAAGCTGATTAATGACTTAAGCAGGTCAGGAAAGGTGAGTACAGTGCCACATTCACCTACATCCTATTGTGCGCATCACCCACCCCCGCATTCTGCCTTCTCAAGCCTACTCCATCACATCACTCCTCACACCAACTTAACTTGCAGGTGCACCCATCCTTCTCTTTCTATGCACTTCCTCACATCCCCATCTATCCATTCACCACTCCCACTCACCCTTATCCTTATGCAATGTTGTGCCTCTCTCTCTTAGTTACCCTCACCAAATGCACTTCATCCATTGGAGTGCCATTATACTCACTCATAGGTCTGTTCTTTCCCTTCTTACAGGAGAAGGGAGCACAGAGCACTGGAGAGAGAACCGGAGGGGGCCCTCCGCAGATCATGCAGCTCACAACTGCAGAGGAGGGGATGCTGGAAATTAGTGGGGTTTTGGTGTCCCTAGCTGTCGGAGATGGGGAGCTCCCAGCTACTCAGTGACACAATTAAATAAAAGCCACCCACATGGCATACGGCATTCAGCCATGTTGACTTTGTTTCAACAGTGAATGAAATATGATCATCTTCACAATGATAACTTGCAACATTCTTACCTTTCCAGGACTAATTCATGTATTTTTACCTCCCACAGGGCCTTCACGTTTGCAGCAGGAGTTGGTGGATGTGGCGGGTGACGAATCCTCCGAGGAGCTGAATCCTTCTGAGGGTGCACCGCCACAGGACTCATTCAGACCGTGCACCAGCTCAGATACTCGCACTTTGAGTAGGAGCAGTAAGAGAGATAATTAGGTTTTCACTTGGTGACTCGCACTTCAGAAGTGAGCAAGAGCAGATGGTGGAGACAGGGACAGCAGTGGGGAGTCTGCGTCGGAGGGCACAGCCCACTGCAAGCTCTCCTCAGCTGGACACAGATGCTGTACTCAGTGGGCCATCAATGAAGAGGAGAATCATTGGGCAGCAGCAGACAATGTATGATGATAGGCCTTCAAAAGAAGACTCCCCACGATTGCAGAGATATTGGAGGAGTCCACCTCAAGCATGAGTGGGGTGATGTCACAGGCCACTGAGATTAAGGGCTGGATTTTCATAGGGCCGTGGAGGTGGGTTTGGAGGTGTGTGGGGGGTTAAAATTGCAAAAAGTGGCGGGTGGACCTGATCCCGCCTCCATGCAATTTTGATAAAATCGTGTGCGGTGTTCCTGACTCCGTCCCACCTCCAAGAGGTGGGAGAGGCCATTAAAGCCCTTAACAAGCCCTAAATTGGCTCTGTAATGCCATTTTGAAACGTTTTAGCTAGTTTAACCCTTTTCCGACGTGAAGCAATACGCCAGTGAAACCTGGTGGGAGCACAAGTGGATAGCTGACTATCAGCTGCAGGTCCACTATTACAACGGAGATGTGATGATGGTAGTAGTAGTATTAAGTCTGAAAGTCGCCTCTGATGCTGCTGCATTGAATGTCTTCAGAGACTGCCTGGCCTTTGCTGTGAGAGGACCTGGATGCAAAAAAAATTCTCTCTCTCTCTCTCTCTCTCTCTCTCTCTCCCCAGATAGAGCTGCTGCTCATTTTGCATCCAGGTCCACTCACAGCAAAAGCCAGGCAGTCTCTGAAAACCTTCAATGCAGCAGCAATGATGACATCATCAGAGGCGACTTTCAGACTGAAAACCACTAATTGGTTCATCGGTTCCCACATGCTGGAACTCAATTGCCCAATTAGGCGAAAATTGCATCAATCTCCCACATCCAATTGCAGTCGGGTGGATAACACGAAATGCGGATGACACGACCCCAACCCGCCCCAGTATCAAAATCCAGCCCTATGTCTTCTTCTATGGATGGAGTGGCAGCACCATGGACTGTCATACACTCCGATCAGATGAGTCCATGCACTCCTTCAACACCACTGTGCAGACTCTGGATGCCAACATGTCTGCCACCTTAAATAGGTTGACAGATACCTTAACCTTGGCCTTACAGGGCTGCATTGATCGGCACCAAAGTGTTCTCCAGCACAGTGAAGTGCAGCGGGACCATGAGAGGGATGATGGCGAAAAGTGCCCTGGAAGTGGGGACTCCACTCAAAGAGTTTCTACTTCTCACCCACAGCCCACCTCTTCGTCAGTAGCCCACGTGCTGCCTCGTCTCCCGATGGCCGAGTCTGCTCCTGCACAGGTGCAGGTGGAGCAGTCTTTGGTGGGGCCCTCACAGGCTCCAAAACCCAGAGGACGTCGGCTACGAGCATCTTCACAGTCACAGCAAGGTTCTGAGCAGGGTTCTGAGCAGCCTGCCCCACCTCAGCTGAAGCCACATAGATTGCACCATGTAGGAGTAGCAGCAAATGAAGAGTAAGGCTTTGTAGTTGCACAAGGGTATGTGCATGGGTGGCTGAGAAAATAATGGCCCGTAATTTGTGGTCAGTGGCGAAGCAAAGGTGTTCACTATTGGCTCCGAAGAAAGCTGCCCACAGAGATCTTGCGATCTTTGTGGTGAGAAGATTGTCTTTTTTGACATTCAATTGAGATCAGTGTAGTATAGTGGGGAATTCCATAGCACAAACTGCTGTGATGTCAACAAGCTGTCTAAGCAGCCAATCACAATGCAGAATTCTTACAGACAGGGAACCAAGAAGTGAAGAAGTTGCTTTTATTCTGACTTTTAAAAAAATGTTTTAGGGAGTAAAACAAAGATTGGGGCTCTCACATGGGGAAAAGGTAACCTGAAATAAATATGAACAAACTTTAAAAAATATATATTTTTTTAAAGTATCTTAAAAATAGTAATTTTTATTATAATGGATAAATTTGACACTCTACAAAATTAAAATTAGTTTTTCAGGGCCATTCATTTGTTTAGCAGTCAATACGCTGTTAAAACCCCAGTTACACCAAATCCAACAAGGTCGAACTTTTAATGGGGTATTTAACAGCGATATTACCACGGAAAAGCCCAGGTTTTTATCAGTTTCACTGATTTCCATGATTACACTGATTGCCGGCTGGGGGGAGGGGGGTGGGGGGGGGTTGGTGGCAGGGTTGTGGGGGGCGCCCACAGCGCAATCAGTGTCAAAGCAGTGAATGACTGACCGCAACTTCAGGAGATCCACATTAGGATGCGCATGTGCTACACCCTGAAGTTGCAGTCAGTTTCAAAGGGGTAATATCAGCCAACGCTATTCGTTCACTGTTATTGCCCACTGCAAATTCCAGGCCGTTGTTTTGATAAATTTTTGTTCTTCATTTAGCTCACACAATGTTCTTTTTTGCCACTTTTCCGTCTTGTCCATTCTTGAGTGTTGGGTGGTAAGTGGCCTTCTAACTTGTTTGATGACGAATGTGAAGACATGAATTGATGGGGACAATTGGGGGATGTTCAAGGGGTGGTTGGCTGGTTTCAGGACTGCTTTGTGTTGGTGGCATGGGGGTGGGGGAGGAGAGGGGGAAGAGTGGCCGTTGTATTTTCTAGTGACATGGGTGCACTGGTGCCACCAAAGCGAACCGTGAATGAATAAGGGCAGCCCTGTCATCCCGGGCAACAATGTGAACAGCTGCGGGTGGGTGGGGGGAGGGGGGGGTGAATCACCACATCACCCTCCTCCTCTTCTTCCTCCTCCCCCTCCAAATCATCCGAGGAGGGTCTGAGCTCTTCGCCTTGTTCCTCCTGTAGGTCCAAGCCTCGCTGTTGTGCAGAGCACAGAATGATGAGAATGAAATTGTCACGGTTGATGACTTTATTTAATCTGTAACTGGACAATCACAGTGTACAGTGAGAAAAACCTGACCAGAAACAACACAAAAATGTATTTAAATAGTATATGTCATTTTTTTATAGTGCAGATCAATTCACTGCAATTACTGTTGCGTTGGAAGGCAACAGCCGAGAATGGCAAGTGAAAAATTAACAGTTACCAGTAGCTTTTCAAGTAAAACAGAATCTCCATCAATCTGTTAGCTGATGTAATCAACATGTTTTTATTTTGGTTTGTTTTTCATGCTGTCAAGTAATCAGTTGGAGCAATGGCCACGGAACTCACGCTTCAGGTTGACAGACGTGGTTCCCGAGCTGTGTGAATCCCGTGGCCATGCAGGGAAATTTAAAAAGTAGGGGGAAAAAGGCTCTTAAGTGCCTGTAAAGTACCTCATAATGATTTCAATTGGGTTCCCCGCCACTGCAGGTTGGGTCGGCTCCAGGATAAAAGGCGTGTAGGAGTGAGTTGACAGCAGGTTCCTGACCGCTGTCAAAAATAACTTTCCCACCCGACCTGCCACCGATCATGCCCACTATCACCATGGAAAATTCAGCCCTATGTGACAGGACGAATGGGCAAGACAAAGATAACCTTTTTTGTATGGGTGTTACAGGGATTACTTAGTAGTATGTATATAATTATATATCAATGTAGACATTTATATAGAAGTTGTATTTATCCAAGCAGTAGCAAATTCAATGTTCGGTTGAATAATAATCTCTGGGACAAACACAATGATTAATGCACGTGCATAAATGTACAGCTTTTCCAATATATTCTCCAGTAGCTTCTGTCTTTATCCATTACTAACAACCTAAATTTTAAAATGGATTCACAGGGACTAATAAATAGGTCCAGCAGGTGTTAATCAATAGGATGAATGAACAATCAATGGAAAACTGTCACTAACACGCCAAAGGGCAATCATCCAGGAATGAAACTGATGTAATAACATGTGTGTGACATATCCTGTTCAAATGCTTGGAAAACAGCTCAGCTAGATAACAAGAATTCAGTGCACATATGCAAACATGGAGTTATTGACCACAGAATCCATTATTTTTCTTAGAAGTAATGTTTTGCACTGTTTTAAACCCATGAGGCCTGTGCAGTCATTTCTGCGCCTCTCACTAATTATCATTAGGGTAGTACTTCATTTGAATTGCCATAATATAATGCTGACACTCGACTGTCTTTATATTTTGTTTAAGTTAATTGTGATGGCTCAAAATATATTTGAAGTTAGCATACGGCAGAAAGTGCTCTTACTCTGTTACAGACAGCCAAAGAAATTTTGCAAGGTGGCAAGTTTGATTCCAGTGAAATTGACAGTTAAAATATCTATTCAGCAATAGTTTGTCTCTCTGATAGATGTGTCAACTTAAAATTTAAGTGAATATGTATTTGAATTGCAGAAAATTAACTAGTGTTTACATGTAGACATTGACTACAACTCTAAGATAAATGGGAATTGCTACATTGCATTTAAAATCAGAAGTGCTTGTTTTAGATATGCAAGATAAGTTGAACAATACTAAATGCAACTCAAATTAGCTTATTTTAACATTAATTTGGTGCTATAACATCTTTACATACAGATGAGTCGCATTTAATCAGTTTATAATACAGACAATGTAAGAGACAGACTAACCTGTTTTATAAAGATAGTTAAAAAATAAATGACAAGTGGAAGGTTTTGTAGAATGCATTGTTTTGAATACAAACTCTAGAAATCTTTTCTCTCACAGTAAATCTATTCTTCCAGCTTAAGCAAATAAAGCTAGATAACTGTAAAACAATTTAAACATAGTAATGACAAAGCACTTTGTCACAGATAAGTTACATGGCTCAAAACACTAATATTTGTGACTCTAATCTCTTATTAGGAATCATAAATCAGTGTGATATTGATTTTAAAAAAAACAGAACCAGCAAAGCAGTGTCATAAATTGAACAGCTCTTAAAAAGCCCTGTGCACAATATTTGCCACTTCCCTGTTTGCAGGACTAAGGATTTGCTTCTTAATTGCTTCTGCTGCTATCATTCCTGTAACACACTGCCCAAAGCTGTACTTGTAACTTAACAGTAGGATCACTGTTACATTTTATTGTTCCCTTCTCAAGGTAATTTATCTTGCTGTCTGGAAGACTGTGCTTCTTGATAGACTTACAGGATTAGAAGTGAATGTTTTGTAAGTTTTAGAAGCGAAGCATCTTGAACAATTACACTGCACTGTGGCAGTGGCTGTAAATGCTGTTCATCCAGTTTTATGAATTACACGATGCTTTTCTTTATTTTAGTGAGGTCTGAAATGACTCATTACTGAACTATTTCTGTTGATGTTTTTGTGTAAATATTTCAAATAATTTAAGAACTGGATTGAAAACCCATCTGGGTGCAGAATAATATTTTAGTATTCATTTTGGTTGCAGTCCTTTTTATTAGTGAAGCTAAAGATTAAGTTTAAATTTACGCAAATAATACTGTTGTAGCAATAGGACCAGCAGCAATTTTAGCACACAGACTAATAGAGACTGGAACAAGCTAGTAACTCATCATTTTCTTCAGTTAGCAGTTATACCACAAGATAGAAGCTTGAGCAGTTAATCAATGTTATCTTAAACCCAAATTTTGTTTTCTTTCAAATAAAAATGTTGTGCTGTAGAGTGCAAGCTAGAGCAGATGGCTTGATTTTATTTCATTTTTTTGTTTGCCCACAACAGGTTTCTTGGTGGACTCCAATGAATGACAGACTTCTGCTAATGAATCATGTTACTTGAAGTGAAGTGGAATTTACACAGCATGATTTGACTCAAAGTGCTGTTATACCATGTGATCTGAATAGCTGTTATGTTGGATATTATTTGACGACGTCATGGGAATAGCATACATTACATCAAAATTGTGGTAGCAACCTGCAAGGTTCTATGTTACGGAAATACTCAGCAGATCAGGCAGATCTGTGGAGAGAGAAACAAAGTTAACCTTTCAGGTCGATGACCTTCCATCAGAACTGGCAAAAGTTAGAGATGTAACTGGTTTTAAGCAAGTACAGAGGCAGAGAAAGGGGGGAGGGAAGCAAAGAACAAAAGGGAAGGTCTGTGATGGCATGGAAGGCAGGAGAGATTAAATAAGAAAATAAGAAATAGGAGCAGGCGTAGGCCATTTGGCCCTTCAAGGCTGTTCTGCCATTCAATAAGATCATGGCTGATCTTCTACCTCATCTCCACTTTCCTGCACTATCCCCATATCCCTTGATTCCCTTAATATTCAAAAATCTATCGCTCTCTGTCTTGAATATACTAAACGACTGAGCCTCCACAGCCCTCTGGGGTAGAGAATTCCAAAGATTCACCAACCTCTGAGTGAAGAAATTTCTTCTCATCTCAGACCTAAATGGCTGGCCCCTTATTCTGAGACTGTGACCCCTGGTTCTAGACTCCCCAGCCAGGGGAAACATCCTCCCTGCATCTACCCTGTCAAGCCCTGTAAGAATTTTGTATGTTTCAATTAGATCACCTCTCATTCTTCTAAACTCTAGAGAATATAGGCCTAGTCTACTCAATCTGTCCTCATGGGACAATCCCCATTCTGGTGAAGTTTTGTTGCACTCCCTCTATGGCAAGTATATCCTTCCTTAGGTAAGGAGACCAAAACTGTACACAATACTTCAGGTGTGGTCTCACCAGTGCCCTATATAATTGCAGTAAGACGTCTTACTCTTATACTCAAATCCTCTTGTAATAAAGGCCAACATTCCATTTACTTTCTTAATTGCTTACTGTACCTGCATGTTAACTTCCAGTGATTCGTGTACAAGGACACCCAGGTCCCTCTGAACACCAACATTTTCCAATCTCTCACCATTTAAAAAATACTCTGGTTTTCTATTTTTCCTACCAAAGTGGATAACTTCACATTTCTCCACATTATACTCCATTTGCCATGTTCTTGCCCACTCACTTAGTCTGTCTATATCCCCTTGAAGCCTCCTTGCATCCTCCTCACAACTTACATTCCCACCCCGCTTTATATCATCAGCAAACTTGGATATATTACATTTGGTCCCCTCATCCAAATCATTGATGTAGATTGTGAATAGCTGAGGCCCAAGCACTGATCCTTGTGGTACCCCACTAGTTACAGCCTGCCAACCCGAAAGTGACCCGTTTTATCCTACTCTCTGTTTTCTGTCCGTTAACCAATCCTCAATCCATGCGAGTATATTACCCCCAATCCCATGAGCCCTAATTTTGTTCAATAACCTCTTGTGTGGCACCTTATCGAATGCCTTCTGAAAATCCAAATACACCACATCCTCTGGTTCCCCCTTATCTATTTTGCTAGTTACAACCTCAAAAAACTCTTAACAGATTTGTGAAACATGATTTCCCTTTCATAAATCCGTGTTGACTCTGCCCAATCCTATTATTATTTTCTAAATGCCCTGTTACCACGTCCTTAATAATAGATTCTAGCATTTTCCCTACTACTGATGTCAGGCTACCTGGTCTGTAGTTCCCTGATTTCTCTCTTCCTCCTTTCTTAAATTTGCCACCTTCCAATCCGCAGGAACCATTCTAGAATCTGTGGAATTTTGGAAAATGACAACCAGTGCATCCACTATCTCTATAGCCACCTCTTTCAAAACCTTAGGATGTAGGCCATCAGGTCCAGGGGATTTATTGGCTTTCAGTCCCATTAGGGGGGCATATGACAGATGTCAGCTTGACAATACAAGGGAGAATCAGGCTGAATATTAAAAGTACAGAGGAGATGGCAATTACAGGCCAGTCAGTTTAATGTCGGTGGTGTGGAAGCTTTTGGAAACAATAATCCGGGAGAAAATTAACAGCCACTTGGAGAAGCATGGAGCAGCAAAGGAGAGCCAGCATGGATTTGTTAAGGCCAAATCATGTTTGACTAACTTGAATGAGTTTTTTGATCAGGTAACAGAGAGGATGGAAGAGGGCAGTGCAGTTGATGTTGCATATATGGACTTTCAAAAGGCATTTGATAAAGTACCACATATTAGGCTTGTTCGCAAAATTGAAGCCCAGGGGATAAAAGGGGCAGTAGCAGCAGGGATACAAAATTGGCTAAGGGATAGAAAACAGAGTTGTGGTGAATGGCCGTTTTTTGGACTGGAGGGAGGTATACAGTGTCGTTCCCCAGGTTCAGTACGAGGACCACTGTTGTTTTTTGATATACATTAATAATGACTTGGACTTGGGGATACAGGGCACAATTTCAAAAGTTGCAGATGACACAAAACTTGAAGGTGTACTAAACAGTGAGGAAGATAGCAATAGACTTCAAGAAGACATAGACAGGCTGGTGGAATAGGCGGACACATGGCAGATGAAATGCAATGCAGAAAAGTGTGAGGTGATACATTTTGGTAGGAAAAATGAGGAAAGACCATACATATTAAATGGTACAATTTTAAAGGGGGTGGAAGAACAGAGAGACTTGGGGGTGCTTGTGCACAAATCTTTGAAGGTGGCAGGACAGGGTAACAAAGCAGTTAATAAAGTGTATGAGATCCTGGGCTTTATAAATAGAGGCAGAGTACAAAAGCCAGGAAGTTATGCTAAACCTGTATAAAACACTAGTTCGGCCCGAGTTGGAGTATTGTTCCCAATTCTGGGCACCACACTTTAGGAAGGACATGAAGACTTTGGAGATGGTACAGAAGAGATTTACTAGAATGGTTCCAGGGATGAGGGATTATAGTTGCGTGGATAGACTGGAGGAGCTGGGTGTCCTTGTGCACCAGTCGCTGAAGGTAAGCATGCAGGTGCAGCAGGCGGTTAAGAAGGCAAATGGTATGTTGGCCTTCATAGCGAAAGGATTCGAGTACAGCAGCAGGGATGTCTTGCTGCAGTTGTACCGGGCCTTGGTGAGACCACACCTTGAGTATTGTGTGCAGTTTTAGGCGCCTTATCTGAGGAAGGATGTCATTGCCATGGAGGGAGTGCAGCGAAGATTCACCAGACTGATACCTGGGATGGCAGGGATGATGTATGAAAAGAGATTGGGTCGATTAGGCTTATATTCGCTAGAGTTTAGAAGAATGAGAGGGGATCTCATTGAAACTTATAAAATTCTAACAGGACTAGACAGACTAGATGCAGGAAGGATGTTCCCGATGGCGGGTGAGTCCAGAACCAGGGATCACAGTCTAAGGATAAGGGGTAAGCCATTTAGGACTGAGGTGAGGAGGAATTTCTTCACCCAGAGAGTGGTGAACCTGTGGAATTCTCTACCACAGAAGGCAGTTGAGGCCAAATCATTAAATATATTCAAGAAGGAGATAGATATATTTCTTAAGGCTAAAGGGATCAAGGGATATGGGGAGAAAGCAGGGACAGGGTACTGAATTTGGATGATCAGCCATGATCTCATTGAATGGCGGAGCAGGCTTGAAGGGCCGAATAGCCTACTCCTGCTCCTATCTTCTATGTTTCTATGTTCTCCTTAGAACAGAGAAGGATAAGAGGAGATTTCATAAGGTGTTTAAATTCATGAAGGGTTTAGATAGAGTAAATAAAGAGAAACTATTTCTAATGGCTGAAGGGTTGATAACCAGAGGGCACAGATTTAACGTGATTGGCAAAAGAACCAGAGGCGACATGAGGAAAAACTTTTTTACGCAACGAGTGGTTAGGATTTGGAATGCACTGCCGGATCGGGTGGTAGATACAGATTCAAGAGTAGTAGCTTTCAAAAGGGAATTGGATAAATAATTGAAGGAGAAAAATTGCAGGGATAGGGGAAAGAGCGAGGATGTGGGACTAACTGGATTGTTCTTTGAAAGAGCCAACGGAGAATCGATGGGCCGAATAGCCTCCTTCTGTGCTGTACTATTCTATGATTCTATGAAATAAAGAAACATAGGTTAAACCAAATAAGTCATGGAATAAATTCAGTGAAACAGAAAATAAAAAAATTTACAGGAAGATACACCAAGGAAAATGAAAGAGTAAAAGAGAGAAATAAATGAATTTAAAAAGTTGAAAGAAAGGAATAAAACCACTAAATGAAGATTTTTACATTACAGTTAAAGGGAGGTTCAGAGGCAGGATTGGCAATGGATTGGTATTAATCCAGCTAGTTCATTTTTGCAGTATTTAAAAGAGCTTCAATTATCCTGCACAGTCTAATTTCAAAATACAAATCGGAGAATAAGAGTGCATCATGGCAAAATCAGTGCTACTATACACTTTAAAACAGCTTATCCTTTAAAATTGATTCCATGAACCACTGAATAGCATCTGTTGATTAAAAGGTTTCTTGACCCCGAGCAAAATTATATAGGAACAATTTATTTGTGATCTTGGATTGTTTGCATGGTACATATTCATGAATGAGTTCTACAGAGGAAATGTAATTTTGTTTGTTGCACTCCATGTCTGTTTTTGTGATACCTGGTGTTTTCATCGACCCTTGGTACTGAGTTGAAAAATCAGGTATTGAATAATTTTTCTTGTAGACCAAATTACAACAGCACCACAAGGAATATATTAGACTGTTGGTTCGGCGCGTGCCAGTTCACGAAATAAATCTGATCAAATAAATTAGTGCAATCTGAGGTCACAAAAGGAGCAAGCAGAATATTTGATTTCAGCAAATGGTTATTAAAATGGTTTGTGAATTTGTAGAAACTGGTGAGCTCTTTAGGTAGAAGGAACTTTGGCAAGAAGGATGGCCCACACATAACCAAATGGGAAGCTAGTTTGGTGCCTCCAAACAGAAGTACATTTAATTGGGATTCATTTAAAACTAGATATAGAAGGAGGAGCAAATACTTTGGTCAACATAAGTGATCAAATTAATATTGGTGACCACAAGTTATGGGGAAAAAGAGAAATCTATATCTATAATGTAGTAACGGCAACAACTTGAATTTATATAATGCATTTAATGTAGAAAAATATCTCAAAGCATTTCACAGAGGCATAATCAAAAGAAGTGGATGCAGGGCCAAAGAAGATATTAGGATGGATGACCGAAAGCTTGGTCAAAGAGGTAAGTTTTAGGGAGAAGTCTCAAATGAGGACAGAGTGGTGGAGAGGCAGTGGGTTTGGAGAGGGAATTCCAGAGCATCAAGCCTAGGCGGCTGAAGGCATCGCTGAAAATGGTGGGGCGAAGGTTGGAGGGGGTTGATCAAGGGGCTAGATTTAGAGGAATGGCGAGACTGGGAGAATTTTAGGGCTGGGGGTGTTTGCAGAGATGGAAGGGGCAAGGCCATGAAGGGAATTAAACACAAGGATGAGAACTTTACATTTGAAGGGTTTGCAGAATGGGAGCCAATGTAGGTCATAGAATCATAGAAATTTATGGCACACAAGGAGGCCATTCGGCCCATCGTGTCTGTGCCGGCCGAAAAAGATCTATCCAGCCTAATCCCACTTTCCAGCTCTTAGTCCGTTGCCCTGTAGGTTACGGCACTTCAAGTGCATATCCAAATACTTTAAAAATGTGATGAGGGTTTCTGCCTCTATCACCCTTTCAGGCAGTGAGTTCCAGATCCCCACCAGCCTCTGTGTGAAAAAGGTTCTCATCAACTCCCCTCTAATCCTTCTATCAATTACTTTAAATCTGTGTCCCCTGGTTATTGGCCTGCCTGCTAAGGGAAATGGTTCCTTCCTATCCACTCTATCTAGGCCCCTCACAATTTTATACACCTCAATCAAGTCTCCCCTCAGCCTCATCTGTTCCAAAGAAAACAATCTCAGCCTATCCAATCTTTCCTCATAGCTAAAATTCTCCAGTTCTGGCAACATCCTTGTAAATCTCATCTGTCCCCTCTCCAGTGCAATCACATCTTTCCTGTAATGTGACCAGAACTGTACACAGTACTCTATCTATGGCATAACTAGTGTTTTATACAGTTGAAGCATAACCTCCCTGCTCTTATATTCTGTGCCTCGGCTAATAAAGGAAAGTATTCTGTATGCCTTCTTAACCATCTTATCTACCTGCCCTGCTACCTTTTGGGGATCTGTGGACATGCACTCCAAGGTCCCTCTGTTCCTCTACACTTCTCAGTATCCTACCATTTATTGTGTATTCACTTGCCTTGTTAGCCCTCCCCAAATACATTACCTCCGGATTGAACTCCATTTGCCACTTTTCTGCCCACCTGACCAGTCCATTGATAGCTTCCTGCAGTCTACAGCTTTCTTCCTCATTATCAACCACACCACCAATTTTTGTATCATCTGCAAACTTCTTAATCATGCCCTCTACATTGTCTAAATCATATATATCACAAAAAGCAAGGGACCTAATACTGAGCTCTGCGGAACCCCACTGGAAACAGCCTTTCAGTCGCAAAAACACCCGTTGACCATTACCCTTTGCTTCCTGCCACTGAGCCAATTTTGGATTCAGTTTGCCACTTTCCCTTGGATCCCATGGGGTTTACTTTTCTGACCAGTCTGCCATGTGGGACCTTGTCAAAAGCCTTGCTAAAATCCATGTAGACTACATCAAATGCGCTACCCTCATCGACCCTCCTTGTTACCTCCTCAAAACATTCAATCACGTTAGTCAGACACGACCTTCCCTTAACGAATCCATGCTGACTGCCCTTGATTAATCTGTGCCTTTCTAAATGACGATTAATACTGTCCCTCAGAATTTTTTCTAATAATTTGCCCACCACCGAGGTTAGGCTGACTGGTCTGTAATTACTCGGTCTATCTTTTTTTCCCTTTTTAAACAATGGTACAATGTTAGCAGTCCTCTTGCAGCACACCTGTAGCCAGAGAGGATTGGAAAAATTTGGTCAGCTGGGACAGATTTAATGGGTGAGTGGGACTTGAGAGATACAATAGGGGCAGCTGAATTTTCGATGAGCTGAAGCTTACAGAGGTTGGGGGATGGGAGACTGGTCAAGAGAACATTGGATTAGTCGAATCTGGAGGTGACAAAAGCATGAATGATGATTTCAGCAGCAGATGGGCTGAGATATGAGCGGAGTAGTTAGTCTTTGTGGTGGAGAGGATTTGGGATCAGAAGCTCAGCTCAGAATTGAATAGGATGCCAAGATTGCAAACAGTTTGGTCCAGCCCGAGACGGGGTCCAGGGAGAGGATGGAGTTGTTAGCAAGGTTTTGAACTTTGCGGCAGGGGCCAACGCTAAGGCTTTGTTTACCAAAGTCAAAAATCTACTGGGATAGAAATTCGGCCGTGCCCATTCTTGGTACAATTCCTGTGCCTGAATGGTACACCATTCAGGAAAACCTAACCATATTTTTTTTAAAAAGATTAACCCTTGAATCACAAAGTACTTTTTGAAAAGTACTTTTACAAAGGTAATACAGTAATCATGGTGGACTTTAATCTTCATATAGACTGGGCAAATCAAATTGGCAAAGGTAGTCTGGAGGACGAGTTCATGGAATGCATTTGAGACAGTTTCCTAGAATAATACTTCATGGAACCAACTACAGAACAGGCTATTTTAGATCTTGTATTGTGTAATGAGACAGGGTTAATTAGTAATCTCATAGTAAAGTATCCACTGGGGAAGAGTGATCATAATATGATAACATTTCACATTGAGTTTGAGAGTGAAATACTGAAATATGAAATTAAAGGCTTAAACTTAAATAAAGCCAATTACATAGGTATGAGAGGCGAGTTAGCGAAGGTAGATTGGGAAATTAGATTAAAAGGTATGACAGTAGATAAGCGTGAGCAAAAGTGAGAAGTCGCACAACACCAGGTTATAGTCCAACAGTTTTAGTAGATAAGCAGTGGGAAACATTTAAAGAAATATTCCAAAATTCTCAACGAATATAAATTCCATTGAGAAATAAAAACTCCAAGGGAAAAGTGATCCATCCGTGGCAAACTAAAGAAGTTAAGGATAGTATTAGATTAAAAGAAGAGGCTTATAATGTTGTGAAGAGTAGTAAGCCTGAGGATTGGGAAAGCTTTAGAAACCAGCAAAGGATGACTATAAAATTGATAAAAAGGGAGAAAATAGAATGAAAGAGAAAACTAGCAAGAAATATAAAAACAGATTGTAAGAGCTTCTACAAGTATGTAAAAAGGAAGAGAATAGCAAAAGTAAGCGTTGGTTCCTTAGAGGCTGAGACAGGTGAAATTATAATGGGGAATAAGGAAATGCCAGAGACTTTAAACAAATATTTTGTATCTGTCTTCACAGGAGAAGGCATCAAAAGCATACCAAAAATAGTGGGGAACCAAGGCGCTAATAAGAATGAAGAACTTAAAGTAATTAATATAAGTAGAGGGAAAAGTACTTGAGAAACTAATGGGACTAAAAGCTGACAAAACCCTGGACCTGATGGCTTACATCTTAGGGTTCTAAAAGAGGTCGCTGTAGAGATCGTGGATGCATTGGTTGTGATCTTCCAAAATTCCCTAGATTCTAGAATGGTCCTGGCAGATTGGAAGGTAGCAAATGTAACCCTGCTGTTCAAGATAGGGGGAAGAGAGAAAACAAGAAACTACAGGCCAGTTAGTTTGACATCAGTCATTGGGAAAATGCTGGAATCCATTATTAAGGAAGTGGTAATGGGGCACTTAGAAAATCATAATCTGATTAGGCAGAGTCAACATGGTTTTATGAAAGGGAAATCGTGTTTGAGAAACTTATTAGAGTTTTTTGAGGATGTAACTAGCAAGGTAGATAAAGGGGAACCAATGGATGCAGTATATTTGGATTTCCAAAAGGCATTCGATAAGGTGCCACACAAAAGGTTACAATGCAAGATAAGGGCTCATGGGGTTCGGGGTAACATATTAGCATAGATAGAGGATTGGTTAACGAACAGAAAACAGAGAGTAGGGATAAACGGGCCATTTTCAGGTTGGCAGGCTGTAATTAGTGGGGTTCCGCAAGAATCAGTGCTTGGGCCTCAGCTGTTTACAATCTATATTAATGACGTAGATGAAGGGACCGAGTGCAATGTATCCAGGTTTACTGACGATACAAAGCTATTTGGGAAAGTAAGCTGTGCGGAGGACACAAAGAGGCTGCAAAGTGATATAGACAGGTTAAGTGAGTGGTCAATAAGGTGGCAGATGGAGTATAATGTGGGGAATTGTGAGGTTATTCACTTTGGTAGGAAGAATAGAAAAACGGAATATTTTTTGAGGTTCAGAGAGATTTAGGTGTCCTCGTACAGGAAACACAAAAAGTTAGCATGCAGATACAGCAAGCAATTAGGAAGGCAAATGGCATGTTGGCCTTTATTGCAAGGGTGTTGGAGTATAAGAGTAACAAAGTCTTATTACAATTGTACAGGGCTTTGGTGAGACCACACCTGAAATACTGTGCACAGTTTTGGTCTCCTTATCTGAGAAGGGACATACATGCCTTGGAGGCGGTGCAACAAAGGTTCTCTAGATTGATCCCTGGGATGAGAGGGTTGTCCTATGAGGAGACATTGAGTAGATTGGGTCTATACTCTCTGGAGTTTAGAAGAATGAGAGGTGATCTAATTGAAACATATATGATTCTGAGGGGGATTGACAGAGTAGATGCTGAGAGGTTGGTTCCCCAAGCTGGAGAGTCTAGAACTAGGGGTCATAGTCTCAGGATAAGGGGTCAACCATTTAAGACTGAGATGAGGAGGAATTTCTTCACCTCAGAGGGTTGTGAATCTTTGGAATTCTCTACCCGAAAGGGCTGTGGATGATCAGTCGTTGAGTATATTCAAGGCTGAGAGATATTTTTGGACTCTAGGGGAATCGAGGGATACATGGATCGGGCAGGATAGTGGAGTTGAGGTCGAAGATTAGCCATGATCTTATTGAATGGCGGAGCGGGCTCGAAGGGCCGTATGGCCTACTCCTGCTCCTAATTCTTATGTTCTTATGAAAGGAAAATCATCCACCATTTTATTTCCAAGTAACTACAATTTCTAAAGGCTAAAATAAGTTTTGAAATAAAACAAAAAATATCTATTTCAAAATAACTTGATTAAACTTGTCCAATGAATTGTCTTTTGTATCTTTTATAACTTTTGTTTAAAGTTTTTAGTTCAAAGACACAACTTTTCTCAAAAGCCTAGGCTTCAGTTGTATATTTCCCCCCAAAAAAACAGTAGAAGTGAGTTACCAAGTAAATCTGTGGATTCTGAGCATATGCAGTTTGCAGAAATTTCCAGAATGCATGCTGTGCATTTTAAGTATGTGAAGTTTGCAGAATTTTCTAGCATGGTTTCCTAGGTTTCTCCGAGTTTGGAGCACAAAGGTGTATCGTCCAATCTTGCTATTAGGTGAGTGTCAAGGGGTTGGGGGAGAGGAATGCGATGAGGTGATGGGCCATTGAGAAATGGATCTGTGGGATATCCTTGCCCTGCAAGATATTCCTGGAATAGTAGGTAATTTTGGCCGAGGAGAAATTGACATAGTTAAAATGACGAGACCAGTTGCGTGACACATGCGCTTGAATTTGCAACCCTCTGATTTCATGGAGCAAAGAATAGGGCTGCAACATTGAAATGGCAGTTGTGGAAGATATTGAGTAATTTGGAGGGAATGAGTGTGTCAAAGGCAGAGGAGAGGGAGCAGTTTGGCAGATCAGTAACAGCAGAGGTGTTGTGATGGGTAGAGGACTAGAGGAGAGGGAGTGGGAATTTGAGTGCATTAGTGAAGGAGCTGGAGAGGAGTTTTTCTAGGGCGCATGGCAAGAGGAGTAGAGATGGGAAAGGAAAGAAGATGTGGATGGAATGAAAGACAAGGAAATGATGGGGTGGAGTTTTTACTTCCCGACATGTTGGGAGCAGGGGATTCAGTAGTGCACGGGAAACCCGGAAGTCTGAGTTTCCCTGCATGCTGTGAAGATTTAACTCCACAGCTTGCGTCTTTCATAATTGACGGGTTCCCTGCCTGGAAGCAGCCTGATTGACAGGCTTGGCTTCCAGTCGGGTGGGGAACATTCCGGAGGAGGCAACAGGACCAGGTATGTCCAACCCCAGGAGTCCGATCCCAAGGGGGGTCCGATCCCTGACCCGGGGAGGGGGGATGGATCCCCGATACTGGGGGAGGGGGTTTGGGGAGCTTGGGAGGGCTGGGCGTTGGGAGGGTCGGGCGGAAGCACTCCTGCTCTTCCTGGCCCACAAGGATTGCTCCCGAGGCTGTCCTCGCTTCGTTGCAGCTGTCTGGTTTCCCGAGCCCAGCCAGCCACATAAAAATCTGCAAAGCAGTTTAAATCCAGGATTTCCAGCCTCATTAACTCATTTAAAATGCCATCCCGCATCCTGGGAGCGGGTTGGCTGCCCACCCCTTGTTCTGCCTCAGTAAAACCCCAAAGTCGGCGGGTTGGAGCCAGCTTCCCGACACGCTTCGTTTTTTTTCTGCCCATTTAACCCCCCCCCCCCCACTCGCTGACCCATGTTAAAACTCACCCCGATGGCTTTGTCCATGATTGAGGTCTCTGGAGCAGAGCGGCCACAAGAGATAGCAAGAACAGCTCCAAGCCAAGTATGAATGTGGAAAGTATGAAAAACTGAAAACAGAATAATTAACACTATCTGTATCAGTTCTCCTTACAGTTGTTAAACATTCTTAAATTGCTGCATTTCAGTTCTTTTTCTCCAAGACCATCACAGTTTCACTTTAGTGCTGATTCCCACGTCGGATGTTTTGCTTACAGAGAGCAGTAGTCACAGGCTTGCAGGCCTTAATTTTTCCATCCATTCCTCCATTTGTCACCAGGAGCACCTGATTGGGGAATCCACCTTCCTGACTTCCAACTTCTTAATTGACCTATGACTAAAACAAAGCCTGGGTTCTGATCAGCATCCCATCATTTATTTCAAAATTACAGCTTCTAGCCTTAAAGGGATGCACAGCTAAATTCTACTTTACCAGGTATAATATGCTCGGCTTTAGAAACTGTATGTCCTCTACCTTCACAGTGAGCAGCATCATGGAAGATCACTATTAATATATTACAAGTTTTTTGTATAGCATGCACTTCCTATAAGTGTAACACATTCTCTCACATCAGATTTATGTCACTCTTATTGATACTCAAATTTATACCTTTTAATTGCGTCTCATCGGCTAATTGCAACCACGTGATCCTGCTCCTTTTAATCCTCCTAGCCCCCAACTCCCACTAACTTCCATTGCATTTCTTCTGCTTACCTCTGATTAGCTCATTCCAAACATGTAACCCTGGTTCTCCTAGACTCGACTCCCAGTTTTACCTTAACCAACAGCCCTGCTCAACTCATCAGCTATCTTGATAATTCAATAATCTTCCTTTTATACTTTACATTTTTATTGTTGTCCTGAGCGAGGATGAGGAAAATAATGAAAATATTTGCCTAATTGCTTGCAGCCCCTCCTTCTCACTCCCTGTGGTTTTAGGCTGTTGCATCTCCCAGGTCTTTTTCTTAATTTCAAATAGCTGCTGTGTTGTTCCATTACAATAGATTTTTTTGCTGTGGAATTTTTGTTGTTGTTTATTCTCCAAGTGATCTGCTGAGGAAAAACACAATATAATCCTTAGATACTGAAAGTAATTGATTATGTAAATGCAAACATTTCTTTCCTTTTCTGTTTTATCCCGATATTTGAGCTTTCCAGTTTCAAATAAATGGTGAAAATTGAGGATATTGACATCCATCATTTGCATTACAAGTGTAGATGTAAAGGTCATGCCTGGTCGCTACCTCTGCTTTGCTTCTCAATGGGGAGTGGGAGCTGTTGCTGTGTTCCAGTATGCAAATACTTCCAATTTTTATTAAACATCAGTTCTGCTAAGGTATTGATAGAAATTCTGTTCGGTATTGCTGAGTTTCAGAGCTACTTTCCTAGTTGTGCACCATCACAAAATGCTAACACAAGTTCCCTAATAAGTTGACACATTTTTTTCCTTACACTTCGTCCATTATATAATACTTGCTGGAGCTCTCTTCATCTGTTCTTTTCTGCAGTCATGTCATTACAATCTTCAGTTGTATCCCTAAATATATGTATAACCCCCAGCGAGCTCTTCAGTAACCATGTGCAATGCCATGGGAGATTCACTAGTAAATATGAAAGGTTAAAAATGAGATGAGAAGGTGTTAAAGGATGATCTCCAATGTTATACTAATGCAAGGCCTATTAGGAATAAACGATTGGAATTAGTGGTACAAACAGCAATTTCAAATATTGGCATCACATTAAGCAGGCTATGGACACAAAATGGAGCTAAGGGGCTACAGAATGTTTCACAAAGATCAACCTCTTAAGCTAGATGGATTATAATTATGAGTATAATAATATTAACAAGCCTCAAGTGAGACTATAGCCATTTTTCCTTTTTTCCAGCAGGGTAGTAGTTATGTGGAACAGATGCCATCAAAAGCAGCAATTGTCATGCCAATCAACTTCTTTAAAAAGTAACTGGTTAAGAACGGGACTGAAAATGAGAAAGATCAGTACAGGTACACATTATTAAATACTCTGAACATTACAATTTCCTATGGTGCCTGGCCTGTGAAAATATCATCTGTGGAATCCAACTGATTAGGGTTGAATAATGAAGATTATAATTTTAGATTCATGAATTTTACTTGATTATCTTTGAAGTGGTCAGGGAGAAATTATCAGCTTTATCTTCTTGGAAGATTTACCTCTCTCGGGTGATTAGGCCCATATATTCCTCATAACAAAGTGTGAAGAAAAATTCTTCATGCATCAAATGTAATGGAAACTTTTCCTTTCAATGCAGTACTGAGGGAGTGCGGCATCATTACAGGTGTTGTATTTTGGATGAGATGCTAAACTGAGACCCCCATCTGCCTGTTCAGGTGGGTGTAAAGGTGCTATCGCACTGTTTGAAGAAGAGCATAACACCAGTGACAACACTTCAAAAAAAATAGTATTCAATTGGATGTGAAGTGTTTCAGGATGTGTTCAAGTTGTGATAAGGCACTATATAAATGTTAGTTCTTGTTTCTTATGTGTTCCAATTGTAAAATAAAACATTTAATGTTATTTCTTTGGCTCCTCAAAGAGGTAAAAGGCTGAAAGGATATTCACCAATACAAATGTGTTGTTAGAAGTTTAAGGGGGAGAAATTCAGTATCGCCCCATTTGGGGCGCAATTATCGGCCAGGCGCAAAGATTAGCGCCTGGCGCTAATTATCGCCACCGACTGCAAACTTGACTTTTAGCAACCCTGGAGGTGATTAGAGCACTAAATCAGGCGCTTCACACCTGTCTTAAGGCGCAAAGGCCGAGGAGCGAGGCGCTACCTCAGAGCGCTGGCGAAGCTCATGTAATGTCAGTCAGCAATGGAACACACACACAATGGTGCGGGCCAGTTCTTAAAGGGGATGGTTAATCTTGCTTTCATTCCACATCCTGCTCATTGCAGCCTTGAATCTCGGCCTGGAGAGACCTGCACATCAAATCTGCTGGAAAGAACAATGGAGAGTACCAGGGAAAGAGCTCAGAGTGCAGCCCCCACAGTCTCTTCTAAATCGATACAAGGAATGGCAAATCAAAATGAACCTGCAAAGTGCTGCTCAGTACCCAAAACTCCTTCACACAACGTTGAATCTCTCCAGAAGTCAGTCTCTCTCTCTCTCTCTCTCTCTCTCAGAATGCGTAGTTCAAAAATGGCACCAACAATAAAAGGCAGGAAGCGGTCACCTTTAAATAGCGCTCCCCCTTTCCCTTCATGACTGCAGAACGCTCCCCTCAACCTGTCGTTGCTAGCGTCGGGCGGTAAGGCAGGGGGCGCCACTCAATATCCGCTCCGGGGCGATACCGGGGCGTTGTGCACTCGACTGACGTCACGATCTGCCGGCGCAGGAGATCGTGGCGGTAGTGTTTAGCGCCGCCGCAAAATGTCTAGTTAATTTCGCGAGCGGCGGAAACTTTGCCGCGCCTGGGCGCTAGATGCTTTGCGCCCCATTAGCGCCCTCTTAAGGTGCTAACGGGAGGCGCAACCAACTGAATTTTTCCCCCTAAGAACTTTAAAGGCATTTGATGCCAGGCAACACACATCTCACTGGAATTTGTGCTGTGCACAAGATTTAGGGCAACAGCAGTAGGATTGGCATAATATAGCAGAGTTGATAAAGAAGACAAGCTTTTCTATTGAGCTGTGTATAGAGCTGAGTTGCCAATAATTTTCCAATGGCATATCTGCAAGCTGCAGATTCCATGCAAATCCATTAATTGGGCACAAGATGATAAAGCAGCAGATGAAATAAATGGCAGAGAGGGAGTGCATAGGAGATAGAATACATGCCACTCTACCTATCCATTATTCTAGGCTGCTAGCTCCAACACAGCTAACTCAACCCTGAGTCTGTAGGTGCTGCTCACTGTCAAGTTCACACAGGAATAATAGCCAGTTAAGTAAGTTACCCAGCATCTGGGGAACCATACCCTAGCAAGGAGTCAGTGCTTCCAGGAGAGGAGCAGAGGGAAGACAATTGGTGAGAAGGAAAACATTTTGGTGATGAAGATGGAGCTGCTGTGCACTCTGATTTGTGTCCGTCATATCACAAGAACACTATATAAATACTGATGAAGAAAGCCATTCAGCTCATCCACCGAGGTGGACCCTATAGTCTCCCCAACATGGCACCCAATTATTTCTTAAATACCCATAATTCCATTCCATGTTTCAATCAGTCTGTGTCCTAAATTTACCTTTTTACTGTTTTGAACCTAATGTGCCTTTTCCTACTCTCACTTTAGTTTAAAATAATTTTCTGGATGCACCTTTTCCATCCCACTTACCAACTTGTATGCCTCTATGAAGTCACCTCTCAGTTGCCTGCTTTAAAGGCTGAAGAGCCCAGGTTTCTCCAGTCTTTCCTCATAGCTCAATCCTCTGACTTTGGGGATCAGTTTTGTGGCTCGTCTCTGAACCACCCCCAGGGCTTGAATGTCTTCTTTGTGTCTCAGGACCAGAACTGGACATAGTATTCAAAGTGTATGACTTCTTCTGTCTTGTATGCTACAGTTTTGACTTTCACTTGTATAATTAACTCTTGTTTTCTTAGAAATTCCTATATTTTGTAAACTGTGTATTTGAGTGCTGCATTTGAAAACTAGATTTCTGCAGTTTATCTGCCTTTGATGCTATTTTCCACATTTTTCTGAACAGTGTGGAAGAACAAGTTATCAACACAGGTCAAGTGTCTCACTGATATAAGTAAAGCGCATTAGGCCTGCCCCTTTTTTGATCAATATCAACCCCATATACCCATCTTCTCACTGTATCAATCCTTTTTCTCACCAGAAACTTACTATCCACTTCAGTGGCCTTCCCTGGTAACTTATTCTTCAACTCAGTCAACATTTGGGGGAGAAAAAGTCCTGCCTGATATTTCATCCTTCCTCTTAACGTATAATTTGTGTTCTCTGCTATTAAAACCATTTGCCATGGCTTTAAGGCTATTCTGAATTATTGCAGGAACCATGTGCTTTTGTGCGTATGACTGACAGAAATTTCGTTGATTGGTTTGTCTTGCTGCCATTCACAAAATGTGCCAGGATTTTTTTGTTCGTAAGTCCCAGCCTCTCCACTGGAAAATTACTGCGAAAGAGAATACCCAGGAAAACCATTTTAGGACAATGAAGTAACTGGCATTTGTTTTTTGTTTTGTATGAAGCATCAATAACAAAGTAAGGCATTAACTCTTCAACAGTTTTGGGCTAATTTTCCTGAGGAAAAAATAATGTAGGTACTTAATTCAAGTGGTTGTTTACAGCACGTTATGCATGTGGTGAGACGGTAAACCGAGGCTCCACCTGCTCTCTCAGGTGGACGTAAAAGATCCCATGGCACTATTTCGAAGAAGAGCAGGGAAGTTAGCCCCGGTGTCCTGACCAATATTTATCCCTCAATCAACATCACTAGAAAGCAGATTATCTGGTCATTAAAACATTGCTGTTTGTGGAACTTTGCTGTGCGCAAATTGGCTGCTGTGTTTCCTACATTACAACAGTGACTACACTTCAAAAGCATTTCATTGACTGTAAAGTGCTTTGGGCCGTCCAGAGGTTGTGAAAGGTGCTATATAAATGCAAGTCTTTCTTTTTTGACAGTTTAAACAATGCTAAGTTTGAGAGTGGAATCTTATATTTTGCTGAATAAAAGCCCTAAATAAAAGATGTTTTACGATAGATTATGGGCTGAATTTTTACCTTGCCTTCGGGATGGGTGCGTGGGGGCCATGGATCACGTCGGGAACCCATATGTTGACGCGGCGAGTCTTGCAGTGGCTTTTTAACGAAGCCACTGCAATTGAATCAGACATCCGGGTTTCCCGACCAATTAACTGGAGTGGGTCCGATGACATCATGGATAACGCGACTTCAGCTGAGATAATTAAAGGAGCAATGCACAGATGACAGTTGAAGGTTGATGGAGGTGCAGAAGAGGTTGTTGGGGAAGAGAGTGGGTTGTGTTAATGGCCCTGAATTTGCGGTCAGAGATGTACCTCCGGAATACCCCTCCGACCCGCAAAATATTTTGAACTTACCTCCTGGCTCCACAGCGACGGAGATTTCGGGTCTCGGGCCTGCAGGTGTACGCCTGCGTAAAGGCCCACGGATCCCAGGGACGCAGGCAGTTCGGAAGCGTCCCTGGGATCACGTGGGCCAGGTTCTCCAATGTGAAAGGAGGATTCCATTGCAGTCATTTCTGAACGGAATTCCCTAATGACGTGCAATGGAATCCCTAAATAATCAAACAATTTAGACAACTCTAATAAATATAAATGTTCTGATTTTCATATTTAATTACATTTAATTTTAAAAGTCCCTTAATTATACCAAATATAATAAAAAAAATTTTTGTTTTTTGAAAAATAATTTTATACATTTTAATCCAGGTCAATATTTGCTTAAACTAATTTTAATTGTTTGTGCATCATTTTTTATTTTTTTATTTTTAATTTAAGATTTATATTAACCCTTACGCTGGTGAAAGCAGGATCTATGCCTGCTTTTACCAGCCATAAGAGTTTCGTGGGCAATTGCTGGGCAGTAGATGGGCAAATAGCCCAATTCTGCACCAGCGAGTGATTTCTCAGTCGGTTCGGTAGATCTGTCAAGGCCTACCTTGACAGGTAGCAAGTTCCAGATTTTTGCGCAAGCCGAAATTGCGGAGCCCAAACAGAAGGATTAGGATGGCGTTCGCTGTCACTGTAAATTCTGCCCCAACAGTAAGTTGCTTGTTGGTAAAGAAATTTATATTGCTGGATAATCAAAAATGCAGGCTCAGCGCCAAAAAGCTGCCCTGAGATTCAGTGATGCCTCCCTGGAAATCCTGCTCCAGGGAGTCCGGGCCACAGGGAGGTCCTCTTCCCTGCTGACGGGAGGAAGAGGCCAGCTGCCGAGACCAAGAAGGCATGGCTGGAGATCACAGGAGAAGTGAGCAGCAGGTGGGTGATAGCCAGGTTGTGGATCCAGTGCAGGAAGAGATTTAATGACCTCAAGAGGTCAGGAAAGGTGAGTACAATGCCACATTGCCCTACATCCTGATGTGCGTGTCACCCAACCCCCTCACTCTGCCTTCCCAAGCCTACTCCTGCACATCATTCCTCACACCAACCTACCTTGCAGGTCCACCCATCCCTTTCTGTCTATGCACTTACTCACATCCCCATCTGACTAACCACCACTGACACTCACCCTCATCCTAATGCAATCATAGAATCATAGAAATTAACTCCACAGAAGGAGGCCATTCGGCAATGTCATTCCTCTTTCTCATAGTCACCCTCTACAGATGTTGCCCATCCATCCCTTACACTCATTCCATGACTCTCGCTCAAAAGTCTCTCTCTTGTTTCGCTCCTTGCAGGAGAAGAGAGCACAGAATACCTGGGAGAGGCAGAGAACCGGAGGTGGCCCTCCAGTAACAATACCACTGACTGCAGCATTGGAGGAGGCGCTGGAGATCAGTGGAGTTGCAGAGCTGCTGGCGGTGGGAGATGGAGAGGGGGGGAACTCCCAGCTACCTGGTGACAGAATTAAATATCATACAGCCACATGGCATACAACAGTCACTCAAGGTGACTTGATGTCAGCAGCCAGTGAAATATGATCATGTGCATAATGGTAACAAAACATTCTTATCATAACAGTTCTAATTCATGTATTTACTCTCCCACAGGTTCATCAAGTGTCCCCCCCTCCCCACACTGTCCAGCCAGAGGAGGAAGACGACTCCTTGGAGTAGGCCGTGGTCTCTGAGGTTGAACCATCACACGACCCATGCACACCCAGCAGATACACACCGGTGGGTTCTGTGAGAGAGAGAATAGTGTTGTCACCTGGTGTCTCACAGATCACAAGTGAGCAAGAGCAGATGGTGGGGACAGGGACAGCAGTGGAGAGTCCTTGTCGGAGGGCGCAGATGCTCCAAGCTCTGCTGAGCTGGACGCAGATGCTGAACCTCGGGGACCGTCGACAAAGAGGATGATTCTTGAGGAGCAACAAAAAATGTGGGAGGCTCTGGCAGCTTCTCCAGCCGCGATTGTAGGGAGAATGGAGGAGTCCATCTCCAACGTGAGCAGCACCATGTTGCAGGCTATGGCTACGATGCGCTGTTCCATGGAAAGGGTAGCCACCTGCAATGGAGCATCAAATGCGCCAGTTGAATGAGTGCATGCTTGCTGTGAACAACAGCTTGCAGACTCTGATTGCAACCATATCCCAGAGTGATAAACACCTAGAGTTGGCCCTTTATTGCCCCACTGATGTGCAGCAAAGTGCTCTCCAGCTCCTTGCTAGCAGGGAAGTGCGGGTGGGCCCTGAGAGGGATGATGGTGAGAGGGGACATGGAAGTGGGGGCTCTGCTCAAAGCACTCACACTTCTCCCTTGTTGCCTCCCCCCCAGACCGAATCCCACATGCTGCCTCGTATCTCGATGACCGAGTCTGCCCCAGACAGGTGCAGGAGGAACAGTCTTTGGCGGGGCCCTCGTAGGCTCCAAAACCCAGAGGACATCTGCCAAAAGTGTCTAAGTAGTCAGAGCACGGAAGTGAGCAGCCTGCCTCTGCCTCTGTTGAAGCTACAGGGGTTTCACATCGTAGAAGTAGCAGAAGAAGAAAAAAGACATAATTGTAGGTTCACAAGGTAATGCATGTGGGTGTGTTATAAAATATTAGAGAGTTAAGTTTCTGTTGGTTATGAGCCATATAAATTTATTTCTTTGCACCACTTTCCTGTCTTGTCCGTTTTTGCCTGCTACCTGGAAAGTAGCCTGTCACTTGGAGTGAATGGTAAGACATTACTTAACTTTGAGCCATGGGTGTGTGTGTGACAGGAATGGTACGGTCATTTTAGGACTGCTTTGTGGTGTTGGTGGGGGCGGGGGTGAAAGTTGGTTCAGCATCTGGGAGCCATTTGGGTGCACTAGTGCAACTTAAATAAATCGGGCCATTATGAGGCATCCCGGGCAGCAATGTGCGCTGCTGCTGGTTCTATGTCCACTTCAGGTTCCTCCTCCTCCTCGTGTTCCTCCTCCTTCTCCTTCGAAGAGGCTCTGTGCCTTGCTCCTCCTGCAGCTCTAATCCTTGCTGCTGTGCTCTGTTGTGCAGAGCACAGCATACGATGATCATTCTGGAGACTCTGGCTGGTGCGTATTGAAGGGTTCCTCCAGTTCTGTCCAGGCATCTGAAGCGCTTCTTCAGCATCCCGATTGCTTGCTCTATTACACATCTCATCGTCATCTGGCTTTGATTGTAGCACTCTTTGGCCTCATTGCTTGGCCTCCTCAAGGGTGTCATCAGCCACATCTTCAGTGGATAGCCCTTGTCTCCAAGCACAGCCGGTAAGTCTGGTCAGAGGTGTGAAGAGCTGAGGGATGGTGGACTGGTGCAGGACAAAAGAGTCATGACAGCTCCCTGGGAATATGGCACACACATGCATAATCTTTTTGTGGTTACAGACCAGCTGCACATTGAGGGAGTGGAAGCTCTTGCAGTTTACAAACACTCCTGGGTGATCTGGGGGTGCCTTGATGGGCACATGTGTGCAGTCGATGATACCCTGCACCTGTGGGAAGCCAGCCAGAGCCACAAAGCCAAGCG
The DNA here is from genome assembly GCA_030390025.1 of Squalus acanthias. Taxonomy (NCBI): domain Eukaryota; kingdom Metazoa; phylum Chordata; class Chondrichthyes; order Squaliformes; family Squalidae; genus Squalus; species Squalus acanthias. Next base: position 140,123,635 of record CM059426.1, on the reverse strand, counting down.
CCTGCTCAGTCTGACTGGCTTAATCAGTGGCAAAATGTACATAAGTGCCTGACTTGTCAAACATAGCATTATTACCTGGGTTTGTGCATTTGCGGGCAGCCGACTGCAAGATCCTGCAAATGTCTCCTGCAGATCCCTGGAAGGAGCCTGAGGCGAAGAAGTTGAGGGTGGTATGACTTTGACAGCCACTAGTACGGCATGTCCACCAGGTCCACTTGGGAGCAGGTCTTCTTCTAGCAGGCTACAAATGTCTGCCACGACCTGAAGCGATTGCCTGAGCCTCCTGAGACACTGGTGTTCAGTCATGTGCAGAAGCTGATCCTCTGCTATATACCATATGTTGAGGGTCTTGCCTCTTGTGAGGTGCACCCTGTGCTCATTCCCCTCTCTCCTGTGGAGCAGCAGGTCAGTGAGGAGAAGGCTGCTGCTGGGGCTCATCTCTGTCTGAATCTGAGGTCCAAGGTGAAACAGCATAAGCGGCACCATGCTGATCTGATAGATGCCAGGTAAAGTGGAGATCAGAGGCACAATCCTCCAATGTAGTGAGAGTCACTTCCGAAGTTGTAGAAATCACCTGCAAACTCCTGAAAGCAAACTCTCAGCACAAATGGTGTCGGCAAGAGCCTTTCCCTTAGGCAAGGAAGCAGGTGTGAGTATTTATGTCTTTTTTACTGTCAGTTGTTCAAATCCCACAATGGCCGCTCTGCTCTCACCTTGTTTTCATTGGCGAGGTTCAGCAAGCCCGTGAATCCCGTGGACAGCCAGTAAAAGCTGCAACATGAGGTTAAAAAGACTGTTAATAGCCTCTTAACCAGCTCTCAACTACTTTAATTCGCTCACCCGCTTCTCTCGAGCAGGTCTCTGGCGCGCTGACTAACGTGTCTGAGTTAAAGGCTGAAGCCGGCTTCCTGACGCGCTGTCAATTTCGGTGCTTTTAACTGCCCACCCGCTCACAAACCCGCACTCTCTTCAAAGTAAAAATTCAGCCATATGTTTAAGTATTCCAAGTGCTGTTGCAAAGCTATTGGCAAGGAAGGAAAGATGAAAATAAGAAAGATTAAAATTTTATGTATTTCTTGGCCTTTGCTGCAAAAAGCCACACTGTAAACCGATGGACAGTGAAGAACCAGTTTCCCATATTATATGCAAAGATTTTTTTCTGTAACTGGTGTTTATTTATCAATTTGCGGTGGGTAAGGAAAATACTGTGGACCCAAGGTTCAAGGCCAAGGTGGAATCCCAGGGTAACTCCTAGACAGGGGTCGGAAAGTGGAGGAAACCCGTTTCTGCTAGAATAGCCATTTTCCAGAAAAGACCCCAGAACTGTTGCAGCAACAGGTAGTCAGTCCCAGAAGAGATTGATTACCTGAAAACGGTGCCCTATTAGCTCCTTGAGGAGCTGAAGACTCCCGTGTCTCCTTTTTCATTGGGCGGTCCCAGGGCCTCTTCGATTCTAATGGGGTGGCATGATGCAGCTCCGACATTCCAGCCGGCTTATCGGGGTGGGCGCTTACTGAAGTGATGTACCTGCTTGGCGCATTCTAATGACTCCGCCCTTGGAATTTGCCATAGGAATAGAGTGAATACTGCAACTCTCTCTTTCTCGTGCTCTCTATCTCTCTCATTCTCTCTCTCTTGCACGCTGTCTCACAGAATTAATCCACAGCAGCTGGAAATCACTCATATCAAGCTCCAGGCTCCAAATAAAAGGGCAGGTCTTGTGAGACAAAGTTCTTGCACGCTTTTCAAATGTTAAACATTTTAATGGGGTACGTGTAGTGATTATTTTCAGAATTGTGTAATACTTTGTGTTTATATGTTATAAATGTTACTTTCAGTGGTATACACTGACCTAAATGTAGGAAAAAAATGACAGCTGAAAACAATGTAAGTTATTTGACTGGTTCGGGTTGATATTACCGGGATGGTAAGGTAAGTCCTACCAACTCTGATGATCCGCCCGCTGTAACTTTCACAGGAGCCTATTGCTGGGTAGCTGAAGCGCCGCTTGGAAAAGAGCGTAGGCATCTTTCCCATGCAAATCGTGGTCTTAATGACATAGCTAAGACCCCAAGGGACACCTGGGCAGAGCTTGCGATGCGAACGCTGCGCCCATGTGAACTGGCGTTCCAATCAGAAAAATGGCCAGAAAAATTTTAGAACTTGCTTTTTTTTTTATTGTTGAGCTGGAAGGAGCAGGAGTTCTCCTCCTGGCTCCACAAAAATAGTGCCGCCCGCTCCATGCACCTACCTGTGGGTTTCTGCCACCCCAGTATACATCCCGCTCGATATTCCTTTTCATTTATGTCGGGCATCATGTTTCAGTTGTTTTCCTTTTCTTCAATTTGTGAGAGAAATTAGCAAGAAACAGCAGATGTGCAAAATTAATATAATAGGCTTGCTTTTCAGCTGTTACGAAAATGATACTTTTGAATTTATTGCAAGAGCAAAGTTATTTTATAGAGCAGAATTAAAGAGGGTTTATTCTACTGAATTGTACTATAATCCTAAATGTTACAAAAATAATGGTACTATTATTTGTGCCCCTCAATGATTCTTTAATATCATATATAATACTTTAGAAGTGCTGGTTAGAGCTAACCTAAGAGCACCCATTTTGTATCGCACTTGGCATTGGGACATTCCACTCTGGTGACATTGTGAATAGGGTCAAGGTGCTGAGGAATCAATTTTCCCAACATGCTCCAAAAGTGTACATGAGTTCAAGATTTGATGAATTGAAATAAATAATGCAATAAATGTTGAATACGTTTTGCATTTGGACCACAGAGGATTAAATAATGTTAAGGTTGTTTGTAGGAGGACTTGTCTGTTATGCTTTTTCATTTCAAGTGCTAGTGTTACAGCTGATTTCAAGAGTCCTGAATTTCCATGGGGGTTCTCCTGATCTCCTGCCATAACTTCAATGGGAGATCGCTGGAACCCCTGGAGAAACGGCGTAAAGGGTCGTTTATGTAATTTCTCTGGAGATTCTACCAATCTCGCACCGGCTACTGCAGAAGATCAGGAGAACCCCGTGGAAATTCAGGGCCAAGTTACTGAGCAAAAGTTGGTGCAAGGAATAGCATTACAGGTTGAAAATATATCGGTGAATTGCAATGACCTCCGTCTGATGCTGACTTTGTATTGCTTGGGTATTTGCAGCTCACAATTTGCAGCTCTTAATGCCTTTTTTTTGTTGTTGAAACAAAAGATGTTTTGTCCGAATGCATTACTTCTGAAACGCGTGCTCGCACTGCTATGTCTAATGGAAGATCCTTTTATTAGGATTTTACTGTTACTTTTGTCCTAAAGCTCATATTTTTACAGATCTCACAGCTTTTTTCCTTGAACATTGAGCCAGATGTCTGATTTATTCAAAATGATGTATTAAATGGGTTCAGTAATTGTATCACTGAATAATTGCATTATCACCTTCTGTTTTGTATTAAATGTACAAATCTGATCTAATCCTGCAAATTTACCAATGTTACTTGTTGCTATGTATGGATTTCCAGTCTTCATTGACTTATTGTAGGTCAGACTAATGAGGTAATCTTGAAATACTGGCAACAAGAAAATCCTTGCTCTGCACAATGTTACCTACTGATTTAAGAATACTGTCATAGATTTGTTTTAGCTACTACTCAGGCCTTAGAAAGAAAAAATTGAGAAAAGGAGTGTGGTCTACCTCAATGACACTAAAACTGAGATAATCCCTGTGTAAGAAGTAAGTAAGTATGGTCTGCCTAATCCAGTCCCAGTGTGAAACTGTTGACATTTGTTCTTTTTTTCATCATTATGTGACTGGGCCTGTTTTGTGCTGGATTAAGCACAAATCTCCAATGCAGCACATTTGGCATGTTAGTAGTAGTTTAACTTCATTAATAATGGATGAAGAGAATGAAATCTATGAAAGGGAAGAAATAAAAAAGTAATTTTTTTCTTGAATTTCTGTTAGCTAATTCTTTGTCGCCCAAAACAGAACCTTTTTCCCTTCTGGGTAATATTCTTCACAAACCAATCTAAATTGTGCTGTTTTAAAAACGGGGCTGAAAGCCCCAGCTGAAATCCATTGATTATCGGCACTAGTTATGTGCTGTGAAGTAAGATTTTATTGATTGCAGATGCCTGTGATACTTTTTTTTTCTCTCTTAGACTATGCCTTGACAATCTACTTCATCCAATATAGTTAGAAACAGCTGGAGGGTACTTTGATAGGACTGAAGTTTGTGTACGTAGCTGCCTTCCATAACAGCGATCGATTGCAGGTCTACTAATCTCAGGCGAGACCCTTAGCTGTGGTCACTTATAAGTACTTTTGTGTTATTCACTCTTGTTGCATTTGTTCTGGCAAAGCAACAGCTGGGAAGACTTTTTCAACAAAGATGAGTGTTAGATAATCCTGATGAGATGCATGTCTAATATCTTTTGTAATTATGTCACATTCAGCAATACTGGAATAATTCAAAATGGAAAGACTGGCTTTGATCTTTTCCCTAAACCTCTCCCTAAGGACTGGTCATCTAAGAGACCTAATATATATTTCTGTGCCCCGACTTAATGCATATTTCTTTACCATTGTTGGTCTTTTAAAGCACTGCCTATGGCTGGCACAAGCTGTAACTTGTTAGTAAAAATAGTTTGCAGGAAATGAAGCTAATTGTTATAATTTGGCATATATTGCAGAATATTTAATACCAGTGCAACCCAGTACCATGTCTCTTTATAGCACCATTTAGAACAATTGAATATGAATTGCAATCAAAGGACCCCTTTTTATTTTGTTAAAAAAATTATTACATTCTGGCTGAAAAGAGGTATCCTTCCTTATTGCAGGTCATTTTCTATTGGAGTTTCCCCAAAGGTGAAACATTCCCAGTGGCACTTTAGACATCAGTTTGTTTTTCAGTATGTGGGTGCTAACTTAATATGACAGGAAGAGATAAATATTTTGTCAATGGTGTGTTGTTTCTACAAACCCAGATTTTCTAAGCAAACACATAAATATTTTGGCCTTGGGGATGTTTTGTTGTCCATAATGAATTCAGTTTTAATTCTGACTGTTTTCCCAGCTGCTTCCTTATTAAATACTGCACTTGGTACCTTTGGCTCGTTTTTTTCTGAACCTTGCCAGACCAGTGTTGTTTTCCAGTAGCGTATACAGGTCCCCAGAGTGAAGGTCAGCACAGCTTATTTGGGTGGTGGGGGTGGGGTAGTGTTACCACATCGCTGTGTGGGGAGGTAGAGAAAGGACTTTTTTTTCCACTTTTGTTTGTTTCAGGGCTCATTCATGGGATATGCCCGTCGGTAAATGAGTTAAACAATTTGATAGGTTTATTTGGCATGAGCAAGTGTGGATACCATGTGACCTTTACATCCACCATTGGGAATGAATACATCCAAGAAAAGTTTAGCCCTGGCAGTAGATTTACTGAATATTAGTAATGTTTGACTTCTCTGCTATAAACAAATAGATAAATTCTTGAGGGATATGGAGTCAGTTTTACCAACCTGATAGTTTGGCCAAATATATAGTTGGTCTTTTTATTAAAGAAAGTGTAATAAGTACATGAAATACATCTAAAGTGATAACTGCTAAAGTATTCTAGGTTACCAGCTATATCTACACGAACATTAATTATGCAAAAACATTGTTTCTTAGCACACAGGACATGAACCTCTGAAGGGAGGCTTGGCAAAAAACATTGGGAATCACTGACCTAGAACATACTTGGTTGACCAGAAACAGTGGCACCAAACATTTAAATCTGCTGAAAGAGGTAATATTACAAGTTTGTTTTCCTAGCCACTAGGCTCCCTGCCACCTGCACAGACTCATAAAATTTCCCCTAAACACGTTCATGAAGCTTCCTCAGTCAGAATGGGCTCCCGGGCTGACCTGAAGTCCTGAGCTCAATTGTTTCCTGTGATGCCTCAAGGGGATGCTCCTTATTGGGAATGTCAGGGAGGGAGGAAAACTCAACAGTTACCTTGTAGGTAATTGACTTAAAAAAAAATATATTCACAGATTTCACACATCGTTTTGAGAGGATTTCCCTGTAAAGATACTGTGCATAAACTTATTCTTAGGATGAAGTAGCACATCAACCACTGTACCCCTGTATGATGTCCAACATTTCCTCCCAGAATGCGTGGTACTGAGGATATCTGCAGCAGTTACATGCATCATATTGGCTGAAGCGTTGGCCTAGTGTGACAACCATGCACTGTGATATTGCAAAATATTTCATAGTGCACTTAAATAGATATGCATATGTTTGAACCCAGTTTGAAGTGTCCAACATTTGACGTGTGATAAGTTTTACTTTCTATGTGGCTAGGACTATGGTGAGGGAGATGATGGATACCACTTGTGCATTCTGGCACATATGCCATTTTAGCTCTTGGTTCCATGGAGGATACTTCCATAGAAAAGATTGCTTGCCACTATACAACTTTACACTCAAAGGTCTGCCCTCACCTGAACTTCATTCAACATCTTCATCAGTGGTGCTAATACTCATTAACAATAGAAGTGGTTCAGTAGTTGTGCTCAATAAAAAGAGCTTGCATTTATATAGTGCCTTTCATGACCTTTAGGACATCCCAAAGTGCTTTACAGCCAATTAAGTACTTTTGAAGTGTAGGCACTGTTGTAATGTAGGAAACGCAACAGCCAATTTGCACACAGCAAGGTCCTACAAACAGCAATGAGATAATGACCAGATAATCAGTAATAGTTTCTGTTCTGTCAAATCTGTCCTGTTTGTACCATGGGTCAATTTGTCAATGACCCAGCAACTGCTTATGTGTGAGATTCATGTTTTTTGCAAATTCACAAATGCAACTTCAATACTGCAAATTATTGGTCTGCGCAGTTGAGCTAACAGTTCAGCCCACCCACAGCCAAATGGTACACCCAATGAACATGCTGCTTGCACATGCTGTTTATATTTGCTGCTGGAGACAGTTTCACTTGCAGGCGGCAACTGAAAACTGCATTCCAGGAAAGTTTCACTGCCTCTGAGAGCAAGAGTGTCAGGTCATTTATGATACAAGGTTGTTACTGGCAGTGCTTTTGCCATTAGAGGCATCACTGTGGTATAAAGGGGGCTTAGGAATAATGTCGCCAAAAGGTTCTGATGCTGTAAACTGCAATTTTTTTTCAAACAGTTGACCTCTAGGATGGGATTACTGTCAGACATTCGCTGCCAGACTTCCAGTAAACCTGCACTTTTTACATTATCGCAAGTAATTCTTTTTATTGACCATTACTGCTTGTTCTTTTACACCAGTTCAGGTCACGATGCAGGACCCCACAAAAAATTGGCTCCTGATTTAGGGGCCCTGCATTTCCTCGGGGTTTTTGGTATATATCAATAAAACACCTGAAGTGTAGCAGAAATGTCTACCATTTGTACGAGTTGTTTTTTGGAGATCACAAAGGAAACTTTTTTCCCCTGGAGTCTTTGGGATCCCATTTGCAGGTCTTGTTTCCTTTGCTGGCATGAGCGCAGCAGGTGGCTACTTTCTCTCTTCTGTGCAAACCAAAGTCGAGATATTGGGGGTGAATTTCTGCTCTGATTCTCCCGCTCGTCTGCCGTAACTTTGGCGAATGAGCCTGCAGAAACTCCGGAAAAATGGCGTAAATGTTTATGTCCTTTTCCAGGATTTTCGTGACTCTTCTGCCGAAGTTAGGGCAGATGATTGGAGAACCCCTGTGGAAATTCACCCCAGCTCAAAATAATTTTCAGAAGCTGCACCTAGTTATTGCCCAATTTTGCTCTGTTTCTGTTTTTTTTTTAACAAATGGAAACAGAAAGCACAGGTAAAACCAAGATTTTGGTACAACTAAAAATGATAAACACCATAACCCTATTTACACAAGAAGGAAAGGTTTCCGCAGTACTGCACTAGTCTGTGAGCTAGTTTATGGATCAAATCCTGGAGTGCAGCTTTGAACCCTTTGTGACTTGGAGACAAGAGTGCTGGCAACTGAGCAAAGTGGGCAAAACAGTTTTAAAAAATGTCTACTGTTTTAAAAAGTCAATGTAATTTCATTATCTGTGTTGAATGTATTAACTATTTAGGGAAAAAAATGACACATTAGAGGTGATTCCACAATCCAGCATTCAATGCAGGGAACAATGCTCACAGTGAGGACTGGAATGTAGAATCACCCTGATTGAAAATTCCAGGCATGGTGAATGGCTGCCTTCAGACTACTTTTTTTTAACCAAATAAAGCTACCTGGATTGATTGATATTGAATGGGGTAGGTTTCATTTCCAATTACTTTAACCATAGTTGATTAAGAGCAGGATTCAGTTGTTCCTCACCAAGACCCATCTCCTTCTACCCCCTTTAATATCGCCCATCTGCATCCCTGCCTCAGCCCATCTGCTGCTCCTCCAGACTCGACTATTTCAATGCTCTCCTGGTCGGCTTCCCATTATCCACCCTCCATAAACTTGAGCTCATCTAAAATTCTGTTGCCTGTATCCTAACTTGCACCAAGCCCCATTCACCTATCAATCCTATCTTCACTGACCTTCATTGGCTCCCAGTTCCTGAACGCCTCAATTTTAAAATTTTCATCATCATGTTAAAATCCATCCATGGCCTCACCCCTCCTTATCTCTGTAACCTCCTCCAGCCCTACCATCCTGCGAGAACTCTGTGTTCTTCCAATTCTAGCCTCTTGTGCATCCCCAACTACCTTTGCCCCACCATTGGCGGCTGACTTCAGCTGTCTAGGCCCTAAGCTCTGGAATTCCCTCCCTAAACCTCTCTGTCTCTCCAAACCTCTCTCCTACTTTAAAACACTCCTTAAAACCTACCTTTTTGACCAAGCATTTGGTCACCTGTCCTAATGTCTCCTTCTTTGGCTCAGTGTCAATTCTTTTGTCTAATTATGTTCCTGTGAAGCACCTTGGGACGTTTTGCTACATTAATGGTGCTATATAAATGCAAGTTGTTGTTTATAAAATAAAATTAAAAATATTCTATAGCATATTGTGCCCTGCAATTCAAAACAATTATTTTCAGTACCTTGTTCCAACAAAAAGCAAGATCTTATTGATACCTGTTTGTAGTAGTTCAGTATTGCAAGTGATCTCTTGGCTACTAAGAGACAAAGGTATCAAAACATAATTGATGGTAGAGTCACATGCCATAGATGTAATCATAATTTAAAAGTTTCCATTACAGGAGATGAAGTTTGGTTGTGCAACTGAAACCGGCTGCCTAGCGAGCGGCACAATGTCACTGCTTTATCACTGTTTGTCATGTTATAATTGTAAAGAACAAAAATAGGATATGCCTATTGTCACTGAAATAAAGGTCAGGAAATGTTTCTGGTGATGTTCCTAGTTGTATCCTCAATAGAAGGGAAAGTATTGTCAAAATTGCAGTGGTTCTGGCAAATTACATTTATTAAGTGTATGTAAATCACCTTCGCAAAGGAGAATGTATAGTACCGTAGCACAGTGCTCTGCCACAATTAGTAACACTGTTTTATTGTCCCAGGTCTTAACAGCAATTATACGTTTCTGGCCACAAACTATTTTTTCATCTGAATCCTCCACATACATAAGTTTCCTATTCACTGGCCTGTTGCATTATATATTAAATAAGCTAGTGAAGAAAGGTTTTGAATACCAAGCTTAATGCTCTAAGTGTGTGTCCAGTCCATCATCTTCAGACCATATAAAAGAGAACCATACTTTACCACACTCTTGTATCTGCAGTAATGTATTCCACCTTGAACTTGGATACTTGAGGTTTGCAGTTTTGCTTGGTTTGTAACTCAAAGACTGTATAATGATGCCGGAGAAACATTATTCAATATTGAATAATATTGCAGGATACTTTTAAGATATTTAATCCAGTAGGCCTGAACTTTCAACTAAACAATTGACAACCTAGATAGCCATGATCCCTGTGGTGACAAGTGTGTATTGCATTTTTAGAAAAATACATAATGGGCCAAAAATTGCGGTCGATGGCGTAGCTCCAGAGTACGCCGCCGACCTGCAAAAAGACTACGTGCTTATCTCGTGCGAGCCCCGGAACGGAGACTTCCTCTTCAGCACAGTGTATAACGTCAGGAAGGCCAGGAGCGCAGCGTACAGCCTATGCGTAAGGGAAGACACGCCCACAAAAGCTGTCAAAACGAAGCCATGCCCACAGAAATTTCTCAGTCTTTTTCATTGAAATTACCTTTTAAAACCTTCTAAAACCTTTTAATTAAACTGATACTTCGACTTCTTTCATATATCAGCATTTTGTTTTATTTTTTTCACCCACACTCACAATTTATTAGTCTCTATGTATACAACTTCCTGTTTTGATATTCAGTAAAGGTCTAACAATGTTTTATATCTTCTACAAGTACATAAGAAATAAGAGCAGAAGTAGGCCATACGGCCCCTCGAGCCTGCTCCGCCATTCAATAAGATCATGGCTGATCATCGACCTCAACTCCACTTTCCTGCCCGATCGCCGTATCCCTTGATTCCCCTAGAGTCCAAAAATCAATCGATCTCAGCCTTGAATATACTCAACGACTCAGCATCCACAGCCCTCTGGGGCAGAGAATTCCAAAGATTCACAGCCCTCTGAGTGAAGAAATTCCTCCTCATCTCGGTCTTAAATGGCCTACCCCTTATCCTGAGACTATGCCCCCTAGTTCTAGACACTCCAGCCAGGGAAAACAACCTCTCAGCATCTACCCTGTCAATCCCCTTCAGAATCTTGTATGTTTCAATGAGATCACCTCTCATTCTTCTAAACTCCAGAGAGTATAGGCCCATTCTACACAATCTCTCATCATAGGACAGCCCTCTCATCCCAGGAATCAATCTAGTGAACCTTCATTGCACCGCCGCCAAGGCAAGTAATGTTGCTGAACTTCAGAAAAAGATTTCCAGCCATATATTCAATTTTAATTTTCAGGAATAAAATATATTAATCAGACCTCATTTAGACTGGTAATAGATAAATCTATTTTCCTTGTTATAGATGCATTATATAGTTTGTTATGTTGTTCATTTTTGAGTTGAAAGGCCAGAATTGGTCACCTAAAAGAAAAAGCTTTATTCATCACATAGAACCCTCACAGGATAAATGAGATATTTTCCTCTCTATATCCATAAAATCAATTCAAACAGCTTGGCAATCAGTTCCTGTTAAGTGAGTAGTCTGTTTTCTCTTACTTATGCATTGACAGTGTGTTTTAACATGTATACATTGTCGTTAGCGATCATTTGATTTCCACAAGTACAGCAAAGATAGTTTTGATACAAGTTTAATAACAGAGAACTTCAGAATTGTTATATAATTTGTTCGGGCTATACCCTATCATACTGCAGCAAAAGACAAGGGCCGAACATATTGCAAGTTTAATTAACAGGTTTCTCTTTACAAAGCTATATTTGCCAATATTTCTTATGAAAATATAAGTAAATGACCAAAATATATATACTCCTAAAAATGCAAAGTGGTGATTTTTCAACTGCAGACCTTCTTTTACGATGTGAAACAGGCTCCTATGCTTGCTTTCAGTAACCGTAAGAGTTTCATCTGTAATTGCTGGGCAGTTAGTGGGCAAATAGCTCAACTCTGCGCCAGCAATTGTGAGTTCCTCGGCGGTGCGGATCATCTGTCAAGGCGTACTTTGGTAGATCGCAAGTTTGGGATTCGGCGCAAGCGCATGCAGAAATCACGAACTTGCGGTGTATTTCAAAGGCGGTATGATGGCGTACTCTCATGCCCACCGTAAAATCCGGGCCATTACGATTTGTGTTGACAGAATTATATTCAATGACAAAGTTAAATTCAACAGAAACAATCAGTGGGATCAACCATTTAATATTAACTTTGAAAAACAGTTCTAATGATATGGACTAGTTCACTACTATCGTTTTTGTTGAGAAATGAAATTGATTTCTGTAATGTCAATATTCTCTGTAATTATAGAGGATAAAACCTTAGCTCTGAAGGGCAGTTTTTCCTCTGCAATTAACATGTAAATAGAACTTGCATTAAAATGTGCTTTCTCCCAAGTGGTGCTGTTCCCTTTTGAATTTTGTTTCTGTTCTATACATTCCTAATGTTTCAGTAGCATATGAGGGTTTTAATATTATGACCCATGTGGTACCCTACTTGACAGTCTGACTACATTGTATTATATCAGAGATTACATGGAATACATATTTCTGGAAACATTAATGTGAAAGCTTTACATGTTTTAATAGCCAGCAGGAGGTTAATTAATTTGCAGATATCAACATCAGATGTGTTTAGATGGCTGCAGATATACTTCGTTTGAGCAGTGCAGTGCCTTTATCAACCTGAACTGTGATTTTGCTAATACACTGAAGAAATTAGTATTTTCATGCATCTTTATCAGAATTTGAATTGTGACTTGCATGTGGATATATACTGCAAACAAAATGTAAGGACATTCACAGCAATCTATCCAGTGCCTCCCAGATTTGTGTTGCAGTCTGGTTAGACAAAGTTAATACCAGCTTTGTGATTCATCTACCAATTTGGAATATTTAACTTTTGTTTCAATGACTTGAGAAAGTACCATTGTAATAGCCACTATTGGAAGTGATTTTATATAGATTATTGAAATGTGGAAGATGTGGGGTATTGTTAACATTAAGATTTTCTTGTCCTGCCAGTCACATCTGTTCTGAAGTTTCTGCATCAATACTGCATGAAACAAGCGTGTTTCTTCACGTGAGGGAGAAAATGTAATACCTGGGCTGTGCAAGGAAAGATTGAGGGGAGCTGATTATGTTGCACCAATGATGGTCCAGATCAGCTTGATGCAGTGTGTACATTATTTCTTTCTTCTCATGGAGAACACTGACTCTTACTAATGTACAGTTCCCTGGATAATAGAAGCCCTCTGGCAATTTGTCCAAGTGGCCATTCTTTGTGTGTTAGCCGAGACATTGAGCGTTGGTAAATTATTTGACTATGTGGAGTATTGCAGTCAAACCTGATCCTGTCCTCATCGACGTCTACACATGCACTTTCTGATAGGAGTCATTGAATAGCAATCAGGAGCAAGAATCTCAGCTGATTATCCCCACCCGCCCTAGTCCACAGCACCCCAGCTGAAATTGGCTAACTCAGCAGGAAACTGAAATTTAACCTGGGATCATTTTGGCTCCGTACCACACTATTTACCCACCATGGTATTGGGGAAGCTTGGTATGTGCATTGATACATTACAGTATTCACAGTGATAGGTTGAAATTATATTGCTACTTCTGAAAGGTGCAATTAGCTGATTCATAATAATGTTGTCACTGCTGTCAGCATGGGAGGTAACAAACACTGCGGAGTACTGTGGCAGCATAGTAAAACCAAATGAAACCAATTAAGAAGCTCCAGTGTGGTAACAACAACCTCACAGTTGGAATGCAAACAGTGGATTTCTAAGGGGAGTTTAACTCCAGATGGCTATTTTCCACCGGGAAGAATTAATTGCAACATACAAAACAATTTTGCTTAACATTTGTAACACTGGAAATGCATTCAATACTGAAGAATGTTAAATGCAATGAACTTAATGTTTTGTTTCATTTTGCTATTACAGTTCGGAAGAAGCTTTGATCAAATTTCTTGTTATAATTTTATTGAAGGAAGGTGCCAAGGATAGCCTTCAGATGCCATCTGTTGTAAAACGCTGACATTAGCCACATCATGAAGTATAAAATGACTGCAGCCTTTGGAGGACATACAACATGGACCGCTTAATGAATATATAACATTTTCGTGTAACTGTAACATCTCACTTTAATCAAATAAAATCAGTGGTACAGCTAAACTGTAATACAGTACTCCCCTCAGTCCTTTCTAAAATGTTTAACCTTTTCAAGCATGAGCAATTCCAAATGCGTCTTTTCATTCATCAGCTGATACTTTCAGATGACTGACAGCTAAATCTGTTACAAATTAGGAAGGATCAAACGATTCAGATTTGACGGGCCCCTTTAGAGGGCATTTATTGTCTGCCTTTTTTTCCCGCTCTCCAAACTGGTATTGCATTTACTAAACTTGCACACCATTTTTAATTTACTATTTTCACTAGATATTTTATTTCTTTGAAATGTTTTTACATGCTATGAAAATACTATGGACCTATGTTAGCAACACGCTAGGCAAATATTAAGTTATAATCAGGACTGTATAGTTGCTAAGCTGATGATGTAATAGGTCATCTCCTCTTACAAAGACAAAAAGGACATTTTGTATCTTTTTCAGTTCATAAATACAAGAGTCAGAGATGGTGCCACTGATTGCAAGTGGAATACTAACAGAAGAGTTCTGATAATAGTTTGTGAAGATTAAGAACACAGATCTAAATGGCCAACATGCTAGGTGGCTGAATGGAATTTTCTTGTTCTTTCTGCTTTTCATTCCCCCACCCCACCACAATTTTCTCCCTTTTAAAGGTGCAAATTCTTCTTTGTACAATATCTGATTTCCTGATTGTCTGCATCCTCTGGTATGTTGCCCAAATGGTCATTCTACATGTGTGAGTGACAAGTAGGCTATTTGATTGTGGAGGGCGTCACGGTCAAAATTGATCCTTTCCTCACCCAACATCCAAACGTGCTTTTCCCAGCAGGGGTCAGTAGATAGCAAATAGAAGTAGGAAATCTGGGTGATTTTCCCCTTCTACCACCTGTCACTGCTGTGATCGGTGAACTCACCATAGGGTAGGAGTCAAATCTGGGACGTACGGCTCATTACCACACTGCCTTTACCACTGTGCAAATAAGGGGAGTGGACATCTTTTATTTATAACTATGTCTTACTAAAAGTCTTACATCTATGCACTTCCTGTCCACAAGACCTCCGTTTCTGTTGCCATTTTTTGTCATACTTTTCCATTAACTTTTTCCCCATTATATGTTTCAAGATCCACATTTATAATGGAAAGTGCCTCTGTAAACTTGTCACTGCAATTACATCCTCCTGTCAGTGGTGGTGCTGCAGCAATTCAATTTTGCATCTCCCCGCTCCTCAGCCCATACTGCAAAGGAACTTGTGTTGCAACCTACTCTACAATCCTGATTTTAACCCCTCACACCTGACATGAACAAGGGGGCCAGAGTACTTGCCCCCCATTTGTGCTGCACTCCTACTGACTGATATTTGAGGTGCAAACAGGCGAGGGCCTCAAACGTTCAAAATTTGGAGTCTGATGACATCATTCAGACCAAAACTCAAATTTAACCACGGGTCACGAGACTGTCGCTGAGTGCCGAATGCGCTTGGGAAAGCTGGTGGCAGATGGATCCAGAGCAAGAACAGCTCCAAACAGGTAAGTTTAAATTTTTGTTTTATTGGTTCCTTCTGGGCCAGATGGAGCAGGCATACATGCAGAGCTGCATTTTTTTTTTGATGGGGAAGTGGCACAAGTAGCAACCGCTCGATGTAAATGAGACCCGAGGCCCAATATTAGGGGCGTCTCGGGCATTACCGTTCAGTGGCAGGAATTCCTGCGCCCAATAATGAGCGCGTCTGAATTTTTAGGCCTATAACCTTAAAAGTTACATCTACACTTTAGCAGAAGAAGAATATATTGTATTTTACACAGTCTAACGTTCCTCCCTTTAATAAAAAATGAGCATCCACTGCCTTCCAATGAGCAGTGCCACTGAGAATTTGCTTGTATTATATCTTGTCTGTCACACTTAATCACAAGCAAATAAAACCAAAAAAATAACTGCCACATTTAACCTGACTGGTGAAATTATGTACAGTTAATATTATTTATTTGCTCAAATTATATATTCAAAAGACAGCAAGAATGCTGATTAATTGCCTGATTTGAAAATTTTCTAATTTTGATTCAGTCAAATTATTTTTTTGTTCAGAAAGAAGGTGAACCAACCAAATTGCTTGAAACACTTTGGGAAAGAAAAATAATCGTCCATTTTTACATCTACTGTGCTGACTTTAGCCAGATTTTAAAAAAAAAATCCAATTGGTAACAAAATTAACATTGAAGCATAACAAAAATACAAACTATATTCTAACACCCATAAAATTGGCCTAATCCTATCAGAAAGGCATCTATTAATTTATGCCCTCTGAGATCTAACCTCTATCAGGGTTATGGGGCTCAAGTTACTGGCACACCCCAATTTGCTGAGACCTGTTCCTGCCCCACTGTGACCTGCCACAACCTGTTCCCGGCTGTCAGGACCCTCCTCTGCATTCCTGGACTGTCATTCCTGAAGCTGCTTTTAAGAATTACTCATGTTTTAATACTGTATCTGTTGACTACATGCACACATACAGTCAGCAACTACAGTATTAGTAACTTCAGGCTGGGACCTAAGCTGGTGACCAAGGAGCACAAGAAAGGAGGGGGCCACTTCTTGATGGCTAGAACTGGACTATGTATGGGTCAGGTCACATTCTCTAGGGCCCACCTCCCCTGAGTGCCAGAACATGACACCCTCCCCCAGTGCTGCCATGCCCCTTTCTCCCCAAACACTGAGGCCCCTAATGCTGCCAAACTTGTCCCCCTCAGTCCCCCTCACAATGTTGCTAGATCCAGACAACCTCCCAAGATACTGGATCCCTTACAGTAATCCTGAACACTGGTACCCCCTTCTCGGTGCTTATAGCCCTATAATTTCTGTCCCAATGTCTGGGGGAGCCTGGTATCCACCAATCACCTCCCCCCCCCCCCAAAAGTGACTTAATGAGGAAAGGGGAGTGGTCAGAAGAAGTGCCCGCCCTTCCATCAGAATTTGTGGCGGAAACCCGGTGTAAATGGGTTCAGCCCCAAATTCTGGTCCCTCACTGGTAAAATGTTGAAATGCTTTTGTTTTTATGTAAAATGATCTTTTTGGTAATTAATTTAGTCCATGAGCTGTAAAAGCAAATAAAAGTAGTTGACCCAAAAAGACAGGAGTTTCCCCAAACTGTCAGCAGTCTAAAGATTTAATAATGTTGAAAATTTCTCTTTAACCAAATGATACAGACAGCCATCAGACGCCAGTTAACAGGTTAAGATTTATTATAGTGAAAATATTGGTGTGGACACCTTAAACTCTGCAGGGCAGTTCCTTCAATGTGCTCAGTGCAAAAATGATTTTTTTGAAGGGGAATTTATTTTGTTGCAACCACAAATTATGATTTGTCTCCAAATCTAAGGTGTGGGATGATTCTCACTGAGCCAGCTGTGTAACTATTGCCACAAGCAGCTTCATAGACCTACGTGCAACAAAGACCAATGGGAGGTAGGTATGATCCGTGTGCGTGGTTGGGTTTCACTATTTAACACAAACACAAACAAAATTCCAGAATTGGATTCCTGTTGCTGTCAGGCCAGGGTTCTAACAAGTGTTTGAATTATAAACCTCCCCCTCCTGTCCTCAGATTAAAATGGAAGGATTGTTGCTTTAAGTTATGGCTGCATGTGCCCATATCTGACATGGGATAGTGAGGTTGTGCTAACACTTCAGCTACTAGTCTGAGACTGGCAACTGCAGTTCAGGTTCCAGTCAGGCAGAACCCTGTTTACATTGCTTGGCTCCTGCCTGGCTGGAGAAACCATGCAGCCCAGAAGAAAGCTCTGCACATGCCTAGATACATGCATGCTGTGAGCTCTCTTCAAACATTTCAATGTTTAGAGAGTGCGGAGAGGAGAATCCTGCTCTCTTGACATTTAAATTAAAGTCAGGTGGGTGTAAAAAGTGTCCAGTGGGTCTCCCTGAGTGCTTTGTAAAACTCTGGTTTCACATTCCATAAGGTGTCAACTTGAAGTGGTGTGAGACTATCCTCTACAGGTAGTCTCCCTCTGCTTCTCTCCCAAGTCAAGTCAGAACCTGACTCTGAATTTACACTGCATGTTTACTGAAATCACTTTGTACTAATACTAAACTTGCAGTGTAAATGCATCCTGAGGGAATGGTTCCAAAGGGTACAAATGGTGCCCTCGGGTCATTATCATGCTACTTAAGTCATTGTAACTCCTGCTTGAACACCAAGACAAAAAGCTGGTGTACGTAGGTGCAAATCAGGTTGTTTGTTCCTGACTTTGTCTGAAACAAGATGGAGTATTATGTACAATTCTGGCCATTGTACTACAGTGGAGGCATCCTGTTGAGAGAATGGCTTTAAAGGTTACAAATGCAAGTGGGCTATCTTTGGGGTCAAGATGATTCCTAGGTGACACACCTGGTGATGGAAGATTGGAACTGAATCAACCTTTTGTGGCAAACTTGGTTCCCCAATATCTGTTGTTGATAATTGGCCAGCCAGCCTTGCTCATAAATGAGTCCTGGAGAGGTAAATCTGCCACTGAGATTAATCCCTCTCTGCTTCAGATAACCTTACAGGTCAGTGTCTTAATGAGTAAGATGGTCCTGGCTGGACAAGCAGCGGAACGCTTACCAGTGCTCTGTGCTGGTAAGTTGCATGATTTTAGCAAGTTAAACTCTAGCAATAACCTCTGTGCACACTTGAAGTCTATAAGCCTTGGCTTTTGTCAACCTGTGCTTCAGCTCTCTGGATTTGGGCAAATGGGGTGTGATCCTATGGGGAAAGAGTCTGCATTCCATATCAAGCAAACAGATGCTCAACTAATGTGGATTTCTCAGTAGTTTGGTTTGAAAGAAAGACTTGCATTTATATAGTGCCTTTTGTGATCTCGGGATGTCCCAAAGCGCTTTACAGCCAATGAAATACTTTTGAAATGCAGTCACTGTTGTAATGGTGGGAAACGTGGCAGCCAAAATTGCACACAGCAAACTCCCACAAACATCAATGTGATAATGACCAGATTATTTGTTTTTAGATGTTGGTTGAGGGATGAATATTGGCCATATTGGGAGAAGTGCAAACTCTTAAGGACGGTGATGGGTTTTCCTGAACGCCAGACACCTGCCTAACCAAAATGAAGTGGTACAAATGTTGTTGTCAGGTTATTTGTATCCGAGTTGAATAATGTTATCATTTCTTGAACAAGATGGTACAACAAAGGGCAACTAAATTTATACCTTGGATTAGGCGCCTAATCCACAAGAAGAGGTTGTGGAAACTGGAATGTTTACACTGGAGAAAATGCTGCTCAGATGAGATCTTACTGATGATATGCAATATTATGTTTAAGGTTTTAGCTAAATTAAACCTGCGCTAAATGTTAGACATAATCACAAACTCTAGGACAAGGGGCACAGATTCCAACTCCGAAGAGGGAAGGTGAACAGATAATTCAAACGACTTTACACAGAGGCTGGTGAATATATGTAATAGAATGCCTGGTAAGACAGTGGAGGCGGATAGTGTTGACCAGTTTAAGAGGGACCTGGATAGATATTTGGCAGAGAAGGGTATGATGTAAACTTCTTTGAACTCTGGGATGGCCAGATGGATTCCAATGGTCTTATTCAGCCTTGTGTCAGCCATGGCTCAGTTGGTAGCACTTTTGAGTCAGAAAGATTGAGGGTTCAAGTCCCACTCCAGAGACTTGCGAACAAAATCCAGGCTGCCACTCCAGTGCAGTACTGAGGGAGAGTTGCACTGTCAGAGGTGCCGTCTTTCAGATGAGACGTTAAACTGAGCCCCAGTCTGCCCTCTCCGGTGGATGTAAAATATTCCATGGCGTTATTTCGAAGAGCAGGAGGGTTATCCCCAGTGTCCTGGCCAACATTTATCCCTCAACCAACACCACTAAAACAGATTATCTGGTCATTATCACATTGCTGTTTGTGGAACCTTGTTGTGCACAAATTGGCTGCTGTGTTTCCTACATTACAACAGTGACTACACTTCAGAAAGTACTTCATTGGCTGTAAAATGCTTTGGAACATCCTGACGTTATGAAAGGCATTCTATAAAAGCAAGTCTTTCTTTCTGTATGTTACTATGGGGTGAATGTGGGTGATTCTCCCATTCGTTCGCTGTAACTTCAATGAAAGACTCGTAGAAACACTGGAAAAACAGTGTAAATGCCGTTTACGCCATTATTTTGTGCTTTGTGCAGCTCTTCTGCCAAAGTTATGGGGGTGAGCAGTAGAACTGGTGCAAAATTCATCCCCTATGTACCTAGATCTGTAAAATACTCTCTGGGGTAGATTTTCTTCTTTGCCTCCTGGGTGTTAAGCATCACTTGGGCAGAGTGCAGAGAGGGAAATCAGATGGGGAAGTCCACACACACGTAACAAAGTCCATCCAACTTTCCCTCCATTCATCTTCATAGACAGGAAATTGGGCAGTGTCTGTTGCAGACATGCAATCTTCCCCACTCAGGACATGCGTTACGCCCAGGTGGTTAGAATTTTCCCCTATGTTTTTAATTTTCTGTGTATTTATTTCAGCTATGTGTATAGTCCTGATAAGTCTATACAAATTGTGAAAATCAGGTATACATTTAATAGGAGAAGTGGTTGTGCTGAAAAGTGCAAGAAAATATAAATTTGGGATTAAATTAACCTGGAATTAATGTAAGTGAAACAAAGATACATCGCCTGAAATTTAATTGCTGAAATTCTGGAAATCAATCTAAAATTACTCAGTACTTTAAAAAAGCAGGAAGGAGGTAAAGCTGATTAGCAGCTGCAAAATTACAGACTACAAATGACATGCTTGCAAAGCAGGCCTTAAGTAGGCTTTGAAATAAATAATGGAACAAAAATAGTCACAAATAAACCAAACTACAACTATAATGAAGAAATCTAAATAAATTCAAAAGAAGAAAATGTCAACCTACTTCAAGAGAACAGTACGCCATTAAAAGATGGAGCTTGCGTTACATAGATTCAGACCTACAGCAAGAGTGCTCCTCCCGGCTCCGAAATAAAACCATGGGCTGCTGCTGGTCACAACACACCCCCTTCAGATTGCTTCTCTCCCAATTTCTGCCACCCTCTATCTCCCGGTTGCTCTCTTCCCGCTTGATCGTTCCCACTCCCTTCCAAGACCTAACTGGCGACGCAGTGGCCCAAAATTAACATGTCTTCACCGGCGAGCTGTCCAGCAGGCACCTCTAGGTCACCAGTCTGATGTAAGTGAGGCCTGAAGCCCAATATCGGTTAGACCTCGGGCCTACCCGTTCGGCGCAGGGAATGTTCCCAGCGCCCAGTTCTAGGCCAACTTCTAGGCCAAGATTACTGGCAGGCACCTCTCATTCTGTGGTTACAAAAGTATAATGGCCCAGAAATTGATCTCGCTCTGTTCCCGCGGGGGTAAGGCTTCCCCGTGATCTCTCACTCCGCGTGTGCTTTTTCAGATCCAGCTCGCACGAACTTGATGTTCCAGACATCAGCTGGGCAGTGCTTGCGTATCCCACCGGCGTAGTGAATTCGTGCGAGCTGTGGGATCACGTGACTCAGTTAGAGCCAATGGCAGCACACCATCTTCCATTCATAAGTTTCACATACGTGCTGTGAAATCTATGAATCTTACACCCCCCCAAAATAACAGCTAAACCTCAATTAAATTAAAAAAAAAACCATCACATTAATAAAATAAGTATAGTTAAATAAATTAACCATTTTAAATAAAAAATAAAATTTTTGAAAAAATTTAAAATCTTTTAAAAAGTTATAAAAATAAACTTACCTGTCTTTAAAGTCTCTAAAAAAGATATACCTGTTAAAAAAAATTCAAAAAAATACTTAATTCACTACTTACCTTGTTAAAAGTGGGTCTTACTCCTCCTTTTTCCATTTCTAAAATCTTCCGTCCTTACCTGCGCGTCCAAAGCACGAAGTGCACAGCGTGCGCGCAGCCTGTAGCGCGCACGCGATGCACCGAGGAACCGCCCCCTTTTCAAAAGACCAAGTGCCGGTTTTCAGCGCATGCGCAGGGCATGCAGAAAACCGGCAATTGGAGAGAGAATATGCGAGAGTACGCAGTGCGTACTCTCGCGTCGCGGGATGAATTTTTGGCCCATTGTGTATGACCTATGTAATACAGGCCGAATCTGCCAAAGTAAAGCAGGGCCTAGATTTTTCTCTTGCCAGTAAAATTATCAACTGACATTGAGAGTTTCACTTGGTGTCAATGCTGGCAGTGAAGCTTTGTGTTGGGAGAGGGCAGAAGAGCCAATACCAAAAGTAACATAGATAGGCAAGAATTTAGAAGAGTAAACTTTGAGGCTATGAGATTAACTCTCTGGGGAATAATTAAGAACTAGGAATTAAACTACAGAACAAAAATGGAATGTTTTTTCAAGGGTACTTTAAGGAATGTGGAAAGGAATTACAACTCTGAGAAACAGGAGCAAAATAGCTGGCTGAAACCACAATGCCTGGATCAAGAGGTCAAAAATAATCTCCAAGTTAAGCGAGTTATTTTTTTTTGAAAAGTACATGGAATTGAAGAGTCGTGAGACTATAGGAAGGGATAAGAGGAGACTAGAAAGGCAGTTTCAGGATAGTGGTAAAAGTCATATACATAAGGATAGAGTTTCTGCTTCTGGACTTCATGCACAAGGCCTTGCCTGCATGTATCGGAAAATTGCATAACACCGCCCTTGATTTTGGGCATGAGCTGTGCGATTTTCCAATATGCACTCTAGGCTGGTAAGACTACCTGCCAGAAAGAGAAAGCAGAAAATTTACAATAATTTTTTAAATCTCTCCATTTGGAACGTTATGAAGGTGCTACCCCAGACAAATATGATGGGCCAGATATTCCGATCTCTATGGGTGTGTAGGCGCTGTGTACCCACCCGCAGGGACATCGGAAATGCCGGTTTCAGGCATGCTCTTGCCTGCCCTAGAGAAGGGCCTCTGCGGGTAGAGAGTTCTGCTTTCTACAGAACCTCCGCCCACAGAAAACCCTTAGAAATCTTACGCCAGGTAAAAGCAGGCGTAAGGCCTGCTTTTACCAGCATAAGAGTCGAAAAAAGAAAAAAAAATTTTTTTTCACTCATTTATAATTTAAAAATACTTTAAAAAAAGGTTCTGATGAAAGGTCATCAACCTGAAACGTTAACTCTGTTTCTCTCTTCACAGATGCTGCCTGACCTGCTAAGTATCTCCAGCATTTTCTGTTTTTATTTCAGATTTCCAGCATCTGCAGTATTTTCTTTTTGTATTAAAAAAAGGTAAGTTTATTTTTAGTCCCGTAAAAAACTTTAATTAAAAAAAAAAAATTTTTGTTTAAAAATATTTAATTTATTGTAATTTCAACTCATTTTAAAAATGTGATTTAAAAAAACAATTATTTAATGTTTTACAGTATTTTTGGGGTGATCTCCATTCATATATTTGACAGGTCTATCTGTCAAGTGCATGAAGGGAGATTCCCTTCTTTGATTGGCTCCCCATGGCCCACGTGCTCCCAGGGATGCTGTGAACTGCATATGCCCCTGGGATACGTGGGCCCTGCGCATTTCGAGTTGGAGAGGCCCAGGAGCAGATGTGTCTGGACCTCGGAAGCCCTCAGGTAAGTCCGTAGATTTTTTTCCAGATCGGTGGCCTCCGCCCGCGGGAAGCCTCCAATCGGAAAATACGGCCCGATATGTCACTTGCTTTAGGAATCTGTGTATAGGCAAGTGGCTGATTTGGGATATGTTCCCTGCAGTGGCCTGGAAAGATCCTGTATTAAAAATTTAAGATCATTGTCACCTTCAGCTAGGGCTTTTCACATAGTTTTTCTGGAGTTGTCTTAAGATCACTAGCTCAGTAGACTATCCCTTTGCTGAAAAGAAGGCGCCGAAGACAGATTTCAGGGGACATTGGCAGGTACAACTGGTCTTGAGTGCTGGCACCTGAGGTACATGAAAATGATGTGCCCTTAGGGATTCATCCTCCTCATCCAAGTCATTCAAAGGACAGTAACAGCCAAGGTTGCAGGCAAGTGTGCCTTGCAGAAATGCATGCTTCAGCAAAACCTGCCAAAAATAGAGTTAACACAGCATGCAAGATGTCCCATGCAACTGCACAAAATGCTCAGACAAAAAAAAAATCCCTTTGAAATGACTACACAGAAAACCACAGTAAGCCAATTTTAAGAAAAGCTCTTAAAGAGGAGGCCAATCCCTCTTTAAACAGATGCGTCCATTTTATATGGGTGAGAGGCTTAACTTGGGCTGAGCAATACAGTCATCAGTCATCAGTGTAACGGAAAAAGAGGTGAGGGAGGGGACCTGAGCAGGACTGGAATAAAGAATGTTCCACATATCCCACGAAAATAAGGCATAGCTAGGACCCATACAGGTTCCCATGGCAGCATCTTTTATTTGCAGGAAGTGTGTGGAGTCAAGGGAGAAGTTGTTCAATGTAAGATGTCTGATGTCATGCCGGCAGTTCCCAATGAAAAGTTCTAGAGAGGGTAAGAGGCCAGAGGGAGGGGTCCAGGTGGAATGAGAATTCTGAAGATGAGAGAAAGGGTTGGGGAGTGGGGGTGGGGGTGGAAGACTCCTGGCCAAAGAAGTAGGCTTGGAGGCAAAGGCAACAGAAAAAGAGCTCAGTGTCATGCCGAACTTGAAATTCATTGAGGTGGGGACGTAAGGGGATGAAGCTGAGGACTGATCTTACAAGGTCAGAGAGGATAGTGAAAATACGGCAAGATTGGAAGGAGGGATGGGGTCAGAGGAAAGTGAAGGGGAAGAAGGATCCGGAAGGGCGTTGGTATCCAAGTGTTGTTGAAGCTTGCGGTCCTTGCCACCTGAAAGAAAGAAAGACTTGCATTTATATAGCGCCTTTCATGACTACCGGACGTCTCAAAGTACTTTACAGCCAATGAAGTACTTTTGAAGTGTAGTCACTGTTGTAATGTGGGAAACGCGGCAGCCAATTTGCGCACAGCAAGCTCCAACAAACAGCAATGTGATAATGACCAGATAATCTGTTTTTTTTGTTATGGTGGTTGAGTGAGAAATATTGGCCAGGACACCGGGGATAACTCCCCTACTCTTCTTCGAAATGGGATCTTTTATGTCCACCTGAGAGAGCAGATGGGGCCTCGGTTTAACGTCTCATCCGAAAGATGGCACTGCACTGGAGTGTCAGCCTAGCTTTATGTGTGCAAGCCCCTGGAATGGGACTTGAACCCACAACCTTCTGACTCAGAGGCGAGTGTGCTACCAACTGAGCCACAGCTGACACTGAAAAGAAAGAAAAAAAGTATTTTGTTAAAGCGCTGGATGAGGCGAAGGATGAAATGGAACTGCGGACCACGACAGCTTTGAGATAGAGTGAATCGGTGCTGCTGAAGAGGGCTCGAGAGCATGCAGGAGAGCAGTGGTTCGAGGAATGCTGAATATCTTGGAGATATCTGTAATCATGGTGGATCCGAAACATGAAGGGTGGAATTTAATTTTGAATCCATGTGGAATAAGTTGGAGCCAGAGACAGTTTCTGAGGAAACAGATGTGGCTGTGAAAGCGAGTTTTGGTAGATACCTGATCCAGCACGAGAAGGGAAACAGAAAGCAATGAAGGTGAACAAGGTAAAAGAGACAAACAGAAATCCTGTTGGAGAGAAGAGCAGAACTTCTTCAAGGTGGGCATTCCTGGAAGAGAAGTGGCAGTGAATTAAACACTAATACAAAAGCAAAATACTGCGGATGCTGGAAATCTGAAATAAAAACAAAAATGCTGGAAATACTCAACAGGTCAGGCAGCATCTGCGGAGAGAGAAACAGAGTTAACGTTTCAGGTCGATGACCTTTTATCAGAACTTGAAAAGGTTAGAGATGTAATAGGTTTTAAGCAATTACAGAGGCAGGGAAAGTGGGAGGGGAGGAAAATATACTCATTGTCTCAGCTTATTGCTAACTGTAAATTAAGATGCTATTGATCAGAAATTGCAACATTCTTGCAAGTTCTGTCACTTGGTGCCGAAGCAACATCTAACTCTACAGCACCTTAATGCCTGCTGTACGTCAGAAAATGCCCTGTCCCCGTTATAGTGGCAACTTATTCAACTAGCAGGGTGATGGAATTTCAGTAGAGTTTTTGAAGCTGAGTCTTTCTGGCTGTTGCTGAAACTGAGCCTATCCGAAATTTTCCCAATCCAGCAACAACGCCCCTTTAACTTAAGGCCTCATTTTCTTGTATGGCTGGTGAAACATATTCGTAATTGAGAAATGTCAACCAGGAAGTTAGATTCTATATAGGAAGTTTCCCTGACTGAGAGCCTGCTTGAAATTGAGAAGCAAACACCCAGGAGCTGCAGAACTCCCAAGTTGAGCGTTGTTTTTGGTGGTCCTTGTTTATAATCATGAAGGAGAAAAGCTTTCTTTACTACATTACAGTTAGTAGTTCCTATTTGTAATTGAAAAGGAACTGGATTTGGATACTGAAGTTCCATTCTGTCAAAGTCTGCACTACAGGATTCGGACAGTAATTAATTATTTTGCCCATAACTGGATATTCAGAACTTCTGGCTATTCTTCATTCCATACTTTCAGTTGAAAAGGAGCTGGGGGTTGCAGGTTACCTCCTCATACAGGTATTGCATGATTGTTAATTATTTTGTCCATAACTGGAGACTGTTGGGAGTTGATCTTCCGTCAATGTTTCCACGACACTAGAAATAAATAATTTTGCCCCCTTCAAATTTGTATTTGATTTTTTTATGTAACACATACATCGAAAATATTTTTATAAAATTAATCAAATTACCTGTGGTTGTTGTGAAACATGGTTGCAAAAGCAGAACATTCTTTTCGAAGATTTAAGTCAAGTTTTTTATAAATGTATATAACTCATTCTCCAGAATATATAATGACCCAGATTTATAAGAACACCGGATGAAAGCCATACAGCAATGTGCTTTGTGTGCACTGATTAAACTGACACATGTGGAAAACTGACATACTCTTCCTCTTGCTCAAAAGAGTGAATTGTAATTCTGTATACATTTTTAATCATTTCAATGTGCATATTGCTTTAAAATTTTGATTAGCATAACTTACCTAAATTTATCTTGAAAGCTATGACTTGCAAGACTGCTGTAACTATAATTCACCAAACAAAATCTTCTGAAGCAAGTAACAGAAATGGACGAGTTCTGAGCTAACCGAAGAAGCTGAAATCAATCTGAAACCAATAGAGTCACCCTCCGAGTATTTGTCACCGAGTTCATTTTGCTAGTATAATGGCATTCTGGCCTATTTAATAGGGTGTGGGCTCAGAGACTTGCATAAATTTGAAAAAGTAATTTGTGACCAAGCTTTAATTATATAATTATATTAAAGTACTATTCAAGTAAATGAACAGATTGAGTAATATAGTGATAATGCTGTTACCTAATGTCACTGTGGTTACAAGATAGGCTCTGCTTAGCACGAACACCTAATCTTCCTTCTGCAGTAGTATTCTCAACTTGCAACTAAAGCGACTGTTATACTACAGGCCCGAGACCAGTCCCTGTTGACAGCAACACAAACCCAGCATACCCGAGTTATACCTCTGACTCCTGCAATGCTTTCTGGTTTGAAAAATGGTGCTGTGCAAAAAAAATCTTATTCGCAGTCCACATAGAAACTCGACATTTTGGGTCTTCATCTCCCTGTCCAGATATTCCATGATGTTAATTATATGGAAGGGTTTGGGGTAGAAATTGATATGCGTGTACCTGTTTTTTTGGGGGGACAAGCGCAAGCGGCAGTTGATACTTTAGCCCTGAGTATTAAACCTTTTACTTTTTATCTGTATTGAACAATAGAGCGAGAGACAGAGATACAGCGATGAGAATGAGAGAAAGTGCATGAGAGAAATAGAGCGGGAAAGAGGGAAGTGAGGTAACAGACAAATATAAAACACACAGAACCGTGGAGTGGGAAAGAAACGGTGAGACAATTACAGGAGGAGAGAGAGGCCCACAATTGAAAAAAAATGTTTTGCCAAGGTGCAGTTGTGATATTGTGTAGTGGAAGCACAGGGTTCGATAATAACTCTGAGCTGGGAAGAGAGTGTGGGGGTTTGGTTCGGTTGCGGGGGCGGAGGTGGGGAGAGGATTTGTGGACGGGGGACCTGGAAGTAAGGGTTTCCCGCGGGGGTGGGGGAAGAATCAGACATCACCGGGAGGGGGGTGGGGTGGGGGAGAATCAGACATCGCAGAGTGGGGGGGGGGGGAAATCGGACATTGTCGAGAAGTGGGGGGCGGAATCGGACATTGCCGGGGTAGGTGTGGGTGGGGAATCAGATATCGCTGGAGTGGGTGGGGGGTGGAATCAGAACCGGACATCTGGGGGTGGGGGGGGAATTGGACATCGTCGGGTTGGGTGGGGGCGGGGAAATCAGTTGTCACCTGGGGGGGTGGAAATCGGAGATCACCGGGGTGGGTGGGGGGGCGGAAATCGGAGATCGCCGAGGTGGGTGGGCGGGGGGAGCGGAAATCGGAGATCGCTGGGGTGGGGAATCGGACATTGCCGGGAAAGCGGGGGGGGGCGGAATCAGACATCATCAGGGTGGGTGGGGGGTGGAAATTGGAGACCACTGGGGGGGGGGAGGGGAGTGCCGGGGGGATGGAGCAAAGCTTTTCACAGTAGTGGTTTGATATTTTTGAATTCAATCATAATCAATGGTTTGGAATATAAACAGGATAGGTTTCATTGTACAAAACGCAAATCTTAGCCGTTTGGAGGAAATGAATTAAGTATATAGTTCTGGAGAATTGAGGGCAGTGTACTTGGAAGGCCTATTTTTAAGTTCTTGTCCCAGTATTGCTTTGCCCAGCTTTTTCTTGTTCTCCCCTTATCCTGCATCATTATTCTTTAGGCGATGAGGGAGCCAGCAAACTTTCTCCGGGCCTCTACCAGTACTGCTTGGCAACCAGCTACTAACAGTTGCATGAGGACAGCTGGGTGAATTAACTTCATGTTTTAGCCACCTCCCTCTGCCAAGTACATCTTCAGACTTCATATGTAAAATGAGGAACTCACGGTAAGGGGGATTGTGGTGTTCATGCCAACTTTAAATAATGGGTTAGTGTTGGACCTGTATTTGAGCATTACTATTTGACCAGAAAGAAGTTGCTCTGGACAGTCTCGGCACTTTTTCTTCCAGATCCCAGGCAATGGGAAAACATACAATCTGGATTTTAAATGCTCCATTCAGATGGCTGGACTTTGAGCTCTGATGTTCAACTAGGAATTCAAATTTTATGTTGAAAAGGCTGGTGTCATAATACTCACTTTTCCTTCTACAATTACCTGTGTGGCATTTTGTTTTCTGCACCACCCATCCTTAGGAATTGGGTGGTAGAACAGTCCTAAGTCCTTGCGTTTTCTAAGGGAAGGATCACATAATATATTGAACGTCCTCCCCCCACATCCATTTTTTTGTTCTCATTATGGGTCATGGAAAGAAACCCACTCATTTCATGTAGAAGCAGCGCGAGAAGTTGATTGTAATCTCATTCCGCGTACTTCTTTTGCAAGTAGTTTATTAAATCGAACATGGGAGGGGCGGGGGAGAATCGAACATCTGTGGGGGTGGGGGGGTCAGCCGATCGCAAGGGGGTGAGTGACGGCCGATCATGGGCTGTTTTAAAAGGTAAGCTTGGTGGGCCTGGGGGAAATATTCCTGTTCCTCCTAGCCCACAAGCAGTGCAATAAAGGCACTTACCTCATGGATCTGGCCCTTCACGCCTCCTTTCATCTGCTGGGTTTCCTGATGCTCGGGAAACCCAGCCTGTTGAAGTTAAAAATAAAATATTAGTTAATATGGAGGCACACCGCCTCCTTAAAATATTTTGGTGACTGACCCACCTCCTGAGAATGGATTGGTCGCCCACCCCCTGACTGTTAAAACTGAAAGTAGGCGGGTTGAGGTTGGGTTTCCCAATTTATTTTTTAATTAAAATTTTTTTTTTTAAAGTAAATTGTTGATGAACCCCGGGCCTCCTGGTTCGGGGGTGTTCTGGAAGTATGCCATTTTGGGCACATAACGAATCTTTACCCCATAGAGCCTACTTGAGGTTGAGGGGGTGGAATAGATAGAGAGAGACATAACCTTGTTAAGAGGGATAGGAAAGAGAGAAAAACCTGCTGCTGTGGGGAAAAGGCAAGGACCTGGTTGGTGTGGGACAGGGGGAAGAGTGAGTCTTTGTTGGCGGGGGCGGGATCGGGGAACAGAACAGTGGAGAGCGAGACAGAGGAAGGAGGGGGGAGGAGAGAAATTGACACTGTTGTGGTGTTGAGAAAGATCCTGTTGTGAAAATACCCTGTTGCAGGGAAAGAGACAGATACTCGCACATGTTGCTGTAGCTCTCAGTGACCTCCGCTTACTTGCCCCCCAAGACTTTTCCAGCCGTGGAATCAATCTCTAATTCACTATATGTTGGTTGCTTGCTGTGTGTCCTGGCTTTATAAAAAGGTATAAAATACCAATTGAGTGAATCAGTAGAGGAATGTGTGAGGTATGTAGAGACAGTGGAGGAATTACAGAAGAGAGAGGAAATGGAGAAAATAGAGACTTAAAGAAAGAGAGAAACAGTAAGAAATAGAGTTGGAGACAAAGAGCTACACTTTCGTTGCCACTGTAACAGAGGCATACTTGGAGAGAGAAAGGAGATAGATGGAAAACAACCAGAAAAACAGAGAAATAGAAAGAATTACGGAGTGGGTGAGAAGCAGATAGCTACAAAGGAGTTTTATTTAAACTTCGTTCATGAGCCATGCTAAAGGAGATGAACTAATATTTGTAAACACACATTTATCTTCATAATGTTTAGAAATTTCATAATTAGTCAATATCCTAAGATTTACAAGTAAATAGAGACAAATGTTTTGATCATATAAAAACATTGGCAGAGTTTTGTAGGTTGGAAGATTTAAAAAAAATTAAGGAGGTTTATATATAGTCAACAAATCTGCCAGCATCTAGAATTTTACTAAAATGGGCCAGTGCGGAATCAGTAACCGTGGAAAATTACACGTTCTTCTTCCTGTGCTATCATCACTCCTGTTGTGTAAATGTACAATTGCAGTACAGTCACAACCTAATAATTACAGCCTTTCATTTTTTATAATTAAATGTCTGTTGTACCATATCCGTATTGAAGCCTTCCATTGCTCACTCCCACCAATAAGCAAAATTCATCTTAGTACTTTTCCACACTTTCCGTCACTGGTTACTAGTAAGTCTAACTGGACAAATACTTCTGCTTCCTGTATTGCCCTTGGTCCCACGTTGTTAACACAGATCAACCTAGAACACTGCTGACACCCATTACTTTGTTTTTCATTTGCCTCCTATCTAACGTATCCTTGCTGTTGACTCATATAGAATGTTTGCAATTTCCTGCATGCCTGTGTTAGCATCTGATAGTATAATGTCATCTGCAAAATTGAAGTATGTGATGTAAATTGGTGGCTATTTCCAATCCCTTTCATGTCAAAATAAAACCCTTGACCTTACTCAGTTTGCCAAGCCCGCAACACTTGTGTGGCTTCAGTATAACATTGGCCATCAAATCTTGAAACTTTGAGTTTCTTACTTCAATTACTAATGCTTCAGTACTAGCCTCTGTGTATGTGTTTTTGGTCAAGGTACCCATCTTTGCTTAATATGAAAGCAAGCGCAAGACCATTTATAGTAGTGTGTGATGAATGCGGTACAAAGTCCGCTTAAGACCTACAAATTTGGAAATATATTCTCCACTTTCACAGAAGTGGAATATTTTTGGAAGTTTAATGATTTTTCATTGACCATGTTTTCTACCTTCTTCATCTCACTCAAAAACATCAGGCAAGATAACCACACGAAGATACTACAACATGATTTCATGCTGATTCCTCAGTCTCTGTTTTGAATACACACATGATTATCTATTGCAGTACCTGGTTATCCTTTCTCCATATTCTTGCACTTTGCTTTCACCACATTTGAACAACTAATTCTCAAAGATTTTCACACCAAATACATTTCCAACGTTTGCAGTGAGAATAGCTATCTTAGATGATTTATGTATCCCACAATCAGCTCGGATCCATATGGCCAATATAGACTGGGGTATAGTGACTTAAATATGCTTGGCTATTTAAATAATGGTGGTGAAAGAGTGTTAAAATGAGATTAATTTTGGTTTAGTTCTTAATCCAACTTTCTTGCTGACTCTCAGAACTGTTACTTTCTTGCTTGTTGATTTTGTCATGTGATGGTTTTTTTTTAAATTATGAAATGTGGGTGATATTTGCCAAGGCTGGCATTTATTACCCATCCCAAGTTGCCTTCAGAAGGTGATGGTTGGCCTTCTCCTTGAAACACTGCAGACCATATGGTGAAGGTACTCCCACAGTGCTGTTAGGTAGGGAATTCCAGGACTTTGAGCCAATGACGAAGGTATGGTAATATATGTCCAATTCAGAATGGTGTTTGACTTGGAGCAGAACTTGAAGGTAATGCTGTTCCCATGAAATTCTTGCACTTGTTCTTCTCAGTGGTAGAGGATGCAGAGCTGGGAACTGCTACCAAATTTGGCCGTTATAAAGGTTTTTCTTTAGCTACCATCCAAAACAAGGTGAAAGACTTCAGGTGTATACAACATTATTGATTCCAGATTGGAGAATCTTGAAAGTGTTGTTTTGTGATTACTATGTCCCATGAGCTGGGTATCTGACTGACAAGTGTGTCTGGCTTTAATGTGCCATTTCTGTCTGCAATTCCTTTCATTTTCTTCTTCTCTAGATAGTATTGCACCCAAATGAATGGGTTAATTCATGAACTCTGTGAATTTCATCTTTATTGGACAGGGTGCCAGATGTACTGACCTTCAATATGGTTGGGTGACAAATGTTGCTCACAAATGAAATGCCATGGGCACTTTTATGTGTACAGATAAAACAATTAGATGCAAATATAACTAAGTAATGCTATTTTATTGGTGGGAAAGAAAGATTCATGGAACAAATCAAATTACAATAGTTTGCTTGTGCCAAGGCATATTAATATATGTAGTTAAAAGTATGATTTCAGCTGTAATATGAGTATATGTGAGACGTGATGCAATGAAGCACTTAGGGAATTCTTGGTACTCCCATGAGATATGTGCTCCCCACCTGAAAATCTCTGGAGCAGCATATCAGCTGGATGATTTGGAAAGTTACGCTGTTCTGTATGCCTGCTTTGCCCATTTATCATTTGGGATGACAGATGGTGAGAGATTGTGAAATGGAGGGAAGGTGACATTTACAAAATGGAAAAAAAGGATATTCGAGAAATATTCTGTGCCATAACAATAAAATGAACTCGTAAATTTTCACCCAAATAAGCATTGATTTTTTTTGTGCAGCTTGCAACATAAATAATTCCTGAGCATAACAACTTAAAACCTGACTACTGGAGATGTAGATTTATGATCATTGTGGTGAAGGGAAGTGAGAATAAATATAGACACAGCTTACAAATACACTTGATCAACATTTTTTCCGCAAAAAAGTTTAAAAAACACGAACTTAATTACTGTCAGATGTTGGACATACACCAAATTTGCAACCATAGAGACTAGAGGGTTATATTATTACAAATCCCATAAATCTTGCACCTCCTGTGGAGAGTTAATAAATTGAAATGCTTATTCTGTAAACCATGGTTAAGCGATGACAACAACTTAAAATATTTTGTCTCAGAGTATGTAAAACAAATTCAAAATGTAACCTTATCAATGTATTTAGAAGAAAAGTAGATACTAAGTATTTTTTTTTATTTTCAGATGGTAATATCTGTTGTTGACAAATGGTAGAAATAGTGTCAAAAAATAATTTTTAAACCTTTTGACCTGTAAGGTTTAAGAGAATTAAGCACAATTCTTGGTTTTAAGCCCCTTGGTGACAAGAAAGATGTTAGTTTGCCAGCGAGATTGATTGACAGCGGCGTTTGGAGTTCAGCTGCTAATGCTGTATGCCCTCTACAGATTCACAGTGAGTAAATATAGAAGACTATTTGTCACCCAGATTGATGGATTATTCATAAATGAGACAATGCAGTTCAGATTCTACTGCATGAAAGAAAGACACAACTTAACTGGCCTTAGAAGCAAACAGGTAGCACTCATAAGTAGGTTTCTGCAGTTTATTTAAAGGAATTACTAGAAGTAGTGCCAAATGCAGTCTTGGACATCAAGCTTAAAATTCATATCTGCACCTTTTTCATGTTTTCACTCTGGCAAAATCAATTCTTGTATTCTCTAAGAAATATATGTAGAAGTAGATGTTGAATAAAGAAAAAGTATACGTGGAAAGGCTATATCAATCTGTCACTTACAATTGTTTATTTAGCGTGTTGCTGCTCCTCTAGCCATTTATCCATCTCTGTGAGAGAAACAAAATTTATTGTTAGTTCAATATTGGAGCTGGTTGTGATATATTATCAGTTTTCTTACAATTCCAAGATTTTGCACCTAGTGATATTATAATAAACCTCGAATGAGCTTCTCTATCCAGAAGGAAATGATGGTGCTGATTTTTATTTGCTGATTTTTGCAATTCCAGATTTCTGCTTCGATTCGCAATTGTTTATAAAGGGACACAAAGGCCGAAAGTTTAACATGTAGATATTTCTAAATGAGCTTAATGACTAAGGGCTTGAAATTTCGATGATGCCACTGCATCACTAGAACTCAGAAGAGGGCTGCTGCCTGCCTCCAGGTAGCAGCACCGATCCTGCCATTAAATACGCAATGGTGTGCAGGATAAGAACATAGAACATAAGAATTAGGAGAAGGAGTAGGCCATATGGCCTCTCGAGCCTGCTCCGCCATTCAATAAGATCATGGCTGATCTTCAACCTCAACTCCACTTTCGCGCTTGATCCCTTGATGCCCCTAGAGTCCAAAAATCTATCTCAGCCTTGAATATAATCAATGATTTAGCATCCACATCCACCTTTGGGGTAGAGAATTCCAAAGAGTCACAACCCTCTGAGTGAAGAAATTCCTCCTCATCTCAGTCTTAAATAGCCGATTCCTTATCCTGAGACTATGCCCCCTAGTTCTAGACTTTCCAGCCAGGGGAAACAACCTCTCAGCGTCTACCCTGTCAATCCCCCGTGGAATCTTATGGGGGAAAAATTGAGTCGCGCCCCCTTTGGGGTGCTAACTTCGCCGGGGCGCTACCTGAAAGAATTAGCACCCCCACAGCCGAAATTGAGTGGTAGCGCCCCAAGAGGGAAGCGGGGCGCTACTGGAAGCGCCAAGCCTCCCTCTTGGGGCGCCGCGAGGAAATATCGCGGCGTTACGTGCCGCAGTATTGCAGGCCTTCCTCCCCTTCTTAAAGGGGAGGGGCCTTGCGCAGCGCAACCCGGGGCCCAGCTGGGCCACCGGGGATTGGAGTGCTGGCAAAAGAGCCCGGCACTCAAGAGAAGTGCCGGGCTCACGGAGCGCAACCAGCAGTCCACAGGGGGGCGGGTCAGGAGGCCGGGGACGGCAGCAGAGGCAGGTACTGGCAGGCGGCCAGCAACAAAAATGGCCGCCCGGCACCTCGCCTTTAAATAGCGCGCCCTGGCCGCAGCTCGGCCCCCCTGACCCCGTCGGACATAGCGTCCGGCGGTAAGTCAGGGGGCGCTACTGAAGATCACGGCCGGGGCGCGAGCGGGGTGCTGCGCACGGCGATGACGTCATCACCGGCGGCGCAGCGCCGTGGGGCACTAATGGTTAGTGCCACCACTAACCTCCTGCTGAATTTCACGGGAGGCATTGGCGGCGTCGCGCCCGGGCGCTAGTTGCTTTGCGCCCCGTTAACGCCCTCTTAGGGCGCTAACGGGAGGCACAAAGCAACCAAATTTTTCCCCTATATGTTTCAATGAGATCACCTCTCATTCTTCTAAACTCCAGAGAGTATAGGCCCAATCTACTCAATCTCTCCTCATAGGACAACCCAGGGAATCAATCTAGTGAATCTTGCCTTCAGGCAAGTATATCCTTTCTCATAAGGAGACCAAAACTGTGCACAGTACTCCAGGTGTGATTTCACCAAAGCCCTGTACAATTGTAGCAAGACTTCCTTACTCTTGCACTCCAATCTTGCAATAAAGGGACCAATGCTTACTCTTGCTACTCTCTTCCTTTTTGCATACTTGTAGAAGCTCTTACAATCTGTTTTTATATTTCTTGCTAGTTTACTCTCATTCTATTTTCTCCTTTTTTATCAATTTTTTGGTCATCCTTTGCTGGATTCCTAACCTGTCCCAATCCTCAGGCTTACTACTATTCTTTGCAACATTATAAGCCTCTTCTTTTAATCTAATACTATACTTAACTTCTTTAGATAGCTACGGATGGATCACTTTTCCCATGGAGTTTTTATTTCTCAATGGAATGTATATTTGTTGAGAATTTTGGCATATTTCTTTATATGTTTGCCATTGTTTATCTATTGTCATACGTTTTAATCTAATTTCCCAGTCTACCTTGGCGAACTTGCCCCTCATACCTATGTAATTGGCTTTATTTAAGTATAAGAATCTAGTTTCGGACATCAGTATTTCACTCTCAAACTCAGTGTGAAATTTAATATTATGATCACTCTTCCCCAGAGGATACTTTACTATAAGATTACTAATTAACCCTGTCTCATTACACAATACAAGATCTAAAATAGACTGGCCCTTGGTAGGTTATGTAAATACAGCCTGCAATGCCTCAACTACACTGGCGAGGGGGCGGGAGAAAGGAAGTACATATAATAAAGGTGGGTGTGAGGCCCCAAATTAGCCGGGACTAGATGATGGGCGGCAGAAGGTACTTGGAAGAGGGGAATCGAGGGGAGGGGGAGTGGGGATATAAAACCTCCTGCTGCTTGAAGGGACAACTGCAAAACAGAAGGAAGCAGTCAGCCTGGGTGACAAGGATATTAGCCAAATTGAAGAACAAATGGGAAACTTCAGGGAGGACTTTCATATACTTGTAATGAGATACAGAACAGGAGGGACAGGCTGTTTGGTGGTGGGGATAGAGGCCCACCAATAATGTGGTACAAACTTTTTGGACTGACCTGACACTGGCACTGAGTGTCATTTCCTTGCCCGTATCCTAACTCGCACCAACTACCGTTCACCCATCAACCCTGTGCTCACTAACGTACGTTGGCTCCCTGTCCCCGAACGCGCCCATTCAAAGATTCTCATCCTCATGTTCAAATCTCTCCATGGCCTCGCTCCTCCTTATCTGTGTAATCTCCTCCAGACCTACAACCCTCCGAGAACTCTGTGTTCCTCCAACTCTGGCCTCTTGTCCATCTCCCCTTTTACAGCACCACTGGGGCTGTGCCTTCAGCTGTCTAGGCCCTAAGCTCTGGAATTTCCTCCTCAAACCTCCCCACATCTCTTTCCTCCTTTAAGACCCTCCTTAAAACCTACATCCCACCTGTCCTAATGTCTCCTTCATTGACTCAGTGCCAATTCCTGTCTGATTACGCTGCTGTGAAGCACCTTGAGACATTTTACTACGTCATTTGATGTAGGGGTAATTTTATGAATTTGCACAGCAAGTACATATCTGTTGGCTTGGTGGTTAGAGGCTTCCACAGATTTTCCATCCATTAACATGAATGGCCAGAAAATTCTGTAGCTTCAAAAATTTACATCGGCCCAGAAATTAGACTTCGATGGTTGCCGCGGGGGTAAGGATCCGGCGCGATCTTACCTACCGCGCCTGCCTTTATGTTTCGGGCCCACACGAACTTCGGGTCCTGGGCCCCTCCCTGGTGCCGGCGCGCAGTGTGTGCATGTCCCAGAGGCGCAGTTAGTTCGATGCGACCTCTGGGATCAGGTGGGCCATGGAGAGCCAATGGCAGCACACCATCTTTCATTCACAGATTTGACAGGAAGAGCTGTCAAAACTATGAATACAAATTGCCCCCAAAAGAACAGCTAAACCTCAAATAAATTAAAAAAGAAACCCGATCACATTAATAAAATAACTATAGTTAAATAAATTAACCACTTTAAACAAAAATTTAAATTTTTGAAAAAATTTAAATTCTTTTTAAAAGTTATAAAAACATAAACTTACCTTTCTTTAAAGTCTCTAAAAAAGATAAACCTGTTGAAATTTTTTTAAAATAATACTTAATTAACTACTTACCTTGTTAAAAGGGGGTCTTACGCCTCCTTTCTTCATGCGTAAAATCTTCAATACTTACCCTCGCGTTGAAACCTGAAAAAAAACCTAAGTGCGCTGCGTGCGCACAGCCTGTAGTGCGCACGCGGTTCACTTAGGAACTGCCCCCTTAGCAATATCGGAAGTGCCGGTTTCCCGCGCATGCGCAGTGCATGCAGGAAATCGGCACTTCGGGACCGAATACGCGAGAGTACACAGTGCGTACTCTCCCGTATTCAGCCGAAGTTTTGGGCCATCATTGCGCCTTGCATATCTTTGTAACAATGCATTTCAATCCTTGCTAAGACAAAAACAATTAAAAATTGTCAGATGCTGCACATCTGAAATGGGAAAAGAAAATGCTGGAAATACAGATCAGTTAGCATCTGAAAGAAAACAGACTGGTTGATATTTTGGGTGGGACCCTGTGTTAGAACTGATGAAGGGTCTCACTGATGCATTAACCGTTTTTTTCTCCTTCAGAGGCTGACTGACCTCCTGTTTAGAATCATAGAATCATGCAGCACAGAAGGAGGCCATTCGGCCCATTGTACCTGTGCTGGCTCTTTGAAAAAGAGCATATCCAGCATTATTTCCAACATTTTCTGTTCCTATATATATCTTTTTATAACTGCTTCCTTATAGATCTAATTTCTAGTAGTTTTTTTTCCATGGGGGTGGAATGTAAAATCTAAGGGACAGCTTTAGCCTTTCTTCTCCACAGTCAGTTTGTTTTATTTGGGAAACGTCCCATCCAGATGTTTCTTTTTTGAGCCACTGAAACTGATATTACAAGGTTTTGTGAAAATGTTCAGACATCGTGACTACTCAGCTTCTATCCCCATGTCACGCATTTCAACTGTAAGAGGATTCTGTCTCTCTCAGGGTGACGACAAGGCTTGGCCTGCATCTTTTGTTCAAAACATTAAGATGAAAAGATTGAAGGGGTCGAATGTTTTCCCAGTATTACAGTAGTAGTCGCGCCCAACAGCTACTGAAATTAAATTGTTTCAAGTTCTGCTGATAGTGGAACCCCACACAGCGATTTTGTAACAAAGTTGAAAGGAAACACAAAACATATGTAGAACACTGTCCTTATGGCACCGTAGTGAAGAAATACCTATTAAAGATCACTCACTATACTGTACATACCAATTGCCTTCATTAGGAATGCACACACCCACAAATTAACCTCCCAAAAAATCGACATAGCTTAATTTCAACTGTGTTAGCTGCGGCTCAGTCGTAGCACTCTCACCTGTGAGTTAGAAGGTTGTGAGTTCCAGTCCCACTCCAGAGACTTGAGCACAAAATCCACGCTGATACTTCAGTGCAGAATTAAGGCTGCACTGCACTGCCCGATGTGCCGTCTGCCCTCTCAGTTGAACGTAAAAGATCCCATGGCACTATTATCCCAGTGTTCTGGACAACCTTTATCACACAACCAAAATCACTAAAAATAACCAACTGATTTTCAGGTCATTATCACATTGCTGTTTGTGAGACCGTGCTGTGCGCAATTTGGCTGCTGCGTTTTTTACATTACAACAGTGACTACACTTTAGAAGTATTTAATTGGCTGTGAAGCCCTTTGGGACCTTGTGAAAGGCACTATATGAATGCAAGTTCTTTCTAGCTGAAGTTGGATGTTCTGTGAAATGAGGGAAAAAAAGCATGCCACGTATCTCCAAAATATATCACTTTTGCGAGTTTATGGCTTTGATTGACACAAAAATGACCACTGCCTTGAAAAGATCGAATCAAGTTATGCAAAAAAACTCTCAAATGCTTTGGTAACATTTGAGATCAAGAGTCCGATTTAATTTTTACAGAATCAAAGATTTTGGGTTTTATTGGGGATGTCTAACTTATATTATACAGCCACTTAAAAAAAATGTTTTAATATATTTTTCATTGTTTTTCTACTCATTGAGCTGCAGGGTGTCAGTGTTGGAGATCACTTTCTACTTGGTGCAACTATTCGCAGAACCAAGCGCGGCCTGGCCAATTACAGCACAGTCCTAAACCAGCATTAAGGTCTCTCTTCTGTGCCCTAACAGTAGCCTAGGTATTAGTGTCAGTATAAAGTTTACATCAGCAACAAATGAACAATAGGGAGCAAAAATGTTGGAAATGCAGCACTAACAGTACAGTAAGGCAATTAAGTGGTCAGGAGGGGGCCTTGCCCCACACTCCTGCAGTAATGCATCGTTGGTGTTGTACAATAATCTCTGCCATTAAGAGAATAACTGCACTGAGAAATCTAGGAATCTAGGAACAGGAGTTGGTCATTCAGCCCTTCAAGCCTTCAACTAGATCATGGCTGATCTGTATCTTACTCCATCTACCCACCTTGGTTCTGTAATTCTTGATATCTTTGCCAAACAAGTATCTGTCAATCTCAGTTTTGACATTTTCAATTGACCTAGCCTGGAATCTTCATTTGAATGTAAGATTCATATTGTCATTTTCATATTCTAGTATTTTGGCCACTAAGGGGATTGCATTCAGTGGGAGCGTGAAGGTGGATAATAACTCCTGGTACGGGAGTGCCAGCACAGAATCATACAGGTTAATGCCTGCTTCTCCAGAAGCTCTCACAATGCCTTCATTTTTAGGTAATTGTTTGTGCAATCTTTATTTGAAAGAGAAAGCAGAATGAAAGGATGGCACTAGGGCGACCAAGGCTACTCTATGCAGCATGGACATGACACCCATGAACCAGTGACAGACAGAGGCAGAGCACAGCTGCAGTGGTATTTATGTTACTACCAGAACTATTATTAAACATATAGTTATTATCTTGAAATGGCGCAGGGTATGGTAGTGCTACTGGATTATTAATCCACAGAATTTGAGTTCAAAGCCCACAATGGTAGTTTGAGAATTTGAATTCAGTTTAAAAAAAAAGTATCAGTAAAAGTGACCATGAAGCAGTGGGATTGTTGTAAACCCAACTGGTTCATTATTGTCTTTTAGGGAGGAAACTTGCTGTCATTACCTAGTGGGGCCTATATGTGACTCCAGTCCCACACCAATGTGGTTGCCTCTTAATGTCCTCTGAAGTGGCCTAGCATGCTACTCAGTTGTAACAATCTTCTACTGCAGTGGTGGCTCACCACCAACGTCCCCCGTAAGCTGCACTGCCTCCTGCGAGACCTGCCTCCTCCAGTGCGCAGTTCATTCAAATTTTTGCACACGTGTGGTATCTACAATGGAAAAGCCGGTGAGCGGCCTGCACGGGTCCTTGCAGATGACTGTGCAGCTTAGTGGGAATATTGCTCGCCACCACCTTCTCAGGTCAACTAGGGAAGGGCAATAAATGGTAGTCCGAGAATGAAATTTAAAAAAAAATGTCTGGATTGATTAGCTTTCCAGCATAACAGCTGTCTGCTGCATGCTCCATAAATTCACCCTTCAAGCATGTTTCAGTGTGAAATTCAATGACCAAAATGGCAAACC
The DNA here is from genome assembly GCA_030390025.1 of Squalus acanthias. Classification (NCBI taxonomy): domain Eukaryota; kingdom Metazoa; phylum Chordata; class Chondrichthyes; order Squaliformes; family Squalidae; genus Squalus; species Squalus acanthias. The sequence goes on along the minus strand of CM059426.1, from coordinate 140,082,126 downwards.
TAAGACAATGAAGAGTTAGCAGTGATACCTGCAAGTAAGATTGGTGTACCAGGCATTAATTCCTGCTGTTTTCAAAGAGCTGCACAACTACACCATTTCTTTAAGGTGCAATCCATGTCTGCCAAGCAACTGCCCTAACCATCTTGTCGTACATTGCTTTGCTCAGCTCTTCAAATACTATCTATTGGCATTTGATGCTGGGCTCCTGCTATATTTCAACCCATGACCATAATAATAATTACCTTTTACAATGTTCAAATGAAGTGCAGGGCATTTATTTCCTCTATTGTGTAGTGTGTGAATGCCAGCACTTTGAGTTGGCATGGTGCTGCACCATGTTACTTGTGCTTTGTATCAAGTTATTGCCTTTTGGAAAGGGTAAATGTGTTGTCTGTCTGCAGAGTTTCACTGACAGCCTGCTGGGATTCTGATGGTTCCAGACCTCCCTGGGCTAAGCATTACAGACCCCACATGTGAGTCAACCAATACTGAGACTGTGCTAGTTGACTTATGTTGCCGCCAGTTCCTCCCTTCCCCAGTGCACAAGATTTCTCTGGGAGGTTGGCCAACAGCCTCTTAAATAGTACTTCCTCTCTCTGAATCCTTGTGGAAGTGTTTACAACTCCTGAACTGTAAAACTAGCTTTTCTCAGTCAGCAACCCTCAAATCTGCAGCGATCTTGTGAGTAAACAGTTGCCTTTAGTGTCTGTGCTATTTCAGGTGCTTAACTGTCTTCTAATTGTAGGTCACAGCCAATTTAGAGGGTTAGTGCTGCTCTCTTTCCATTGGTTCACCCACTGTGTGGTAAAGTGAGCTCAAATTGTAGCCCACAAACTGAAAAAAGCAAACTCATGTATAAACCAGGAGACAAATTCTCCCAGAAACTTGTAATAACCCACATAATATCTGAATAATGCATCAGCAGCAATTTCTATGCTAATGTGCTTTTACCCCAATCTCAAAAGAGCACAACCTATTGCACTAGTGTGACATTTTCCATTTCACACATTAACCAACGTTAAGGTTTTTGAACAAGGGGTAGTTTCGTGCTGTTGATTCAAACCCACTAGGAACTGGGGTGAAATTAGCCAAACTCATTTCACACACAACCCTAAACAGGTTACAGCAAGTAGAAAGGCAAGATTTTCATTTTGTTGTCTTGGGCTAAAATCAAATGGAAATGAAGGGAAATGTGATAATTCAATACAGTATTCCATGAACCCTTTAATGTTATCATAAATACTGATCAAGTCTGAGCAAAAAATGGGACTATTATTCATTCAAAGCATTTTCAACAACATAATGCTGCCAAAAATCTGCAGCCCTTCCAGAACACTCTTGTTTCTGGGATATGCCATACCCTGGCTTTCCTTGCCAGTTTCCGAGCAGTTTTGTTTAGGGTGGCACATCTGTTAACCCCCAAACATGGTCTTCTGTGTCAGAAGGAGCATGGCCAGAGGAGGAGACTCCCAGGGTAGGAGTTTCCTCATCCTCATCCTGGGTGAACAGTGGCAGGTGGTATACTGCATGAGAGGAGCCTGCTGGCTGGCAGAATTACACCCCCCCCAGCCCAGGTCCACACCTGGATCTCTGAAGATCTTTGAATCCCACATTAATTTTTATCCCCCCTTACACTATTACAGGATGTTTGCGAGGTCAGTCCCAGCACCTCCCCGAATGGCCAGTCTCCATCGGCATAACTGGCCACCCCAATCGGGTGTTAGCCCAAGACGCACTCCCTAGTGGTACGCCACCCGCTGACAATATTAAAAGGCAGTGACCTCCCTCTGACTCTGCATGCTCTGGCAGTGGCAGTAATGGAGGTCAAAGGTGGATGCATCCCTGCAATGTCGAACCCACGGATTTTCAGGCCCACTGTTATATCTTGATGCTACTTATTTTAATTCTCACCAGGTTCTGCATTTGTTTGAATCTCTTGAAAACAACGCTGAATCCCCAAGCAGAATATTTATCATGGCTTGTGAGGTTTCCAAAGCGAGACTTTATAAATGTTGTCCAAATAGAAGGATTTGATACAATGAAATGTTTTTAATTGCTTTAAGATTATTCACTACTTGCTGCACTTTCTTCTGCAAGGCAGCAGGCGCTCATTTCCCTATAAGCTCTTGTGTCAGTTTTTTCCTATGCTGAAATCATTCGCCCGCTCCTCTCCTGTGCAAGAAATAAATACTTGCATTTATACTTCATGTTTTACCACATCCTCAGAACATCTCCAAGTGTTTCACACAATATGTAAGCAATCGCAGCAATCCTTCTGTTGCAGAAATGTCCTACAAGTAGTAATGAGATGAATGACCAATTCTGTTTTTCCAGTTGTATTGCTTGAGGGAGAACACATAATTGGCTAGGAGACCGAATTAAGATATACTGGTGACTGGACTGTGCTATTAGCTATTATTGGCTCTGGAACTCCCAAAACATGAGCCCAGAATTTCCTCGGAGCTGCTCCTGCCCTGCCACCCTAACTTTGCTGGAAGTGCGGTGGAACATAGGAATGGGAGTAGGCTATTCAGCCCCTTGAGCTTGTTTTGAAGTCCCATTTACACACATAGCCGGGCTTTCCGCCACACTTCCAGTGAAGTTATGGCGGCAGAATGGGAGCAGCTCCGAGGAAATTCCGGGCCACGGAGCTGAGCGATGGGTATCTAGTGCTGCATTTCTATTGCAGTGCTGCTAATGGTGCCAGCCAAAACTTCAGCAGAATTAAATGAAGTGATGCCCATGCCTCTGCTGGCATGGAATACCACTTCATTAGGTGGGTTTTTCCTTGCACCACTACAGGTGTAGTGCTGGCGCTGAGTGCCACAGTCTTCCATTTCTTCTGACTGCAATCAGACTGAATACTTACTCCATGAGGACGATTCCTCAGAGGATTTCATTCCTTCTGAGGGTGCACCATCATAGGGCATCCCAGCAGCTTGTCTAGCGACGGGTGCCCCATCCTCCTCCTCCTCTTCTATTTTCTCCTCATTCAAAGATGAGTGATGAACCCCTTCGTCCTCCTCCACCTGCGATCCTTTCTGCTACGCAATATTGTGTAGGACACAGCACACCACTATGATTCTGTCGACCCTCGCTGGCGAGTACTGAAGTCCACCTCTAGACCTATCTAGCCACCTGAACCGCATCTTCAACATTCCAATGGCTTGCTCGATGACACACCTGATCATGTGACTCTCATTGTGGCGCTCCTGCGCCTCATTGGTGGTGTTCCTCACAGGTGTCATGAGCCAAGTTTGAAGCAGGTATCTCTTGTCTCCTATGAGCCAGCTGTTGAGTCTGCTTCCTGGAACAAAAAAGTCATAGAGCCATAGAGTTATACAGCACAGAAAGCGGCCCTTCGGCCCATCGTGTCTGCGCCGGCCATCAAGCCCTATCCTAATCCCATTTTCCAGCACTTGGTCCGTAGCTTTGTATGCTATGGCGTTTCAAGTGCTCATCTAAATGCTTCTTGAATGTTGTGAGGGTTCCTGCCTCTACCACCCATTCAGGCAGTGAGTTCCAGATTCCACCCACCCTCTGGGTGAAAAAGTTTTTCCTCAAATCCCCTCTAAACCTCCTGCCCCTTACCTTGAAACTATGCCCCCTGGTTATTGACCCCTCTACTAAGGGGAAAAGTTCCTTTCGATCTACACTATCTATGCCCCTCATAATTTTGTACACCTCAATCAGGTCCCCCCTCAGCCTTCTCTGCTCTAAGGAAAACAACCCCAGCCTGTCCAGTCTCTCTTCATAGCTGAAATGCTCCAGCCCAGGTAACATCCTGGTGAATCTCCTCTGCACCCTCTCCAATGCAATCACATCCTTCCTATAGTGTGGTGACCAGAACTGCACACAGTATTCCAGCTGTGGCCTAACTACCGTATTGTACACCTCCATCATAACCTCCCTGCTCTTATATTCTATGCCTCGGCTAATGAAGGCAAGTATCCCATATGCCTTTTTAACCACCTTATCTACCTGTCCTGCTGCCTTCAGGGATCTATGTACATGCACACCAAGGTCCCTCTGATCCTCTGTCCTTCCTAGGGTCCTACCATTCATTGTGTATTCCCTTGCCTTGTTAGTCCTCCCAAAATGCATCACCTCACACTTTTCAGGGTTAAATTCCATTTGCTACTGTTCTGCCCATCTGACCAACCCGCCTATATCATTCTGTAGCCTAAGGCTTCCCTCCTCGCTATTTACCACTCCACCAATTTTTGTGTCATCTGCGAACTTACTGATCATACCTCCTACATTCATATCTAAATCATTAATGTACACTACAACAGCAAGGGACCCAGCACCGATCCCTGCAGTACACCACTGGACACAGGCTTCCAGTCACAAAAACAACCTTCAACCATCACCCTCTGCCTCCTGCCACTAAGCCAATTTTGGATCCAATGTGCCAAATTGCCCTGGAATGTTGGACTGCCACAGTATGAATGCATCATGACAGCTCCCAGGGAATCTGGCACAGACCTGCATGAACCTCTTCTTGTGGTTGTACACCAGCTGCGCATTGATGGACAAATATCCCTTGCGGTTTATAAACACTCCTGATTGCTGTGGTAGTGATCGGATTGCCACGTGTCTGCAGTCGATGGCACCCTGCACCTGTGGGAATCCAGTCAGAGAGGCGAAGCTGAGTGCCTGCTCATTCTGGCTATTGTCATCATGGTAAATTTACATATTTGTTGGCCCTGGCAAACAAGCCATCAGTGACCTTTCGTATGCATTTATGTGCAGCAGACTAGGAGATCCTGGATATGTCGCCAGTAGCGCCCTGGAAGGATCTGGAGGCGAAAAAGTTGAGGGCGGTGGCCACTTTCACAGCCACTGGTAATGCGTGGCCACCAAGTCCAGCAGGGAGCAGGTCTTCCTCTAGGAGGCTGCAGATGTCAGCCGCCACCTCATGTGACAATCTCAGCAGGAATATCTAACATTTTAATCAATACCTTTAATACATCATTTTACAAGTTGATAAAATATAGCTTTCGTAATGAGGCAAACCAGTTCAGCTTTCTCTGGTAATAGTAAGAGTAACACTAATAATGTTTGGTTGGAACATTTGCGCTATCAAGTATTCATCAAAAATTAATAATCAGCAACGATGAAAAACATTAAAATCAAAACAAATGATTTTAAAATGCAAATATTGCTGAATTATGTAGGGAGAATGCTGGTTGGTATCTCCGATCCTTCAGTCTCGTGGGATACCCGTGGGAAGCATCACAGAGGAGAGAAAATAAGTGGGTGAGTACACGCATGACACTCTCACACAACATTTAGCAGCTGACTGAAGAGCTGCATTGTCAGAAGCATAGGAGTGAGTTTTATGCCCACTCTCTTGGCCACTCTTCTGTACATTCTGGAGCGGTCAATGCACAATGGAGAATTGTGAATATTAGCAAGGAGAAAAAATATATATATATTTTAAAGATTATGAATAAAATAGAGTTCAGTGGCCGAGTGCTGATCAAACAAACTGCTTTGTCCTGGATGGTGCAGAGCTTCATAAGTGTTGTGGCTGCATCCTCGCACTCTTGACCCGAGCCGTGTAGATGTTGGAGAGGCTTTGAGGGTCAGGAAGTGAGCCGCTCATTGCAGAGTGCCCAACTACTGCTCTGCTTTTGTAGCCATGGTGTTAATATGACTGCCCCAGTTTAGCCTCTGGTCAGTGGTGACCCGCGGGATGTTGATGGTGGGGTGACTCACCGACAACGGAGTAGTTGTATGTCTGGGTAGGTGGTTGCCCTTTCTTTTGTTTGAGGTAGTCATTGTCTGGCACTTATGTAGCACAAATGTTACCTATCACTTGTCAGCCTAAGCCTGGAAGCTGGCCAGGTACTGCTGTAGGCTCGCATGAGCTGCTTCATTATCAGTGTAGTTGTGAATGTAACTGAACAATGTGGAATAATCAGGGAACAGCCCCACTCCTGAACTTATGATGGAAGGAAGGTCACTGATGAAGCAGTGATGGTGGTAGGGCTGAGGACACTTCCTTGAGGAATTCCGGCAGTCCTGGGGCTTCAGTGAATGGCGCCTGATAACCAAGACCATCTTCCTGTGTATCAGATATGACTCCAGCGACTGGAGGGTTTTCCAGTTAATCCACATTGACCTCGGTTTTGCTAGGGCCTCTAGGCACCATACTCAGTTCAATGCTGCCTTCAATTCGAGGGGAATTACACTCACCTCTCCACTTGCATTTATCTCTTCCATCCATGTCGGGATAAAGGATGTGATGAGATCTGAACCGAGCGCTTCTAGCAGAACCTGAACTGAGTATTTGCAAGCAGGTAATTGATGATTAGGTGTTGCTTGGTGGCATTATTGACTCCTTCCACCACTTTGCTGATGATTGGGAGGAGGCTGATAGGGCAGTAATTGGTGAGGCTAGATTTAACCTGTTTGTTGTGAATAGGATATACCTGGGTAATTTTCCGCATTGTGTGACTTGGAGGGGAACTTGGAGGTGATGGTGTTCCCATGCACCTGTTGCCCTTGTCCTTCTAGGTCGTAGAGGTCACGGGTTTGGGAGGTGCTGCCAAAGGAGCCTTGATGAGTTGCTGCATTGGTGATGGAGGGGTGGCTTGTGGATGAAATGCCAATCAAGTGGACTGCTTTGTCCTGGATTGTATCGACTTTCTTGAACATTGTTGGAGCTGCACCCATCCAGACAAGTGGAGAGTATTCCATCACACTCCTGACTTGTGTCTTGTAGGTGGTGGAAAGGTTTTGGGGAGTCAGGCGGTGAGACACTCGCCACAGAATACTCAGCCTCTGATCTGCTCCAGTGGCTGGTCCAGTTGCGTTTCTGATCAATGGTGACCCCAAAGATGTTGATGATGGGGACCTAGTGATGGTAATGGTATTGAATATCAGGGAGAGGGTGGTTCGACTCTCTCTTGTTTGAGCTGGTCATTGGCTGGCACTTATGTGGCAAGAATTCCACTTATCAGCACAAGCTTGAATGTTGTCCAGGTTTTTCTGCATGCAGGCACGGACTGCTTCATTATCCGAGGAATTGCGAATGGAGCTGAACACTGCAATCATCAGCGAACAGCCCAACTTCTGACCTTATGATGGAGGGAAGATCATTGATGAAGCAGTTGAAGGTAGTTGGGCCTAGGACGAGTTCAAATAGGCCGTTGTTTCCTTTATCACCTAATACAGGCTCCATCTTGCAGCTATTCCTTGGAACTAAGCCAACTTGTTCAGGGATGGTACTGTTATCATCAAATGAAAAGGTAAGCCATAAGATCTCCTACCTATCAAGATATGTCAGTATGCCACAATATTAGGGTAGACATAAAACAACATGAGAATATTATATGAAAGCACCTAGTTCAGATATGTTTAGATGACAAGCTCTTGGTAGATGGTGCTGGCTTATATTTTGGAATACTAAATTTATTGTAGGCACAGTATTATTGTTGATTCATTAGCTGAACCTTTTATATAACTACCCTGAGTGTGATAATGTTGACAAGGTTTTCTACTTAAATAGTCTGCAAAGTGAAAAATGCAGCTTCTTATTGAGGAAGCAAAAGTTCCATTTGTTTAACAACACTTCAGGGAGTAATAAGATAGACTTTTCAATAATCATTTTACTTCTGAAATTAGCAACAGGTGTTGTGTAATACAAGCTTGAAATGCTTACATATTTCTATGTAGTAATCTGTAATCCCACTGACATCACACAGTATGCAGCTGTAGAGACTCTTTGTTCAGCTAGACTGTGGCATGATAATTATGTCACAGTGAAACTTTTCGGCTTTTTACAGCAGTATTAGGTTTTCTTGGAGTAAAAGCTGTACCTGTTATGATTTTATAAATATGATATGGGGATTTTGAAACCTTCCAATAATGAATTAAAGTTTTCCTCGACCATTCCCCTCATTTTCAATTGATCAAGAAGAATTTGTGATTTGAAAATTGAGCATTAATTTCGGCTGAAGTTTTAATTTATTATTTATCCAATTATTTCCCCTGCTGCTTCCCCCTAACTGTGCCTCTTGCACTGAGCCAGTCTTTTCTGACTAGGAAATGGGGATGGCCAGGACTGCCTCTGTCGCTGTCAACACTATTCCTGTTTTTTTTTCATAAAGAGTGAGATTGATAAATTGTGCTTGTGCGAGATTAATAAAGTTGTGCAGATATCACGGGTTCCTCCTCTCCTTGCCTTAGCTTCTAGCCTCTGCTTGCTGCTACTGCAGCTGATGACCCCTCTGTGGCTGCCAGCTTGAGGAAAGCACAAGTTTGAGTGCCCGTGGGAAACAGTGATTCGAGCCTGGATCTGCCCGCCTCTAGCACACTGCATTTAAGATTTTGTGCCACCAGATTTAATTTAACCTTAATTTAATTACTGCAGTGATAGCAGATTAGTCAATCACAGGCCTGACTTTTTTTCTTTTAGCGCAAAAAGGAGAAAGCACCTGTTTTTCTCCAAGACTAATGAACTGCAACTGAAATTGCAGAAATACGTGGCTTCAATGTACGGCATTTCTCAATACAATTTTGTTGGAAGCGACAAAAAAATACCAACCAATCGGGATGGCCCTGTGATAATGATTCTTTAGCTCCTCATGGGACGCAGTAGAGCCACTTAAATGATATAAATGGCATTAATCCAACTGTAGAGTGAATAGCTTTTGGGAAACAGTGAATGAGGTAAATAAGATTTAGCGATTAAGCCCTGTAACTGCTGTTACTCTCTCTAATGGAGCTGCACAAGTTTATTTTTGGTGAAGGAAGAAAGCCCTCAAATATGCTAAGAGATTCTGGGTTGGAATTTCCTGCTTCTGGTGAATTTATGGTAGACTGGGATTTTCACCTATGCCTCTGACCCAACTGTAACCCTGACCCATTTTTCTGGGTTGGGGGCGGTCATTGGTCATGCAGGGTGGCCTCCCAGCAGGATTCCCAGTGCCAAGACGGAGTCCAGGGCTGTGGAAGAGGGTAATTTGGCAGTGCTACAATAGGACCACCACTGCAGCACCCGAAGAAGTAGTGAAGGACCTTGCCAGAAGAGCCCTGAAGACTAATGGTGCTGCAGGTTATTTAGGCCTCGGCTGAGATGAAGGCTTACAAGGGTAGGTACATGGGGGCTGAACTGGAGGGAAAGAACATTTCTACTAGGCCCTCTCCCTTCATTAATGGACACCACTGCTACTCTAGAATCTCCCACCCCAAACACAAGGCAGTCCTGGGGACTGGTGATAAGAGGGGCAGACAGGAACAAAATGTGTTGGGAAGCTGGACTCTGCCCTGGCATTTACAGGCAGTGGGAAGAAGAGGGGTTGCCGGCAGCAGTCCCAGGTTGGGTGAGGGGAGGGAAATCTAGGTCAGGTGGGGAGGCAGCAAGTAGGCCTTACCAGCCCATTTTCCTGCTGTTTCCATTGCTATCTCATCCAATTTGGACTGAGGTAGTAAAGGAAAATGCAGTAATCTATTTCAACAACTCAGTGGATATGACGGTAGGCACAGGAGAATTTGCACAATTTAACGAGTAAAAAGGTAAGCATTGAATATTACTTTAAAGTAGCAGCAAAAGGACAGATGGACATGAATGAAAGTAGTTAAAGAAACATACTAAATGCTGTAATTACACAGAAAAATGCAAGCAAGGATAAAACAATTAAAGCAGTAGACAATAACAGAGATAAATTGCCTTATACATGCCATGATGGGAAAGAAAATGTACTGCAGGAAAGGAATTTCCATGGGCCAACTCTCCCTGTCTCAATCCCCACTGTTATGTTTTAAAGACAGAAGGAAACAATGTGGAACACACAAAGAGGCGCTATTTTTGTCCGCTTTCCGTCCCATTCATGCTGAAAAATGGGGCAGTAGACAGTCGAATATTTTTTTTTAAATCCACTAGCTCGATTTTCAAAAATGGGCATCCAGCGCTCCTGCCTGAAACAAGCGAGAGCCTTAATAAAATATTTAAATCGGGGTCCTGCACCGGTTATAGGACCCTGAAGCAATTTTGACCTAGCAATGGGCGGAGTGGGTCACGTGCATGATCCACCCATTAGTATTAGAGATACAGCGGCCTACCCAGAAATTCTTAAGGGGAGGCCACTCACAAATGCCCCCCCAAAAATTGTAGCACTAGGAGGAGCATTTCATTCAGAATTCATGTGTGTTTATTTCATCATGATCTTCCCCTCTACCTGTGGTCTGATCCCTGACTTCAAAGAACATCAAAACTAAAGGATGCTGAAAATCTGAAATATGCTGGAAACGCTCAGCAGGTCAAGCAGCATCTGTGGAGAGAGTAACAGAGTAAACATTTCAGGTCAAAAAGAAAATACTGCAGATGCTGGAAATCTGAAATAAAAACAGAAAATGCTGGAGATACTCAGCAGGTCAGGCAGCATCTGTGAGAGAGACAGAGTTAACGTTTCAGGTCGATGACCTTTCGTCAGAACTGGAAAAAAGCAGGAAATGGAACAGATTTTTAAGCAAGTGTAGGGGCTGGGAAAGGGGGGAGGGGATGAAAGAACAAAAGGGAAGGTCTGCGATAGGATAGAAGGCAGGAGAGGTTAAGAGACATTAAGAGATATTCAAGGCAAAAGGAGATAGTAATGGGACAAGTTAAGAAACAAAGGATGGCTCTAGATGAAGTGTAACTTGAGCTGTCAGAATGAAAGACAGCTGCCATGTGGGAGAGAAGAAAAAAAGACACAGACAAAAAGTGTGGATAAAAAAATATATATATGATAGGGGCCGAGGTTATGATCTGAAATTGTTGAACTCTATGTTGAGTCCAGAAGGCTGTAAAGTGCCTAATCGAAAGATGAGGTGCTGTTCCTTGAGGTTATGCTGAGCTTTAGTGGAACAATGCAAGAGGCCGAGGACGGTGAGGTCAGAGTGGGAGTGGAGGGGAGAATTAAAGTGACAGGCGACCGGAAGCTCGGGGGTCCCCCTTACGGACTGAACAGAGGTGTTCCGCAAAGCGATCACCCAATCTGCATTTGGTCTCCCCAATGTAGAGGAGACCACATCGTGAGCAGCAAATACAGTATACTAAATTGCAAGAAGTACAAGTAAATCGCTGTTTCACCTGGAAGGGGTGTTTGGGGCCCTGGGAAGGGGGGGATGTATAAGGGCATGTATTGCATCTCCTGCGCTTGCACGGGCGAAGGTGAAGGGGTGTTGTGGGTGATAGAGGAGTGGACCAGGGTGTCGCGGAGGCAGCGGTCCCTTCGGAATGCTGAAAGGGGAGGTGAGGGGGAAGATGTGTTTGGTGACGGGATCATGCTGGAGGTGGCAGAAATGGCGGAGGATGATCCGTTGAATGTGGAGGCTGGTGGGGTGAAAGGTGAGGACTAGGGAAACTCTATCGTGGTTCTGGGAGGGAGGGCAGAAGTGTGGGAGATAGAACGGACACGGTCAAGGGCCGTGTCAACCACAGTAGAGGGGAATCCTCGGTTGAGGAAAAAGGAAGACATGTCGGAAGCACTGAGACCTGCTGAGTATCTCCAGCATTTTCTGTTTTTATTAAACATTTCAGGTCGATGGCCTTTTGGTGACAAGTGCACAGAACTATTGGTATGTACCATGTTAATCATATATTCTATGATCATTTATATGATGTATTAGATGAACCTGTTCATGTGCACTTATTGTGCACAAGTACGTAACAGTGCATGTAAGGACATAATCAGCAAGGCTGCATTCATGGAATGGAGCCTTGCTAGACAGGAATGTAAGCCAGAAATAGGGCCATAACACTACAGCCCTGATTCTCTGAGCCACAGTCCCATCTAGTGAGGCTCTGTTCTGTGTGCACAGCCCCGCTCAATTAGCTCTGTAATGACAATATAGCGCTCAAATGGATAAATATGCATATGTGCTCAGAATGTACCATTTGCTTTCTTCATAGAACAAGGAGAATCAAGTGGACCACCAGCCACAGCCAAAGAGCGGCACACTATAGTCAACACAACAGTAAGTAACTTGGGACCTTCCTGGCATGGGCTAGCTACTTACTGCTTTAATCGGTAGAACCATCAGGGGAACACGGTGTATTTCTGAAGAACATAGTCGCTGGTTACTTAAGTATCTTTATCTACCAGTTATATAGCCAGTAGCAAAACATGCCTGTTCTGATCAGGGGAATCTAACAACACAGCCCTGCCAGAGCTCCAAGATTATTGTAGTACGTTGCATGTTCTAGAGAGGCCTAACAATGGAGCAAGTGATGGAGAAGGATGCCCACCTGCAGCCAAAAGTAAAGCGAGACAGTAATAATCCGTCAGAAGAGATCTCTGCTGGAGCGCAGTTGCAAGCAGTAAGAGATATCATTGAGGAGACCTTGGAGTAAACTTTCATCTTCACCAGAGGTTGACTGCCCATTGTAGAACCAGCCTGATTTTACTTCCAACAATAGCCACCGTGAACTACAAATAGTGATGTTGAGATGTTGGAAGTTTGAAGAACACAAGTGTCCATATTGGATCTCAGCTTGTGGTGGAATAAATGAATAGGCATTATGCAGCTAAGTTGTGCTGTAAAGCTGCATTGAGGGCTCACCTTTCCAAATAATAATGTGATAACAATTCCAGATTGAAGTGGCAGTAATGGTATATTCTGCTGCAGTATGGACATGAGCGTGAAGCTTAGGAACAGTGGTTTTCTGAAGTTATAGAAACCCTTTAGGACATGCATAACTTGCCCATCTACATGGTCTAGCAAAATACTGGCTGGCCCTACCTTGGTAAATGTCCTGAGGCTATTAACCTTTTTTTTTACTGTTTTGCATCCACATCCTTTGCACAGCATTTAACTTGCTTGCTACCTCCCACTAAGCAGACTATTTAATTCTGCTGTGAGGAGGGTGCCTTGAGGTCCCAAACAGGGCAACCCTCCTTTGCAGCAACTCTTGCAGAAGCCTCTCCAAAACAGCGTCAGAAAATGAAGGTCCTCAGCAATGTTGACCAGCCACTTCCACTTTTTGGCCTAATAACAATAAAGCATTCTGCTGAAATTGCAGCTGCATGCTATTCACCCCCCTTCCTCCCCCATCGACAGCAAGAGGACCCAGTCCGTGCAGAGAGCTTCCAGTGACTCTGCACTAGGACCCGAAAATTTGCCCTCTGATTTTCATGAGCATTCACATTTCTTTAAAGTTTAAATGTTGACTACGAGACTGAAGCAAATTAACAAAATTAAACATGAAGATCTGAGGAAGGTTCCCACCCAAAATGTCCATCTATCTGTCTCTCTCACATACTGGCTGACATGTGCGCATATAACATTTTGTGTGGGTTTTTTCAGAACTCTGGCATTTGAAGATTTTTTTAAATCTTGACTAAGTCAAATATGTTTACACTCATCTTTTCAACTAAACAATGTTGGCAGGTGGGGTGGGGGAGGGGAGGAATCCCTAAAGTTAATAATTTTACCAAAACAGTTGGCTTGAGTAAAAAACTGCATTTTCTGTTCTGTGCGCATACATTTTTCCTGTAAAATGATGGGCAGAAAGAATTCTAAAGTCAGATACAAAAGCTTTTAATTTCATAAAAACAACCACTGAAATCCATTCTGTTGCTTTTAACAACAAACCGTAAACTATATAAAATAAATACCTTTTTAAATGCGTCGCCCATATATAGTTTTAAGTCAGCTTACTCTGGGAGGCACCGCCCCCTTGACCAAACAGAGTAGGTTGGAATCTGACGGGGTGTTATAATCAGGATAATTCAAACCATGAATCAGGTCTCTTAGCTCAGGGTCCTCAGGTCAGCTACCTATTGACCATAAGCCTGCTCACTGCAAATCTTTCTTCAGAAATTAGAGCTTGATCTTCTCTAGACAGGCTACAAGTTCTGTTCGTGCATTCCTTTGATCTGTTTCTTTACTTGTAGCCACACCCCCTTGCTAAACAGCTTTTGGTGAAAGAACTTATTCACCTTTCTGCCTTGTATTTATCAGAAATAATTTATTACCATGGCACACCAAAGCAGGAGTGGTGGAATGGGGTGGGGGAGGGAGGAATACATCAGATTTTCTAACAAATTTAACTTTAGTTGCTTTGCAGCTCATTTCGTTTACGGGCGGATTTGAAACATATTCTAAGCTGGAGGATTTTTGTACAGCTAAACACAGGAGTCTGTAAAATCCCATGCCAGTGTCCTAACATATTGTATTAAACCAGCACTCCAAGTAAGCATTCTGAGAGAAAGTTAAGATTTGTCCTTGGAGATGAAAAAATATGAAGTGCTATCACTTAAATGTTTGAATAATACTTCCGCTACCAAGCAGAAATACATCAGTTAAATCATTTCTGGAATCCCTGAAGACTGAGTGACTGACAGTGTGTTTGGCTTAAATCTTACAATATCGCATTAGAGAAGTTATAAGGGGAAACAGTCAAGAAAACGTCTAGTCAATACAAACATTTATCACGTTTTAAAAATAATTTTCAAAAATTACTAGTTTTACTCCACAGAGAGAGATGGGGCCAATTTTCCTTCCCCATCCATGGGGCACAAGTCAGATGGAACATACCCAGAATGCACTACACCTGACCTGAACCTGCCTGTATTTCCTGGTTCATGTCACCTGCTTGACATGCCCCCAGTGCAGGCCTGCCCAGAAGCAAGGGAGGAAAGTCAACTGCTGCTGTAAGCCTGAGAGGCCTGCAGCAGTGGTAATGGCCTTCAGCTTTGGGGCCCTCTGGCTCCTGTCCAAAAACAGCAACCGGAGGGCCTCCACCTGTGGTGCATGTCCGTCTTGCCCAGTGGAAAAAAATGAACCTTTCTTTTTTCAACCTGTAGAATTTTGCTCCAGCTCTTCACAGGGAAATATATATTCCCTGGGCACAAAGCAGATGATACTTGGCGCCATGGATTCGAAGGGGTGTTTTGAGTTTCAATTTTCACAGTTCAGCTACCAGTACAAACATTGGGGTAATTTTCACTTTGTGCGATAGTGTAAAACGAGCAATAGTGAATTGTCAGCCCGTTTTACATTTCTCCCGATTTTCATTTCCATTGACTTCAATAGAAATGAAAATCATGAGAGATGTAAAATGGTCTGCCGATTAGCTATTGGCCCAGAAATTAGAGTTCGATGGTTGCCGCGGGGGTAAGGATCCCCCGCGATATCTCATTCCGCGCCTACCTTTATGGTTTTGGCCCACACGAACTTCAGTTCCTGGGCCTCTCCCTGGTGCCGGCGCGCAGTGTGTGCGTATCCCAGAGGCGCAGTTAGTGCGATGCGACCTCTGGGATCACGTGGGCCAGTTAGAGCCAATGGCAGCACACCATCTTTCATTCATAGTTTTGACAGCAAGAGCTGTCAAAACTATGAATGCAACAAGTCCCCAAAAGAACAGCTAAACCTCAATTAAATTTAAAAAAAAGCCATCACATTAATAAAATAACTATAGTTAAATAAATTAACCACTTTAAACAAAAATTTTAATTTTTGAAAAAATTTAAATTCTTTTTAAAAGTTATAAAACATAAACTTACCTTTCTTTAAAGTCTCTAAAAAAGATAAACCTGTTGAAATTTTTTTAAAATAATACTTAATTAACTACTTACCTTGTTAAAAGGGGGTCTTACGCCTGCTTTCTTTATGTGTAAAATCTTCAACACTTACCTGCGCGTTCAAACCTGAAAAAAAAACTAAGTGTGCTGCGTGCGCGCAACCTGTAGCACGCACGCGGTTCACTTAGGAACCACCCCCTTTGCCATACACAAAGTGCCGGTTTCCCGCGCATGCGCAGTGCATGCAGGAAACCGGCACTTCGGGACCTAATACGCGAGAGTACACAGTGCGTACTCTCCCGCATTAGGTCTAATTTTCGGGCCATTATCTGTTTTACGCTATCGCACAAAGTCAAAACTATCCACATTTACTGGTTTACAGATGAAAAATAAATTAATTGGAGGACTGGGTGGTGCATTGGGTTAGCACGCTGCTTTTGAATTCTGTGACACGTTCCGATATTTTAGCCCTAACTAATGGAATTAAAGTATCTTTACTCAACTAATGCTAATGGTCCTATGTGGAATAAGTTTGAACCAGTCTCAATTCAAATCTAAGTGGGTGTAAGCCCGCAGCACAAAATTCCCCCATACTTGGCGCTGAATTAGCAATATCAATCAAAGAGTTCAAAAGAATGTCTGGTGTGGGAAATTTAAATGTTCATCATGTTGTAGTGCAGTGTGGAGTGTTCTAAGGCTGAGTTTGAGACATTGTTGGGCAAGAATAGAGGAGGCACCTCCACATGCTGTATCTGATCTGCTCATTCTGGGTGACAAAACGCAATAAAATGTACCATTCCCTAACACCATGATGAGCACAACATAACCAGGACAAACCTTCTCCAAGGTTCCTCCTAGCCCTGGCTCTGATCCCACATCTTTCTCTAGTTTCTCTCCTAGCTTCCCTCATGCCCTCTCCAAGTGCACCTTGTCCATGAAACCCACGTCCTGCTCTCTTGACCTGATTCCCACTAAACTATTGACCACTGAAAGTTCCTTCCTCATACCCATGATAACTGACATTGCAAATAGTTCCCTCTCCAGTACTGTCCCCGCCCCTTTCAAAGCCACTATCTTCACCCCCTTCTCAAAAAAAATCCATCCTCTGTCCTTGCAAATTACAGCCTCATCGCCAACCTTTTTCCTCTCCTAAGTCCTTGAATGTGTTGTCACCTCCCAATTCCATGCTCATCTTTCCCACAACTTCATGTTTAATCTTTCAAATCACGTTTCCGCCCGTATCACAGCACTGAAACGACACTAAACAAAGTACAAATTACATTCTCTGTGACTGTGGTGCACTATCACTCCCTGTCCTTCTCAACGACTCTGTAGCCTTTGACACGGTCAACCACATTATCCTCCTGCAATGCCTCTCCTCTATTTTCCAGCTCAGTGAACTTCTTTGATTCCACTCTTAGCTATTCAATTCTAACCATATCATCTTGAGCAATGGCATCTCTTACTGCCCCTTCACCATTACCTTTGGAGTTCCCTAAGGATCGAACCTTGGTCCCCTCTTCTTCCTCATCTACATGCTGCTCCTTGATGACATTATGTGAAAATATGGGATCAGTTTCCACATGTAGGCTGACAACACCCTCCACCATCTCTCTTGTCTGACATCTAGAAACATAGACATAGAAACATAGAAAATAGGTACAGGAGTAGACCATTCGGTCCTTCGAGCCTGCACCGCCATTCAATGCGTTCATGGCTGAACATGCTACCTCAGTACCCCATTCCTGCTTTCTCGCCATACCCCTTGATCCCCCTAGTTGTGAGTGTTATATCTAACTCCCTTTTGAATATATTTAGCGAACTGGCCTCAACAACCTTCTGTGGAAGAGAATTCCATAGATTCACCACTCTCTGGGTGAAGAAGTTCCTCCTCAGCTCAGTCTTAAATGGCTTCCCCTTAATCCTTAGACTGTGACCCCTGGTTCTAGTTTTCCCTAACATTGGGAACATTCTGCCCGCATCTAATTTGTCTAAACCAGTCAGGATTTTAAATGTCTCTATAAGATCCCCCCTCATTCTTCTGAACTCCAGAGGATACAAGTTCAGTTGACCCAATCTTTCTTGATATGTCAGTCCGGCCATCCCAGGAATCAATCTAGTGAACCTTCGCTGCACTCCCTCAATAGCAAGAATGTCCTTCCTTAAGTTAGGAGACCAAAACTGCGCACAATACTCCAGGTGTGGCCTCACCAAGGCCCTGTACAACTGCAGCATCACCTCCCTACTCCTGTACTCAAATCCCCTTACTATGAAGGCCATCATTCCGTTTGCTTTCTTGACTGCCTGCTGCACTTGCATTCCCACCTTCAGTGACTGATGTACCATGACGCCCAGGTCTCGTTGCACCTCCCCTTTCCCTAATCTGCCACCATGCAGGTAATAGTCCGCCTTTCTATTTTTACCACCAAAGTGGATAACCTCACATTTATCCACATTGTACTTCATCTGCCATACATTTGCCCATTCACCCAACCTGTCCAAGTCACTCTGTAGCCTCCTAGCATCGTCCTCATTGTTCACACTGCCTCCCAATTTAGTGTCATCCGCAAATTTGGAGATATTACATTTAATCCCTTCGTCCAAATCATGAATATATAATGTAAACAGCTGGGGTCCCAGCACCGAACCCTGCGGTACCCCGCTGGTCACTGCCTGCCATTCTGAAAAGTACCCATTTACTCCTACTCTTTGTTTCCTGTGTGCCAACCAGTTCTCAATCCACGTCAACACATTACCCCCAATCCCATGTGCTTTAACTTTGCTCACCAATCTCTTGTGTGGGACCTTGTCGAAGGCCTTCTGAAAGTCCAAATACACCACATCTACTGGTTCCCCCCTGTCCACCCTATTGGAAACATCCTCAAAAAATTCCAGAAGATTTGTCAAGCATGATTTCCCTTTCACAAATCCATGCTGACTTGGACCTATCATGTCACCACTTTCCAAATGGACTGTTATGACATCTTTAATAATTGCTTCCATCATTTTACCCACGACCAATGTCAGGCTGACCGGTCTATAATTCCCTGCTTTCTCCCTCCCTCCTTTTTTAAAAAGAGGGGTTACATTGGCCACCCTCCACTCCATCGGAACTGATCCAGAGTCTAAGGAATGTTGGAAAATGATCGTCAATGCATTCACTATTTCCAAGGCCACCTCCTTAAGTACTCTGGGATGCAGACCATCAGGCCCCGGGGATTTTTCAGCCTTCAGTCCCATCAATTTCCCCAATACCTTTTCCCGACTAATAAGGATTTCCCTCAGCTCCTCCCTCTTACCAGATCCTCTGACCCCTTTTATTTCCGGCAGGTTGTGTGTGTCCTCCACAGTAAACACCGAACCAAAGTACTTGTTCAATTGATCTGCCATTTCCTTGTTCCCCATTACGACTTCTCCTGTTTCCGACTGCAGGGGACCTACGTTTGTTTTTACTAACCTCTTTCTTTTTACATATTTATAGAAGCTTTTGCAGTCCATTTTAATGTTCTCTGCAAGCTTCCTTTCATATTTTATTTTCCCTGCCCTAATCAAACCCTTCGTCCTCCTCTGCTGAGTTTTGAAGTTCTCCCAGTCCCCGGGTTTGCTGCTACTTCTGGCCAATTTGTATGCAACTTCCTTGGTTTTAATACTATCCCTGATTTCCCTTGTTAGCCATGGTTGAGCCACCTTCCCTTTTTTATTTTTACGCCAGACCGGGATGTACAATTGTTGTAGTTCATCCATGCGATCTCTAAATGTCTGCCATTGCCCTTCCACTGATAGCCCCTTAAATATCGCTTGCCAATTTAACCTCGCCAATTCACGCCTCATACCCTCAAAGTTGCCCTTATTTAAGTTCTGGACCATGGTCTCTGACTTAACTGTTTCCTTCTCCATCCTAATGTAGAACTCCACCATACTATGGTCACGCTTCCCCAGGGGGCCTCGTACCACAAGATTGCTGATTAGTCCTTCCTCATTACACAACACCCAGTCCAGGATGGCCTCCCCTCGAGTTGGTTCCTCAACATATTGGTTTAGGAAACCATCCCTTAAACACGCCATGAAATCCTCCTCCACCGTATTGCTTCCAGTTTGAGTAGCCCAATCTATATGCATATTAAAGTCACCCATGATAACTGCCGTGCCTTTTTTGCACGCACCTCTGATTTCCTGTTTCATACCCTCCCCCACCTCACTACTGCTGTTTGGAGGTCTGTACACAACTCCCACTAACGTTTTCTGCCCTTTGGTGTTCTGCAGCTCAACCCATATTGATTCCACATCCTCCAAGCTGATGTCCTTCCTAGCTATTGCATTAATCTCCTCTTTAACCAGCAATGCTACCCCACCCCCTTTTCCTTTTATTCTATCCTTTCTGAATGTTGAATACCCCTGGATGTTCAGTTCCCAGCCTTGATTGTTCTGGAGCCACGTCTCTGTAATCCCAATCACATCGTATCCGTTAACATCTATTTGCACAGTCAATTCATCCACCTTATTACGGATACTCCTTGCATTAAGACACAGAGCCTTTAGGCTTGTTTTATTAACATCCTTTGTCCTTTTAGACTTATGATTTAGTATGGCCCTTTGTGTTTCTTGCCTTTGTTTACTCGGCCTTCCCCTATTGTTTCTCACCCTTCTAACATTTGTTTCTGACTGCATATTACTTCCCCCTGTTTCGCTACATAGGTTCCCATTCCCCTGCCATATTAGTTTAAATCCTCCCGAACTGCTTTAGCAAATATTACCCCGAGGACATCGGTTCCAGTCCTGCCCAAGTGCAGACCGTCCCTTTTGTACAGGTCCCACTTCCCCCAGAACTGGTTCCAATGCCTCAGGAATTTGAATCCCTCCCTCCTGCACCACTGCTCAAGCCACGTATTCAATCTCACTATCCTGTTCTCTCTATTCTGATTAGCACGTGGCCCTGGTAGCAATCCAGAGATTACTACCTTAGAGGTCCTACTTTTTAATTTAGCTCCTAGCTCCCTAAATTCTGCTTGTAGGACCTCTTCCCGCTTTTTACCTATATCGTTGGTACCTACATGCACCACGACAGCTGGCTGTTCACCCTCCCTCTTCAGAATGTTCTGCAGCCGCTCCGAGACATCCTTGACCCTTGCACCAGGGAGGCAACATACCATCCTGGAATCTCGGTTGCGGCCACAGAAACTCCTGTCTATTCCCCTTACAATTGAATCCCCTATCACTATAGCCCTACCACACTTTTTCCCGCCCTGCTGTGCAGCAGAGCCAGCCATGGTGCCATGAACCTGGCTGCTGGTGCCTTCCCCTGGTAGGCCATCTCCCCCAACAGTATCCAAAGCGGCATACCTGTTTTGGAGGGAGATGACCACAGGGGACTCCTGCACTACCTTCCTGATATTGCCCTGCTTCTTGGTCACCCATTCACTGTCTGTCCTAGCCTTTACCTGCGGTGTGGACAACTCACTAAATGAGCGATTCACCGAGTTCTCGGCATCGTGCATGCTCCAGAGTGAGTCCACCCGCAGCTCCAGCACCGCCATGCGGGCTGTCAGGAGCTGCAGCTGGACACACTTCCCGCATGGCACAGGAGGAGCATGAAACGGGTCCGAGACTTCCTGTCATGACTTAACCCTTATGTTACTTTATTACTAAAATTTAAACTTATTTATCTTAGGTCCAGGAGTTAAGTCCCTGAAAACAAAATATAAAATCGAACCTACCTTTTAAATTCCCTCTACCCCTAAAGGTTAGAGGAGGTGGGAGGGTGGGAGTCACTACTAGTGTAGTGTCTCGGGTTTAGCAACCGCTCCACCTATATACGGGTACCAATGAATTGGCCCCGCCCCCTGCCTTTGAAAAAGCCCGCGAAGCTCTTTCCCCGCTGGGGAAAAAGGCCACGTAGGTGAGTTTAATGACTCACCTCAGGCCTCCGCCGCTCCAACCAGGTCCGCTCCTCCTTCCCCGCTGCCGACCGCTCTGTGGGAGAGAGAAAGAAAGGCTTCTCCTCCCCCGCTGTTGATGCTGGTCTGAGGCCTACCTGATCCTCGGGCCTCCCTTTATTGACTCACCTCAGGCCTCCGCCGCTCCAACCAGGTCCGCTCCTCCTTCCCCGCTGCCGACCGCTCTGTGGGAGAGAGAAAGAAAGGCTCCTCCTCCCCCGCTGTCGACGCTGGTCTGAGGCCTACCTGATCCTCGGGCCTCCCTTTATTGACTCACCTCAGGCCTCCGCCGCTCCAACCAGGTCCGCTCCTCCTTCCCCGCTGCCGACCACTCTGTGGGAGAGAGAAAGAAAGGCTCCTCCTCCCCCGCTGTCGACGCTGGTCGTGAATGAGCTGCAATTTCCTCTAATTAAACACTGGGAAGATTGAGGCCATCATATTCAGCCCTCATCACAAACTCTGTACCCTTGTCACCAATTCCATCTGCCTCCCTGGCCACTGTCTCAGGTTGAACCAGACTTCAACCTTGCAATCTCAGCATCCTATTTAACCCTGAGCTGAGCTACCTACCCATATATCCTCTTCATCATGAAGATTGCCTACTTCCAATTCCGTAGCATCACAAGTCGCCACTCCACCTCAGACATCTGCTGCTGAAACCCTCATCCATAGCTTTCTCTCGTTCCAGTCTTGTAACCTACTCCAACCCTACAACCTTCTGAGAATTCTGTGATCCTCCAACGCTGGCCTTTTGTGCATCCCTATATGCAGCACCTCCCAAACCTGCGACCTCTTCCACCTAGAAGGACAAGGGCAGCAGGCGCATGGGAACACCACCACCTCCAAGTTCCCCTCCAAGCCACACACCATCCTGACTTAGAAGTATATCACCGATCCTTCATCGTCGCTGGGTCAAAATCCTGGAACTCCCTCATAACAGCACTGTGGGAGTAGCTTCACCACACGGACTGCAGCGGTTCAAGAAGGCAGCTCACCACCATCTTCTCAAGGACAATTAGGGATGGGCAATAAATGCTGGCCTTGCCAGCGACACCCACATCCCATAAACGAATAAAAAAAAATATGAAGCATTGGTGGTCGTGCCTTCAGCTGTCTAGGCCTTATGCTCTGGAATTCCCTCCTAAAACCTCTCTGCCTCTCCACTTTCCTCCTTTACGACCCTGCTTAAAATCTAAGTTTTTGACCAAGCTTTTGGTCACGCCTTCTTTGGCTCGATGCTTCACTTTCTCATTGGCTTTGAGTGACTGGAAGCAATTCTAGGTTTTGTAGCACTTGTCAACATATATATACACGAACAATAAATATCTTTATGACATATTACTCAGCATTCCTTTACAGCGCATATGATTGTGATGAAGGAGAGGACTTTCCTCATAGCACATTTTATCACCTTTGAACCCTGTCACATAACTTTCACTGGATGTTCAGTGATGGAAACAGAAGATAACAGAGGTTTAAATTTTATTGTTACTACAGCAATGCTATTTAACATCAAACTAATGCATCTCAATACTTCAATGCATTCATGTCAAGTAGTACAAGGTATCTGTGGCACACAACTATATAGAGAGTGAAGACAAGTAAATCTACAATAATGAATTGTAGGAAGTAGGACATTATTTTTATTAATATTGTGTGACAAGCAGGCCTTAGACTTGTGCCTTCTGTCAACCACATTAGCCCAGATTTTGCATCCAGTGGCCAAGGAATGGCGCTTGCCATTCGCTACACTGACAGCTACCCACAGAGTTTTTGCGGGCTTTTGAGCGTAGACTTGCTGTCATCGGTCATCTGATCCAGTGCAGTGCCCTCTACAGGGGATTTGTGGCAGGTGTAAGACGGGCAAGCAACAGCGTGTCTCTTCAACTAATCAGATTGAAGAATCCTGACAGAGCCACGCAGAGTCTAAACCAGGAAGTATAAATTAGATTTAAATCATGTACAGAAAGTGAAATAAAGATTGGGAAAGAAAAATGGGATTAAGAGAGAGAGATAAGAGACAGACCAAAAAAGTAAAAAGAATATTTTTTTAAATCTCCAACACTAATTAAATTCGGAAGGAATGAGGCTCCACACTTAAAAAAAAAATACATTTTCAGTGCCAGAGAGGTTGTTTGGCAGTAATTACAACTTATCACACCATTTAAAATTTACTTACTCCTGAATGCACCAGCCCTAACGTTTTCTGCCATGTTTAGTGGGTTACTAATGGTTAAGTACCGCAACTTCACGCTCTTACATTGATTTCAATGCTGAGTCTATCGGTGAGGCACTGCTATAGCGCAGCCTGTGAAGGAACAGGGTAATTAGGACAGCAAATGCTGATTTCCGCGTTTAACTGCGCATGTACGTACTCCGGAAGTTGCTGTCCGATTTACTCCATAATAAGATAGCAAAATACTCCATAATAACGTTGAGCGCTGATAGCCTCACCATTATTTGCAATGCAAAATCCGGGCAATTATCTTTTATTACCCCTTCTCCTTCCAACTTTCTCCCCTGAAAGCATAGAATTACATCAAATATACAGCACAGAAACCAACCATTCGGCCCAACCAGTCCATGCCGTCATTTATGCTCCACTCGAGCCTCCTCCCATCCTTCCCCATCTAACACTATCAGCACAGCCCTCTATTCCCTTCTCCCTCATATGCTTATCTAGCCTCCCCTTAAATGTATCTATACTATTCACCTCAACCATTCCCTGTGGTAGTAAGTTCCACATTCTCACCACTCTCTGGGTAAAGAAGTTTCTTCTGAATTCCCTATTTGATTTCTTGGTGACTATCTTGTATTTGATCACCTCTAGTTTTGCTCTTCCCCAGAAGTGGAAACATTCTCTCTATGTCTACTCTATCAAAACCTTTCATAATTTTAAAGACCTCTATTAGGTCACCCCTCAGCCTTCTCGTTTTAAGGAAAGGAAACCCAGCCTGTTCATCCTAACATAAGAACATAAGAAATAGGAGCAGGAGTAGGCCATTTGGCCCTTCGAGCCTGCTCCACCATTCAATAAGATCATGGCTGATCTTCTACCTCATCTCCACTTTCCTGCACTATCCCCATATCCCTGATTCCCTTAATATTCAAAAATCTATCGATCTCTGTCTTGAATATACTCAACGACTGAGCCTCCACAGCCCTCTGGGGTAGAGAATTCCAAAGATTCACCGCCCTCTGAGTGAAGAAATTTCTCTTCATCTCAGTCCTAAATGGCCGACTCCTTATTCTGAGACTGTGACCCCTGGTTCTAGACTCCCCAGCCAGGGGAAACATCCTCCCTGCATTTACCCTGTCAAGCTCTGTAATAATTTTGTATGTTTCAATGAGATTAGCTCTCATTCTTCTAAATTCTAGAGAATATAGGCCTAGTCTACTCAATCTCTCCTCATAGGACAATCCCCCCATCCCAGGAACCAGTCTGGTGAACCTTCATTGCACTCCCTCTATGGCAAGTATATCCTTCCTTAGGTAAGGAGACCAAAACTGTACACAGTACTCCAGGTGTGGTCTCACCAGAGCCCTATATAATTGCAGTAAGATGTCTTTACTCTTATATTCAAATCCTCTTGTAATAAAGACCAACATACCATTTGCTTTCCTAATTGCTTGCTGTACTGGCATGTTAACTTTCAGTGATTCATGCACAAGGACACCCAGGTCCCTCTGAACACCAACATTCCCCAATCTCTCACCATTTAAAAAATACTCTGCTTTTCTATTGTTCCTACCGAAGTGGATAACTTCACATTTCTCCACATTATGTTCCATTTGCCATGTTCTTGCCCACTCACTTAGCCTGTCAATATCTCCTTGAAGCCTCCTTGCATCCTCCTCACAACTTACATTCCCGCCCAGCTTTGTATCATCAGCAAACTTGGATATATTACATTTGGTCCCCTCATCCAAATCATTGATATATAGATTGTGAATAGCTGAGGCCCAAGCACTGATCCTTGCGGTACCCCACAGCCTGCCAACCCGAAAATGACCAGTTTATTCCTACTCTCTGTTTTCCGTCGGTTAATCAATCCTCAATCCATGCTAGTACATTACCCCCAATCCCATGAGCTCTAATTTTGTTTAATAACCTCTTGTGTGGCACCTTATCGAATGCCTTCTGAATATCTAAATACACCACATCCACTGATCCCCCCCCTTATCTATTCTGCTAGTTACAACCTCAAAAAACTCTAATAGATTTGTCAAACATGATTTCCCTTTCATAAATCCGTGTTGACTTTGCCCAAACCTAATATTTTCTAAGTGCCCTGTTACCACGTCCTTAATAATAGATTCTAGCATTTTCCTTACTACTGATGTCAGGCTAACTGGTCTGTAGTTCCCCGTTTTCTCTCTCCCTCCTTTCTTAAATAGTGGGGTTACATTTGCTACCTTCCAATCTGCGAGAACCATTCTAGAATCTATGGAATTTTGGAAAATGACAGCCAATGCATCCACTATCTCTATAACCACCTCTTTCAAAACCCTAGGATGTAGGCCATCAAGTCCAGGGGATTTATCGGCTTTCAGTCCCATTAATTTCTCCTCCCTTGATGGGTATGACCTCGCATTTCTGGTAGCATCCTTGTAGATCTTTTTTGCACTCCCTCCAGTGCCTCTATATCCTTTTTATAATATGGTGACCAGAATTGTACACAATACTCCAAGTGTGGTCTAACCAAGGTTCGATACAAGTTTAGCATAACTTCTCTACTTTTCAATTCTATCCCTCCAGACATAAACTTCAGTGCTTGGTTTGCTTTTTTTATGGCCTTATTGACCTGTGTCACTACTTTTAGTGATTTGTCTATTTGTACTCCAAGATCCCTTTGCTCCTCTACCCCATTTAGATTCTTATTTTCCAAGTAATATGTGACCTCCTTATTTTTCTTACTAAAATGTAATACCTCACACTTATGTGTGTTGAAATTCATTTGTCAATTATATACCCATTCTGCAAGTTTATTAATGTCTTGTAATTTGTTGCAGTGCTCCTCAGTATTGACTAACCCCTCAATTTGGTGCCTTCCTCAAATTTAGAAATTATGTTTTTGATTCCAAAGTCTAAATCGTTAATATAAATTGTGAACAACAGTGGTCCCAGCACTGATCCTTGTGGGACCTCACTTTCCACCTTCTGCCACTCTGAATAGCTACCCTTTAACTCTACTCTCTGTTTTCTGTCATGCAGCCAGCTATTGTTACTGTTGTTGGGCTATCGTTCCACTGGAGCTGGCAGTTCACCTAAGTGGTAGTTTTTCATGTCTGAGCCCTAAACAGTGAGCGTTGGTGAGCTATTTAAAAATTGAGGGGCTTGTTGGGCTTCATGACTTTTTCCTATATTCCTAACAATTCTTGCATCCTTATGCTATTTGACCAACTGGGACAACGTAACCAAGTCCAATATATCCCGAGCTGGCATCCAGACTGGATAGAAATCAAGAATCATAGAATAGGACAGCACAGAAGGAGCCCTTTCGGCCCATCGAGTCTGCACCAGCTCTTTCGAAGAGCAATCCAGTTAGTCCCACTCCCTGGCTCTTTCAGAAGTGGGATTTGAACGGCAAGAGAAACTGCAATCTGAACAAAGCGCCTTAGGCCATTCTGACTGTGGGAACCCTGGCTGAGTTTCACCCCTCAAATTCAGGAGACTGAAGCCAATTGCAGTGGCCCCCATTGCTACTCCAGCTGATGTTCGCTAACCCACCACAGACTGTGGACTGAATCAGGGACCTGCCTGATTTGTATGTCTCAGTACACACTACTAGTGTATTTACCCACTGCGGGCCAATGATGGAGCTAATTATATCTAAGATATATCAAAAATGAGAAGTCGCACAACACCAGGTTATAGTCCAACAGATTTATTTAATTTAAATTAAATAAATCTGTTGGACTATAACCTGGTGTTGTGCGACTTCTCATTTTGTCCACCCCAGTCCAACGCCGGCATCTCCACATCAAGATATATCAAAGCTTTGGAGCACACATTTCCTGTAAGTTTCGCACTTACTTCCTGTAACACTTTCCCTGTCACACTTTGCTGCTAACAGCCCTATTGTCATTAAACAATGTATCCTCCTACTCCTCATCAGCAAAGCCACAGGAGATCCGCTAGCATATGATATATATTTTAAAAATTGCACTTTGTAGACCCGTACCACCAAGCCTCAGCTGTTCCAAAAATTATATATTTATGAAGGAGGTTTAAAACTCTCTTCACTGATTTCAAGATTCTTTTCTAGTGTGACAGGCAAAAGATACTATAGATATATTTGTCGGCTAAGTTGGCCTGTAGCGTCATACCACTCTAAATAGTATTTAGTCTCAGTGTTAGACTGGGTTTACAGTGCACAGATAAAATCTAGTCCAAGGTACGTTGGGCAAGTTAACGTTTAAAGTTATTCACCGTCTTGTATGAAATAACAGTAGCTTGAGGCTTTCTGTGGCTTCAACGCAATATCAAAGTTTTGGCAACTGCATCAACTCCTTATTCTTCATCTTCCTGTTTATTGGTATCATCAGAACCCCTCGATTGTATTACAGGCCATTGATACACCTCCAGCAAAACTTTTTTCTCTGTGCCTAAGCATGTCATAATAAAAGACCTTGTTAATTTATTGTTAAAATAACAATATTGTTTAGTTAGCCCTTGCCATGCCAACATTTTGTCAAATTAGTTAACCTTCGAAATGGAAAAACATACTGGGTCGATTTTTAAAAGGTGGCATTGTGCCAGCTGTGCCTCTCCTTACATATTTAGATAAAGATATTCTTTGCGTGCCCTAATGCTGAGTCACTTCAGTGAGCAGACAGGATCCGTACAAATACTGAAGTTAGACTTTAACGATTCGAATAGTGCACAATGGCACCCTAAGTGTCATTCATATTACCACTAAATTATTTTTCAAATCAAAGATGTTGTACATTCCCCAGTGCTTCTGTTCATATTCACTCTCAATGACTCCTCGCTAAAAGTGTATGTGTAAGTGAATCTCAGTTTTGTTAGGTCAGGTCAGAATCAGGCTCATCTGATCCCCCCCCCCCCCCCCCCCAGTGTAAAACATTCTCCATCCAGGCTCTTACATGAAGAATGGCTACATAGGTGGAGTATTGGAAGATTGTCATTCACTGTACCCCAGTATGAGTCACCACTTTTGGGAAAGGAGGGGTAAAGTTGAAAAACTGAAAATGTTATGGTGGATTTTACAAACTTTGCCTCCCTTAATAAAGGAAGAAGTCAGCAGAAGGAGGGGCTTTAACGTTCCCAGTTAGTTACACAGCAACAGTGGGCAGAGGTGGCAGAGCAGGTCAGTGCCAAAAGCATTGCTTCAAGGACCTGGCTGCAATGCAGAAAAAAGTTCAATGACCTGACAAGGGCTACTAAGGTAAGACCCCTAACTCTTTCACTACTCTCTGATTTACTCTGCATTACCTGTAGCCTCAGCACTCTCAACTCTTCCCTCTCCCACTTTCCACCATACTCCAATCACTGAACCACACCTCACTCTACTTCCTTCTGGTGTGACTCTACACCTGCTGCTATCTTTATTATCACTTACCTCACCTCACACTTGTCATCTTTCACACACCATCCTGTCCCCTCTGGAAGAGACCATCATGGACATTGTGGGAAAGGGGCGTGTCGGGTGCGTGGGTTCTGGAGAGGCTGGAGGACAAGTCCCACAGGCTTTTTAGTCATTTCACCCTCCTTCCCTTCTCACTGAAATCCCACCCTCACACACTATGCATGACAAAGGGTTGCTGCTTTCAGTAGTCACTCTTCTGTCTCTGCTTACCTTTGCCACTAACTTCTAACTCTTGTCCCTCTCTTCCCTGTCAGATCCTGAAACACATGTTTCATTTCCTTATTTTCTCCAAAACTTGCTGTCTTCCTTCTCACATTCCCCCACATACCTCCATCCACTTTACTGCTCCTTGCTGTCTCACCCTTTCCCCTCAAGCTAAAGTCTCCTTCACAATACCTCTTAATCACCCTCCCTCCAAAGTGATTTGATGTCCCTGGGCCTGCTGCCCATTCTTTGCCAGCTTCCCAGCACCGAGACAGGGGTTGGAGGAGAGGTTGCACAAAGGTAGATGGGGAAGGGTTGCATGGCACTAGGTCAGGGCCAATTTACCCCTCCATAGGAGAAGGGAGCTGCATTGGGTCAGGGCCCATTCCATCTCCTCTGGAGGAGGGAACCATGGAGGGGGGTGGGGTGGGGGTGGGGAATGTTGTTTTTTTCATGTTGGGCACGGGAGGAGGGGGTCGCATTAAAGAATGTAGGTTTTCAGCTCAGGGTATCCAGTATTACAAAATTATTTTGGGCACTGTTGAATTTATTTCTATAAAAAGGGATTTTTTTTTTTTTAAACAGTGTGACTGGAGTAAAGTTTAGTTTTCGCTGCATGGGCAGTAACCTAACAGAACAGATCGCGCGCCCATTATAGAACTCCCCAACCCCTGATGTCCAATCCATTAATTTCATGAGGTAAAGATGAAAATATAATGTGCTTTATTAATATTCTCTGCATTAACTGTGCTTTCACATTTTCCTAGTCACTTTACATCACATTACCACAATTATTTAATTATTTAATCAGGAGAAATAAATTTACTCAAAGCAGATCCAAGTTATAAAAAAGTTAAAATCTTGCAACTTAATTTATCTTTGGCAGTATGGGGTGATCTGTATTTAATAATAACATTGAATTAATTTGTAAATGGCAACTTTAATGTTGCTGTCTAATGTATATGTAGTGCTAATGTTTAACAGGCAGTGTTCTGGTTCTACCCAAATATCCGTGGTACTTCAGTTCATTGTGATTAGATACTGTTTTGGATTAAGTGAATGGTAGCACATTACACAGTTACAAGTAATTTGAAAATCGGTTGTTGCATTTAAAGGTTGCAGATGATACCAGCACAGTTTGATTTGTAACATCAAGGGGGCCAAATTGAGTTGTGCAGTGGCCAGTTTTTAGGTATTACGTGGCTACATGAGGATTGAAAATGGGGTCCGAGATGTGTGTGCACACTTCCGACACGAAGTGCGCAGGACGTCATCTTGGTGAAGGGGTTTGCGCACGCGCGTCTAACGACCGCTGGCAACATGTAGAGCAGTGAGATGATGATGCAAATCAGTGTGCAGTGCTGATTTGACATCAGCACTGCCATTCAAACTCCACACTCCACCCGTTGGATTGGACCCGAATACGGGCGCAGGGAGCTGTAAGTGCGATCTGCCCGCGCCCATTCAAAGTTGTGCAGGCAGCACACAAAATTCATGCTGCCTGCTCATTTACACGATTGGAGCACTGAGCTCAGCGCGAAATGCACTGCTGGTTGGCTCAGCGCTCAAGAGGGGGGCCAATATCGGGTGCAGTCTACTGGCCTAATAAAATGTTGCCTAGGCTCTCTGCACTTCTTAAAGTGAAGGTGCTTTGTTGCAGAAGCACCTCATTGTCACTCTGTATGCAGCCATGGCTCAACAGTTAAGAGAAAGGGCAAGGCGATTCTCTGATGCAGCACTGGAGGCCTAGGTCCTAGGGGTAAACAGAAGAAAACAGGTCCTCTAACCACAGGGAGGCAGGAGGCCTTCCAGGTAGAACGCGAGAAGGCAGTAGGAGGAGATAGGACATCAGTGCCACGTGTGTTGCCCCCAGGACCTGGACCCAGTGCCACAAGAAGTTTAATGACCTCACACGAGTGGTCAAGGTGAGTGAATGCATCTTCAAATGCCATATCCCACCAACTGTACCACTAGCCTCTCGCACTGCTCAATGCACCATACCCCCATAACTCACCTACCAACAATCTCTAGCAATCAACATTCATAGCTCACAATCATAGCTTCACCTCACCCTCACACACTTACCACTGCTGCAACACTCACACCCACATCTCACACCTTGCACACACTGCCAGCTATTCAACCATGACAGGCACATCACCCAAATACATTGCACCACACTCACTCACACACTTCCCTTTCTCTTGCAGACCAAGGCGGCACATAATCGCGGTGAGCAACAGCAGACAGGCGGAGGGGAAGCATGTCTTCAAAACCTGACTGCAATGGAGGAGATGGTGCTGGAGATCATTGGAGGGGCCGTCACTGAGGCCGTGGTGAGTGGAGAGGTTGAAAGCATTGCTGATGACGGTATGCTCATACTTAATCCTTCTTCTCACATCCCACTTCCCCCTCATTGCACAATCTCTTCTCACTTACAAGCTGGTGATGGTGTAAGCATGCTCAGCTTGCTTTCCCCCTCCCCTCACCACAACCCGACCGTTGTGCCTTTCTCCTTTCAGATACCCAAGAACTGCCAGCAGCCCAACCTGTCCCCGACCTAGTAGAGGAGAGTTATGGAGAAGAGGAGGCACCGTCACTTGATCTGACACTCCCAGGCATCAGCTCAGAAAATGGCCCGGCGTGTACTTTAGGAGGTAGTATAGAGGCAAGATCTGCACATGGTGAGTCACCGGGCATGAGTGGGCTGCAGCCAAGCGAGGGGGAAAGGGTAGCTTGGGTGTCAGCTCCCAGGAGGGCAAGTTTGTACATGTGTTCTGCTGTACAGGACTCAGATGATGACTTCGATGGGGTGGCTTTCAGATGAAGATTGATGGGCAGGCACACAGTCATGCTTGGAGCAATGGCAGGCCTACCAGAGAGTCTCTTGTCAGTGTCGAGGAGCATGGAGGCGCCGCCCCAGGGAAGTGGCAGTGGCTCCGTGGAGCAAGAACCTGCTGTCCTCTCAGGATGACCGCATTCCTACTCCCAACCCTGCCACTCCACCAGTGCCCTTGCTGCTGCCTGTCAGGCAGCCAGCCCAGGCTGCTGCCACCCATGCTGAGGTGGTATAGTCTACAGCCGGGCCTTCTAGGCCCAGAGCTGCTCAAGGTCATCCTGCAAGGCCATCTGCAGTGTCCCCCATGGAAAGTCAGCAGCATTCCACCAGCCATGCTGCAGCCACTGGGGTAGCACTGCGTAGGAGCACTAGATTAGGCAAAGGAAGACAAAAGACAGACACCAAGGGAATGCACAAGGGTGATTAGTTGGCTTTGTTATGTAGTTTTGGATTGATTCATTTATAAATTATGTTTGGAATGTTTGTTTTGTGGTGGCTTTCATTTCAGCTTTGTGCCTAAGAGGACGCTGTGATGTTCTGTGACAGATGGATGGTAAGGTGGAGAAGTGGTGAGCAACAGGGATCTGGGGTTTCATTCAGGGGAACCGGATTCTGATGAGGCGTTCATGGACAGCCCGTCTGGAATGAGGATCTGCTGCCTGCCTCCTCCCTTCCTCCTCTTCCTCCTCCTCCTGAGGTGGTTGTGGAACCCGTGGTGGCAATAGCTGCGCCCTCATGATGGCCAAATAGTGAAGCATGCAGCAGACCACCACAAAATGGGACACTCGCTCTGGCATGTACTGGAGGGCTCTTCCTGAGCGGTCAAAGCAGCGGAAACTTTGCTTCCGCACCCCGATGGGCTGCTCAATGAAGTTTCTCATCGCAGCATGGTTCTCATTATATGTTTGCAGGCCACGAGTGGTGGAGTTATCAGCCAGGTGTAGAGCAGATAGCCCTTGTCTCCGAGCAGCCACCCTCAGGTTTGGCATGGTAGCTGGAAGATCGTTAGCACACCAGACTGGTGCAGGATGAAGGCATCATGACGTTTGCCAGGATACCGGGCATTCACAGTCATGATGTGCTGGGCATGGTTGCACAACAACTGCAGATATAGTGAGTGGTAGCCTTTGCGGTTGTAGTACATCTCAGGATTGATATGCGGTGCCCGCAAAGCCACGTGTGTGCAGTTGATGGTGCCCTGCACCATGGGAAGTCCGATATCCTGGCAAAGCCACTTGCATGCTTCTCCTGCTTCTTTCTGTCAGAGAGAAGACAATGGAGTCACTTCTGGAGCACAGAGCCTCTGAGACCTCCCGGATGCAGCAATGGATGGCAAACTGGGAGATGTTAGCTATGTCTCCTGCTCCAGACAGGAAGGATCTAGTGGTGAAAAAATTGAGAGCGACTGTGACCTTGAGGGTCACTGGCAGAGTCGTCATCGCCCTGCTCTGAGGCTGCAGGTCTGGTTGCAGGAGGTGGCAAATTTCTATGACCACCTCCTTGGTGAAGCGGAGCCTCCGAATACACTGCTCCTGGCTTAAGTGCAGGTAGGAGAGTTGCTCTTGGAAGACCCAAGGGATGTCAGGCCTCCTGTTGAGAGCCCTCTTGGTGCTCCTCCTCCTCCCTCAGTGAGCATCTTGTCTTCTTCTTTGCTGCCTTTGCTCCATCTCCCTGTCATGCTCCAGCATGAGGGGAACTGCAAGTAGAGCCCGCATGACTGGGAGCAAGTGGTCTGAGCAGAACCCTTGAAATCAGAAGCAAGGCGTTCTCCACTTGCAGCACCACTCCCTGTCACCTCACCAACTTTAAATAACTGTGGAAAGCCCCAGAGAGTTGCACAAACTTTCACAGAGCCAGTGGACATCAAAAAGCAAGTCACCTGCAAGTTGTTGATGATCCCTTTAAATACCGCTGGTGGGGGGTCTCCCGTGCAGCTGAACGCACGTTCAGCTGTTCATATTTTGGAGAGGGTGTGCAGTCGAGCGGCGACGTCCAATATAGCAGGTCGTGTGTCAAATCAGCATTGCTCGCTAGGTTCATTGCGTATCGCAATCTCCACGCCCGTTTTTGGGTGTTATCCAATTTAACTCCCCAACTTTTTAAATTGAAAAATAAAGTTGAAGGGCTAAAGTGTATTGGGGTAAGTGCAGAACCTTACTTTTTGGGTCTGTGGATCCGAGAATCCAGTGTTAAAGTCTGGATTTGCATCGGTCCCAATTTTACGGTCATAATGACAGATATGTTGACTGACACTCTGAGGGCTGGATTTTGCCAGCCCCGAGGAGGCGGGTATGGAGGCGGAACTGCTGGTAAAGTTGCAGAATGTGGGGGCGGCTGGCAAACCCGCCCCTATCCTGCCTCCGTGCCCTTTTGCCAGGAGGTGGGAAGCTGTCCTACCCCGGGAACTGTCTCCTCGAGGCGGGAAAGGGATTAAATCCTTTTAACTGCCTGTTAACAGGTAGTTAACAGGCAGAAAAAAGGATTAATCCCATTTTACCTTCTCCGGTGCAGGCTTCCCAACCTCTGAGAACCCCGCCGGGTTGGAGGAGTCGAGTAGGAGGTCTGCGGGGATCGGAGGGGCCTGAAAGTGCGATGTAGAGGTGAGTGATGGGTGCAAGTGTGGAGTGGTAAGTATGTGAGATGAGTGTTAAGTGTTATAAAATGTTCACTTACCTTTGTTTCTGCCTGCAGCCTTCAGCCGCGGTGGTTCCGGAGTCCCGACATCTTCGTTGTAGATTTCACAGACTGGCTGTTGGATCCTCTAAACCAACAGTCATCTGATTTCTACAAAGTAGAAATGTTTGATGAGTCCTGAACATAAGGGCTCATCAAACTACACAGAATGTCAGTGTTTGACAGCTTCACAGAACTATCAAACGCTGACATTTCTTCTTTCAAGAAGTCTTGACAGATGGCACGTCAGACGTTCCCCTAATTGGCCTGCTGAGCCCGCAAGACGGGCTTAACAAGGTCACTCGGGAAAATCCCGCTAGTTGGCCAGAGGCTGATGGAGGCGGGACTGAGACCCGGCAAGCAGCAGTCTCGCCTCCAGCACGTCTCCATTCACAAAATCCAGCCCTGAGTGTCTGAAAATTTATCCCATATTGCAAGGTCAAAAAGAGTAGGAGGTAAGACTAGATAAAGCCATGTCAATTGTAGGAGGAACGAAAGCTGAGGGAGGTAAAGGCCGAATTTTTCCCCTAAAAAAACGGGTGGGTTTGGAGAGTGGGGGCAGTTAAATTGTTAAAAATGGGATTCCTGACCTGATCCCACCTCCAACCCTCCCACTGTCGGTTTTGATGGGGGCGGGCAACCAACCCGCTCTCAGCGGGGTGGAACATCAATTTATATATTATAATGAGGCTGGAAGCCCCTTTTTTTTTAAACAATAAGGGAACAGCTATAATTATGGGGGATTTTAACTATCATATTAACTGGACAAATCAAATTGGGCAGGGCAGCCTTGAGGAAGAGTTTATTGAGTGTCTTAGGGATGGATTTCTTGAGCAGTATGTAACTGATCCTACAAGGGGGCAAGCAACCTTGGACCTGGTACTGTGTAATGAGTCTGGATTAATTAATAATGTCCTAGTTAAGGATCCCCTTGGAATGAGTGACCATAACATGGTTGAATTCCATATCCAATTAGAGGGTGAGAAGGTTGGTTCTCAAACAAGCATACTGAGCTTGAATAAAGGAGACTATGATGGCATGAGAGCAGAATTGATTAAAGTGGACTGGGAAAATAGATTAAAGGGTAAGACGGTACATGAGCAGTGGTGTTCATTCAAGGAGTTATTTTACAACTTTCAAAATAAATATATTCCACTGAGGAAAAAAGGGTGTAAAAGAAATGACAGCCATCCATGGCTAAGTAAAGAAATTAAAGAAAGTATCCAACTAAAAACAAGGACATATAAGGTAGCCAAAGTTAGTGGGAGGATAAAAGATTGGGAAGTCTTCAAAAGACAACAAAAAGTAACTAAACGATTGATTAAGAAAGGGAAAATAGACTATGAAAATAAATTAGCAAAAAATATAAAAACAGATAGCAAGAGTTTCTATAGTTATATAAAAAGAAAAAGGGTGGTTAAGGCAAACGTAGGTCCCTTAGAGGATGAGACCGGGAAATTAATGGTGGGAAACATGGAGATGGCAAAAATGCTGAACAAATATTTTGTTTCAGTCTTTACGGTAGAGGACACTAAGAATATCCCAACACTGGACAAACAGGGGGCTCTAGTGGGGGAGGAGCTAAATATGATTAAAATCACTAAGGAATTGGTACTCAGTAAAATAATGGGACTCAAGGCAGATAAATCCCCTGGACCTGATGGCTTACATCCTAGGGTCTTGAGGGAAGTGGCAGTAGGAATTGTGGATGCTTTGGTAATAATTTTCTAAAACTCCCTGAACTCAGCAAAGGTCCCGGCAGATTGGAAAACTGCTAATGTAACACCCTTATTTAAAAAGGGTTGTAGGCAGAAGGCTGGAAATTATAGACCAGTTAGCCTAACATCTGTGGTGGGTAAAATTTTGGAGTCTATTATTAAGGAGACAGTAACGGAACATTTAGATAAACATAATTTAATAGGACAAAGTCAGCATGGCTTTATGAAGGGGAAGTCATGTCTGACAAATTTGCTCGAGTTCTTTGAGGATATAACGTAGTGGTGGATAAAGGGGAACCAGTGGATGTAGTGTATTTAGACTTCCAGAAGGCATTCGACAAGGTGCCACATAAAAGATTATTACTCAAGATAAAAAATCACTGGATTGGGGGTAATATTCTGGCATGGGTGGAGGATTGGTTATCTAACAGGAAGCAGAGAGTTGGGATAAATGGTTCATTCTCGGACTGGCAACCAGTAGCCAGTGGTGTTCCGCAGGGGTCGGTGCTGGGTCCCCAACTCTTTACAATCTATATTAACAATTTGGAGGAGGGGACCGAGTGTAACATATCAAAGTTTGCAGATGATACAAAGATGGGAGGGAAAGTAGAGAGTGAGGAGGACATAAAAAACCTACAAGGGGATATAGACAGGCTGGGTGAGTGGGCAGAGATTTGGCAGATGCAATACAATATTGGAAAATGTGAGGTTATGCACTTTGGCAGGAAAAATCAGAGAGCAAGTATTATCTTAATGGCGAGAAACTGGAAAGTACTGCAGTACAAAGGGATCTGGGGGTCTTGGTGCAAGAAAATCAAAAAGTTAGTATGCAGGTGCAGCAGGTGATCAAGAAAGCCAATGGAATGTTGGCTTTTATTGCTAGGGGGATAGAATATAAAAACAGGGAGGTATTGCTGCAGTTGTATAGGGTATTGGTGAGACCGCACCTGGAGTACTGCATACAGTTTTGGTGTCCATACTTAAGAAAAGACATACTTGCTCTCGAGGCAGTACAGAGAATGTTCACTCGGTTAATTCCGGGGATGAGGGGGTGGACATACGAGGAGAGGTTGAGTAGATTGGGACTCTACTCATTGGAGTTCAGAGGAATGAGAGGCGATCTTATTGAAACATATAAGATTGTGAAGGGGCTTGATCGGGTGGACGCGGTGAGGATGTTCCCAATTATGGGTGAAACTAGAACTAGGGGACATAATCTTAGAATAAGGGGCTCCTCTTTCAAAACTGAGATGAGGAGAAACTTTTTCACTCAGAGGGTAGTGGGTCTGTGGAATTTGCTACCCCAGGAAGCTGTGGAAGCTACTTCATTAAATAAATTTAAAACAGAAATAGACCGTTTCCTAGAAGTAAAGGGAATCAGGGGTTACGGGGAGCGGGCTGGAAATTGGACATGAGTTTGAGTTCGGATCGGTCAAGGCCCTGTGGGTGGCGGAGCGGGCCCAGCGGCCGAGTGGCCTGGTCCTGCTCCTGCTTCTTGTGTTCTTTAGAGTTGAGGTTGGATCAGATCAGCCATGATCTCATTGAATGGCGGAGCAGGCTCGAGGGGCCGATTGGTCTACTCCTGCTCCTATTTCTTATGTTCTTATTAACCATTTTTAATTTAACTGCATGTGGGCGGGTTTCACACAATTCGTGAAACCCGGCAGTAAAAGTGAGGCGGGGACTTCTGCATCCAGCAGGTAAGTGGCTTTATACCTACCTCCTGGATCCAGGGTCCCTACCTAACCCACCCCCGCAATCGGAGACCCCCTCACGAGGCCTCTGATTGTCTTCCCAGGCCTCTGATCTGCAACATGAGGCCGGCCATAATCCTCTGGTGGCTGGCCCCGATCCTATCTCTCTCTCCCCTGCTGATCCCCTCTCTTCTCAGTTCCTAGCCAATTTTGGAGAGGAGTCCTTAACCAGACATTAGGCCCCTCATTAACATATGCAAGGGGCCTAAAACATGATTAAGGTAGCAGCCACGGACGCTTGAATACCACCCAAGCCAATATTGCATCAGAAGTATTTCAGCTGCCCTTGGGCACAGGACATGACCCCATGGAATTGTACCTTTTTGGTCCCCATTTTGTGCCCAAGGGACAGGTGAAACGATAACCAATTGTGCCCCTTATATCTGCCAAACCTTTATCCCTTAGTATCGGTAAGGTGTGTAACAGTAATATGATATATTACTTCATTAAATTTCTGTTTTACTGCAAGGGATGTAGTGCTATTGGCTATGGAAAACATCAGGCACGGCATTCCAGGTCTTGCACTACCTGTGAGCATTGCTGCAAGAGATCGACTAGTATTAGTTCCATTTTATATAATACATGTAGAACAGGACTTCTTCCCTTGTTGTTCATCAGTCACTGTTGAGTCCAGACATTGAATTTACTGATTAAAGGGGTGATTTTCCTATCGGGTGTAGCGAGGAACAGTACAACCAACGTGGTAATGTTATATTTTTATTGCTGGCCAGTAAAAAAGGACAACCTACAGGTGTCAGATTTACACTCCTATCTGAGCAGTGGCACTTTTTTTCTCCCTTTATTTAAAATGGTTACAGTCTGTGGAAATAAGGTCAGATAGAACCTGGCCTTATCTCCTTCCACAATGAAAAATTTATGTTGCCAGGTTAAGGAAGCCATAATCAGGTTGTGCAACCCTGTCCTCAACAAGCTAGAAATATTGCTGTGCATATTGTATAAAGCTGGAATAAATGGATACATTTTTTTTTTAAATCTGTATATTCCACAGGGAAAATTAACGTTTGGTTTTTGAAAGATGATTTTCTTGGCAGTAACCGAAATAACTGCTCACTAGGCATTATATTAATACATTTTAAAGTATGCCATTAAGCGAAACATTGGGATTTTTTTGATAAAAACTGGAAAATCCCGTGCAACCTGTTAACATTTTTTAAAGGCTTTTTTTCTCCCTTGATTTTCTTCCCTACTCTTCTGAAAATGCTGAATCATACTGGAGTACAATTCTGGCCCTCCACAGTTGAATGGCCTGCCAGCGTCCAACTTCACACATGAGAAGTGGCTGCCACCCTGTGAACCATACTGCATACAAATTACTGCCTCTAGGAGAGGGAGGAAATTGGAGCAAAAAATGACAATCAAGTTTTTAAAAAAGAATTATTTCATAAGTATGTGAGTAAATTGTGGCCACTGATTTTTCAATGGCACATAGCAGTGGGAGTACAGGTGTGTAGTGGTTATGTTACTGGACTAGTAATCCAAGAATTGTGAGTTCAAATCCCACCATGTCAGTTTGGGGATTTAAAGTCAGTTTAGTTGAGAAACCAACAAAGTCAAGGCCCGAGTATTAGAGAAGATGAGGCAAACCAGTTGTGATTAGTTGATGGCAAGCCTAATCCTGACCCGCCCATGATCGCTCTTTGCCCCAGACCTGACTTGCCGGACAGCTCTGTATGGGGGGGCTGGCCAATTTCCCACAATCCCACAACTGGCGAACCCAAATACGGTTTGGGCCTCACGACACCGGCTTGCGTTTTCACCTCCTGGGAATGAATGAGATTTGAGGCCCAATCCTGCCTGGATAAAAACTGGAAAATCCCGTGCAACCTGTTAACATATTTTTAAAGGCTTTTTTTCTCCCTTGATTTTCTTCCCTACTCTTCTGAAAATGCTGAATCATACTGGAGTACAATTCTGGCCCTCCACAGTTGAATGGCCTGCCAGCGTCCAACTTCAGCATGTTCATTATTTTTGGAATTATAATAAAATGTAGTAGATGGAATTGGACTGGGTCACTTGTTTAATCAGGATGGGATCAGATTGAAACAAACCAAACCCAAGTGTGGTGACAGCATCATCCATCTTTCCTTCAGCAATTACTACTGATGGTGCAAAATGCTTCATCTTAGTATTTTAGTACAGTTGATATTTACAGTTCGGCCCTGTTAATCTCAGAGTTGAGAAAGCTGATGAGAGGGACATTGTAATGGTGGTGAAAGATTGAAAACAGACTGGGCAACATGACCAACAATACTTGTAGACAAAAAAATCTGGTGGCAGTGTTTCAAAAATGAATGAGGGTTAATGGTAACGTGGGTGATTGTGGAAACAGCAGGAATTGTTGGATACGGAAGGTCAACACAGTTGACATGGAGAAGAGCGGAGTTGGCAAGTGAGGTGGAGGCAAATGTCACATGCCCTACCCTTCAGCAAGTTACAACATGTGCAGTGATACATTTAGAAGTGGAATCACCAAGATGTGAGTCAGAGGGAGCAGATGGACCAGCAGTTAGTTGTGTGGAAACTGAGCAGCTCATTAAAAACTGTTCATTAATTTTTTCATATACAATGAAGTGAAAATTGACCTGACATAAGGAAGTTTCCATATCCCTTTGAATTACAATGAAATAATCAATATCTAGAGATATGGACAAAGTGTTATTATCCTTAGAATTTCAGACTGTTTTCTGTCGAGTGGCAATAAAATGGAGTTAGCCTTTAGAATACATTATTGACATCATGCACTGCAATAACATTTTATTATGAAAAGGCCATAACTGCAAAATTGCTTTAAAACATAGAGAATATTATCTGGACACACACCTAAATGAAACATTGGGACCAATTCTTGTCTCTACTTTTGGGCAGGAATAGGATAGTGGTGCTATGAAAATCAGAGCACAGAATTTATTGCCTTGTTCCTGCTGTAGATCCACCAGATACCATGTCCACCGGCGACCAGAGCAGCTGCCTGAAATAGGAGCCTCATTAATGTATGCAAATCGGGGTCCTATGTTGTCAATATGAACCTAATGCCAGTTTAATTCACTTTAGCATGGTGAACGCTCAGTACTTGACCTACCCAGAACTAGTGGTGTTGGCCGTGGCTCAGTTGTAGCACTCTCGCCTCTGAGTCAGAAGGTCATGGGTTTGAGCCCCACTCCAGAGATTTGAGCACATAACCTAGGTTGACACTCCAGTGCAATACAAAGGGAGTGCTTCACTGTTGGAGGTGCCGTCTTTAGGATGAGATCTTTCAAGTGGACGTAAAAGATCCCATGGCACTATTTTGAAGAAGAACAGGGAATTCTCCCCGGTCTCCTGGCCAATATTTATTCCTCAGCCAACATCACTAAAACAGATTATCTGGCAATTTATCGAATTACTGTTTGTGGGAGCTTGTACTCAAATTGGCTGCCATGTTTCCTACAACAGTGACGACACTTCAAAAGTACTCAATTGGCTGTAAAGTGCTTTGGGCTGTCCTGAGGTCATGAAAGGTGCTATAGGAATGCAAATCTTTTTCTTTCTTTACTGAGGTTGGAAATGGACATTTCCAGTGGTATTTAAAGGGACACTCGCATACAAATAGTCAGATCACTGCTATCTATTTGGAGAGTTGAATAAGGTTTACTGAGAGCATTTTGTGGCTGAAATTGTGCTTTTAATTTTTTTTGTTGCAATTTCAACCATTATTTTAGCACCGAGAGATCCTTGTCCTACTGGAGAATGGGAGTGATATTGGACACCCATGACTGGCTGTAGGAAGAGGGGGAACATGAGGAGCAACAGCAGTAACAAGCAGGGGAGTTTCAGCATGTGACTCTGCCAGGAGTCCAGGAAGGTGGAGGGTGACATGTAGGTGGTCTTACCCTGCACATAGGGTCTACAGGCCCAGACTGAGCTATGTGAACCTCAGTGAACAGTGTAGGAGGAGGTTGTGCTTCTCACATAAGGCCATTGCAGAAAATGGCAGGATGCTATAGGAGGAGCTTGCAGCCCACTACCGCAACTAGCATTGCATTGCCTGTGGCAGTTAAGGTCACCGTTGCCCTGAATTTCTATGCTCATTTCAGGCAGCAGCTGGAGACATACGTAATATCAATTCAGTCTGTAGTGCATTACTCTATACAGCAGGTCACAGTCGCACTGTTTGCCAGGGCTAATGATTTCATCGCATTCTCCATGGAACCCAGGAGGCAGCAGGAAAGAGATTCAGGGTTTGTAGCCACTGCAGGATTCCCACAAGTGCAAGGGTTACCATTAACTGCACACTTGTGCTCATCAGGGCCCCTGCCAATGAGTCAGCACCTTCATGAACCACAAAGGGTTTCAATCCCTCAATGTCCAGCTGGTCTGTGGCATTGGTTCCTGCAAGTGTGTTGCCATTTTCTAGGCAGCTCTCATGATGCCTACATCCTGTCGTCAATTTAACACTTCCTCTTTTTGAAGAGGAGCAAAATGTCCCAAGCTGGCTGTCAGTAGACAAAGCATGACCCTGCTCTGAAACTCAGGGGACGCCAGCGGAGATCAGATACAACAGCAGTCATGGCTCATCCAGACCAATCACTGAGCTGTCCATAGGGGTGCATCTTTATGAGGTTGGTCTTCCTCCACCTATTGTGTGGCAGTACCCAAGTCATAGGATGGACCTGGAAAAGGGACAAGGGCCAGCAAGTCAGTAACCAGAGGACACAGATTTAAGATAATTGGCAAAAAATCCAGGGGGGAAATGAGGAGAAATTATTTTAGGCAGCAAGTTATGATCTGGAATGCACTACCTGGATGGGTGGTGGAAGCAGATTCAATAGTAACTTTTAAAAGGGAATTGGATATATACTTGAAAAGGAGAAATTTGCAGGGCTGTAGGGAAAGTGGGACTGATTGGATTGCTATTTCAAAGAGCCAGCACATACACAATGGGCCTGAATGGTCTCCTTCTGTGCTATATGATTGTATGATTCTAAGTCATTGGAAGTTTACACAGAAGCAGATGAGTAGTAACACAATGCAGCAGCACGTTACCATGCTGCATGTATCTGTGATTGCTTGAGGTAAGAGAAATAGCCAAATACTGTTGTACTTGGTCTCAAGCCCCACTATCCCACATGCTTCTCCTGCTGCCTGCCCCAATAATCTCCAAGGCTTCCCGTTCCATCTGAATGAGGGTTGGTTCTTGTCTTCTCTCTAAAGCTGGCTTTAAGTAAGGGTTGGGCCCGCCGAAAATAATGCCCTCCAAAGCAGTGAGCTGCCAATCAAGGCTTCTAATGCATGGGCAGCTCGCCTCAGATTGAAATGAGGCTCGACCATTGAAATAGTATGAGCCTCTCGCTCCTGACATCAGGCAGGCATCCTAATCACCCAGCCCTCCACCCACTCGAATTGCACCACACATGAAAATCAACCCCAATAGTTCTAGGACTGAAGAAGAATGGAGTTCCTGCATGTCAGATACCAAACAAAAACCATAGGAGAGCCCATACATTCCTTTCATACAGGGCAACACGGTGGCATAGTGGTTAGCACTGGTGCCTCACAGCGCCAGAGACCCGGGTTCGAATCTGACCTCGGGTGACTGTCTGTGTGGAGTTTGCACATTCTCCCCGTGTCTGCGTGGGTTTCCTCCGGGTGCTCCGGTTTCCTCCCACAGTCCAAAAATGTGTGGGTTAGGTTGATTTGGCTATGATAAATTGACCCTTAGTGTTAGGGGGGATTAAATATGTGGGGTTATGGGGATAGGATGGGATATGTTAGGGGGAATTAAATACGTGGGGTTACGGGGGTAGGGTGGGATATGTGTACTGTGGGGATTAAAGCAGGGACAGGGTACTGGATTTGGATGATCAGCCATGATCGTATTGAATGGCGGAGCAGGCTCGACGGGCCGAATGGCCTACTCCTGCTCCTAGATTCTATGTTTCTATGTTTCTACATTCAAGCAACAGAATGCCTGGCTGTGTAGGGAGATTGCTATTATTAGTGTCTTTCCTTGCTATATTTTTATGAATTTTACATTTGTTACTCTATATGGATTTGACATTCTGCATATGAAATGCACAATGCTA
This sequence comes from Squalus acanthias, assembly GCA_030390025.1. Classification (NCBI taxonomy): domain Eukaryota; kingdom Metazoa; phylum Chordata; class Chondrichthyes; order Squaliformes; family Squalidae; genus Squalus; species Squalus acanthias. The sequence goes on along the minus strand of CM059426.1, from coordinate 140,037,791 downwards.
CAATGGCAGTTACTGTAGGACCACAGTCAGAAATTTAAAAAAAATTGCCATTCTTCCACTTCCTTTATGTTCTCTGACTGCAGCAGTTATGTAGAATAAAATATAATACTTTCAATCTCACAATATTTAATACATTTTTCTCACCATTATTAAAACACTATGATATTGTTTCCATCATTATTAAACCCTGGTATCAAACATTGCATGTGTAGTTAATCAGCCATATTACTCACTGTGTTAAGCAAATATTGCTTTGAAGTTTGATATGTACTACAATTAAATAGCTGATCCTGTTAATGCTGACAAGAAGGGAATGATAAGAATGTCTTTAATACTGAATTTAGTAGATCAGACTGATTATTAAAAACAATATTCATTTGGGATATTTCAGCGATGTGAAATGATTGTCAGGGTTTTTTCACAGACAACTTTAAAACTAGTCGCGTACGGATTTTTGATTCTATTGTACATATATACATATATCAGATTTATTACATATATACATGTATGAATCCACAAACATATTAAATGTAACTAACTATAAGTTGTAACTTTACAGTAATAACAAGGTGAGGTTATTTTCATTCAATTTTGCAAGAAACTAAACTATTCTCTATCCTCTTACAATGGGAGAAAGATACTAGTATGAATTTTAATAAAATTGGGTGGAAATAGTTAACACTTAAATTAGATAGTTAATGAATATACTTCCTTCCCTGTTTTGGGTAACTTTTTTATGAACTGATGATTCTTTCTTTGTTTTAAACCAGACTGACAACCTATGCATACAATGTAGAAGTATTAACTCAGAATACTGACCAACGTAGGGTAAAATATTTGTGATTTTATACATATTCTTTGTAAAAGTTTTGATGTACAGTATGGGTCATATTTTGAAGCACGCTGTTGTAGTTCACAGACTTCAAAGCTACTTGGCCGTGAAGTATCAATTTCAACATTTTGATGCAGGGTTCAAGAGTGACCAAAAGTTGCAGTAAACTATCACTGATTATAAAGGACAGAGAATAATATTCAAGCAGATTACTTTCAATAAATACACTAAACTAACACTGGGAAATTTGCAAAACCTTTTATTGTCTGTAATTTTGAATGCCAGTCATTTGTGGTTCAGATAATCAGGAAAAAGTGGGTAGACACCAAAGAATTTAAAAGGAATTCAAACCTATTAAGAAGGATGTGGATTAAAATCTGAAGTTACAGAATTCTAAATGTTTTCCTTGCAGCAAGACAGAGGTCATTTAAAGATGCCTAGGCATAAGTTTGAAGCAAAATATTGTTTGATGAAAATATAACACAGCTGTTTACTCTGTATAATGTTATATACAGTACCGATGAGCAACCCATTTGAAAGTCCCTGTACTTTGAGTGTGTTTAATCAGGCACCACTTACTCTACTGTTTATGGGATTATTTGTCTGTCTTTAATCTTGTTGTATAACTAAATGCTGACTGGTTTTTAAGTTTGTGAGCTTCAATGTGCTGATACTTACAACCTTTTACGGGTTGCACCTCATGAGTAGCGATACATCAACATTTGAATCGGCCATCTTCAAAAGAATTGGGGAAGGGTATTTATTGATACTAATCAAGCTAATATTAGCAAAAAATACATAGATCATACCAGTGCCCTTACCCATTTAAGAAAATGAGCTATCAGAGGTCTTCACACTCATACCAGTTTTAGCTGAGCCTAGCCAGTAGAACTGTGTCAAAAATGTCTGTTAAGATACTCCTAATGCTGTTTCTATCTTTGTTTTTTATTTAAATTGTAGATTATCACCTTTTCCTAATCAAGTATACAGACGCAAATTAAACAAACTTTAATTTAAGGCTGTTTAATCAGGCCTAAATATGGTAGCTGCATCTTCTGCTATTTCAGAACACTGTTGTTAAAAAAAAATGTTTTACTTACCAAGCAACAGCAGTAACTCCCTAAAAAAAGAGAATTATATAATATTTTGACTGTTGGCTTCTGATGCCAGTTTCGAGGAGATTTGGTTTGGGGAAATCAGACAGCTGGGAGAGTTCAGGGTTTGAAGGTTATGATCACAGCAGTTTCATAAGTGCTTTATTTCAGTTCTTTTCTGGCTGCATTGGGGACAGGTGCGGTCTGGTTCTGATTTCACTGGTCTTAATTTCTTATCTGACCTGGTAGTCAATCAAGGGCATGAGAGAATGTAATGCTAAGCATCTGACTTTTCTCATCTAGGAAAAGGCAGATCCGTCTGTCAGTCAAACCACTCCTGTACCAACCCCGCTCTGTGCAAAATGGATTTCTCTCTGTTAACCATCTTGTTCTTCCTTTCCAAAGAGTCTTCTGTTGGATTTCATTTGCAGAGCACAGAGGGCAATATATAGGGTAATTCCAGGGGCTTAGCGGTTGTGATCTTTTGTCAACTCTACTTGTGAGTGAAATTAAACTTGGTATGAATGGCCTCGATCCGGGCTCCTGCTACAGTGATCCTGGGCCACAGAATAGAGAATCACAAGCTTGACAAGCGTTTGTGAATGTTATTGAAGAGTGAAAAAAAAATGGGAAAAAAAACCTCCCCTCTTCCTTGTTTCAGAATTGATCCTATTTCCAGAAGCTTATTTTGTATAATAATAACACAAAGAATGGTTATTATAATGCAATCAATTAAACGTGCAACAATTTGTGTGATCGTTCTTATTACTCTTTCCATTTCCTCATGGGCCTGTCTTTTATAATGAGAAATAGCCATTGTACAAATGAATAAACACAGCTCAAGCTGTTATGTGTTTTTTTTTAATAGCCTTAAAACCTTATTTTTGTCATTTAAGTGATTTAAAAACATCTTAACACTCATTTTATGTGGCTTCACTCTAGTAAAATCCCTGCATCAGAAAGTCCTAAAATGGAGTCTTTATACACAGTGTTAGAATTCTGCTTCTACAGATATAGTTTGAACCTCCAGCTTGAATTCTAATGTTTGGTGCAGTCTAAACTCTGACCTTTCTGTGACTTCCTAAAATGACATCTAGCGGATTATATAGAACTGTTCATATTTACTTTAGAATTTGTTCCTTTTAAGGGCATACTGCTTTTAAATGGATATTTTTTTTAATTATATAGATCCAAATGCCTTTAAATGTTTATTCTGTTCAGGTTATTTTTTGAGTGCATAGCTTCACAAATTGTGCTAGTGGATGATTTTAAAGACAGATTCTAGCTGATGTGAGCATTATTTTTTAATATCTTTAAGCAATTTTAAATTTATAAATAGAAATCTTGTTTTTGTAATTCACAAAGGTTCATATTTCTGAAACATGTACATAAATTCGAACAAAAAACAGGAGTACACTGTATTTAATTTTTAAAAATTGCTTTCTATTTTATTCTAGCCCCAAATTTATTTAAAAAAAAGTTCTCAAGATTTATTGATAGATATTTTGAGTGTCAAAAATACCAAATATGTTACATTTGCATTATGTTAATGTAATAGCATCTGATGGACATAAATTGCTGCATGTCACAAACTAGCAACAATTATTACTATGCAAGTATATTTCAGCAATAAAATAAAGATAAATAATCATTTAAAAAAGTTTGAGTTGTTTAACTAAATGTGAATATTTTAAAACTTTGGTGCTGCGAGGTTTAAGTGAATTTGAGGTTAGATATAGTGACAACATTTACAAGTTGAGTACATCTTGCTCTGTTACTGAAATTGGGCACTTTACAAAGATACTTGTACATTGATCTACACTACTCTGACTAATACTGTGATATACCATGCCCTCTGAAATGACACGTGATGTTAATGGCTTCATTGCTAATATGTTAACAGAAATGATTACATCTCCCTTTTTATAATACATCTATTATTATAAGAAGAGGAGTTGGAAATAAGAACTACTGTGCTTTAATATAGGAATTTTCTAAATTTTAACTTCTCTGAGTAGTTACAGTCTCTAATAAAAAAATCTGAGAGAAAAATAATAGGGTTTTTTTAAGTTTTATTTTTCACTCAAAGCTCACTTTGTGAGCAGGGAGGGCAGAATGGTCTGGGTTGTGAGATTCTCCACCAGCGCTCAGTGCCATGCCTTGATTTCTCAGCAAGAAGCAGAACTGCAATAGAGAGTTAACATCAAAATGTTTTCTCCCTCTATCTCTCCCTCTCTCTTCCCGCGACAAGATAAAATGCTTTGTTCTTACAAGACAATTTATCTATCACCCAGACTGAGACCATACAAAACATACTCAATTTCAGGGTTATTTCAGTGACTGATAACCTTGGAATTTCAGTGTCAGACAGTTCTGTTACTCTACCTCATGGCCTTCTGATTTGGTAGGCAAGCATCTGTCACCTGGGCTACTGGGATTATATATGTATTTGATTGTATCTGAATAATAAAAGGAAGCATAAAAACAGATGCTTTGAGGCCTGTGATATCATATTGCTTCAGATGGCCGCAAATCATGCATTGCTGGTAGAATGATAGAGAATAAGTTAGTGATCTTATTTTTTGTAATTATTTATCTCTGTGCGTGGAATTGTTAATAAAATAAGAGCTGGGTATCTGTTTATGTGGAGAAGGGTCACTGGAACCACACAGTCCTTTTAAAGTCAGAAAGAGGGACTAACCAAATAGATATCTTAGAAACATGCTATAAAAGAGAACAATGCTGGATGCCAATGTTAGAAGTGGGTATATTGTACATTAGGTATGGAGTTTACTTTCCTATATGTGACATCCCCTATAAAATATGGATTTTTTTTTACACATTATTTAGTGAAATTTACAGCATTTTGGAGAAGATTTATTTATATATATAGATAGATATAAAACATTCACTTATGTGTGTACTATACAGATATTGTACATAGTTCACTGAAAACTATAATGGAGAATCATGTACATTGTGTTACTCTATTACTGGGTAATCTGTTAATAAAATAATAAAATAACATCCAGTTCTTGTTGCTTGACTTTTTTTTTGCTATAGTGCTGTAGTTTTTCAGTCTAGAAATAACTCTTGCCAATTGCCACATCTTGGGATTGTTAATTAAATTTTTGTTCAGGGATTGAGTTATGTTTAACGGTTTTGTTTGAAAACAAAGTGAATTCACACAGCTTTTTTTTAAGTTGCAGGCTGCAGCCATTGAAGTACGTGTATTAAAGCCAGACGAGCCAGTTCGGTGGATGACTAAACTCACTGGCCCAGATTTTACGGGGCCTATAACCACATACGCATAGCGTATGTGGTCGTAAGTGCCCTGCAAGTTCCAGGTGTCTGCGCGGAAACCCAGAACTTGCGATCTGTCAAGTTTCAGCTTGTCAGATCATCCGCATGTGCAGGAAATGGACATTTGCTGGTGGAGAATTGGGCGATTTGTCCTACTACTGCCCAGCGAATGCCCACAAAACTCTTACGCCTGGTAAAAGCAGGCATAGGGCCACCTTTTACCAGTGTAAGGGTTTAAATAAATATTAAAATACATTTTTTTAAATCATTTAAACATTCAAAAACCTTTAACATTAGTTTAGGTTATTTTTGGCCCCTTTAAAAAATGTTTACATTTATCTTTCAAAAAATCACATTTTTGCTTTAAATGTTTAATAACATTGTATTTTAATTAATATAAACGTGATGATTTATTTTTATTTAGGTTGTGTGAAAGTGTGTTTTTTATGCCATTCCTATTCATGCTTATGGGGATTCCGTACGTAAATGGAATGCCCATGAGCATAATGGGACCCCCTTTTTGATTGGTTGGGCCGGCCCACGCGATCCCAGGGATGCTTGCGAACCGCCTGCACCGCTGGGATACGTGGGCCTTTACGCAGGCCCAGGAGTGCAAGAATCCGAAGGTACGGATGCACCAGGTAGGTGCGTACTTTTCTTGCGGATCGGAGGCATTCACCCGCAGGAAGCCTCCGACCGCAATTTCAGGTCCACAGTCTATTTCAGACTGATACAACAAAGATCTAGGCCCCAATTTTAACTGCCCCAACCTTGTGAATACCAGGCGGGAGGGGCAGTTAAAATAAGGCGAGTCACTTAACCCCTCTGATCTCGCTTCCTTCCTGCCGTGTCCTGATCTTAACCTGCTATTTTGAGCAGGCGAGCGAGTCGCCGCAGGAAGGAAGTGGGGTCTTTATTTAAATATGCAGATCAGGTCCAAAGATGTCGTCGGGACCCGATCTGCAATTTTCGTTCAAGGCCTGAGCAGTGACGGCTTCCCAGTGAGGCAAACCTATTGGAGCCAGATCATGGACCAGAAGAGACCAAGGAGTTATGTTTTGAAGTTTTACTTTGGTTTCCTTGTGGGCCAGGCAAAGCAGGATTGCTCCTCCAAGCCTTACAAGGAAACCTTGGGCCTCTCTTGTGCCATGCTACACGCCTCCCGATCATGGCCAGAGGCCCCCCCCCCCTCCCCATTCCCCTGATGGCGGCCAGAGCCTCCCCCTGACTGCTGGGGGCCGTTGCTACGAGTTCCCAGCTGTGGCCTCCTACCTCAAAGTTTCCACTCCTGCCCGCCAGCCAGGTAGTCAATCTGGCCAGGTGTCGGGAGGAACTCTGGAAAGATCTATTTAAATGAGGCCCTGCTGTTAAGATCGGGCTTGCGCCGTACCCTTCCTGCGCCCCTGTAAAAATAGGGGCCCTTGTGTCTCATCCCAGGCCTATCAGCCAGGTTAACCAGGGATGGTAAGCAATTCATCATTTCATCTCAGTTGTTCAACTAATATTCATACCCATTGTGGTGAAAATGTTTTTATTCACGTAGGCACGACCTGAGGTGTCTATGGAGAATGTACTCCTGGGAGAGGGGGTAAGCTGTTTGGTTGACAGGCTTGCTGGTGAACACCTACCCAGGAAGGTGTCAGAGACAGGCTCGTTTACATTCTGGGGTCAGAATTAAAAGCAAAAGGTGTATTCTGAGGCCAGGGCTGGAAGCTAAAAATGCAGACAGTCAGTTTTGTAGGCTGAAATAATCTGAAAGAAAGACAAGTAAGTCAGGCCTACAAAAGGGACAGGGAACATAATTTATTATTTTTTCCCATGTTCTCATGGAGAAAAATGAGATTGAGCTAAGTAGCAGTTGCTTTGATTGTTACTTTGTTCATTTACTGTCTGTGTAATAAAATAGCGAAACAACTCGTCTCTGGCTTCGTTTTACCTAGTGTTTGTCAGTCTGACTTCAGGATAAAGTGGAGAAGCACTTGTGAGGGCACATTCAAGAGAAACAATGGGGTAAATTTTCATCTTCACCGCCTTGGTGGTAATCCTGATGAGTGAATCGCCCGTCTGTTATGGAACCCACCTGATTTTCATTCCATTGAAATGAGTGAAATGAAAATCGGGCTGGTTCTACAAAGGGCAGGTGATTTTCTCTGCCAGATTACCACCCAAGTGGTGAAGGTGAAGATTTACCCTGATACCTCATTCAGAACACAAGGGTTTAAACACAATAGGCTGCAAGGTATAGGCCTGTGGCCTGGAGCAGGAAGCTAAAAATGGAGGCGCTCGATGTTTGCAGTTTTATTGTTACACCGCTGGGTTACGTTATTGTATAGTTAGGTATTGGGCAGTATTGGCACAATTCTAAATATAAGATGCTTGGACTGCTGAGGGAGTGATCAGTGCCACTGTACCTGAGAGATTATCAGTGATATTAGTATGATATTTTTCTGACCACTATTTTAACAATGCTGTTAAATGTTCAATGATAATACCAACAATTATTTCTGGGTTTTGATCTCAAAATGAATCATAATACGATAATAGTTTAGTTTAAAAATAGCTCTTCATTACACAGGGCCTTACAATCTTCGGGGGTAAAATTCGATAAGGGCCGAAAACGGGCAGGGGCACCGCAGGGCGAGATTTGCTTGCACCTGTTTAGAAAGTGCTGCCTGCTAATTTAAATGATTTTAGCGCACAGCCCAGCGACTATCGCACTGCTTCAGGCTGTGCACTCAGCAGGAGGCCCAATGTCACGACGCTGCATTCTCTTAAAGCAAGGCTGTCAGTTTTGAAAGCAGTCTCTAGCCCTTAAAGCTCAACTGCCTTCTTGAAAAAAAAAATTAAAAATAATTCCAAACTAGGCTGTCTTCAGCTCTTAAAGCCTTCTGTACATAAAAATTGGTAAAAATGCTTCAGCATTAATACAAATAGCTCAACAGGCCAGGGAAGGGGCACCCAGGGTCTTGCATGCAGCACTCCAGCTTTGTGCAGGGGGTCAACACTGGAAGAGAGGTCCTTTACCCACAGGGGCCAGGAGGCTCTCCAGAAAGAAGGACGTGGGACCAAATCGCCGAGGCCATCACTGCCAGCAGTGTCGCTCCATGACCTGGCCCCAGTACCCAAAGAAGTTTCATGATCTCAGACCAGTGGTCAAGGTTAGTGAATGCATCTTCAAAAGCCGTCTCCTACCCACTGCACCACTAGCCTCAAACACTGCTCAATGCACTACTCCCCCCCACCCCCCCCCCCCCACCCCCAACCAATCATTCACCTACCAACAATCTGTACCAAACATGAGGCAAACCTCCCATTATTAGCTTCACCTCACCCCCTTGGAGGAGACGGTGCTGGCCATTCTTGGCAGGGGCATGACTGAGCCCTTGGTCAGCAGCGGGGCTGAAATAATACAAGATGCCGGTATCCTCATACGTCATCCTCTTTATCACATCCCACTTCCCCCTCATCCCACAATATCTTCTGATCTATAAGCTGCACATGGTGTAAGCATGCACCACTTGCTTTCCTGCCCTCTCCTCACCACAACCTTGTGCCTTCCTCATTTCCGGTACCCAAGAAATCCAGCCTGCCCAGCCAATGGTTGACCAAGAAGTGGGAGAGGAGAGTGAAGAAGAAACACTGTCTCGCATTTGACACTCCCAGCCACCAGCTCCTCGAGGTCATCCTGCAAGTCCATCTGCAGTGTCCCCCACTGAAAGTCAGCAGCCTTCCACCAACTATGCTGCAGGCACTGGGGTAGGCAAAGGCAAGACAGTCACTAAGGGAATGCACAAAGATGATTAGTTGATTTTTTGATGTAATATTGGATGCATATATATGGATAAAGTTGAATTGGAAAGTTTGCTTTGTGTGGCTTTTATTTCAGCATTGTGATGGTCAGTAACAGAGCGAAGGTAAGGTGTGGGACAAATGTTGAAAGGGGAATTGGGGTTGTGTTCACTGGTGCTGCAGGTGGGTGATTCGATCAATATCCTGGCCAGAATGGGGCTGCTGAGTTGCATCCTTCCTTACACTTCCTCCTCTTCTGCTTCCTCCTCTTTCCTCTGCGAGCAGCTTGCCCACTTTGCATCATCTCCATGTGATGTTGCAGCCTAAGGGGGACTGCAGCTCGAGCAAGTTGTGTTCTCAGAGGCCTTCCTTTAACATACAAAGCCTTGCAAGCATCCAGCAGCAGTCCCTGCACTCCCTGCACACTTTAACAACTTTTTAAATGTATTGCACCAAGCCACTACTCCAATAAAATGTAACAAAAACACTCCAAAAGTTGAAATCGAAACTTACTTGAAAGATGTATGTGTCCCTTTAAGTAGAGCTGACAGCGACTCTGTACAACTGCTGCACGATCGTTCTTCCGTGCATGGTTAGGAGAGGGCGGTATAGAGAGCGGCGACATCCAAAATCGCAGTTGTGCGTCAATTCATTCGTTGCACGCCGATTGACATCACGATCTGCATATTTACATGGGAGAGGCGAGCGTAGGCAACAGCAGTGCTGCCGAACTCTCCAAAATGGCGGCCGCCGTGATCCGTGCTGGAAGAGGGCAGAAGTGAGGCGGCTGCCATTTTTTCAATAAAACTGGCCTTAACGGCTGGCACTACAACATCAAATTTCATGGCCTCCATCAGGCGATACTGCCTGTCTCACATTGGTCTTGTTTGATTTGCCATCTTATGCTTTTTGAAACCATGACTTTAGCTTCCAAAAATAAAAAGTGAATCTTCTCAGTATACCCTCGATTACATGCTGCCAACAAGTGGGCATAATCTTGCTTCCAAAAGTAAAAGAATAAATACTCAACATACTCTAGTATACATACACTGCACTCCATGAAGAAAAGCAGAGAGAAAGTAGATGGATTTTCTCATCATAGGAACCCTATCATAAAAGTATGTTTATCTGAACATTTTTTTTTGGAAATCATCGTTTTATATTTCTAATTTAATTTGCATACTATTTTTATTCTGTGAAGAGATCGTTAGGGGATTTGATCATACAAAACCACACAGTAATGGTGCCACTTATCAAGCATGTATCAGTCAAGTATGTAGATAGATGGTGAGGCAACAGCATGAGGGAACTAAGGAGATCTGACAAGGCACAATGAACGTGAAGCACATTGAGGAAGGTGAGCAGAAACGATTTTGAAGAAAACTGCAACAACTACGTACATCTCTGTTCTTGATTTTTCTTTGAACTGTTTGTATCACTAAACTTAAATCAAAATGTTAAAGTTGCTAATTTACCAAATAAGAGGTTTGGGGTGAAATTGTCCTGTCTACAACAGGGTTAATGCCTGTTAAGTATATCTGGATAATTATTGTTAGATTAATTCTATCTTTTATGTAATTATTCCAAGCTCACATTTTCCACAGTTAATCGGTCACAGACATAATGGGCCAGAATTTACTGTAAAAATAATGATGAGGCTAACGGCGCCCACCGTTATTTATGCGCAAATTGGACAGCAACTTCAGGTGACAGCAAATGTGCTGTTAAACACAAAAATCCGGAAGCTGCTGTCGGAGATGCGCTGCCCCTCCATAAGCTGCATGAAAACAGCTTCTCACCGTCTGGCTCCCCATTCAAATGTATTGAACAGCGTGAAGTTCCTGTACTGACGTCATAGATATGGTCTAAACTCACCACAGAAAGTTAGGGCTTGTCCATTCCATTCTAAGTACCCTTTTAACAGCATGATAAGTCTTAAGTACTGCCAAACGACCTCTCTGGCATTGAAAATTTGCTTCTACAAGCGTGGAGTGTCTTTCCTTCAGATTTTAATTGTTGTTGGAGATTTAAACAAAAGAATGTATATTTTTTTAAATTTTTCTTTCCGTCTCTTTTTTCTCTCTCTTAATCCAATCTTTCTTTCCTTCTCTTTATTTTGCTTTCTGTACCTGATTTGACATTGAATTCACTATTCTTACTGACATTTCCTGGTTCAGACTCTGCACTGCTCATTAACAATACTTCAAGTTGATTGGTTAAGGAGCCACACAGTTACTTGCCCTGTTTACACAGGTCCCAGATGCCCTGCAGAGGGTGCTGTGCCATTTGGATCTCAAACTTACAGCAACTTCCAGTGCAAAAAGTACTAGGAATTAAATGAGCAAGGGCAAGTCTAATGAATGGCGGGCGATGTTCATTCGCTGCCTACAGTAAATTCTGGCCCAATACTTTATAGCACAATGACTCAAACATCAATTAAAACAATTACTAAAAAAGAAAAAAAAAGGACTTGCATTTATATAGCTGGATCGAGGTCGGTCAGGAGCAACTCTGGGCAGAGCAGAGTGGGCAAGGATGCAAAGGACTCCAGATGGGCTGGGTGAGGAATGGCTCAGGCTGGGTCAGATTGGCCAGATGAAAGGAACACAGGGAACGAGTCAGACAGTCGGAACTTTAGCAAAAGTGGGGAGTAAGGCCAAAATAAAGATGAGAGGCTTGGCATAATTGCTGTGGACTGTAGCCAATTGGAAAGAACATAAGCATTTGCAGAGGAATAAAAGGCACAAAGTCCAATCCAATAATTCAAGCTCTAGCCAAGTGCTCCTAATTGTGACCCAGGCTCGCAACACAGGCTGTGGAATTATATTTCCCAGGTACATAAAACAGTGTACAGATAACTTCATAGGGCAATAAAGCACTCTTGCCACCACCTGTGCCCTCAACCAAATAAGTTGACCTTGTTCCATAACAGTAGTTCAGCTCATTTAAATATTTCAGAAGAGCTCCCAGTGCATAGTACCTGATGGACTGGCAGCACTATGGGGCTCAGGGGCCGGACTGACAGGCATGAGTGACCTGGTACTGACGTGATTTATGGCCTTCACGTTACTTTCAGCCTGAGCCCCTTAAAGCTGTGGAGCCTCACCCCAGCAGTCTGGAAATTGTTCTTGAGAGTTTTCTTTTTCTAATTCTCTCAGTTTTGTCAGTCTTTTCTTGCCAGCTTTGCTTTGCTTTGCTAAGAGTCCTGTAGGCAATTAATTTCCAAATGAATGGTTGCTGGATGCCTGCACAATGCTACCATTAGTTTTTGCATTGGTCCACCAATAGAGAAGTAAGTCCCCTTGCTCAATTTGACCACTGAGTGCTAAACACTGCAAAGATGTATCACCCTTTATTAAGCAGAGGACCATCCAACAACAAATTCCCTCCCAACACACAGGCTTCCACATTCCAAACAGGTGCTTAGCATCTGGAAAGCTCCTCAGGCACTGTAGTGATGGAGAGGATCTCTAATTTATATAAATTGTGGGGTCTTAATAGCCTTATCCACATTTTATGCTGTGGTTCCCAGGTTGCATTAGGGTTCACTGAGCTCATTGGGTGCATGGCAGGCCTCTGTGCTCAATAATACGGGGAGTTGGTATCCGATGTGCAACAACACAATGGCTACTGGCCATAACATCATCAGTAAGTAAAAATAACCATTTTATTCTAAATTGTTTAAAGTCTGGTGGATTTCTGTTGTTATAGATGTTAACTTTACTGGTAAATTTTCAAATAGGTAACTGGTTCAAAAGTAAGTAATTTGATTGTTCAATTTTCTGCTCTATATTCGTTGCTCATTGGTAATTACCACTGAATCAAAATGCTTTTGACTCATTCATGTTTAGTTAATTGGATATTTCATTGGTAATTTACCAGACAAGCCCTCAATTCAGCCAATCAATCATTTTTATTCCTGTAGATTTTCATAAAATATATATTTTATATGTTAATTAATGTATTATTTGCATCTAAATCAAATTAACCAACATTATATATGGTTAATATTTTTATAATATTTTTATAAACGTCACAACAAAATGGGCCTGAATTTGCTGGAACAGCATGTTTAGTGTTGTTAATCAGCACTCTCCGTTCATATTGCACTATATTTATGCCACAGTTTGCTCGGATGTTGATCCATCTAGGGTGTATCGAGGTCACTGAGGAACCTTGTGCACGGCGCAGCCAATGGCTGACCCTGCAGACCAACCACCTGGCTCTAATATATATATATATATATATATATATATATATATATATATGGCAAGTCTCCGGCCATGGTGCCTCAAGCAATGCGCCTGCTCCCTCTGCTCTTCCTCTAGGTTGTCCATGATAATTAAGAACAAGGGGAATGCCCAGTGGATAGGTCGTTACAATCCTTTCACCTTCCTACTAGATGTAGGTGCGAGTCCTGAAATTAATTTCCTTCAGACACTAACAGGACTCTTTGGCAAAACTGGCAAGAAAAGACTGACAAAACTGAGAGAATTAAAAAAAGAAAACTCTGGAGAATAATTTCCAGACTCCGTAGCTTTAATAGTCCCTTTGTTGGCCTCCCAGGCAGAGAGTTATGTGAAGGCCATAAATCATGTCAATACCAGGCCACTCACTTTTTCAGTCTAAGTGGCTGCAGGGCAAATAATGGCATCAATCCAGAAAATTGGCAATCGCCATTGACTGCAATGGTGGGCTGAGCAACGAGAACAAACGTTTATCGGCTTAGGCGAGGCTATCGGCTTAGGCGAGGCTATCAGCGGAGCAAATGTCCCAGCAAATGTACAACGCAACTAAAGGAATGACTCACTTATCCATTATTGCCTGGATCTTTTATGTATTAATAATAGTGCTGCCATTAATACATCATTACTATGGGGCAATTTTCCAGCAAATTCAGGACCTATATCAAGTATAACATAAAAAATGCAGAATCAGAAGACACACTGCTTGTAATCCAGTCCTCATTCCTGAGGTTGGGAAACTGGTCTCTTTTCTTTGTACTGGAGTATTTTTTCAGTGGCATAACTCTATCCTTGGACCTCTTCACCCTTTTGAGGTCATTAGCTGCATATTGTGGTTCCTTTACATCCAGTTCATTTCTGAAGTTTATTCACTTTTTACACAGTTTTAGTCTCGGCACTTTGATTCTTGTTCTCTATAAGTAAATGGCTTTTGGGGCCCCATAATTGCTTCTTTCATTTTAAGCAATTCTCTCATGAAAATATAAAGCTCGTACTCTCTTAAAAGTGGCTTGTGTCTTGGAAGGGTTTGTTAAGCTATTATACTTAAGTTACGACCAGCACAAATTAAATCAGTCGTTAACAGAGGTTAAGTGGCTCATTTCCTGATGTTATTAAACTGTTTAGTTTGCATGATTCCACCTGACATTCGAATGAATGGCTTAATATCCTATCAGTGATAAAATTGCATTAGTAAATGTAATTGATTGCAAATTATTGCTTGGCTGGTAAGTACACGTAATTATCCACTTTTCCTAATTAACTAAAAAGAAAAATGCCTTAATTGGAGAACACAAAGCCAAAGCAGGTATACTAAGGGCACAGGAAAATCCATAGACTAAGGCTAACTACTAAAGCATACTATCAATCCTTAAATTTTCTTAAACTACTGCCCTATCTCCAACTTGCCATTTCTCTCCAACCCATTCTCTTGAATGTGTTGTCACCACCCAACTCTGTTTCCACCTCTTCCAGCACTCTACAACCTGGTTGCTGATTTTCCCATAGTATCAAGAGCTCCATGGTTACAGTGCTCAATGACGTCCAGCATGATTCAAACTGTGGGTCCTTGTCTCTTATCTTCCTCGACATATTCACTGTCATTAACATTTTTAACGACTCCATTTTTGTCCACTGCTTTTCCTCCATAGCCCATTTTTACAGCTTTAGTCTTTCCTGGTTGCACTCCTTTCTGTCCCAACACAGCCATTTCCTCTCCGCAGATGGTTTCTCCTCCTGTACCTGCATGATCACCTTTTGTATTTTCCAGGGCTCCATGCTTAGCTCCCTCTTACTTATTATCTGCTTGCTACCCCGTGACGATATTGTCCACATATATTTGGCCAGCTTTTACATGTATGGCGATGACATCCAACTCCGCCTCTTTAGCATCATCAACTCCAAGGCAATTGCTGTACTAGCCTTCCTCTCCAAATCAGCCATTGATAAGTCAAAATTCCAATTAGCTGAATGCTAGTACAACCTTTCAGTTCCTGTCAGCACCTACAGGCCCATGGCACCAGCTACCCTCCCAGGCTGTACCAGGTGACATGTAACTTAGTATTCTGCTCATGTAATCTTAGTGTCAACTGTGGCTCAGTTGGTAGCACACTTGCCTCTGAGTCAAAAGCTTGGTCAGAGAGGTAGGTTTTAAGGAGCGTCTTAAAGGAGGAAAGAGAGGTAGCGAGGCGGAGAGGTTTAGGCAGGGAATTCCAGAGCTCAGGCAACAGAAGGCACGGCCACCAATGGTTGAGCGATTATAATCAGGGGTGCTCAAGAGGCCAGAATTAGAGGAGCGCAGATATCTCGGGGGGGTTGTGGGGCTGGAGGAGATTACAGAGCTAGAGAGGGGCAAGGCCATGGAGGGATTTGAAAACAAGGATGAGAATTTTGAAATCGAGGCGTTGTTTAATCGGGAGCCAATGTAGGTCAGCGAGCACAGGGGTGATTGGTGAACGGGGTTTGGTGCGAGTTAGGACATGGGCAGCCAAGTTTTGGATGGGGTTTACGTAGGGTAGAACGTGAGAGGCCAGCCAGGAGTGCATTGGAATAGTCAAGTCTAGAGGTAACAAAGGCATGGATGAGGGTTTCAGCAGCGGATGAGCTGAAGCAAGGGCGGAGATGGGCGATGTTACGGAGGTGGAAATAGGCAGTCTTAGTTATGCTGCGGATATGTGGTCAGAAGCTCATTTCAGGGTCAAATATGACACCAAGGTTGCAAACAGTGTGGTTCAGCCTCAGACAGATGTTAGGTAGAGGGATGGGGTCAATAGCTAGGGAACAGAGTTTGTGGCGGGGACTGAAAACAATGGCTTCGATCTTCCCAATATTTAATTGGAGAAAATTTTTGCTCATCCGATGTCGGAAAAGCAGTCTGACAATTTAGAGTTGGGTGTCGTCAGCGTACATGTGGAAATTGACGCTGTGTTTTTGGATGATGTCGCCAATGGGCAGCATGTAGATGAGAAATAGGAGGGGGCCAAGGATAGATCCTTGGGGGACACCAGAGATAACAATGCGGGAGCAGGAAGAGAAGCCATTACAGGTGATTCTCTGGCTACAATTAGATAAATAAGAATGGAACCAGTCGGGTGCAGTCCCACCCAGCTGGACGATGATGGAGAGGAGTTGGAAAAGGATGGAGTGGTCAACCGTGTCAAAAACTGCAGACAAGTCAAGAAGGATGAGGAGGGATAGTTTACCTTTGTCACAGTCACAAAGGATGCCATTTGTAACTTTGATGAGAGCCGTTTCGGTACTGTGGCAGGGGCGGAAACCTGATTGGAGGGATTCAAACATGGAATTGTGGGAAAGATGGGCACAGATTTGGGAGGTGACAACATATTCAACGACTTTAGAGAGGAGAGGGATGTTGGAGATGGGGCGGTAGTTTGCAAGGACAGAGAGGTCAAGGGTTGGTTTTTTGAGGAGAGGGGTGATGATGGCAGATTTGAGGGAGAGGGGGACAGTACATGAGGAGAGAGAACAATTAACAATGTCAGCTAACATGGGAGCCAGAAAAGGAAAATGGATGGTCAGCAGTTTGGTGGAATAGGGTCGAGAGGGCAGGAAGTGGGTCTCATGGACAAGATGAGCGCGGAGAGGTCATGAGGGGAGATCAGATAGAAACTGGAGAAAGATATGAGTTCAGGGCTAGGGCAGGGGGGAACTTTAGAGGAAGTTTGCCCCGGTGGGCTAGGGGAAGGAAAGGAAGTGGCAGAGGAAGCTGAACGGATGGTCTCACTTTTAGAGACAAAGAAGTCCATGAGCTCCTGACACTTATTGTTGGAGACGAGGGTGGATGAGACAGGGGAGAGGGGTTTAAGAAGACGGTTAGCAGTGGAAAATAGAAGCCGGGGTTTATCTTTGCATTCCAGAATGATTCTGGAATAGTGAGCAATTTTGGCAGATGAGAGCAGGACCCTATAATGCTTTATGTGGTCCAGCCAGATCTGGCGGTGAATGGCTAAGCCAGTTGTCCGCCATATCCGTTTAAGTCTGCGTCCCTTGGACTTAAGGGAGCAAAGATGAGGGCCGTACCAGGGGGAACGGCTAGGGTGAGAGAGGGTAATTGTTTTAGTAGGGACTAGGGCATCAAAGGTGGTGGTGAGGGTGTAGTTGAGTGGTAGCTGCAGAAATGTCGTGGTGAAAGGCTGGACAGTTGGATTTCATAAGTGCAGTTGTAAGAGAGTTGGGGGAGAGTTTTGTACATGGGGCCGGCAGAGAAGGAAGTAGGGTTGGGGGGGAATGGGGGATGTGGGTGGAGAGCAATATGAGGAAGTGGTCAGAGATGGCCTTATCTGCGATTAACATGATGAAGATGAGGACTGGAGGGGAGCAGTTACGTATATCCACCTCATACCACTGAAGAAGTGTCAATTCTATCCATCTTAATGTCCCTAAGCGCTACATGAGGTAGTTGGGTGCTGAATGACCAAAGAAAATACGTGTACTAAAATTGAGGTTCAGCAAATGATCCATATAATGATTGAATAGGACATGCCCTTGTAATCTACTGTCCAAATAGACTTATGGAGTGAATACAAAATAATCCTGCAGATATTCTTTAAAATATCAGAATCAAATCAAAATGGCCTTTGACTTTTCAAAATGTTCTATTTTTGGACTTTGTTTTAATTGCCAGCTCTTGTCTGTCCAGGGGAGCTGGGTTTGAATCAGACTCTATTAAATTTAAGTTCAGTTACTCTCTTTTGTAATTTCCCATTGAAATTGCTTTATGAAGATGCAGACACAAGTGGAGGAGATCTGATCCACTTTGCAAATCACTCCTCCTTTAAGCCAATACAGGGAAGCAATGAAGGCAACTGTAGATATTTTCACAGCCTTGACCATTGCACTTCCTGGTTGAAGTAAGCCAGCATGGCAGAGAAGAGGCTGAAAGGGATAAAACAACAGGAGAACTGTCTTCATGTTAAGTATATTTACCAGTAAATGCCTTGACTAACATAAGTGTGTTGTAATAAATATCTCCCAAGATAAAGGAAACTGGATAACTCACAACTGGATAACAAGTAGCAGTATTTATCATATGGCATTGCTGGCTGCAGTATAGCCCATTCATATACAGCAACAAGTTTTCAACTAAAACAACATTGATTAATACATTTGTAGTTTTCTGTCCAAGAAAATCAGTTAAAACTGGCTTGCTATGTCATTTTGTCAATTCCCCACAGTGACATCCATCCCACAGAAATAAGATTATTTCCACTTTAGTTTCCCCAAACCAATTTGATAAATATAGCAGTCATTTTTTTTTCTATTACTGTTACTGTCATCTTACTTGACTAACGTAAAAAATTACTTTACGCTTTAGGACAACACTGTGATAAATAACAGACTACATTGGCTTAAAACAAACAGCCTATTCTGAGGCTAACAAAGAGAATACTGTTTCTTTAAAGAGACAATGCACCTCTTTTGTCAGCAGCATTTAGGCTATATTTCAAAACCTTCAAAGGTTTACACAACAGTACCTTTTAACATATGCCAGCCAGCATACAAGTTCCATCTGGTTTCCTTGCAGAATCTAGTTTACACCATGCAATGTAATTTTTTAACACCAGCATAAAAATGATGTCAGCCTCTTTGTTAGTATTCTGGTACGCAATTATCCCAAAGTTTGTTTCTTGCAATTAGGATGACTTTAATTCTTTCTAAAGTGGACAATAATTAGCACTCATGTTTTAAAATATTTAACATTTAATTGTACTATGATTTTCATTCATATTTTTAAAAAAGTATAAGACAAATTCTGGTCATACTTGAGAGTTACCACTGCTGAAACCTTTGCATGTAGGAGAGATGAATTAGAGAACTGCATCTCTATGGAGTGATTGGTTGCGCTGTGACAGGTCATGAACTAATTAAGATGAAAAATATCTTAGCTGACAAGCACAATGTCAAAGCAGGTGTGGTATGGATACAGACAAATGTACACACCGCACTAACTATTTTGATCAATAATTAATCCTGGTTGAGGGAGGGAACTACACTAATTGGGCACCAAAGCGCCCACTAATTGTAAACCTGCCTGCCCTCCTAACGTCTATCAATGCCACGTATGATTGTTTCATACAAATAAGCTTCAAACTACTTTAGTTTGGCAGCAAGAGAAAATGCATGAATTGCAATCAATGACCAACAGATGCATTTAATTATTGAGTCAGGTAGGTCATATAACTAATATAAAAACAGAAAATGCTGGAAATACTCAGCAGTCAGGCTGAATCTGTGGAGAGAGAAACAGAGTTAACATTTCAGGTAGATGACCTTTTGTCAGAACTGGAAAAAGTTAGAGATGGAATAGTTTTAAGCAAGTGCAGGGAAAGAGGGAGGGGAGAAAAGAACAAAAGGGAAGGTCTGTGATAGGGTGGCAGGCAGGAGAGATTCAATGGCAAAAAGGATGATGGTGCAAGGCAAAAGGGGATGGTAAGGGGACAAGTAAAGAAACAAAAGATGGGTCTAGAGGAGGTGTAAATGGCAACAGCAAAATCATTACCAACACCTGCTGTCCGAAAAAATGGGAGCAGTGGTTATGATCTGAAATTGCTGAACCCGATGGTGAGTCTGGAAGATTGTGAAGTGCCTAATTGAAAGATGAGGTGCTGTTCCTTGAGCTTCCATTGAGCTTCATTAGAGCAGTGTAGGAGGCTAAGGACAGAGAGGCCAGAGTGGGAGTGGGGCGGAGACTTAAAATGACAGGCAACCAGTCATATAACTACTCATTCAAAATTTTTAATTAAAACAGCCATGAAATTCCATGGGGCTTCTCCTGATTTCCTGTCAAAGATATGGGGCGAGTACAGTTGAACCCCCAGAGAAATGGCACAAATGGCTGACCGAAGTTACAGTGGTAGATTGGGAGAACTCCCACTAAATTTCAGGGCTGTTATTGTTTGATAATCATTTTGAAATCCTTGATCCCTTTTAAGGACCTAATATTTATATTCCAATTTGCTAAGAATGTTTTAATTAGCCAGAGTTGAGAAGACTGTGGACAAACCCATTGCACCCAATTCCATACAACGTGATCATTCATGGTTTAAAGATTGTCACAGGAAAGAAAGATTAAAGATTATGTTTCGGAACAGTTTTATGGATGCCATCATGAAGGATTGCACTGCATCTCATGTATTACCGGGTGGAAGGATATGAATTTGTGCTGCAATTTTTTAAATATATGGCGGGGTGGGGCGGGCTGGAGGGTGGTGCCTCATCCCATCTCTGCTGTTGGGGGAGGCCCAAAATTGAGGTCAAATATTTCCTGATAGGAAAAAGAACCAACAAATGTCAGTGCAGACTCACTTCCTGCCAACGGGCATTGAGAGAGACCGAGGAATATGTTGCTTGTCTGCTTATTCAGCTGAGGTGCCGGGGGAATCCTAAGATGGAGGAAAGGGAAGAAAATATAAATACCTTTTACAATTGTTAAACAGTTTAGAAATGTTTAGGAAGGATATTTGCTGCTCATCGTGTACCAGCATTATGATTTCATCATCATCACATCATACAAAGTTATTAATGTCCATATTGAAAATGTTTCTAAACTTTTCAAGCTAAATTATGAAGTATATTGGCTGTGAAATGGTTGGTTACGTTGGGGGAGAAATTTGGTTGGTTAGCACCTCCCGTTAGCGCTAATGGGCCGCTAATGAAGTAGCGCTGGGGTGAGGCAAATCCAGCACCGCACGGCAAATCCAGTCACCCCTTAGTGCCTGGGGCTTTAGCGCCAGGCAGATCATGACGTCAGTGAGCGTACAACGCTCACTGAGTGCCCGATCTGCCAAATTGATTATCGCCCCCAGCCTTAGCACCTCGCCCCAACAATGACAGGAAGAGGAGGCATGAAACAGGAGGATGGCGGCTCCAGGGGCGCTATTTAAAGGGATCAGTTGCAGCTGTCAGGCTAGGGCTGTTTCACTGCTTCCTTGTCAGTTTGCGATTGTGCAAGAGTTTAATTCATTAATTTAAAGGTTCTTTAGTATCAGGAGTGTTGTGGCTACTAAAAATTTGTTACATTTATTCTGACAAAATTTCAAAGTGCTACACATTGTTACATTAAGAGTTTCTACAAGAATGTAAAAAGGAAAAGAGTAGCAAAAGTAAACATTGGTTGCTTAGAGGCTGAGACAGGAGAAATTATTATGGAGAATAAGGAAATGGCAGAAATGTTAAACAAATATTTTGTATCTGTCTTCACAGTAGAAAACATAAAAAGCATACCAAAAATGAGAGTGAGGAGCTTAACGTAATTAATATAAGTAGAGAAAAAGTACTAGAGAAACTAATGGGACTAAAAGCCGACAAATCCCCTGGACCTGACGGCCTACATCCTTGGGTTCTAAAAGAGGTGGCTGAAGAGATAGTGGATGCATTGGTTTTGATCTTCCAAAATTACCTAGATTCTGGAATGGTCCCAATGGATTGGAAGGTCGCAAATGTAATACCGCTATTCAAGACAGGAGGGAGAGAAAAAACTGGGAACTGCAGGCCAGTTAGCCTGACATCAGTCGTCGAGAAAATGCTGCAATCCATTGTTAAGGAAGTGGTATCAAGTCACTTAGAAAATCATAACATGATTAGGCAGAGTCAACATGGTTTTATGAAAGGGAAATCGTGTTTGACAAATTTATTCGAGTTTTTTGAGGATGTAACTAGCAGGGTAGATAAAGGGGAACCAGTGGATGTAGTGTATTTGGATTTTCAAAAGGCATTTGATAAGGTGCCACATAAAAGGTTATTACACAAGATTAGGGCTCATGGGGTTGGGGGTAATATAGTAGCATGGATAGAGGATTGGTTAATGGACAGAAAAAAGAGAGTAGGGATAAACGGATCTTTTTCAGGTTGGCAGGCTGTAACTAGTGGGGTGCCGCAAGGATCAGTGTTGGAGCCTCAGCTATTTACAATCTATATTAATGACCTAGATGAAGGGACCGAGTGTAATATATCCAAGTTTGCTGATGATACAAAGCTAGGTGGGACAGTAAGCTGTGAGGAGAACACAAAGGGCTGGATTTTGTCAATGGGGACGTGATGGAGGCGGGACTCTCACTTTTTGGGTTGTAGTCCCACCTCCATCGACTTGTGGCCAACCCACTGTATTTTCCCTTGATTGACCTTGTTAAGCCTGCCCAGCGGGCTTAGCAGGCCAATTAAGGGTCCCTTGGATACAGGTGACATCAGCCATTGAAATTTCATCTGTCAAGAGCTTTTGACAGATGAAATTTCAGCGTTTGACAGCTCTGTGAAGCTGTCAAACACTAACAATATGATTTCTAACGTGAGTCCCTGTACTTAGACTCAGTTAGAAATCAATCCAGCACAGAAAGCAGAGACTGCAGCTTTTGACAGCTCCGCGGCCATTCTGCTTTCTGTGCCGGTGAGCTGAGGGACTCCCAAGAACTGAAGGAAGGAAGCCTGGAAGACAAAGTTAAGGTAAGTAAAAGTTCTTAAAACACTTTACACACACCAAACACACTTACCTCTGCACTCATGCACCCATCACTCACCTGCACACCGGACATCTCGACCCCTCCAAGCCCTCCAGACCGACGGTCCGCCTCACTAAATCGGCGTGGTTCGGACCTGTCGGGAAGCCCACACTTCAGGGCTAAAAATAGGGATTAGGCAAAAAACTGCCTGTTAACAACCTGTTAACAGGCAGTTTATTGGCACTAATCCCCTTCCCGCCTCAGGGAGGCGGGTCCCAGCACAGGTCGGGTACCCGCCTCCTGTGAAACTGGCATGGAGGCGGGTTGGGGGCGGGATGGGTTGGGGGCGGGATGGGTTCAGGACCCCCGAATCTGCTATTTTAGATTTAGCACAGATTGCTGGCCTGCTGCGGCACCATGAAAGCCCCGGTGGACAGTGGTCAATCCAGCCACGATGGCAGCAGTCAGAGCTTGCGTGGCATCAAGCTGAGACTGCATGAGAGCAGATTGAGGTTGAATGCCACCAAGCATAGACTGGATTACAGCACTAAGACGTTGCGTCACTTCAGTCTGTGCTGCAATGGAAGCTGCCAGATTGCCCATCACACGTGGCATCTGGTTTGGGTCACTACGGGCTCTCTGGGAGTCCACCATCCTTTGCAGACTTGAAATGATGGGCTCCATGGTGTGTGCTGAGCTCTGTACAATGCTGGAGGCGGACTCCTCCACACGCCTTACCATTGCCGGTAGGCTCTCAGGCACCCTTGCCATTGCACCTATCATCTCCGTGTGCATGCCCATCACCCTTCTTCTAAAGTTCTCCCCATCGAGGTCCTCCTCTGAGTCCTGTGCAGCAGAACTCGCGAGCGAACTCACCCTCCAGGGAGCTAACTCCTGAGCTACCCTTTGCCCCTGGCCTTGCTGCAGCCCACTCATCCCCGGTGCCTCACCGTGTGCAGATCCCACTACTATACTAGCCTCTAAAGAATGCGTAGTGCCAGTATCTGAGCTGGTGCCTGCGGGTGAGACACGCAGTGACGCGGTGTGTTCCTCCTCCTCCTCTTCTCCTACCTCTCACTCTATGGTACTCACAGGGACAGGCTGCTCAGCTGCTTGCTCATTATCTGAAAGCATAAAGGCACAAGAGTCGGGTTAAGGTGAGGGGAGGGGGGCAGGAAGGGAGAAATGCATGCATACAGCATGATTAGCTGGAAAGTGGGAAAGGTTTGTGGGGTGAGAGTGAAGTGGGATGTGAGAAGAAGGAGTAGGGATGAACATACCATTGTTGTCCCCAAGGGGGTCAACATCACCGGTGGCCATGGCACCCACCACCTGGCGCCCAGTGTTTTGCAGCACTCTTTCCTGCAGCTCAGAAAGTGGTTGGGTGTTGGATTGTCCCCTGCCTGTGCACTCCTGCTCCCTCCTGTTGTGAGCAACCTTGGCCTGCAAGAGAAAGGAAAGTGTGTGAGTGAGTGTGGAGCAATGTGTTTGGGAGATGTGCCTGCCATAGTTGAATAGCTGTCATTGTGTGCAAGGTGTGAGATGTGGGTGTGAGTGTTGGTAGGTGGAGATTGTTGGTGGGTGAGTGCTGGGTGTGTGGTGCTTTGGGCAGTGTGTGCAGACTGAGGTTCAGATGATGGTATGTAGCATTTGTTGAAGCATTGACTCACCCTGACCATCCGAGTGAGGTTGTTAAATTTCTTCCTGCACTGTGTGTGGGTCCTGGGGACCACAGTGCTGCCCGAGACATGCTGCGTTACCTCCGTCCACATGGCGAGGAAGAGTTGCGGCGAGGGCCTCCTGCCACTTGCTGGGTACAGCACCGCCCTCCATCTCTCCACAGCGAAGACCAACTCCTCCAATGCTTGGCCGCAGAATCTGCGAGCTCTCTCCCTGGGCCATTGATCTGCCATAATGACACCTTCTTCAGTGGTCCGGTTCCTTCTCCTTGGCCTTCTGCTGCTGGCTGAGACAGCTGCAGAACCAGCAATGCTGAGAATGAGGTTCTGCAGCATGACTGAACCTCGACTTTTTGAACTGGAAAGAGCCTATGGCAATGATGACTAGCGATTAGACTGCACCTGAAATTGCTTAGCGCTTTGAGTCTAATGCCACTGAGCTCGGTCATTAGCGCTCCCATCCTTTCCTTGAGCGATGACACAGAATTTTGTGTGCAGCGAGACTCATTAGCACCTAGTGCTAAATCTCAAACTTTTCTGAAGTTAGCACCCATTCCTGGGCGATAATGAATTTCGCCCCCAATGTTTATTCCATAGGGTTAATTTTGCAAACTTACCATTCCAGCTTGGAACTTCACCAACCAGGAACACAAATTTGTAAAGTTTACACTCATAATGGAAAGAGGTACATGCCATAACTCATGAGTGACCATGAAACTGTTGGATTGTCGTAAAAACACAACTGTTCTTTTGGGAAGGAAACCTACCGTCTTTACGCGGTCTGGCCTATATGTGACTCCAGTTGCACAATTGTATCAAAAACCACTACAAAAGTATAACACCTCCACCACACGGACTGCAGCGGTTCAAGAAGAAGATTCCCACCACCACCTTCTCAGGGCAACTAGGGACGGGCAGTGAATGCTCTCCTTGCCAGCGATGCCCACATCCTGATAATTAATTTTAAAAAATGTTGGTGTGTATCAGGTCATGTGATACTCACACATTTAAAAGTGTATAGTAGGTATATAAATACATGCAAACATCCACATACCCGTTATGTATTTTTGAAGCAGAATATTTAACGCTGCAAATTACTGTTGATATTGGCAAATGCTTAACTGGTTCAGATGACGTTTCTCTGTGATCTCTCTTAACCGAGATCTTAAACCATTTACTTTAATGATGCGGATTTTAAGTGTGTTAAAACCTCTGTTAAAGCAGTGTTAATCGTTTGTCTGCTAATATCACCAACAGTAATTTCTAGCCTTTAAATTGCAATCAGCAATGCAGATATAGGAATCACTTCAAGGAAACAGACCGTGCCACTGAAGTTTTGCCTTATTCAGGAGAGCAGGTCAAAAGAGGAAATCCAAGTAAAGCCAGACTTCAGCAAATAAACATGTTTAATCTTGCCTCATAATTGTATAGACCTTGCTTAAATATTTACCTCTCTCAATAATTCTTAGTTTTTACACAATGTGCAATAATATTCTGAAAATATCACTGAATCATGGAATTTCTGGTTTTGGTGCTTGAGAAAACTTAAGGGGCTATTTCTTTTTAATCGCTAGATATACAGCACATTTGGTTGTAACCAAACGAAACACAGCAGGAGCTCTCAGTGTGTATTGTTCTCAAGTGTAAAAGTGCTATGCTGATGACAGTTCATACTGTTTCGATTACTGCTGAAAGCAGCGACTTTACTTTGCTTTTGACCCCTGTTCTTCACTGTCAAGGTAATTTTATTTTTACAAATTTTTCCTCCTTTGGCCTCATCTGCAGTTCACCATAAAGGCACCACTGGACAAATTCTCGTCATCTGCATATGATTATAGTAGGTTTTTATGGTCGCTTATGCTCGAACAATGCGATGAGACAGGCTTTTAAAAGAAAGAGGCCTATTGTTCATGGTTAAAAAGTGCAATTATTGATAATTATTGTTCTGTCAGTAAAATAGAAGGGCATTTTTAGGTGGGTCTCATGGGGCTGCTTCCAGATGCCTCCTTTGAGCTTCTTGTGCTTAAGATGTAGAAGATGTCACATACTAAAAGATCCTCTGGTTTAGCGGAGCAGACTGACTATTGAATTATTAGATACATTCTAGGCTTGTGGTCTGAAGATTGATGAAAAGAGGTCAAGGCAATACTGGCATGAGATGGTTAAGATGTCCTGATCAGAGATGGTTACTTTAGATTTAAAGGCTCTGAAATTCCTTGGGAGTTCTGCTGCACTCCTGCCATAACTCATGCAGGAGACCAGTAGAACCCACTGGAAAAACAGCAGGGACCCATTTGTTCCATCAGGAATTTCTGCTCTGCCTTGTAAGGGTCTCTGTTCCCGCTTACATGTCAAATGTCATCGGGGGTGGGGGGCTGGTGGGGAACCTGGCGTAATAATGAAGGCTAGTGAGATGAGGGCGTAAGTAGGCCCCACTGGGGAAGGGCGAGGGGTGCAGGTCAGAGAAATGGCCTGGGCCCCTGAAAAATGGCAGGAGGAAGGCTTGGGCAACCACACCCCCCACACCTCCCAAAAGCGGGTGAGTGTCAGATGTTCTGTCCACATGGGGCATCTGGCACTGGAGATGTGTCTGCAATGGTATGGGATGCTCACCTACCCCATGCAAATTAGGATCCCTCTCTCTGACCCTGCAAACACCGGCAGGAATAGTACTGGAGGACACTGATGGGCACAATCCTGATGTGATCAGTAGGATCACGGTCCAGGGATGTTTTCAGGGCCAAAGTTAAGATATGCAGAAAATACAGAAGTATACACACAAGTGAACTCTACTGAAACCTCTAGATTTGATGCAGACACGTTATTTGAAACTCAACAACCACCATGATATCCAATCAATGGATTAGTGCACTCTAAATTTACTATGTCCTGATACTTGCATCTGGTGCCATAACGATTTGACGACAAATCTAAACCAATCCAAACCTGGATCTTTCCATGAATGATAACAACAGCATGTTAGGTATATGACTAAATAATACGGCAAATAGACTCCCACATAAAGCAGTTACTGCTACAGAGATTAATATCATTAGAAAAGAACTGTATAAATAGATGGTTAGGAACATAACTGTGGTTTAGAAGGATAGGCACGGAGAGAGATGATGGAATGCATACGATGGTCCCTGAAAATGCCATTACAAAGAAGTCAGCAAATGAAAGATGAATAATACAGGAGGTAATCTGAGACAGATATGCTGGAGTTTTGCACAATTCGTACATGCCAACCTAGAAGACCTTCAAAAGCTGACAGGGGGTAATTTTAACCTAAACAGCCCGATGGGAAACTGACATGATCAGATCGGCGTCCCATCTTACAATGGAACGTAGAATCGGGCGGAGTGTAAACCGCGGTGGTGGGGAGGGGGTGAACCCACTGGGATCCGGATAAGTTAAAATTACCCCCACAGTTTAAAAACAGTGACAACTGAAAGAATGTTTCCACGATCCGGCACCTCCATCAGGGAACAGCACTCGCAAGAAGCACATATACCTGGAAGTCAAGGGCTTGCAGGCTGTGATTTTCTAATGTGGATGGAAGTTCGCAATCAATACATTCGTGACTTCCTGAGATGTGCTCTCTGCGAGTTCTGCTCCCTGCTGGGAGCGCTGGATCCTCGACACATTCCTATGATGGGTTAGATTGAAAGTGAGGTGTGATAGGAGTTTTGTTATAATGTAACCTATTACTGTACCCAAGATTCGATCATTTCTTATGACAGTGGAAACACAAAAATGTAGCTTTCAGCAGTGTTGAATTTAGAAGTTAGATAGGTGTGTTGAAGGTATGATCATTATTTTTGCCGGGGTGGGGGGAGGTGGGACGGTGCAGTCTTTAAACATTCTGGTGCAGTTTGGAGCTTAATGTATTTCTGCCTTTCAAACCAAAAATAATTTAACCCCTAGAGAGATTGCAGCTATTTTAAATATGAAAATAAAGTTGCTGCACAGATTTCATAGCGATTTTAAAATGAGCAGATTCATACCTCTGTTAAAATAGCGGACAGAGGAATGTCGTACAAATTGTGGGAAGCTTTCATCGGTTATCAGCAGCCGTACTGTATAGCTTACCTTGTGCCTTGTCAAGAAGATACTTGATATAAAGATTATTACACGCTGAAATAATTCAAATAACAACTAGAGTTAAATACAAAGTTGTTTGCAGGAACAGGCACGGGGAGCTTAAGTTTTTGCTCTCTGGCAGACCTGGCAGAGTGCCCCAGTCTAGAGTTTGTAATCTATTATACTGGAATTAATGTAATTCTTCACATTTCCTGGTGGATGTTGATTACTGGGGGATGTCTCCTTAGTTACTGCATGGTAACAAAGGGATCTCCATCACAACCGTGCAAACAAACTGAAACAGCCTTCAAAGTTACAGACACAACCAGGTGCTATCATTCACTAACAAACAGGTCAGAGGTCAGCATTGCATACGACAATAGCACACTCCAGTATTATCTGAAATATGGGAAGCTCTGCGCGATTTGTAAAGGAAAGTGAAGCTCATCACTACTTCAACCCCACTCCTTATTCTATTTCCAAACCCTGGCAGCAGTGTAGGTGTAGTGACAAGAACAATCTAATAAAACCAGTTCATGTATTTGCACCAGGAAACATACTTCTTATCTCCAAAAAAAAGCAGCTGCAACCAGTCCTGAAGAAAATAATTCCTCATGTAAAACAACAGCCGGGCTCGTCAGAACCCAGAACATTTCGTAGAGGGAAATAAAACCTTTTTTAAAGCTCCATTTTAGCAGTTTATTTATTACATATAACAGATTTGTGGTCATTAAACAAACACAGATAAAACTTTGAGTCACAGAAATCAGCAGTTCATCTTAAAATGTTCATGCCTCAAGCTCGTGTACGACCGACAGTGCGAGATAGATCTGACTGATTGGTTCCAACAACCTTCAGTCCTACCTCCAAACAATCTGATTGGTTGATATAGACAACTTCCAATCCAGCCCTCTCAGGTGGACATAAAAGATCCCATGGCACTATTTTGAAGAAGAGCAGAGGGTTTCTCCCCCGTGTCCTGGCCAATATTTATCCCTCAACCAACATCTAAAAATAAAACAGAATATCTGGTCATTATCACATTGCTGTTTGTGGGACCTTGTGTGCAAATTGGCTGCCACGTTTTCTACATTACAACAGTGACTACACTTCAAAAAGTACTTAATTGGCTGTAAAGAGTTTTGGGACGTCCTGAGGTCGTAAAACGCTAACAAGACTGTCTGTCAGTTGCCAGTTGGCATGTATGTTGATTTATCTTTGGGGTTGGAAGAAGGCTTGCCAAACGCTTTTGGTATGGGTAGGAACAGGGCTTGATTTGACAGCAAATGGTCCATGAAAGGAGCAGCTTAGTGAGCCAAATAGCCTTTTCTCATTCTTTCTTCTTCTCTTATTGTTGTGAACAATCATGATTGTCAAGAGAGGAACAATTGTGACCCCTTGTCAATTTGTAGGAACTGTTTTATCACTTGTTGCATCCAAAATAAACATTTCTTTAATGAACTATGATTTTTACAATTAGATTAGAAAACAGTTTCAGTGGATGAGGAACCTAATGCCCGAAATTCCAACAGAACCATTTTGCCATCAGAATTGAGTCAAAGTGGAACTTACAGATTTTGGTCCTAATGTGGTTATGAATGTCTTTTGGAATGGTGAAAGGTGACCTGGGGGAGGATGGGGCCAAGGGAGGAGTGCGGGGAGAGAGGGGTTGAGGTGAAAGTGGGAGGGTAGGGGGTTGTCCAGAAAATACTTGGAGGAAAGGAAAGGACCTGATGCAACATCAGGATATAAAACACGCTGCTGCTTTAAGGGATAATGGCAACAAATGACGAAGCAGGCAACCTGGGTAACAAGGAGAACATCCAGGTCAAAGAAACAAGCAGCAAACTTCAGGGAGCTGGACCTGCATGTCCTCATAAGTGAAATACAGAACAGGAAGGATGGTCTGTTTGGAGTTGAGGGCTGGAGATTCATCAATTATAAGGTGCATGCTTTGTGGAGGGAGGTGGTTGTGGCAGTGAGTGTCAACTCCTTGAACCCCAGGACTCTTTTGCAGTTTAGGAAGAAGTTTGGCAATCTCACCTGAGCAGCCAAGGTAAGTTACCTCCCCCTGACCCTTCCTTGCAGCCTCTTTATATGTGTAGAACTCCTTCATTCATTATTCTCATGCTGCCAGAGGAGTCAGAGGTGAAAGAGGGATCTGACACTGGGAAGCAAAGGCTTTGCTGAAGTCAATTCTGACTCCTGAGCCTGTGGCCTCAGGTCTCTGGGGCCCTGCTTTAAAAGGAGAGAGAATGACAGAAAATTGCATCTGACAATTGTCATGGTGACATCTTTCAGGATCTGCGGCATCTAACTGATGCCATCAGCTCTGCCCTCCCGCTGACCAGTTGGCACTCAGATCCAGCACAAGTGATGTGTCTCAAACACGCCTTCATGAAGCCGTTCTCTTGCCGAGTAACAGCTCATGTAACCTTTCTAGCCAACTCCCTCATATGCCTGCCCCTTTAATTGGCAAAATATAGGACCAGGCTGGCCAAACACCTGCAGTGGTGATGCAGACTCCTAAAGAATCCTCCTGGGAATCAGAAGCTATGATATGTCGGTCATCTTGGTCCTAAGTGGCTGCTGATACCGCAGCAAAGTCAAGCACCACCAGGATAGGTTTAAGAACAACACAGAGAGGCACCAGGGGTAGGCACAATGTTAATAAGATATGATGTCCAGTGTTCTGAAGTAAGTCTGCTCTTTATTTTTCATGTTTGAGAAGATGTTTGGAGATGGAAATGGAATCCAACGTTCCTTCTATGCCTCTTTACTGAACCATTACATCCTTAAATTTACTTCTCCTGAGACATCATTGAGAGAGCGGCAGGGTCTGTAGGCCAAATAAACATCTCATATTTTTGGGACTTTATAGTTCTGCACTATTTATATGTTGATGCCATAACAAACAAAAATGCAGAGTATAAAATCAAAATTGAAAAACGCTGGCCCTGAAAGTCTGTGATGAGGCACATCCCAGAGTAAGTACCAAGATGTGCCTGGCATGAACCTCTGCTGTTGTCGCTGGTGGATCTTCCAGGTCACTGTGAGATTCCCTCATTAGCCTGCCAATGCATCAGTAAGGGTACGTGTAGGATGCTCACCAGCCAAAGAGGCTGGCAAGTCTGGCCTAAAGTGCCTAACCCGGGGTGGAGAAAGCTGGGTTCCTTCCTCTGCCCCTTGCAGCCTCCTTTGAAAGGAGACATTTTAACATAATTTCAGAGGCCCAAGCCATGATCCTATCCTGGACCTGCAGATGGGCTCCACTTCCATTGGCTGTCAGCAAATTGCTGGGTGTACCTCGCTGACCATATGCTGGGTCCCTCTGAGGGTGCGGGAAGTGGAAACTCCCGATGTGGGGAGTTTCAGCCCTAGGCCCTGCCTCTTTATGCCAATGGCCTTGTTTGAGTGGGTGGGTGGGGGGATGGTGGGGTGGAAGGTCACAAGGCCATCTCAGATACTGGAACACAAGGCCAGAATCTGGGTCCTGGCCTAGATTCCAGCCCTGCTGCTAAAATTATGGTGGGAGTCTGCTGGAAGAGCCGTGGATTTTCAGGGCTCCTGTTTCCATAATATTCTTAATTTAAATTTAAGGCTCTAACAACCTTCTGGTAGATGTTACAGCATCTTGCAATTGTTCCACAAAAGGAGGAATCATTCAGTCTGGATAATAATGCACGAATGCACATGACAAAACTCTGCAAAAGAAAAACATCAATACATGTGAAAACATTAGACTAAGCAAATTAATCCTTACTTTCCTACTAGGAGACTTTAAAGTACATCAGTAGACTAACAGGAATAGTAAATGTGCCCATTTGACAAGAACAGGGGAGAGAGGGAGGTACATGTAACAGAGTGCAGAGTAACATAATACCCTGCAAAGCTCTGGACACTTTAAATGTCTGTAGAAAAAACATGGTAACTGTACCACTGTTGTTCACCATTTAAACTTCTTTTATTCTGAAAGGCAGTTCTGTGACATGAAGTAAAGGGTAGAGTTCTACTGCAATGTTCCTGATTGGAAATAAAACAGAAACCACTTTAAAAAGCAGCGAAGGAGGAGGCAGGAAATACCGTACAATATTTAATTTGCCTTATCTTCAAATAGGCAGTGGGCAATAAAGCATTGAGCTTCACTGTGTTACTATAAAGACAATATTGAGTTTGCTTGGCATTTTCTTTATGGCAATTCACATCAAATGTGAAGTTTAAAAAACTGTCATTTACATATCCTTTCACTTTTAAAATTGAATCCATATTTTAAATATGTGATCCACAGTGGATAATAGTGGGAGGAGTTAAGAAATCCTCCTGCTTTTAAAATAATGTTGGGGGGACATTAAATAATGTGGGCTACAACACAATCCTTTCACATCTGAGTTTCAATCCAGGCTGTTGGAATGAAAGTCTCCATTCTTTGCTGGGTGTAAGGATGCTATAAATAATGAGTTTGACTAGTCTCAATCCCAGTTCCTAGTGACTGAAGGTCCACAGCAGAATTCTGCCTAGAAAGTGGCACTATATTGGTAATCTCGCCTAGAAAGGCCATAAGCTAATGGAGTAGGAAGCGGAAAAACATCTTACTGGGGCAATAGGACATACTCTTCTGGTAGTGGAACTGAGATGTGTTGTTTGGGTAGAGTAGAGAGAGCTTTACACTACATTTATAAATGTCTCTGCTGTAGGAGTGCTTGATACTGACATTGGGTGAAACATTGGACATAACTTGTGTCTGGATATATCATTGTGCATTCTACTTATTTTATAAGGTTTTGATTTTCTAAAAATAGCTTTTTTTACAATTTATATTTTAGATAATTTTAGTAGGAATGATCCGAAATGTAGAAGTGAATTTTAGACTCCTCACAGTCATGCAAGGGAGCTTTCAACTTTCTTTAGATGTGTTTGACTCCCATTTTGTCAGTCCCCTAAGAATTGATTTAGATTATACACTTTAGGTGTTATGACAAGATATTAAGTATTTTCACAGGTGCTGATTGCAGCATCAATATATTAAATTACAACACAGAACATTTTTTGAATTAAAATATCTAAAATATTTGACTTCCTATATGTTACATCATTGAAAGTTTTAATCAGCTCATAACCAACTGTGAAACATATATTATTGGAGGTTTAGCAGTTCAATTTAAAAAAATCCTAAACCTTGACTGGAAGAATTGGAAGACCAGACATCTGGGGAAGAGTGGAGGGCAATGTAGTCCCAGTCAATTAACTGCTCAGTGGAAGTAGTTTAAAGGTGCACTGGTTTAATGAGAAACTGTTAAGCAGAAGAGAGGCAGAAGATTTAATTTGGAAATTTGATTTATGTTGGTTATGTGAGTAGTATAAGCCTTAATTCTTGCTCCTTGTGAATTCCGTTCAGTTCCAGAATGGTTGTAAAGTATGTAACATGGCTCAGCATTTACAGTGGGAAATTCAACTGTAGAACATTTGTTCCAGCCTCCCACCCAATCCCAGTAGTAACGCAAGGGATTAAGAATGATGTTTAAGACCCTACCAGAGTCACATGCTACATTTATCAACAGGCCTGGTGTGAAACATTAACCCTCAAAGTATCAATGCCCATTCAACATAAAACAGATACACTCAATAAACAGATGTCCTTTCCTATAATTTTCTATATTGGATAAATAGAAAGTGGAATTCTGGAAATGTACATAACAACAGAGCATTCCTTTCTTCTGTAACTCTCTTACAAATTATAATTAAGTCACATTCTTGTACATTTGTACTTGGCACATAATGGTGCTGCGGTCTGAAAGTTAAAATAAGAGTCAGAGCTTGTTTAAATTACCCGCATTCCTTACTTGTACACATGAAGAGCATTTATTTTTATTATATATAATTTTAATGTTATTTTTATGTTAAATTTAGTTATTTTATTATAGATATATATTAAATGTATATTTAAAATAACTGTTAAGTAAGCAATCAATCTGGATTGTCATTGCTTGACATTTTGTTCATAAACATAATTGAAACATTGCTTCTTCATGCCAGTTTACTGCACTGAAAAGAGGGGGCATGTGTCCACCATGTTGTCACTAATCCATCACAGACACAGTTTCTGGGTTTCTGTGCCTTGCAAGATATTTATATATCTTTTCAGTGCAGTAAACTGGCATGAAGAAGCAATGTTTCAATGATGTTTATGAACAAAATGTCAAGCAATGACAATCCAGATTGATTGCTTACTTAACAGTTATTTTAAATATACATTTAATATCTTCTTCTTCTTAGGCAGTCCCTCAGAACCGAGGATGACTTGCTTCCACATTAAAAATGAGTTCGCAGGCGACTGATGAGTCCAATGTGGGACCTACAGTCTCTGTCACAGGTGGGACAGACGGTGGTTGAAGGGGCGGGTGGGTGGGGTGCTTGGGTTGACGTGCGCTCCTTGTGCTGCCTGCGCTTGGCTTCCGCTTGCTCCCGGCGAAGACACTCGAGGGGCCGGATTTTGTCTTGGGGTCGGGTTGGGGTCGTGTAATCCGCATTTCGTGTTTCCCCCCCGACTCCAGATTAATATGGGTGCCTGATGCAATTTTCACTTAATTGGGCAATTGAGTTGGAGCATGTAGGAACCCATGAACTAATTAATGTTTTCAGTCTGAAAGTCGCCTCTGATGATGTCATCATTACTGACTGCCTAGTCTGTGAAACTGTTGGTGAGAGAGGACTTGCTTGGCTTTTGATGTGAGTGGACCTGGATGATGGCGGGGGGTGGGGGGGAGAGAGAGAGAGAGATAATTTTTTTGCCAAGTAAGTCCTCCCAGGCAGTCTCTTAAGACATTCAATGCAGCAGAGGCAATGCTCAGACCTAATACTACTACCACCTTCATCACATCTCCGTTGTAATAGTGGACCTGCAGCCAATAGTCAGCTATCCACTTGTGCTCCCGCCAGGTTTCACTGGAGTGTTTCACACCAGGCGTGCTTCATGTCAGAAGAGGGTTAAACTAGCTCAAACGTTTCAAAATCGCATTACAGAGCCAATTTAGAGCTTGTTAAGGGCTTTAATGGCCTCTCCCGCCTCTTGGAGGCGGGACGGAATCGGGAACCCCGCGACTGATTATGTCAAAATTGCGTGGAGGCGGGATGGAGTCGGGATGGGGTCGGAAACCCCGACCCCGACCCCGCAAATTTAACCCTCCACACGCCTCCAAACCCGACTCCATGGGTCATTCAAAATCCAGCCCAAGGTGTTCGGCGCCTTCCCGAATGCTTCTCCTCCACTTAGTGCGGTCTTGGGCCAGGGATTCCCAGGTGTCGGTGGGGATGTTACACTTTTTCAAGGAGGCTTTGAGGGTGTCCTTGAAGTGTTTCCTCTGCCCACCTGGGGCTCTCTTGCCGTGCCGGAGCTCCGAATAGAGCGCTTGTTTTGGGAGTCTCGTATTGGGCATGCAGACAATGTGACCCGTCCATCGGAGCTGATCGAGCATGGCCAAAGCTTCGATGCTGGGGATGTTGGCCTGAGCGAGAACACTGACGTTGGTGCGCCTATCCTGTCAATGGCTTTGCAGGACCTTGCGGAGGCAGCGTTGGTGGTACCTCTCCAGTGCTTTGAGGTGCCTGCTGTACATGGTCCATGTTTCTGAGGCATACAGCAGGGCGGGTATCACTGCTTCTCTGTAGATCATGAGCTTAGTGCCGGGTTTGAGGTCCTGGTCTTCAAACACTCTCTTCCTCAGGCGACTGAAGGCTGCACTGGCACACTGAAGGCGGTGTTGGACTTCGTCGTCGATGTCTGCCCTTGTTGACAGTAGGCTCCCGAGGTATGGAAAGTGGTCCACGTTGTCCAAGGCCTTGTCGTGGATTTTGATAATCGGGGGGCAGTACTGTGTGGCGGGGGCAGGTTGGTAGAGGACCTTTGTCTTACGGATGTTTAGTGTAAGGCCCATGCTCTCGTATGCTTTGGTGAAGATGTTGACGATGGTTTGGAGTTCAACCTCCGAGTGAGCACAGACGCAAGCGTCATCTGCATACTGTAATTCGACGACAGAGGATGGGACGACCTTGGATCTGGACTGGAGGCGACGGAGGTTGAACAGTTTCCCGTTTGTTCTGTAAATTAGCTCCACTCCAGCGGGGAGCTTACTGAGGGTGCGATGGAGCATTGCAGCAAGGAAGATCGAGAAGAGCGTTGGGGCGATGACACAGCCTTGCTTGACCCCGGTTCATACGTGAATTGGGTCTGTGGTGGAACCGTTGGTCAGGATCACGGCTTGCATGTCATCGTGAAGCAGGCGGAGGATGGTGACAAACTTTTGAGGGCAGCCGAATTTGAGGAGGACACTCCATAATCCCTCACGGTTGACAGTGTCAAAGGCCTTTGTGAGATCAAAGAAGACCATGTACAGCGGTTGGTGCTGTTCCCTGCATTTCTCTTGTAATTGACGTGCAGTGAAGATCATGTCCATTGTGCCCCTTAGTGGGCGGAATCCGCATTGCGACTCTGGGAGGAGCTCTTCGGCCACTGGGAGAAGGCGATTGAGGAGGATTCTTGCGATGACTTTCCCTGTGGCATACAGCAGGGAAACTCCTCTGTAATTACCGCAATCGGACATGTCACCTTTCTTGAAGATGGTCACAATTACGGCATCTCTGAGATCCCCTGGCATGCTCTCCTCCTTCCAGATAAGAGAAATGAGTTCATGAATTCGCGCCAGTAGTGCTTCTCCGCCATGCTTTAGTGCCTCGGCGGGGATTCCATCTGCTCCTAAGGCCTTGTTGTTCTTCAGTTGTTGGATGGCCTTTTCAACAGCCGGGCTGGGGTTGTGCTGAGATGGTGGCGGGTAGCATGCTGCGGGATGGAGTTGAGGACACTCGTGTTGAAGACAGAGTCGCGGTTAAGGAGAAGAAGGAAGCAAGTCATCCTCGGTTCCGAGGGACTGCCTAAGAAGAAGAAGATATTAAATGTATATTTAAAATAACTGTTAAGTAAGCAATCAAACTGGATTGTCATTGCTTGACATTTTGTTCATAAACATCATTGAAACATTGCTTCTTCATGCCAGTTTACTGCACTGAAAAGAGGGGGCATGTGTCCACCATGTTGTCACTAATCCATCACAGACACAGTTTCTGGGTTTCTGTGCCATGCAAGATATTTATATATCAGCTCTCATATAATATAAAATGTAAACATTAAACATTCATAATTTTCCAGTTTATTATGATTTTAAGGATAGGTTCCATTTTGAATTATTTAAACCAGTAGACTGTGCTCTCGGTAAACTAAAAATTTGAGAAGAAGATAATTTTTACTCCGTTGAATTTTTTTTCACGCTAGTTGATCTGTCATGGTGTTGTACACAGGGAGTAAAAACCAAGTACAGCATTCAAGTTAAACAGGGTTAGAAGCCGAAAGGGTAACTGGACAGGTAAGAGAAAGTTACCATGAACTCATTACCCCAGAAATT
The DNA here is from genome assembly GCA_030390025.1 of Squalus acanthias. Classification (NCBI taxonomy): domain Eukaryota; kingdom Metazoa; phylum Chordata; class Chondrichthyes; order Squaliformes; family Squalidae; genus Squalus; species Squalus acanthias. Next base: position 139,999,863 of record CM059426.1, on the reverse strand, counting down.
GCTATCAGCTTAAAGCATTGCACCATTGGCAATTGAGCAATGGAGGATAGTAATTTGGGGCATCCATTAGTTTGCAGGACTTTTTGCTGTCTGCCTGTCAGGAAATGGTTGGTGCAGTTTTGAGCTGATGCACAATAGTTCCTAGACTGTGCATTAGTCTTGTTCCTCTTGTCAATTCAGGGATTATTGCATGGGAGTGGCCCACAAAATTGCAATCTTAATGCATCATATATCTTAATAAATTGCATATATGATGTGCTAATCTCACTCATATGACACGATCGTTAGAGTTAAGGTAAATTGTTGTGTGTCTGGAGTGAAAAAGTAACTTTAGCGGTTTCACGTAGTTTGTGAAAGTTCTCAGTGATGGGGATTAGTTTCAGTATCACTTAATTTAATGGAGGACATGAGGGCTGCCAGAGATGTCACAAGCTTCCTGTCAATGACTGAGGAGATGTTTTGGTTTAGCAGGGAGGCAGTTGCAGACTTGTGCAATGTGAATCAAGACGACCTCCAGACAGTAGGAATGGCACTGCCAATGGTCGAGTAACATAGAAACTAGGAGCAGGAGTAGGCCATTCGGCCCGTCGAGCCTGCTCCACCATTCAATACGATCATGGCTGATCATCCAAATCCAGTAACCTGTCCCTGCTTTCCCACACAGAATCCCCATCGAGCCTGCACCGACACATATCCCACCCTATCCCCGTAACGCCACGTATTTAATTCCCCCTAACATATCCCATCCTATCCCCGTAACCCCACATATTTAATCCCCCCCTAACACTAAGGGTCAATTTATCATAGCCAAATCAACCTAACCCGCACATTTTTGGACTGTGGGAGGAAACCGGAGCACCCGGAGGAAACCCATGCAGACACGGGGAGAATGTGCAAACTCCACACAGACAGTCACCCGAGGCCGGATTCGAATCTGGGTCCCTGGCGCTGTGGGGCACCAGTGCTAACCGCTATGCCACCGTGTTGACCCCAACGTGCAATATTTGTGCCTCTGCTTTCTTCCATACATGCACCAAACAGGTGACTGATGATTTATTCAGCGGGGAGAAAACCTCAATTTCCTTTTCAACTGAACAACTGCAGCATAATATGGCTGCCCAATTCAACCAGACTGCTGGCTTTCTGAAATAAAAGGGGTGAGTGATTGATCCCACCCAATTATGGCCCCTAGTCACAATGCAATGGTGTACATGAACAATGTGCAGCTGGTTAGTGACCACCAATGCCATATTATGTAGGTCATTGCCTATTTCCCAAGCAGCAACCATGATGCTTTCATCATGCATTAATTATCTGTGCCATAGATGAAGATGAAGGGATACTGAAAGGATAGCTCCTCAGAAACCAAGATAGTCCTTTATAGTCCTGGCTAATGCCACCCTTGTGGCAGCTATGGCTAAATCCTGAGCACCTGTGCAACCACCAAGGTCATTATAAAGCTCACTACTGGCACCTTGAAGGAGTGCTTGAGATGTCCCAACAAATCAGAGGTTGCTACTCCTTGACTGCATGGATGCAGTTGGTGGAACTCTCCGTGCTCCTAGCCGAACCTTAGAGTATTTTGTATGGACGTAAGTGACTCTTGTGGATGATCTTGCTCAGACATTGATTTCTGTGTAGTCCTGGGTCAGCACAGCTTATGAGGATACATTTTGAGGGCTTTTTCTGAGACCAGTACTTGACATCAGAAAGCAGGATTCTTTTTAGGTCAGTCACCTTCTTCCTGACCGATATCCAATTTTACCGGATCCTGCAAACTCTGCCTGAAAGCTGCTACCATGCTCGCTGCTTTTGACTTGAGCACAAATATGAAGGCTGACACTCCAATGCAGGGAGTGCTGCACTGTCGGAGGTGCCGTCTTTTGGATGAGGCGTTAAACCGCGGCCACGTCGGCCCTCTCAAGTGTACATAAAAGCTCCCGCGACACTATTGTGAAGAAGTTCACGGGAGTTATCCCCGGTGTCCTGGTCAATATTTATCCCTCAACAACATCACTAAAACAAATTATTTGGTCATTGTGTTTGTGGGAGCTTGCTGTGCGCAAATTGACCACTGCGTTTCCTACATTACAACAGTGACGACACTTCAAAAGTACTTAATTGGTTGTAAAGAGCTTTGGGACGTCCTGAGGTCGTGAAAGGTGCTATATACATGCAAGTCTTCCTTTCTGACTTTCCTTCTTTGAGGAGGGTGTCTTCAGTCCCATACAGATCAGTCTTCCTTTCCTACACTTCATAGATGAGCAACTCTAATGGTTGGTCACTAAATTTAGTGACTCTCGTGCAGTTAACGGCCATTTCACATGGATATTGCAATATTAACCCTTGGTTTATTCCCTTCTTAATACCTGTTTAAATACCTGCTGATTCCATTTCAATGCTGCTCAGCTGTCTAAGCCCAAGCTTCATTGGCCTGCTCTCCATGTAGACTGGGGATCCCACAATTTTAATGTGTGGTTGTAAACAGGAATACTGAGGGTTAACAGGCAGGCCAAAATTCTGCCAAAACATTTTGCTAGCCCACAGTTAACCCCTGAAACCAACAGTAATTTCTCGGCTTTTAACTGAAAAGTAGGAAAATGGACAAACGTTAAATGTGCAAAATAGATTTTTACAGAACTAGAAATTTAGAAAATAATAGGTTTACAAAAATACTGATCATTAAAAGTTAAAATTGAAAAGATGCTGATGATAACCAAATAAGGAAGACAACTGTTAATTACAACTTGCATGTGTCTATAATTGTTGCGCACTGTTATTATCTTGGAATAATTGTTAGATTGACTGGCATATAAGCTTTTATCTTCACTTTTATTTTGGGAACATTTCTTGTTCAATCCTGTTCTCAGAAGGGGAGACTGAAGATGGAATGAACAAGATTATAAAAATAACTAGGTAACTGCATTTTTTCATCTAGATATAAATCTAGATGCTGAGTGCGGAATTATTTTGTGCAATATGAATTCAACAGCCGGAACAAAAGGAAACCAGCCAGTAACAGATAATAAAAAAACACTGTTTAAGAAACAGTAATGCTAACTTCACTTCGTAAGTGAATTTTATTCATGCTGTACAAAAAACTACAGATAAAACGGCCCAATAAAATATTAAGAAAGCTTATTTCACTGATAAGGATATTGAGGTCCTGTTAGACAGCATATTAAAAATGTGCTGAACCTTTGGGGTGGCCGGAAGGGGTTGTTTAAAAACTTGTATTGAAAACAATAAGCAGAGCAATACATTGCAGACTGGATCAACTTGGGACCAACTACTGCAAGGACCTGGCAGCATGTCTGAAGGAATATCATACTTTGGGAAAGTGCAACAAAGTAAACGCATCTTATAGAGATGAAGGGCATATCGTTCCTTTATTCAAATCTGTAAACATTTAATTCATCAGCAAGTACATGTTTTTGTCTGTGAAATTTTGGTGTTGCAAATTCCTGCATCACCCTTGCACCTGATTGGCTAAAATTTCGTAATCATAAAACAGCAACAGATCACAACCAAGCACGTAGGAATTGTATCAGTAAGTAAGTAGCAAGCAAAAATGAAAACCCACTGATTACAAAGTTCAAAAGGGTACAAAACAAGAAATGGGTAGTCAGCAACAGCTACCAATGAAAATGGTCGACCAATCAAATTGCTCAAAATAGTTTTTGAAAATTGTATTACTTGTCATTTTTGGTTGTCCGCTAAGCTGAGCACTTACTGCTCTAAATAATCAATGTATAAAAATTAAGAAAAAAATGAATAATCCTACCTGACACAATGGGCTAGATTTTAAGTTAGCGATGCACTTGGAGTGAGGGGGGTGTCCGGTAACGCGCGGGAAACCCGGAAGTCACTGCCGCGCGTCTGTCAGTGGCTTTTTAACCCAACCACTGCATTACCATATGATTTACGGGTTTCCTCTACCAATTAGCGCCAGTAGCCATGGTGACAACCCGCATGACGCGATTTTAACTCCAGTATTTAAACGGACCCTCCAAACATGCAATTTGACGGAGTTTGAAGTTGGGAGCCATAGAGAAGGAATTGGCAGAATGGAATTCAGACAGTCAAAGGCTGTCCTCGGTTCAGTGACGCCTCCCTGGATGTACTGTTGGGGGATGCAAGGACTCGGAGGGAGATGCCCTTCCCTAGCGACAGGAGAACGAAGCCAGCTGGGGCACCAAGAAGACATGGTTGGAGCTAGCACAAGAGGTCAGCAGTAGGAGTGTGGTGCCATGCTCATGGATACAATGCAGGAAGTGGTTCAATGGCCTGAACAGAGCAGGAAAGGTGAGAGCAATGGCCTCCTTCTGTACTGTAACCATTTTATGATTCTACCCTGATGTGCGTATCACCCCCAACCCCCTCACTCTGCCTTCTCAAGCCTACTCCAGCACATCATGCCTCACACCAACTTATTTTGTGGGTGCACCCATCCCTCTCTGTCTATGCACCTCCTCACATGCCCATCTGTCCATTTACCAATGACACTCACACTCATCCTTATGCAATGTCATGCCTCTCCCTCATAGTCACCCTCAACAAATGCTCTCCATTTGTCTATGCAACACATGCCATTACTCTAACTAACACGTCACTTCTTTCCCTCCTTGCAGGAGAAGAGAGCACAGAACACGAGGGAGGGGCAGAGAACCGCAGGTGGCCCGCCAGCCATCTCACAGCTAACAAGTGCAGAGGAGCAGATGCTGGAAATCAGTGGAGTCTCGGTGTGCCTGGCCATTAGAGATGGGGAGATGGGGGCCTCCCAGCTACTTGGTGACCGAATTAAATATCAGACCGCCACATGGCATACAACACTCACTCATGTTGGCTTGATGTCAACAGTGAGTGAAATATGGTCATGTGCATAATGACAAGTTCAAACATTCTTACCTTCACAGTACTCATTCATGTCTTTTATCTCCCACAGGGCCTTCACGCGTCCCGCAGGTGGTGGTCCAGGTCGCCGTCGCCGACTCCTCAGAGGAGTCACTCCCTCTGAGGGTGCACCATCAACATGACTTATGCAGACCATGCACCAGCTCAGATACTTGCACTTCGGTGGGACCAATAAGGCGGATTTGTTGGGTTTTCACCTGGTGACTCACATATCACAAGTGAGTAAAAGCAGATGGTGGAGACAGGGACAGCAGAGAGCCCACGTTGGAGGGTGCAGGGCGCTTCAAGCTCTGCTCAGCTGGATGCAGATGCTGTATTCTGAAGGCTGTCAATACTTCTGGAGCAGTAGCAGAGAATGTGCGATGTACTGGCAGGCTTTCCAGCTGCACTGTTCACGCTTGCAGAGAGATTGGAGGAGTCCGTCTCAAGCATGAGTGGCATGGTGTCACAGGCCTTTGTGATGATGTCTTTGTCCATGGAAAGAGTGGCCACCTGCATGGAGCATCAACTGTGACAATCACACAAGTGCATGCAGGTCTTCACCAATGGCTTGCACATTATGAATGCCACCTTAAATAGGATGGATGACACCCTAGCCTTGGCCATTCATCGCCCCACTGATCTGCAGCAAGGTATTCTCCAGCTCATTGTTAGCAGGGAAGTGTGGCTGGGCCATGAGAGGGATGATGGTGAGAAGAGACATGGAAGTGGACTCGGCTCAAAGCGCTTCCACTTCTCACCTATTGCCCCCCCCCCCAGTCATTACCCCACATGCTGCCTCATGTCCCGATGGCCAGGTTTGCACCTGCACAGGTGCAGGTGGAACAGACTTTGATGGGGGCCTCATGGGCTCCAAAACCCAGAGGACGTTGGCCATGAGCATCCCCGCAGTCAAAGCAGGGATCTGAGCAGCCTGCCGCTACCTCTGCTGAAGCCACAGGGTGCATACTGAAGGGCGCCTCCAGATCTGTCCAGGCGCCTGAAGCACATCTTCAGCATGCCAATGGCTTGTTCGATGACAGACCATGTCGTCATATGGCATTCATTGTATCGTTCCTGGGCCTCATTCCTCAGGTTTCTGAGAGGTGTCATCAGGCACATTTTGAGTGGGTATCCCTTGTCTCCGAGCAGCCAGCTGGTAACTCTGTTTCGAGGTGTGAAATGATCAGGGAGGGTGGACTGCCGCAGGATGAAAGCATCATGTCAGCTGCCTGGGTATCTTAAGCACACATGCTTAAAGATCTTTTTGTGGTTGCACACCAGCTGCATATTGATGGAGTGGAAGCCCTTGCGGTTGATGCTCCTGGGTGATCTATGGGTGCCTTAATTCCTCCATGGGTGCCTTAATTCCTACATGCGTGGAGTCAATGATGCCCTGCACCTGTGGCAAACTCGCGAGATCATGCGAATGTCTCTGGCAGAGTCCTGGAAGGCTCCAGAGGCAAAAAAGTTGAGGGTGGTGGTGACTTTGGAAGCCACTGGTAAAGCGTGGCCACCAGGTCTAGTTGGCAGCAGGTCTTGTTCCAACAAGCTGCAAATGCCTGGCACCACCTGAGCCTCCTCAGACACTGGCGTTCCGACATGTTGAGGAAGCTTATCCTCTGCCTGTAAACCCTATGTGACCGGTATGGCCTCCTGCAAGCTGCACCTCTCTGCTGATCCCCTCTCTCCTGTGGAGCCACAGGTCTCTGAGCAGCAGGCTGTTGCTGGTGCAGCTGCTGCTGCTGCAGCTCCTGCCTCTCCTGCTTCTCCTGGTGCAGCTTCTGCTGGTCGTCTTGGTCCTCATCTGAGGTCCAAAGTAACAAACGTAAGTGGCACCCATGCTGATCTTATAGATCAGAGCGCCAAAGTGCAGATCAGAACTCCGAACCTTCAAAGTGCAGATGACACCTCCAAAGTGTGTAAAGTAACCTCTCAGTACAAGTACTGTGAACAAACCCTTTCACACAAGCAGGTAAGCAAGCAGCTGTGAGCACTGAGTACTTATTAGTATATTTCCCGGTCATGGCTTCAGCCCCCTCAATTGCTGCTGTCTTCTCGCCTTGCTTTCACTGGTGAGTTCCAGAAAGCCCAGGAAACCCACGGAGCCAAAGTTAAACTGCAAAACCCACATAACTGAGTGATTAACACTATGAAGTTGACAACCCGCCTCTCCCGAGAGGGTCGCATGCATGCAGCTAATGCGCTGGAGTTAAATGCGGATTTCGCGGGTTGGTGCCGGCTTCCCGATGCACTTACATTTTTCCTGGATTTCACCCCCCACCCGTACCCAATCCCACATGCTCACCAACGTTAAAATTCCCCCCAATAGCAATTTTTGTGTTTGAAAATGCCTGTAACGATGTTTTCAATAAGAGGCCTGTGCCTATTTAAGAAACCTAAGGTATGAGGAATATTTTTTGGAACCTAATGACTTTAAAATATTTCCACCAACCCTTTATTTACAGGTTGTGCTCACTGCAGTATTTTGAAAATTATAGACCTACTAAATATAGAACTTCCAATCCAGAGAGAGCACATTGGGGTTGCCACAATCTATTGTAGCTGATACGATTCATATTCAGTGGCAGTCGTGTCTGGCAGCCTAGTTGAGGTAGATTAGTAACATCAAAGACTTGTTAGGTAGTTCTGGTGGTGGGGGTCAGATCTGCAGTTAGGTCAGACCAGTGCCAGACTGGGCAGGCTGGGTCTGACACTTGGGTCTGGGTGGCAATGCCACTGCCAATCGCATCGTCCCCTACCAACCACCTAAATAACCAGGCACAGCTTCTGGAAGTGTTCTAGCGATTCTTCCACATCTTTTGGATTTTTTCATACATTACCGCAAGGTCCATAGGTACAACGACTGGGGGATATTGAAGGAGACTTGTCTTGCTCTTGCCCTTGAGCTTTAAACACTAGAATTGATCCTAATGTTCCTTGCCAAACTCTATATGTGACTGTGATTCTGACCAGGTCTAAATACACTTCTACACTTTCTCAATGGAAAATACTTAACATTGCACACAGTGAAATTATGGAGTAAATTTTCAGAGACCTCCCACCATTCAAGAGTCTCTGAAAATGTACCTTTATGTTTTTCTCGATATTTGTCTTTAACAAGGCCTTCCTGGGTACAAACAAACCCTTAGCAAACACTTAACAAGGCCTTTGCTTTTTTGCTTTTTCGCTGTTAATTGCATTTCAGCCAAAGCAATTTAATGAATAGAGCTACAAATAGACTTTTGGGTCAGTTTACGATTAAGGACAGGATTCCTCAGCACTTCACTCAGAGTGAACTTTTTTATTTTTGAAAGTCACATCAGAGGAAAACATGAGCTTTATAATAGTGACAGAAATGGATGAAAAGATGTTACTGATTTCTGTTAGTCTTACTCATCTGTTTAATTACATGTAGTTATTTTGTAAAAGAATAAATGTCAAGGAAACACTCGTCAGCTGAAAGAGAGGTCTTTTTTTTATTTCAGGAATGGAGGAGAGTGTGAGATATTTCCACTTACTATTTTATCTGCATTCTTTCTAAAGTAGTCTTCCATATAAATATTTTATTTCTCCCATTTTCCAATGACAGAAAATTACAAAAATCAAATTGGACCTTGCAAAAGATTAAATGAAACATACCCCCGTTCACAGATCAATCATGACAGGTTACATAAAATGGATTTCATTGCATTCACAGAAAGATTCCAAGACAGGCACAGGGCCGGGAAGATATTTCCATCTTATCTTGATAATGTAGATTAAAAGAAGACTCTGCACAGAAGAAAGTTCAGTGCTAGCCAAGGAAAATTAGGTGACCTAGTCTGCTTGAGTCCTGCACTTCAAGATAACTGATAAAGTCATTAAAACCAAAGCAAATGAAGGCCGCCATAAAAAAGAACCAAGGGAGTGTACTGAAAGTTCACGTTTATCAGGCAGCAGGGCAAGTCCCACCACTTTAGAGCCTAATCATTTTATTCCTATTTGACATGCATTAACTTGGATGTTTCCCATAAACAGCAAAGAATGTTGTATATTTTAGGAATCCCTCGGCATATAAAGCGCTCGGTTTCTTAAAACAGTGCTTATTTTATTACCTGCTTCAGTAGTAGGTAAAGTAACTTGACCTCTTTTTTAATGGCAGTATAACAGGGAGAAGCAGGCAGACACAGTACAGACGTTTTAAATAAATATAGTAGCAAAGTCAGATATTGGGAGGATGGTGTGGGGGATGGCTTGAAACACATTTGGATCAGTGTAGAGCGACCTTGTACACAATTCGTCCCAGTGTGAGTTTTGATTACAGGACTAAGCCAAACTAGCATGCCAGAACAGTTGCTGTTGATCTTTTATACTAATTTTGGATTAATTGTGAGCTGTTCCACTGCGTAAACATTCTAACCTAGTATGCCGGCAACAGCTCAGCTAAACATTAATCCTTCTTAATGCTCTAAGTCAACTTTTAGTCCTTAGCAGAATTTACCTTAATCTCTGGCGAGCAAGCCAGTTGATTTACAAAACATAGCTCAGGAACTGCAAATTCCCGGATTACTTTCAGTAAAAAAATAAATAAATAAAAATTAAAAATAAAATTGACTTTTAGCCAAATACCCTTCCTTGCCTGTAGTGCCAGTTAGTTACTGTAAGTAACTGAGAGCTGAAGATTTGTAGTGCCTGGATGCTTTGGGGTTTAAAGTTTTTTTAAATATTATTGATAGCTTGCATCCAGAGCTTAACCTTAGTTTGTTTTCTTCTGTGCCATATAGCTTCATTACTTATCCTGGTCAATCCACTCTCCTTCCTATCTTTGTAACAAATCAGCAACCTTATTAGCATGTACATGTAAAACAATTTAGTGAAATGCAGGATGTCAATGACGGCAGCCATTCATGTGACTCTTGCTGGGTTTTGTGGTGTCTATAGCAGAAATCTTTCTTTGTAGCGCTATCTGAAAGGGCTATGCCTATCTGATTATACTCCTGTGAAGTGCCTTGGGACATTTTACTGCATTAAAGCCACTATATAAATGCAAGTTGTGGTTGTTGTTTCATTAATGAATGTCAACTGTGGCTCAGTTGGTAGCACCCTTGCATCTGAGTCAGAAGGTTGTGGGTTCAAGTCTCACTCCAGAGACTTGAGCACAAAAATCTTGGCTGACACTCCAGTGCAGTGCTGAGGGAGTGCCGCACTGTCGGAGGTGCCGTCCTTCGAGTGAGACGTTAAACCGAGGCCCCATCTGCTCTCTCAAGTGGACGTAAAAGATCCCATGGCACTATTTCGAAGAAGAGCAGGGGAGTTATCCCCGGTGTCCTGGCCAATATTTATCCTCAATCAACATCACTAAAAACAGATTATCTGGTCATTATCGCATTGCTATTTGTGGGAGCTTGCTGTGTGCAAATTGGCTGTCGTGTTTCCTACATTACAACAGTGACTACACTCCAAAAAAGTACTTCATTGGCTGTAAAGTGCTTTGGGACGTTCGGTGATCGTGAAAGGCGCTATAGAAATGCAAGTCTTTCTTTTCTTTAAATATTATTAGGTGGAAAAAAATAAACACGGTCAAAGTTTATGAGATGCATACTTTATATTGTGACCTGTTGCCATAATTATTATAGCTTCAGTATTTGCAATGTGGTGTTACCCTGAGTTTCGAATGTAATGTGCATTTTCTAAGATCACTGTGTATCTTCATTTGAATAACCTATAGTAGCCATTGACATTTCACCAAGTTGCAATTGCCTGTTGCATGTGTGTTAACTTCTCTCAGAGTCAGCTGGTGGAACTAGTGGGTGAACAGCTGTATTGGAGAGGGTGATACCTGAGAAGCAAATTGTTAAAAAAAATACAAGTGGTCTGGTTCTGATGTAGGTGGAGGAGAGAGTTAAACAGTTGTTACTACACTGGGGATTCAGAATAAACACTTCAAGATGGGAAACTGGGAGCTCCAGTAACTGCTCAATATAAATAACATTATCATTGCTATTTGCTGGTAATTCAGGCAAAGCAAAACTAAGCTTGACACCAGGAAAATAAGTCAGGAAGTATAGAATGCTCAATTGTCCCTGTGGCAATATAAAGAATTTGTTTCCTTCATTGTTCATGAATTAGCACCAGGAGGGGTTTGACTACATGCACGCTCTTTCATCTGGGTGGGCTCGGCAGTGCAGAGTAAAGGCCAATGCCTCTCTGACATCAATGCACATAATATGCTGACTGTCCCTTCGCCCACTACCTGAAAGTTCAAAATGTTTCATAAGGCTGGCTGAACATCAACAAGCTCCTAAGACCCATGCCGACCGTGAGTGGTGAATCTGAGTGATGGGAATCCCTGGGGTTCAAACCTACCATCATCGGTCTGAGGAGTCAGGAATGGGACCTTTGGGCTTTTTAAATGACACAGCGAGATACTAGTAATAAATGTGTTAATTAATGCATTTGGATGAACTTCCTCCGTATGCTATTTTAACAAAGGTAGTAACCCACTTAAAATAAATAAATGGGCAAAAGCTGGCAGGCTATTAGGCATCATAATCATAATCCTGTCCTCACTCGACCTCAGTATACACCCAGCCGGGGTCACCAGATAGTGATCAGGAATGGAAATCATGGCTGACTTTCCCTCTCTAGCCCAGAGGCCCTCAAGGCAATTGCAGAACCTGTATAACAACTCTGAATCATGATGTGGAGATGCCGGCGTTGGACTGGGGTGGACAAAAATGAGAAGTCGCACAACACCAGGTTATAGTCCAACAGATTTATTTAAAATTACAAATTTAAAATCAGATCAGCTAAATCAGCACAGACCAGGGATTGAACCTGGGACATTCGTGTCTACGAGGCTCAGTTGCATACTGTCTTTATAGCAATTGAGCCATGACGGGATCTAAATTTAGTTAACTTTATCTGTTGCTGAAGTATTACCCATGACTTGTTTAATTAAATGATTTTTCTGGGTATTGTAAGGACATTGATTGAAGGATTCTCATCTTCAAAATATGTTAACATGGCTTAGATAACAGACTAACAGTGGATTCCTATTATTGTCACTTGCCCAACCAAATAATAGATAGTTATCGTGCACTGATGGTAACATAGTTTGGATGTGAAATAATATTTTCCTCAGAAATTTAAGACTGATAATTTTCTTCTAGTATTTGCAACAAAATTATTCACTTTTTATTTATTTTCCCTATATTAAATCTTTAGGTTCTTCCTTTAATTGCTTCTTGGAAAAATCACATATCTTTGTCTTCTTTTACTCTTTTTAAAAGCATCCTTTGCTCTGTTGCACTGATTCTGCACTGGTGCTGAATCTAACAATGGGGTCATAAGCAAGCTCACTAATGTGTTACAAAAGTTAATGATGGGACACTTTATGCTATTTATCACAGCATATGAAATGAAATGTAAAAAGCTTTCAGCTAGAATGCATTTTTAAATTCATAAAGCCAGCATTTATTGCCCATCCCGAGCTGCCCTTGAGAAGGTGGTGGTAGGCCTTCTTGAACCGCTGCAGTCCATGTGGTGAAGATGCTTCCACAGTGCTGTTAGGTAGTGAGTTCCAGGATTTTGACCCAGCGCCGATGAAGGAGTGGCGATATATGTGCATGTCAGGATGGTGTGCGACTTGGAGGTGATACTGTTCCCATACACCTGCTGGCCTTGTCCTTTTAGCTGGTGAAGGTCGCGGGTTTGGGAGGTACTGCAGAAGAAGTCTTGGTGAGTTGCTATAGTGCAGCCTGTATATAGTACACATTGCAGCCACTGTACATGGGACATGGAGGGGGTGGATGGACTCACTGTGTTAGTCATGAATTGTCCAATAAAGAGCATGTTTTAAGCGCCTTGCTTTGTTAAAGGTCCACTCGCCAACTCCCTTGATAACTCAGGTCAGATAAATCTCAGGTTTGATCTGTGGTCTGTGCAGAGTTAACTGATTTAAGGAGGAGTGTAGGTGCTACAACTAGTCTGCGCACGCCTTGGCTGGGAAGGGAAAAATCAACCAGAGTTCCGAGTCATAATTGTTAATCTGTAACCCTTGCCACACTGTGAAACCTATATTGTCATTGAGTGAGGACAGGAACGGATTTGGCTGCGATGCTCTCTGTGGTTAAATAGCTTGCCAACAGTCACACTGGAAACAGTACTGAGGCTACCCAATGTCATGCTGCTATACCCCAGCGTTAGTCTGCATTTTCAGGAAACGACAGGAGAAAATTACTAAGAAAGATCCAGGAGGTTATTTTGGCCAAAGGGTGAAAATAGGCGCTAAATGGGTGTAGCGCTAATAAGACACGCCTGTTTGAAAGTCCAGATTTAGCACACAATTTTGGTCCTAATTGCTGATTACCATAACTTGAACTTGCCTGGAGGAGCTAAACCAGACATCTGCAAGTTTAGCACTCAAGTGCTGATTAGATACAATTTTCATGGACTCTTCGCACCCACTTCCACTGAAGGTGTGGAGTGCCCTTCAGCACTTTGCAGCATGGCCCAGGGACCGAGGGAGAGGGCACACAGGTTCTCGGATGCGGCACTGAAGGCCCTGGTGGAGGAAGTCCAGAAGCGGAAGGATGTCCTGCACCCGCAGAGGGGAAGGACGTCACCTCGCCCTCCTCTCCCTCTCTCCTGCAGTAGCTGGTGCTGCTCTGCCTGGCCTCATGTCCTCCTCCCATTCCTCGTCCAGACCAAGGAGGATCCCGAGGAAGGTGCCCATGACCAAGCACTCCTGTTCTCCTGGTGAATCCTATAAGGTGTCCAATAGATGGAGTAGTACATCACTCACCCTATTTAGGTGAAGTCCTCAGAGAATTTCCTGAATAAATGTTGCTCAAGTGTTGAAGTCTTGACAAAGTGTCCCAGAAAGTTTCCTGATGTGTTTCAGAGGTCCTCTTCACAGCTCCAGCAGCAATGAACATGAAATGGTGAGTATCCCTTTAAGTGGGTAATATCCCTTTAAGTAGCGCTTGAAATCGACATCAATGCCGTGTTTACTCCCAAACAGCTGGTCGCTGTTCGGAGAGGGCATTAGTTGAAGCGCTAGCCACCAAAATGCTGTGCAGCCTCTTTAATGAGTGCTAGCAGGCATTTTAAATGGCAATCAACTGTTTAACAAGCCTCCGGGCTGCCGTTCTTAGCACTGGCTTCAACTCCTTTACCAAGATGGCGTCTTGCGCTAAACACGGGCTAAACCGGCATTTCAGCTTGTTGCAAGAATAATGAGGAGCCAGAACAGCTGCTTGTAATTTCTGTCAAAGATAATGTCACTGCATGTGACTAGATGACCTTGTTATGATATAGTTACATCTATTTAAAATACTCACAGTGATTTCCAAGGCACTGCCCAAAACTTCAGTGTGCTTCTCAGCCATGTCAGAGACATGGAATATTGGCACAAATGGTTTGACATTATAATGTACTTGGGTGAGGCATGTGTTTGCACTACACCAAAGGGTGGCTAGTGCTGAAAAGAGTAAAGTTCTCCTTTGTCATAAAATAATCCACTGCTGAATGGGGTAGGCTCATGCTGCTGCTTTGTTTAGATTGTGAAACTCTGATGCCTGTCTCTTATTATAATGCTCAGTATTTATTTTTACCTACCAGAAAAAGAGACTGCTCGTCAATCATGCATTGGAAAATACTAGAATGTGAACGATATTCATAATTTGTTTTTTTTTTACTCTATCCTCCCCTGCTCTTTTCCATGTCAGTCCATGTCACACTCCATTCCCTGATTGAACGGGTAGGTAACTTGTTTGGAGGCCGTTGCCAGTGATATTAGCCTTGGCTCAGTAGGTAGCACTCTCGCTTCTGAGTCAGTATTCCAGAACTCATTCAAGAGACTTAAGCATAAAATCTAGGTTGATACTTCAGTGCGGTACTGAGTGAGTGCTGCACTGTTTGAGGTGCTGACGTTCAGATGAGATGTTAAAGTGGACATGAATGATTTGATGGCACTATTTTGAAGAAGAGCAGGGGAGTTCTACCTTGACAATATTTATCCCTCAACCAACATCACTAAAACAGATTATTTAGTCATTATCACATTGCTGCTTGTGGGATCTTGCTGTGCGCAAATTGGCTGTCGCGTTTCCTACATTACAACACTTCAAAAGTACTTCATTGGCTGTGAAGCGCTTTGGGACATCCTGAGGTCATGAAAGGCGCTATATAAATGCAAGTCTTTCTTAAGTTTGTCTGTGGGAGGTGTGCAATAGCAGCTTGATTTCTCTTCTTCTTTGCAGGGAACCACCTGACCTTCACGCTGTACTTTCCTCCTGAGAACATTAACTAGACCAAGAGCAATATCTTGTACAGAACTGTGATAAATATAGAATTTTGTAATTAAAATTCCATGACAGATTTTTAGGTACAGAGGTTTTGTCCCTGAATTATCTCTTTACAAAAAATGTAGGCATTTTGCCTCTGCGATACCTGTTACATTATTTAACTTTATTCAAAACCTGGATCGGCACAATATTATGTTCAAATTATGAAACCAATAATCTTCAATATCGCCTTTTTACATTCAGCTATGTGAGTATAAACCAAAGGTGCAGTGGAGAACTCACTGCTCTTTTACTCTTATTCCCAGGCATTGTAACAGCATTGCTCACTCTAGTGACCCTTGGAAGATTATTTTCACACTGTTGCCCTCAGCAGTAGTCATTCTTCATTTAATGTCATCAGAATCATTTCTTAGATCTGAAAGCATCTGTTTCAAATCCTTGCTTCTCTCTCAAAAAACAGGCATCTTCGAGTCTGTGACAGTGTCTATATGTATTGTTGAATCCTTCCAATCCCCCTGCAATGAAAGCAGTAGAAACATTGGTTTTGTTTTAATCTTTAGGAACAGATGTAAGACTAATCTTAAATATGAATAACTTTAGCCATAGCTGTGCATTAGACATGTTATATTTTCAGTTTACCAAATACCATTGCTGAAGTGGAAGCACAGATTAGATTTGTGATTCTTAGATCTCATAGGTATATGGATACAGTTTACACCAAATCAAAAATACAGCAAGGTTAGAACTTTCCAATATATTCAGAAAAAAGTAGTAATTCTAAGTAATAAAAAATTATCCCTTTCATTAGTCAACATAGACTTTATTTAATAAGTACAAAATCAAATCTATATATGATCAGAGTTTACATTACTCTACCACTCCACAAAAGTCCATGTAATTTTTTTATTTTAATATAAATGTATTAAGAGCAGCTCAGAGCAGTATTAATGAATACTGTTCTGATTACTTGTCATCTCTTTTTAGAAGTTGCAGGAAAAATTGGGATGATGTATACCTAGTTAAAATCTGTGCCGCATCTATAAAAAATTGTATAAGCAAAAAGAAGTTTACGAACTGCCGTGAGATATGATAAAATGCTATAAAATGAGTCTACTGGCATAGTGGGTTAGTGTTACATTTGATTGGCATGCTGCACTCCACAGTGGCAAGACTGGAGTCTAAACAGGTTTCCCACACAGTGAAGTACTTGATCTTAGTTGGAGATACCTGGAGTACAGTCAAGCTGCATCACCTAATGCAGGGAAAATCTGTAGGCAAATAAACTGGAGTTCTTTACTATTCATACACTTCATTGCTGTTTGTGGGTCCTTTGAGTGAGCAAAAGGCTGTCACATTTGCCTACACAACAACAGTCATTGTACTTCAAAGTAATTTATTGTATGTGTCAGCTATGGCTCAATGGGTAGCACACTCGCCTCTGGGTCAGAAGGTTGTGGGTTCAAAGTCCCACTCCAGAGACTTGAGCGCAAAAATCTAGGCTGACACTCCAGTGCAGGCACTCCCTGAGTACTGCACTGATCAGAGGTGCTGTCTTTCAGATGAGACGTTAAACCGAGGCCCCGTCTGTTCTCTCAGGTGGATGAAAAAGATCCCATGGCACTATTTCAAAGAAGAGCAAGGGAGTTATCCCTAGTGTCTTGGCCAATATTTATCCCTCAATCAACATAACAAAAACAGATTATCTGGTCATTATCACATTGCTGTTTGTGGGAGCTTGCTGTGTGCAATTTAGCTGCTGCGTTTCCCACATTACAACAGTGACTACACTCCAAAAGTATTTCATTGGCCGTAAAGCGCTTTGAGACATCCAGTGGTCGTGAAAGGCGCTATATAAATGTAAGTCTTTCTTTTGAAGTGCTTTGGGACAGAAATGTTATAGGGTATTCAGGGACTGCGATCCTGGCACTTACGTCTGCTGGTGACCTCTGCTGCTGACCCCACTGGAGTATGTAAGATCAGTGGGAGTTCCCCTAATTTGTGGACCTTAAAATTAAAAAATTAATCTATTTGCTTCTGTTCAGGGGTCCAGGCCTCAATCCTGGCCTGCACCCCTATGTGGGCCCAACAACCACCAGGCATACCAGCACTGAACCTACACTGAGTCCCTTTGAGGCCTGAGGTTTTGGAAACTCCCTAAGTAAGGAGCCCCAACATGGGCTCTGCTCCCAACAGGCCATTCGAGGAACTTCGATGCTAGGTTGGAATCTGGCATTTCTGGGTCCCGACCTATTATCAAAGTGTACCATTATTGCAATGATATCGGCCTAAGATGTGCAGCTGGCAAACCCGATATGGGGGAGGGGTGGGGGTGGGGCGAATACAGATCAGGACTCAACTTGTGAGTTATTTGGGGCTGGATTTTGAATGACCCATGGAGTCGGGTTTGGAGGCGTGTGGGGGGTTAAATTTGCGGGGTCGGGATTTCCGACCCCATCCCGACTCCATCCCGCCTCCACGCAATTTTGACATAATCAGTCGCGGGGTTCCCGATTCCGTCCCGCCTCTTCCGTCCCGCCTCCAAGAGGCGGGAGAGGCCATTAAAGCCCTTAACAAGCTCTAAATTGGCTCTGTAATGCGATTTTGAAACGCTGTAGCTAGTTTAACCCTCCTCTGACGTGAAGTACGCCTGGTGTGAAACACTCCAGTGAAACCTGGCGGGAGCATAAGTGGATAGCTGGCTTTCAGCTGCAAATGCACTATTAGAATGTGATGAAGGTGGTGGTGGTAGTGGTGGGTCTAAACATTGCCTCTGATGCTGCTGCATTGAATCTCTCTCTCTCTCTCTCTCTCTCTCTCTCTCTCTCTCTCTCTCTCTCTCTCCCCTCCCCCATTTCTGCATCCAGGTCGACTCACATCATAAGCCAGGCAACCCCTCTCTCACCAACAGTCTCTGAGACTAGGCAGTCAGTACTGATGACATCATCAGAGGCGGGTTTCAGACTGAAAACA
Organism: Squalus acanthias; assembly: GCA_030390025.1. Lineage (NCBI taxonomy): Eukaryota > Metazoa > Chordata > Chondrichthyes > Squaliformes > Squalidae > Squalus > Squalus acanthias. The sequence goes on along the minus strand of CM059426.1, from coordinate 139,981,708 downwards.
CTAATTAGTTCATGGGTTCCCACATGCTCCAATTTAATTGCCCAATTAAGTGAAAATTGCATCAGGCACCCACATTAATCTGGAGTCGGGGGGGAAACACGAAATGCGGATTACACGACCCCAACCCGACCCCAAGACAAAATCCAGCCCATAGTCTCTTGTGCATCAATGCCCATCAGAAATCACTTTGTAACAATGCAAAGGTGCTAGTATAATGTCACCATAACAATACTAAACACTGAACCTCAGGCCAGATGTTCATTCTGCAGAATCCTCTTTAAAATCAATTTAGTTTAGCTATGGGCCTTATTTGTGGGACTTAGAGCATAACTATTTACAGATGTAATAATTAACCCAACTTAATTCCAAATCCAATCATAACTACCAGCTTTACTGATAGATTTCCTATTGAAATTGCTTTCTTGGGAAAGAGCAGTATTTCTTCAAAGAGAAGCCTTCTGGCATTTCTTACATTACTTAAATTAAACTAATTAAACAATGAAGATGTAATTTGTGCATCATACACATGCTCGATCTCTTTGACATATATAAATCATTTGCTGTGAATATTTACATTTATAGGGGGAGACTTTCAATATGAGCCCAAAACAGGTGCAAAGTGGGCGACTGTTGTTTGCCCAATGATGTACAGCCCCCTTTCTGGTTCGTGCCCCATTTAAATTTGCTAGGTGAACTGTCAGCATGAATCGTACTGGTTGTTGCACCTCTCTCTGCAGACTGGAGTTGGTCCTGCTCCAGGAGTCTTTGGCGCCAGTGGTAGCATCTCTCAGGGATGCACATACTGAGGCCATGCAGGCTCTGGGCTTCGCCATTTCCTCCAGTTTACTAAGTTTGAAGGAAAGCAAAGGGGCTTCCAAAACATCACAACACTTTTGCAGTCTGCTCTCCCACAGATCAGTGGAAGTGCTCAGGCCATGTGAGTGGCGGTGGCAGCATGGGAGAGGTTCGTGCCGTCCTCTCTCAGGATGGAAGCACGCCTGCTCCCTTGCCAACCCCTCACTCAATGCCAGTCCCAGTGCTGCAAAGCCAGCTGGGCCAGATTGCCCTGACAGCAGCCGAGGTGCCACAGTCTGTGGCTGGGTCTTCTCAGGCCCGAGTTCTTTATGGTCACCGGCCACAGCTATCTCATGTTCCCTCACTGGAGGCCTAGCAGCTTTCTACATCCCCAGCTGAAGCTGTTCAGGGAACACCTAGCAGGATCACTAGAGTAGGTAGAAGAGCACTTAAGACAGGCACTAGGAGTTGCACCAGGGTGAACAGTAGTTAATGGCAGGTGTAAAGATGACAGTAAATTAAAAACAAATTGAAAGTCTTGTTGTGCAGAGTTTGTTTGGTGAGTATTTGATAACTACGTAATGTGTTTTCTCTGAAAGCATCATGCTTGTGTTTGAGTTGACTGCAGTCCTAAGGATGGAGTAACGAACTGATGTTGTGAGGAAATAGTAACTTTTCAACTGAAGTGCTCCTGGATAAGCTGCTGTCGAAGACCCCTTGCATCTGGCAGGATGAGTGGGCCTTGCTCTTCATCTTCAGTGTCTTCCTGTCAATGCATATTCTTCTGCCTCCAGGTCTTCCTCTGCAGCTGGCTCGAAGAGTTGGCCCCTCTGGATGGCAAGTTCTGCAGCATGCAGCAGACTCTCTGGGGGTTGCACTGCCGGATACCTCCAGATCCATGTGTGTTTTAACAGAGCTCGAGTGGAGGTTTGGCACTAATTGTACCTTGTCTCTGCATCTGGGCTTGGGTTCCAGAGAGGTCTGGAGAGGATAACCTTTGTCCGCAAGCATCCAGCCTCTGACCCAATGCACGGGGTTAAAGAAAGGGGGAGGGGGGTGATTGAGGACTGCTGCAGGATGCAGGCATCATGACAGCTACCTTAGTGCTCATTTTCTGGAGGTAAAATGGCGTTCCCAAGTTGAACGACCCCCATAATATGAATATACATAACCCAAATTGTAAACTTGACTTTCAAAGCAAAGTTTGTTGTAAAGCCAAATTAGCAACACAAAGTGGTGAGCAGTGGAACTGAAAGTGTGGAAATTACTTTTACTCACAACCATAACAAATGCAGATGACATCACATTTTCTTTCTTCCTGCCAATGTGTCTCCCTCTGCTATTGAAGGTATTGGTTGACTCTTACATTGGAGAGGTTTCAGTGAAGAAGCCTTTTTGGCGCATTTGAACTCCTCCTTCCAGAATATCGGCCATTACTGTATTAAAATCCACTTGAAAGGCAGGCAGCCCACGGTTTAATGTCTCATCCAAAAGTCAGCACAATTGTAGTATAGGACCTACAATTAGTTTCAATGCCTTGAATTTGGTAGGAGATATCGGCCAGGGCTCCTGCTCCCAATTGCTATCCAGTAATTGTTATCCACTAATCTTCCCATCTTAAACTGATGTGGGATCTTAGGGAACAGGAGCAACTAAAATCTCACTCTAAGCCAGTCAGTAGAACTAAAGTAGGTCTGATGAACCCCAACCTGAAAGCAGATCTCGAAGTTCAACAGGCAAAACATTGGCCGGAATTTTAATTGGGAGGCGGGCTGGGAGCTGGGTGGAGTGGGGGTTGCTAGGAAGCAGTTGGGAAACCCGGACCTGCTGAATTTAACGGCAGGGGCTGATTTGCATTTGAAACCTCTTTTCCCCACCTGCAGCCAGCCAGAGGGAGAGGCTGGCTGGCTGTGGGCGGATAGGCCTGTGGCACTAGGCCACAGAGAGGAGAACGATCGGGTGGGAGCTGGGAGGTGACGGGGGGGCCTGGAGAACGATCGGGGGTGGGGGGTGGGGAGAGAACAACGGGGGCTTGGAGAACGATCGGGGTGGGGGGCGGAGGGTGGAGGGCAAGGACATCGGGGGCCTCAAGAACAATCAGGGGTGCGGGGGGTGGGGGGGGTGGTGGAGTGAACACCAGGGGCCGGAGTCTGATGGCCGGGGGGGGGGGGGGGGCGGGGGGGGAAGGGTGGAGGCAGAGAACATCGGGCTGGAGGATGATCAGGGGGGTGGAAAGGGAGTGAACACTGGGGGTGGCCTGAAGATCATTGGTGGGCGGGTGAGGCCAGGAAGGTGACCGGAGGCCTCGTTGGGGGGGGAGGCCATGAAGCCGATTCGAAGCCTTTGGGGCGAATTGGAGGCTTTGTGGGGGGGCCTCCAATCGCGGGGAGTGGGTTAGGCAGGGACGCTGGATCTAAGAGGTAAGTATAAAGGCACTTTCCTCCTGGATCCAGCAGTCCTTGCCTTCCATTAGCTGGCGGGTTCCCCGAGGCCTGCGAAACCTGACCAGCCACAGTTAAATTTGGAATGGTGGTTAAATCTGAGGCACGCCAGCCTCATTATAATATTTAAATGGATGACCTGGCTCCTGGGAGTGGGTTGGCTGCCGCCCCCCCCACCCCGCCCCCCATCCCATCTCCGTTAAAACCGTAAGTGGGCGGGTTGGAAGCGGATTCTGGTCAGGATTCAGTATTTTTAACACTTTAACTTCCCACACGCCCCCAACCCACCCGTTTTAGGGGGTTAAAATTCCCCCGAATGTGTACAGCTGACGTGTGCGCTAAATTAGGTTACCTTTATCAAAAAAAAAGTTTATTACTTTGGGCAGCTCATGCAGTGGGGGAGGGGAGGTGAGCTTCACAAGAACACAAAGCTTGTTGATAACAAGGGGGCAAATGGCCAAATGAAGAGCTGCAGCATAAAACCTCTGAGCTGCTAAAATCTGACATTTCTGAAACCTCACTGTAAAATAAAAAACAAAAATGTTCCCAATAAGCAAACAATAGCTGCAACTTCTGTAGGCTGCAGACTGCTCTGCCATTCCCTTTTATAAATGATTTAACATTTCAGATGTAAGCATTTGGTGAAAATCATACAGGACAAGGGCGTAAAGGACAAAATCAAAAATTCAAGTCAGACTTCGCATGTGCTTGTAATAAATATTATAATGTGTGTTGCTTAGGGTATATGTTCAGAGACTCTGCTCCTGGCACAGGGTCTTGCTCGATCGGAGTGTGGATCAAAGAATCGGGTTGCAGGGGTCAGCATGCCTCTTGCACAAGGCTTCTGATTTTCCAATCATTAGAACTGATAAGAGAAGTGGAAAGTAAAAGTAAAGGATTTTCTATTGCAGTATTGTGCACCTAAATCAGTGCCATGATATTGTACAATTTCTAGGCAAATAAAACATATATCTCAATATTGAGCTGAATACTGTATTGTGCAGAATTATAAATTGTATATTGATTTCATAGTTGCACTTACTTAACACTCACATTAAGCCAATTAGTCTTAGTACATTGCTGTGATGTTGCTGAGTTACTACCCTGAAAACGAATGATGGACAAATTATGAGTTTTGTAACGTCAGCAGTTTTTGGATATTATTTAATCCCATCAAGGGGAAGCAGGATGATTTCTATTTTGCTATTTTATTATCTGATTTATTTTATCATCATGTTGCATTTCCCTCACTTCAATAACCCAGATTAATCCTTGTACTAACTAATAGCCCAGAGCAGTTATAATGCAATTTTTGCATTAGGCGCATTGCACATTTGCATTGCACCGATGTGACAAACTGCAATATTAATGGACAGCTTCACAGTTGCAGTCGTATAATGACAAGCAGTGCAGTTGAACCACTTATGATTTTTTAAAAAACTTATGAAAGTCATTAACGTTAGGAAAAAGCTGATAGTCCCATTGACTCTTCTGTGACATTACTAATGTAACCAGTACATAGATACTGTTGGGGAGAGCTTTGTATCGGTGTGTAAGTATGCATGTATAGAGCTCCATTTGCCAGACCAGAGAGAGAGAGGCAATGTTGGCAGTACTGTGTTGCTGCAGGTTTGTACCCCCCTAAAGCAGCTATCGGTCTTAAACTGATACCTGTGCTATAACAGAGCTACAACAGTACAATACACTTGCTTTGTAAAACTCTTGGATATACCACAAGCTCCTAACTACATGTTTTTGACAGTTCCCTTGTTAATTGGGAGTTACGATAACATTCCACCCCTACGCTGTTTTATAACACATGGCCATTGAAAACAGTCTTTTTAAGGAGAGTCTTCTCTATAAGAATGGTACATTAAAAACACCTTCAAAGCTTCATTGATATTATGGATGTAATAATCTAAATAATTGTTTATTTAATCATCTTATGTTTAAATCTCACTGAAGCCGAAGATTGCATTCATGAGTTGTATTGATGAGTTTTATAAAAAGTATTACCATTGCGGGACTTCATTAGCTGATGTATCCTAGCTTAGACTTTCTGATCAGTAATAATACATTGCAAGTGTTTCAATAACTTTCTTGTCACACTTTCATTTCCAGTCAATCTAAAATGGTTATAAAAACCACAATTTAAACCCCATTTTCTTGTTTGAATGTACTAGAGAGAATCAGCTAAATTAAAAAAAACTAAATGTAAATAACATGCTTGCTTTTTAGGAAAATCTGTTATTTAATTAAATTGCATGCAAATAATTTGGATCATGTTATCAGTATAGGGTCTAGATTTCTTACCTTCTAACTCATTGGCGAGCTCCCCCCCCAGGAGACCTAGATGCCAAAAAGCAACAGGATGCTGTAGGATTGTCTTTTTGACTTGAAACATGATGTGCAAAGAGGCAAAAAAAACTACGAAATGCACTTTCATTCTTTACTGTTAGTGCCCCGACATTAGGCTGACTTTAATAGCCTGGGATGATTTCAGCTTATAAATCTTCAAATGGAGGATAAAGTTCAAGTAGATAAAATCAAACAGATGTTGGTGGGAGGATTTCTTCGTGACCCATAAAAGTGCTATCATCAAAGAGAGGAATCATTTGTTTTGAATTATTACAATGTTATCAAAAGGACTGTAGCAGCCTGTTTGTTAAGAAATCGGATCTGTTTATCTAAAAACAGAACAAAAATGCCACGCTAAAAGGTCTCTGGGAAAGTGTGGTGAGATTGACGGGTGACACAGCAGGGTAAGTTTTGTGGTCCAGTGATTGACAGCTGTCCAGTAAAGTTTTCTGGGGATAGACAATATGGCACTAAATTTGGAACTGTGAAAAAATAAAGCTCCATCAGCTTTCATTCTCTTAAAATGGAAAACTGAACAAACTTTTCTCCATTTTCAATGATGTGCTTGGCTAGTATTTGCATTGGAAAAAGATGTGTTTATATATATATATATATCTAATCTATAGAAATTAAAACATGTGCAATATAGGAACCATGATTGTTTTGAAGTCAGAATCTAGAAGTACAATAAAGAAATAGGGGTTGTGAGGTGCGGAGTGGGAAATGCATATTTGAAAATGGACAAAAGTTTATGCAATTTTCTATTTTAGGAGACTGGGAGTAATGTACATTTTAAATGATTTACAAGAGAAAGGAAACAACATGAGTAATTTAAATATTTCATTAAGAGTGTTACTACATACCTTTATACACAGTACATGCGTGATGCACCAGTAATAATTCTTTGAGTTTTACATATCTACTGAATACTGTACATACCACGGCCTGCAATATACACCAGAATCCTTCAGACACTTCCCTGACCCTCAGGACAGTATCTTAATATTGGAACTTGGTTAGGTAGTCAAATGCATAAACATAGAATGATGCATATCAGCAAATTAATGTATAGCTCATTTGTTACTATTTACCATTCCTAAAACATGAACTGAAGACATATAACAATGAAAATTTCTATTTTTAATATTACTGTCTTTGTACTTTATTTTTGAAGTTTATATCCAAACATGCACACACTTTCACACCTATTGAAATCTAATAGTTTTTTAGCTAATAGTTTTCTTTAGTACAAATTTGTTCTAACAACAATGGATGTGGCCCAAAAGAATTGCATACAGGCAATGTACAACCTTTAGTTGTAGTGCAATTTAGAGCATTTTGAAGGTGTGGTGATGGCATATGTGTAAAGTGATTTAAGGGAAATGATAAGCAAGAGGTTAAGCAAAAATACACGACTGAAAGCTTGTAAGGAAAACAGAATCCTTTCTTAATGCCTTTGGCAACCCTGGTTAGCTGTCAGTAAAATAGTTACGTCTGTTTTTCAGTCTTCAAATCAGAGTGATGAAAAGTAACAGCCTCTGTGGGAACTTCGGTTTCTTCTTGAACGACGGTGAGGAAAACCATTTAATGATACTCTAATTGTAAGCACTCATATTCAGTAAGATGAATAATTGCACGGAAGGACTCTATAATAATAGATCAGTTTTGTTTTAAAAAATGATCAACTACAGTCAAAATTCTGTATTAATGAGGTGCTTGAAGACATTCTTTTATATAAGAAGGATTGAATAAATGCACATTGTTGTGAAATGGAAAATGTGATTAATGACACCTCTGCTGGCTCGGAGTAGTTAGTCTGCTTAAAGCTGAGACACGTACAACACTAATACAGTAACTCGCTCGAGCTGCATCTGGAAAGTGAAAGATTTTATTCTATAGTTAAGCTTTAAGTTGTTTACATACAAAGAATAAATGTCTATTGTGCTTCATAAAAAGAATTTAAGATTTATTTACAAAAAGTACAGCAGTGCTAATATCTGTGAGTATGTCATCACAGAAAAGCAATAACAAATCTTGAACAGTATTACAGATTTCATCAAACATTTAAAAGGATCTTCTATTTTTCAAAATAATAACGTATTTAACATTATCTAGATTTAAAATCTATGCAAATATTTGGGATATGAAAAAAATTGCATTTATCTCAATTTTCATAAAATCAGATGAGACAATGTAACCTTGTATGAAGGACACATGTAAATATAAAAGTAATAAAACAATTGTTATCAGAACTTGAGAATCATTTAGCAGAGATTTATTTTAATTACGCAACTTTTTAAAATATGTGTGGTAAAATCAAATCAAAGATGCTGTGACTTTCAAGCTGTATTCTTGATATGATTTGAAAAATAATATTTATTTAAACCACTTGACTTGCATGTATAAACAGCTGTTACTGAGCAATGTGTTGGTCAGTTCCATGATAATGTATTTTACAGGAATGTGGAATTTGCAAATAGAACTGTTATTCCATGGATATAAATGTTGGTAGTGGGGAAAATCCGCAGTTTTTAAAAATATGCTTAGAAACATGATTGGCATTTAAGAGACTTGGCTTTAGTCTAATTATCTAAATATAATGTTTTGGAACGGATGCATATGATCATTTATATATGTAGTATATAAAAGTAACCATGGTGAGTCAGTGAATGATATCTATTGAATCTGGCATTATGTTAAGTTAATTGTAACCAAGTGACAAGCCATAGCAATATAGTGAGATTGACCGCATCATTTAGAACTTTTGGGCTCCAATTCTTCTTCACAGCAATGAGTAACTGCATAAAATAAAAGTGATTTAGAAAAAATTCTCTCCAAAAAGCTTTCAAAGATTGTAATTCTGTTGTTGACCTCCTGACTTGGGAAGCTATTATGATTCATTGGCAGCATGGTTTGTCATTATTAATGGATAGTGGAATGTACTGCAAGTAGGATTTGAGTGTCAAGTCACTAAGGACTGTTGGTCAGATGTTATTCATTCTGCTTTATTTTTACACTTTTATTAATGGTGCAGTGTTGTCTTAAAAAGTGATCAATGTTACTTTGTGTCAAGTTTTCAAAAATTCAGCTGTGGGTTTTGATGGCTTCCATATATTAACTAATCTCACAGGTCTCACAAGAGTAGTCTTCACTTTTTTTGGAAGTTTTTGTTGTATAAATACTTGAATATAAAATATGCTTAGATTTTAAAAAAAACTTTCAGTTTGGTATATGGCAAATATTTAGTGCACCATTGGTTGTACGAGTTTGCATTTTTCTACTTTTCCTCCGAAGCAATTAATTACAAAAGTTAGTTCCTTTATGTATGAAGATGAAACAGTTAAATTTGCAAAGAACACTTTTGTTGCAGAGTATGTTCTTGTAAAACTTGTGTCAGATGAAGTACAGACTTTCTGACAACTGCAAGGGCACAATGTTCTCAGTAAATACTGGTGGTTATAGTTTCTAATTGAATATATACATTGAAAGGCCAGAAGACCAGGAACTATATTTATAAAGAATTACCCATTGCAAAACGTCTTGATGTGCTAATAAAGATAGATCATTTTCATCCTTGTGCCGTTGTTTATCGGAGTGTACTGTGCCAAACCATAATTTACCAAAATATTGGTTTGGTTAGTTCTGTTTGAATCTTTGCTATTGTGAATGATTTCTACTAGGTAAGGTTTGCTGTTGAAAGTTTTGGAATTTCATTAATCAGTTTTGGAAAGAAAAGTTTTTCTGGTAAAGATTTAGGTAAGGGATATTTGGAATCTCAACTGCATTGTAGCATAATAATGAATACCGTTATTATTTGCGCAATATGTGTGCATGGGAGTTTGTGTGGGCATAGTGGAGAGATCTTACACTCTAATGAATGGCATCTTGTTACAGCTGCGTGCAAGGTATGACTACAGTCTGTATATCGCCACACAGTAGGAGGATGGGATTCTCGTACCAAATTACATGTGATAAATTACAGTTAAGAAATATGCCTAAAGGCCTGAGAATGCAATGTACTAGACATCGACCTGCATGATGAAATGGAACTTTGCAACATTCAAAGAATATTTGATTATAAAAATAAAACAGCCAAGAAATTGTAAGCTGAGCTTTAAGAATGTTTGATTCCCTTTTAATTTACCTATCGATCGGAGGGGTAAATTTACAAGTCCACGTTGGAGATAGGCACTGGCATTGCGGACTCATAAAATAACCCCTCGTCATCAACTGGAAGTCTTTTAAAAATAAAATGGCTACTAAGAATTAGCATTTTAACATTCTCTTTCTTATTTTCAAATCCCTCCATGGCCTCGCCCCTCCCTATCTCTCTAATCTCCTCCAGACCCACAACCCACCGAGATATCTGTGCTCCTCTAATTCTGGCCTCTTATGCATCCCTGATTTTAATCGCTCAACCATTGGTGGCCGTGCCTTCAGCTGCCTAGGCCCTAAGCTCTGGATTTCCCTCTCTAAACCTCTCTACCTCTCTTTCCTCCTTTAAGACGCTCCTTAAAATCTGTCACCTATCCTAATTTCTCCTTATGTGGCTCACTGTCAAACTTTGTTTTATAACACTCCTGTAATGCGCCTTGGAATGTTTTACTACGTTAAAGGCGCTATATAAATACAAGCTGTTGTTGTTGTTGTTATTACTGTTAACATCTGTTTTCTTTATTTCCCCCTTTCTGTTGATTTTTTCACTATCTGTTGTTTAAACAGTGCGATCACGATATATTGTAATTTCTTCTGCTGGTGCTGCATTAAAATGAACAGGTCAACAACTGCATTAAAATAACATGCTAAGGAAGCTTACACACTCCGTGTTAAGCAATGTGTTACAAGAGAAAATAAAAGCCCAGGAGTAATACCATCATTAATTTGGGTGCAGTGAAGAGGAAATGAGGGTTGGGGATTTCAGCGACAAGTCTGTGCCCCCACTATGCCGCCCTGGAATTCCGGGGGTTTTCCAAGATTGTCATAACTACTGTAGGTGGAAGGATGCTAAAAAGGCAGGAGAGGGCTTTGCCAGCATTTCTGCCTCGCCTTTCTCTCCGTGCACTCTGGCAATCTAAATGGAGCAGTGCCCCCAAAAAGCTAGCGGTGGGGCTTGTGTCAGGACCCTCTGGAGACTGGAGGGTCTGTGGATGCCCAGGAATAACTTGATGATTAAATGAGGCAGAAGGTAAGTTAATAATCACCCCCACCCGCCACCAGCAGGATCTTTGAGCTTGGGGCCTTCCAGTTGTTGGAGTTCAGCAGTGGCCAGTAGGCCCTGATGCAGCCAGAAGCACAATTGCAGGCGTCCCAGACATGCAGCTATGCTGCTGTTTCCACCCCTTGATCATATTGCAAGGCCATGCCAGGGGATTGGCCTGTGTTGGGAGGGCGCTTCAGACCATGCAAATGGCCCAAGCTAGTAAAATTGAGCAGAATCCTCCCCTCACTGGTGAAGGGCACCTCTAATATGCTGCGCCTGTCTGGTGCTTGGTGTGGGTCCCAAGTAAAGTGGCCCTATTAGATGTTAATTCAATTTTTGGGCTCAGTAACATTTCAAGTCCATACTCTTGATGTTAGTGTCAGTATTACTGCTTAATTTAAAAAGAAATTCAACAGAAAAACAGAAACAAATAAAATGATATGAGAGTTAGTGGCTGTTCTTTGCAACTGCTCAATTCTGGTTCAGTATTAGTGATGGTGACAATAGTTATTTACATTTTTGGGATACAGGATTGCAGTGAATTTATAAAAAGTTTATTATAGTTTTTTTATAGTTCATAATTTATAATCACACTCTGAATTATTTTATTTCCATCACCATTTTATATTTAAAATTTAAAACATTTATATTCTTTTTAAACTATATTCAGCAAACCTGAATTTTACTTACTAAAGAATACCTTGTAATGGAATATCATTGGGGAAGAAAACTGTTCAAACTATTTGACTATCCTTTAATGATGAAATATGTATTGCCTCTAATGACATATCTTCATGGCTAATTTAGTGTGAAAAAGAAACGTTTCAATTATTTCAGCTAACAGTTAAAAAATATTAAGATAACTGCATGTGTATCTTGTAGAATAAATATCTAAAGGTTTGACAGGGCCCTGATATGAATTCCTAACTGTGTCAAGAAGCCTTCAGAGAGTAGCAGAGCATTCATACAGTGATAGCGTATTGTGTGTGTGGAAATCAGAACTGGATGTGACATGCAGATACTAATGCCATCTTTTGATTCAAATTTTCCTGCAGTCTTTTTTTGGCATGTCAGAGCAACATAATTCGTTGTTTCATGATTACAGAGCTACACTACTGTGCTTAGTGACAGCTGTAGGCTTTTTCATATTGGACATGGTGCGGATGAGACCACTACTAAGCTTTCTGCTGTAGTCTTGGATAACCGAACCATACTTCTGGCCACATGCTGCACCTGTCACAACACTCTGAGGATCTAAGATCTCACAGTACGTGATCATTTTGATAGCTTTGATTGTAGGCTCTTTGGGACAGTGGCCAGGATGATGAGAATGCGAAGGATTTAGGATTCCTTTGGAACAAAAAGTGACATTTCAGAGCTGGAAAAACTGGCATGATAGACATGTCCAACTGCACCCGTATCAGTTCTTATCAAAGGTTGGATTCAGATCATAATTTCAAGCTTTCTTTTTGTTCCAGAAATGCTCTGGAATTAGGGAGGAAAATTGTGTTTGCATGTGTGTTACTGTCTCAGATTGAAGAAGATGTTGGATTAATGCTAAAGGAAACCCACAAGTAACTTCACTCTGTCTAACAATAGTAAAAATACCTTTATCTTATTTCCAACCACTTCTTGCAGTTCTTTCAAGGCACTCGGTCACTATAGTTGCATATTATACGAATATATTACTGACAGTGATTGATTTTTAAAAATAATTCTATAAAGTGACCCATATCCTGCATAGCGCTGTTTGTAAAACTGTGCTGGGAAATTCCTGGAGCTTCTCCCGCTCCGCTGCTGTTCCTTCGCCAGAAGTTTAGCAGAAGTTCACGTTTATGTGTGTAAATTGGGTTTCCACCAAATTTCTACCAAAGCTATGAGCGGGAGAAACCCCAAGGAAGTTCCTGGCGATGGTATCTTGGGAGGTCCAGTTTTGCATAATGCTTTGCAAAACTGCAATCTAATCAAGGTTATGACAAGAACCATGTATTGAAGTTTGAGTAATTGGCAGATGAAATTCATTATGACAATATAAGGTTCTACACATTGAAAGGAAAATTGGATCTCACAAGTAAACTATGGATAGTACAAATAGAATGCTGCATTATATTGCGAGGTCAGTTGAGTATGGGTGAGAAGATGTCATGCTTGCATTGTACTGTGCTCAGGTCAGACTGCACCTTGAGTACTATGATCAATTTTGATCACTGTTACAAGTTTCATAGATGTTCTCTTGGGTACAGTGGTGCTAGTCACTCCTATAAGTGGTCTGAGTATCTTACGTTCAGGTGTGTCCACGCTGCCCGATATCTAATTATACAACACATAACTCAGGGGTGTAACAATGGGACCTCCTTGTGGTCTGAACTGGATGTTGTTTTTTTGCACATGCCCTCACCTCTGCTCCTTCAATCTTTCAGTGGGCAGACTGAAAACACAAGTGAGACAAGGCCTGATGAGCCAGCCCTATAACCCCTCCCAAAGTTCTCCACTCCTCCGACCCTGGCCTCTTGTGAATACCCCTCCTCCCTTCGCCCTGGTGGTGGCCGCACTTCCAGCTGATAAACCCTAAGCTCTGAGACTTTCTCCCTAAACCCCTCTGTTTCTCCAACCCCCTCTTGTCCTTTAAGACCCTTTTTGACCAAGCTTGTGGTCACCCCTGCTAGTAGCCCTTTTCATTGGCTCGCTGTCCATTTTTTCTCTAATTATGCCTCTGTGAAGCACCTTTGGATGATTTTCTATGGTCAAGGCGTTATATAAGTGCAAATTGGTGTTGTTGTTGCTGTAATTATAGAAAATGATTTGAGCTGCTAAGATATTGGCCTGGACTTTAGCTTGGAGGCGGGTTTTGTATGAGGGGGCTGTTGTGAGGTTGGGAAACCCGGAAGAAAAGGTTTCTTGACTGTCCTGCTGAATTTAACTTCAGGGCTCCTTCAAGTGGGGGTCCCGCCCACAGGCAGCCTGATTAACAGGCTGGAGACCTTTCGGTTGGGAAGCCTGCTTCACAAGGCTGAAGTGTATGAGAGCAGGAGGGTGTATTGGGGGAGTGAGAGAGATCATGGATCATGGGGGTGGGGGGGGGGTCTGGATCATGGAGGGGTCCAGATCGCGGTGGGGGGGTGGTGGTGGTCCTGATAGCAGGACGAGTCCGATGGTAGTCTGGGGGTCCCGATTGCGGAGGCTGGGGGGGGGGCGGTGATCGATGGTGATCTGGGGCATCTCGATTGTGGGGGGGGGGTGGTCCGATGGTGGTCGGGGGGAGAAGAAATTATGATGAACCTGTATAAAACATTGGTTCGGCCCCAACTAGAGTACTGTGTCCAATTCTGGGCACCGCACTTTAGGAAGGATGTGAAGGCCTTAGAAAAGGTGCAGAAAAGATTTACGAGAATGATTCCAGCAACGAGGGGTTTCAGTTATGTGGATAGACTGGAGAAGCTGGGTTGTTCTCCTTGGAGCAGTGAAGATTGAGAGGAGATTTGATAGAGGTGTTCAAAATCATGAGGGGTCTGGACAGAGTAGATAGAGAGAAACTGTTCCCATTGGCAGAAGGGTCGAGAACCAGAGGACACAGATTTAAGGTGATTGGCAAAAGAACCAAAGGCGACATAAGAAAAAACTTTTTTACGCAACGAGTGGTTAAGATCTGGAATGCACTGCCTGAAAGGGTGGTGGAGGCCGACTCAATCTTATCTTTCAAAAGGCAGTTGGATAAGTATCTGAAGGAAAAACATTTACAGGGCTACGGGGAAAGGGCAGGGGAGTGGGACCAGCTGAGAGTCGGCATGGGCTCGACAGGCCAAATGGCCGCCTTCCGTGCTGTAACCATTCTATGATTCTATAAGACAGATCTTGGGGGTTTACTGGGTAGCTTGTTGGGCCTGGAGGAAAGACTCCTGCTCCTCCTGGCCCACAAGCCGTGCTGTAAAGGCACTCACCTCATGGATTTAGCTCTCCTCGCCTGCTTTCGGCTGCCGAGTTTCCCGAGGCCCAGGAAACCCGGCTGCCTTTGGTTAAAAATAGCATGACTGCTAAAATGAAGGCAGGCAGCCTCATTATAATATTTAAATGACCAACCCACTTCCTGCCAGCGGATTGGTTGCCTGCCCCTCATCCCGCCTCCATTAAAACCGGAAGTGGGCAGGTTCGAGGCGGGCTCAGTTCCTGTTACAGATTTTTTGCATTTTAACCTCTGACACGACCCCAACCCACCCAATTTTGGGAGTTAAGATTTAGCCCATTGGATTTTACGGGGCTTTCGCAGAATCTAAACAGATTGCAGCTTTGTAATACATTTCTAGCTATTGCTTGCTGTCTGTCGGACATAATTTGAAACCTTTTTCTTATGCATTTAAAACCATGCTTAGCTCCAATATCTGCCTCAGGATTTGAAAACCGTTGACCTAGTATTCTTTTTCTGACAATCTTTCACACTTTCCCACTGTACACACACAAGGGAGAAGAGAGGAAAGAGCTTAGTTTTCTATAACATTTTTATTTGCTAAAAATATTCAATGAGCTGATCAAATCATTCCATATTTTCTGCAAATGGGGCTCATTGGGCACACTATTAAATGCCAAAGATGTACTGGATTGAATCCTGTATTTAAGTGTTTTGTGACTATGTCTCTGGCTGTACTGTTGGTGTTGTAACGTGAATACTAATACTGCTCTCTCACAAAGTCTTGCTATATTTTGGACATGGCAAGGCTCATATGGCTTATAGCTGCTATCCATGCTTGAGAAATTCAATGCACGATTGCATTCTGAAGAGTTCAAATTGCAAAATCCATCATGCACATCATTTTACTATGGTGTTTAAGGTATGACATCTCAATGTCCTTGGGCTTTTCTCTTGACTGAAGGATTACATCTTACAACTACAGTAAGATATTTATCTCAGTCTTTGTGTTACTGTAGTTTCTTGTTCTGTTTTGCAGTTCGAATAATGCGTTTTAGAGGATAACAAATAATCACTATTGTGGTCAGGGATTTTGCTTCATGAGTGAGAAATGCTGCAAAGCTCTGAAGAACCCAGCCACTTATATCACGGTGCTAATCATTTCCTATAGGGGCCAATAATGTGGTCCTCAGCAGTCACTGACCACACCTACAGCGGAAAGAGTTCACCATATGGTATAAGGCGAGGTCAACTAATTTAAATTAGCTGGGGAACAGTAAATTAGTAATCCAGAGGTTGGACTAATAATCCAGACAACGGAAGTTCAAATTCCACCAGGGCAGTTTGAGAATTTGAATTCAGTTTAAAAAAAATACGAAGCTGGTATCAGTAAAAGTAATCATGAAGCTGTCGGATTGTCTTAAAAACCCCAACTGGTTCACCAGATGTCATTTAAGGAAGGAATCCTGCCGTCCTTACGGGGCTGGCCTACAAGTGACTCCAGTCCCACATCAATGTGGATGACTCTTAACTGCCGTCTGAAGAGCCCAGCAAGCCACCAAGTTGTATTACCTCCTTCTCAAGGCAACTAGGGAGGGGTAATAAATGCCGGCCTTGCCAGCGATACCTACATCCCGATAATGAATTAAAAAAATATCAATGCGCTCCTAATGCTGAGTGCATGATGCAGGGGGCTGGAAACTGTAGCCACGTGACTGCATAGAGGGAGAAAAAAATCTCTAGGCTCTGGAAAGGCTTGAAATTGTCTTTTTCCAAAATTTGTCAGCCTTTTGCTGGACAGGAACATAGGAACAGGTCTTTTAGCTCCTTGAGCCTGTTCCACCATTCAATTATCTCATGGCATCACAACTCCTTTTACCCACCTTTGCTCCAAATCCCTTGATACCCATACCCAACAAAAATCTATTGATCTCAGTCTTGAAAAATTCAATTGACCCAGCATCCACAGCCTTTTAGGGGAGAGACAACCCTTTATGTGAAAAAGTACTTCCTGACTTCACTCCTAAATGGCCTGGTTCTAATTTTAAGATTATGCCCCTTTGTTTTGGATTCCTCCACCAGAGGAAATATTTTCTCTGTATCTACCCTATTGAATTCCTTAATCATTTTAAACTCCTCAATTAGATCACCCCTCAACCACCTAAACTCAAGGGAATATAAACCAAGTTTATGCAACCTGTCTTTATAATTTAATTGTTTAAGCTCCTGTATCATTCTGGTACATCTGCACTGTACCCTTTCCAAGGCCAATATGGCATCAAGGAGCCCTAGTAAAACTGAAGTCAATGGGAATCAGGGGGGAAAACTCTCCACTGGCTGGAGTCAGACCTAGCACAAAGGAAGATGGTTGTGGTGGTTGGTGGTCAATCATCACAGCCCCAGGACATCGCTGCAGGAGTTCCTCAGGGCAGTGTCCTAGGCCCAACCATCTTCAGCTGCTTTATCAATGACCTTCCCTCCATCATAAGGTCAAAAATGGGAATGTTTGCTGATGATTGCACAGTGCCATTCGCAACTCCTCAGATAATGAAGCAGTTCATGCTCGCATGCAACAAGACCTGGACGACATTCAAGCTTGGGCTGATAAAGTGGCAGGTAACATTCGTGCCATGCAAGTGCCAGGCAATGACTATCTCCAACAAGCGAGAGTCTAACCACCGCCCCATGACATTCAACGGCATTACTATCGCCGAATCCCCCACTATCAACATCCTGGGGGTCACCATTGACCAGAAACTTAACTGGACCAGCCACATAAATACTATGGCAACAAGAGCAGGTCAGAGGCTAGGTATTCTGCAGCGAGTGTCTCACCTCCTGACTCCCTAAATCCTTCTCACCAACTACAAAGCACAAGTAAGGAGTGTGATGGAATGCTCTCCAGTTGCCTGGATGAGTGCAGCTCCAACAACACTCAAGAAGCTCGACAGCATCCAGGATAAAGCAGCCCACTTGATTGGCACCCCATCCACCACCTTAAACATTCACTCCCTCCACCACCGGCGCACCGTGGCTGCAGTGTGTACCATCTACAAGATGCACTGCAGCAACTTGCCAAGGCTCCTTCGGCAGCAGCTCCCAAACCCGCGACCTCTACCACCTAGAAGGACAAGGGCAGCAGTTGCATGGGAACACCACCACATCCAAGTTTTCCTCCAAGCCACACACCATCCTAACTTGGAAGTATATCGCCGTATGTAAAAAGAAAAAGATTAGAAGTATGTAAAAAGAAAAAGATTAGTGAAAACAAATGTAGGTCCCTTACAGTCAGAAACGGGAGAATTTATAATGGGGAACAAGGAAATGGCTGAGCAATTAAACAAATACTTTGGTTCTGAGGACACAAATAACTTCCCAGAAATGCTAGGGAACCAAGGATGAGAAGGAGGAATTAAAAGAAATTAGTATCAGTAAAAAAAATAGTGCTGGAGAAATTAATGGGACTGAAAGCTGATAAATCCCAAAGGCCTGATAATCTGCACCCCAGAGTACTAAAAGAGGTAGCCATGGAAATAATAGATGCATTGGTTGTCATCTTCCAAAATTCAATAGATTATGGAACAGTTCCTGCAGATTGGAGGGTGGCAAATGTAACCCCACTATTTAAAAAAGGAGGGAGAGAGAAAACAGGGAACTACAGACTGGTTAGCCTAACATCAGTAGCAGGTAAAATGTTAGAGTCTATTATAAAGGATGTGATAACAGGACACTTAGAAAATATCAACAGGATTAGACAAAGTCAACATGGATTTATGAAAGGGAAATTGTGTTTGACAAATCTACTGGAGTTTTTTGCGGATGTAACTGGTAGAATAGATAAGGGAGATGGTGTAGTTGGATTTTCAGAAGGCCTTTGATAATGTCCCACATAAGAGGTTAGTGTGCAAAATTAAAGCACATGGGATTGGGGATAATATACTGGCATGGATTTAAAATTGGTTAACAGACAGGAAACAGAGAGTGGGAATAAATGGGTCTTTTTCGGGGTGGCAGGCGGTGACTAGTGGGGTACCGCAGGGATCAGTGCTTGGGCCCCAGCTATTCACCATATATATCAATGATTTGGATGAGGGAACCAAATGTAATATTTCCAAGTTTGCTGATGACACGAAACTAGGTGGGATTGTGAGTTGTGAGGAGGATGCAAAGAGGCTTCAAGGTGATCTAGCCAAGTTGAGTGAGTGAGCAAATACATGGCAGATGCAGTATAACGTGGATAAATGTGAAGTTATCCATTTCGGTAGGAAAAACAGAAAGGTAGAGTATTATTTAAATGGTGATAGATTGGGAAATGTTGATGTACAAAGGGACCTGGGTGTCCTTGTACACCAGTCACTGAAAGCAAACATGCAGGTGCAGCAAGCAGTTAGGAAGGCAAATGGTATTTTGGCCTTCATTGCAAGAGAATTTGAGTACAGGAGCAAGGATGTCTTACTACAGTTATACAGGGCCTTGGTGAGACCACACCTGGAGTACTGTGTGCAGTTTTGTTCTCCTTACCTAAGAAAGGATATACTTGCCATAGAGGGAGTGCAGCGAAGGTTCACCAGACTGATTCCCGGGATGGCAGGACTGTCGTATGAGGAGAGATTGTGTCGACTAGGCCTGTATTCACTAGAGTTTAGAAGAATGAGAGGGGATCTCATTGAAACTTATAAAATTCTGACAGGGCTAGACAGAGTGGATGCAGGGAGGCTGTTACAAGGGGGGTCTAGAACGAGGGGTCACAGTCTCAGGATACAGGGTAGGACATTTAGGACTGAGATGAGGAGAAATTTCTTCACTCAGAGGGTGGTGAACCTGTGGAATTCTCTACCACAGAGGGCTGTGGAGGCCAAGTCACTGAATATATTTAAGAAGGAGATAGATAGATTTCTAGATACAAAAGGCATCAAGGGGTATGGGGAGAGAGCGGGAATATGGTATTGAGATAGAGGATCAGCCATGATCGTGTTGAATGGCGGAGCAGACTCGAAGGGCCGAATGGCCTACTCCTGCTCCTATTTTTCTATGTTTCTATGTGCCTTCTTCATCGCTAGGTCAAAATCCTGGAACTCTCTCCCTAACAGCACTGTGGGAGTACCTTCACCACATGGACTGCAGAGGTTCAAGAAGGCGGCTCATCACCACCTTCTCAAGGGCAATTAGGGATGGGCAATAAATGCTGGCCTTGCCAGCGATGCCCAGATCCCCTGAACGAATAATAAAAAAAAATCTTTCGAGGTTTGTTGTGCAAAACTAAATGCAGTTTTCCAGATGGGGTCTGACCAACGCTCTGTACAACTGAAGCATCACTTCTTCACTTTTATATTCCATGCCCTTGAGATAAAGTCCAACATTCCATTCATCTTCTGGATTACTTTTTGTACCTGTGCGCTAGCTTTTGTTGATTTGTGTACTTGGACACCCAAACCTCTTTGTTCCTCCACAGCTACTAATCTCTCACTATTCCAAAAAAAACAATTTGTCTTTCTGGGATCCAAAGTGGAGGACTTCCCCACATTGAACTCCATCTTCCATAGTTTTGCCCACTCACTTAATCTACAGCTATATGATGGCTTAATAGCCTTGAATATTCTTTATTCAACAAGTAGTGACCAAAACTGTATACAAACCCATGATGTAATTTGGTGGCATCATGGTAGAGATGGTGGAGTTCTCTATATTCTAAACGATAGTTGGCAACCTCCCACAGACCAGATTTTAAATAACTTATACCAAACAGAAGGATTTAGCTAAGGCTTACCATCAACCATTTGCTGATAATTCTACCTTTTAGATTTGACATTCTTTTTATCAGTAACTTTAATTCTCACTATGAGGATAGGCTGGTAAACTAAAATGCAGGGCTGTGCTGCATTCTTGTAGTTGCTAACGAGCTCACTTAGCTGCTTCACTTTGCAACTGGAGATAATGCCTCTTTAGATCTAGCACTGGCCGACACCACTGATCACCTGAAAGCATTTATCAATTGACATATCTGACCACATCCAAGCAGTCTTTTATTGGTTTCTTAAAAGGAATACTAAGCATTCCTTTTGTGGCTGTGTGACAGGTTTGGTGGAACTGTCTCAGGCAGGAAGTTGTTACCTCAGACTGTCTGTCATCTCGTCTGTCAATCAGAAGGTTCAGAGTTCATCTGACCTTACACCAAATAGATTATGGCCCGAAAATTAGACCTAATACGCGAGAGTACGCACTGTGTACTCTCGCGTTTTAGGTCTCCAATTGCCAGTTTCTAGCATGCACTGCGCATGCGCGGGAAAACCGGCACTTCGTGAATTCAAAAGGGGGCAGTTCCTAAGTGAACTGCGTGCGCGTTACAGGCTGCGCGCACGCAGTGCACTTAGTGCTTTGAACGCGCAGGTAAGCATGGAAGATTTTACACATAAGGAAAGGAGGCGTAAGACCCTCTTTTAACAAGGTAAGTAGTTAATTAAGTATTATTTTAAATTTTTTTCAACAGGTTTATCTTTTTTAGAGATTTTAAAGAAAGGTAAGTTTATTTTTATAACTTTAAAAAAGATTTAAAATTTTTTCAAAAATTTAATTTTTTGTTTAAAGTGGTTAATTTATTTAACTATACTTATTTTATTAATGTGATGGCTTTTTTAAAAATTTAATTGAGGTTTAGCTGTTCTTTTTGGGGGGTATAGTATTCATAGCTTTGACAGCTCTTGCTGTGAAAACTATGAATGAAAGATGGTGTGCTGCCATTGGCTCTAACTGAATCACGTGATCCCAGAGCTCGCACAAACTAATTGCGTCTCTGGGTCACGCAAGCACTGCACAGCTGCAGCCTTGAAACTAAAGTTCGTGTGGGCCCGGAGGAAAAAGGTAGACGCGGAGTGAGATATCGCGGGGAAGCCTTACCCCCGCATGAAGACTCAGTGTTTAATTTCTGGGCCAATGTTTAGTGGTGCACAGTGCAACCTTACCTCCATGCAACTAAACATTGCCATTAATTCAGAGGTTTGTTTAATGGAAGGTGCACTGTAACATCAACCAAAAAGTACAAGAAGTGACAAGGAGGTCTATCCCCATACTAAGGCCGCAAATTTAATAGCGCTCAGCAGGTGGGTTTGGAGGCGGGTCCGCTGTCAAAATAGCAAAGATTGACAGTGGGTAGGACAGCGTCTCCATGCGAGTCTCCCTGGTGTCGGGTCTGTCAGCAGAGAACTGACCCGACACCAAGCGGCGGGGGATACAATTCAGATTGTTAAATGGCTTGTTAGAGCCAATTTAAGACTATTTTGAGGCTTACTTCTAATTTTACGTTCTCCCCCACGGGTTACCCGCTGTTCGGGGAACACGCCAGCTCAACCTGGCGTGTTTTGAGTCTGCTCTGATGTTTCTGAAAAGCTGACAGCTGCAGAAGTGATGTAAAGGATGCCATGTTGCAGTTGTTAAGTTTCAGGGCACAGAAACTGTTGGTTACTGCATTTTTAATACATATAGCGATTTCTTTAGCTTACAAGTTTTTAGATCCAACTGTATGTCAGTGCCACCTCATTGGGAGAACCTCTCTCACCATTGACAGATCACTTCTGTCATCTCACCTGCAGCTGCCATCTATTGCAGCAACATCAGAGCCAATGAAACAATCAGGCCTTGGTCCTCCGAATCCTTTTACGATCAGCCCCAACACCAACATCACCAGGCCCAACAACATCACCAACAACATCACCAACCTTCGCCGCCATCACCTGATGCTGCACTGGACACAGGGCATCAGCCCCTGACAACATTGCCGCCCGGGAGGCTAGCAATGGCATCACCATGACCAGATTTACTTCCCGTGATGCTGTAAACCCTGGCTACCACATGATGCGCCAGGTTACACCATCCCACACCAGCAGCGTGAAACATCCCTTTAATGTCCAAGCCATTCCATGCACACTCATCACTATAGCGGTGGGGAGGGGGGGGGGGAGGAGTTATGTCTGATCAATCACTGGAACTCAGTAAGACACTTCTCAAGGTGCGCTCAGATCTGTCCAATAAGGGGCACTTTTGGAAAAATTGATTTCACTGTATGGCAACACATTACCAGAAACTTCACATGGACATTGGCTAAACCTCTCAAGTGCCTACCCTTGTGTGTTGTTAGTTGGTATGCTTGCAGTAGGATGAGGGTGAGTGTGAGGGGTGGCTAGTGAGATGGGGAAGTGATAAAGTAGATAGAGAGGGTTGGGTGGCGTTTCAAGGTAAGTTGGTGTGAGTAAGGATGTGCAGGAGAAGGGTAGGGAAGGCAGAGTGGTGGGGATGTGTTGAGTGGCACAGCAGGGTGAGTTTGAGTGTGGCTTTGCAGTAACATTTCATGATCCACTGAGATCATTGAAAGGTTGGTGCCACTGCAGCCAGGGACCACTGACGACATCCTTGCTTTTTCCCTCCTATGCAATGTGCAACCAGGCTGCGTTGGTGTCCTGGGGAGGTCTCTTATGCCCTTGGAAGGGAAGAGAACCTCCTTGCGTGCTATGACTCCCTCCATAAGCATACGGAGGGAGTCATTGGAGAGCCTGGGTGAAAGCGTTCACCTTTGTGCAGTGCTTGTCAGTGTTTGCAGCACCTCAATGCTGTCAAACACTGACAGAACAACTGTCAAACTCCATGTGGACGTGGTCCCTTTAAAGAAACCGGCTGATGATGCGTCATCAAATGACGTCATCAGACCCGCTTCCTGTTAATTGACTGGGAAGGCCTATCTACGGAAAATCATGTCTGCAGAGTGGCTGCAGCTGGGAGCGGGACTGGAGCCAGGAAACCAGCTCTCCTGCCCCCATCCCGCCTCCTCCATTAAATTCGCAGCCCAAGTTGCTATATGAATAGATCTTTACATTAGCTTACCAGAGGTAAGGGGGTACGGTAGCATCATGGTTATGTTGCTGGACTAGTAATCCAGAGACCTGGACTAATGATCCGGAGACAAGAGTTCAAAACTGTGGAATTTAAATTCAGTTAATTAAATAAATCTGGAATAAAAAGCTAGTATCAGTAATGGTGACCATGAAACTACCAGATTGTCGTAAAAACCCATCTGGTTCACTAATGTCCTTTAGGGAGGGAAATCTGCCGTCCTTACCTGGTCTGGTCAATATGTGACTCCAGACCCACAGCAATGTGGTTGACTCTTAACTGGCCTCTGAAATGGCCTAGCAAACCGCGACAAAGAAGTATACTAAGAATGCACGGATTGCAGCGGTTCAAGAAGGCAGCTCACCACCACCTTCTATGGGGCAATTAGGGATGGGTAATAAATGCTGGCCTTGCCTGTGACGCCCACATCACATGAACAAATAAAAAAGGTACGTGTCTGAGATCAGCTCCAAGATGTATGATTCTCAAGCAGGCACAAAGTATAAGTGAAAGATAGTCAAATGTGTGTCAAACGTCTGGCCCAACCCCAATATTCCTCTTTGTAAGAAGGATAGAGTGGAGCACAATTTCTGACTTTTATTAATGCTGAAGAATCATCTGAAATTCAAGGTTGAATACTGAAATTTCCATTGAAGTGCAGCAACCCAATCTGGCGATTCAGTATTAGGTACAACAAATCTGATTGCCTCCTACAAAAGCTTGACTTGGTAAAGCTGTTCACCCAATAGCAAAGACATGTGGGTTCCAAATGCCTGACATCTATGAAAATTCACCTATTCACCTGGTGCGTCTATTTCAATTGCTTCTTGTAACTGGTGTTGAAAGTGGAAAGCAGCAGACATTATGCATAGTCACATTAAAGGAAGCAAAGTCAGATTCAATTGCTAAAGATCAATGTCCTTTCTGCCAGGAATGTCAAAGTTCCTGAAATCCTCAGTGAATGACAAGTTTTTGCAAAGGTTCGATCACTGGTAACTATCTGGTCACTAGTTGGTTTCAACATAATTTGGTCTATTTATGATTGTTTCAATCTTATGATCCAAGTAAATAATGATTCTCTCAGTGCTCAGTGTGAAATTAAAGCTTTTGATTGGGCACGGCAATCTGGTTTTATTGAGAAAATGGCCTCTTATGGCATATTGAGGAGCTGTTGGTTGGACTTTCAGCTTCCTCTCAGGACACAAACATGGAAGTTATAATAAATGGATGTAATTCTTTATCACTTATGCAGGATCCTTCAGGAAAGCATAATTCGCCCCATTCCGTATCTTGTCCTAGTTATCAACCTTGTGAATATCATCTAAAGTTATTTTTGCTGCTTAATCACTATCCTCTGCTGTGTGGTTACCTCTTTATCTAATAGGCATGTGGAGCCCAGATTAATGCGGGAAGATTGGACAGAAATGAAGAGTGGAATAGTGTTATCGTCATGCCTAGAAAATTAGGGGAATAATTATGTTGAGATATTGACCATGATGTTACTTTATAAGATTAAAATCCCTCTTCAGTTACAAACCTTTACATTTGGCTTGATAGTCACATTCAACGTACATGGGGGCAAGGTGCAAAAGCTGGTAGAAGAGCAGAAATCCTCAGGAAAGATTAATTAATTTGTCACTGCTAATAATTTTAGTGTTCCACAAAGACTACATTAGCTTAGTGACAGAATATTGGGGGTGAATTTCCGCAGATGATTCTACTGATCAGCTCAATGAAAGAGCTGCGGAAATCCTGGCAAAAAGAACAAATTCCTGGTGGAAATTCACCCCCACTGTAGCCTATTTGGCAGGCTGCAGAGAATCCAAACTCAGTACAGTCCAAAGTAAATTATGCTGGAGAGCTGGATGAGAGTGGCATACTCCATGGCAGAATTCAACTTCTACAAGATTAGAATGATATGAGAGAGGTGTCAATCTTCTGTAAGATAACAAGTAGTGCTGCCTAACAGGGGTTGCCTGAAGATAAAAAAAACCCCACCTTAGCCGGAATTTTCACATTGCAGAGCGTGTGGGTTTGGGAACGGGTCGGCAGTTAAGAGCGTTGAAATTGATAGCGCGTTAGGAACCCACCATTATCCCGCCGACTTCCGCGTTTAACTGAGGCGTGTTTCGAAGCACACCATGGACCCGCTCGGGAGAGGCGGACGACCTCATTAACTGCTCGTTGAGAGACCCTTAACAGCCTTTTTAACGCGAGGTTTCAGCTTTTACTGGTTGCGCACGGGATTCACGGACCTCGGGAAGCTCGCCTGTGAAAGGGAGGTGGGAGCCCAGTGGCCATTGTGCTAGTTCATTAAGTGACAGCTGGAAAAAGCACATAAATACTCACACCTTACACCTGCTTCCTTGCCTAAGGGAAAGGCTCTTGCTGACACCATTCTGTGCAGAGATTTTGCTTTCGGGAATTTGCAAGTGATTTCTGCAACCTCGGAAGCCACTCTCACCACATTGCAAGTCACTCTCACTACACTGGAGGATTGTGCCTCTGATCTCCACTTTACCTGACATTTATCAGATCAGCATGGGTGCTGCTTACGCTGTCTCACCTTGGACCTCAGATTCGAACCAAGATGAGCCCCAGCACCAACAACACCATCCACACCAACACCAGCAGCAGCAACAACAACAACAGCCTTCTCCTCACCGACCTGATGCTCCACAGGAGAGAGGGGGTCAGCACAGGGCTGATACCCCCACCACAGGGTATACAGGCAGAGGATGAGTTTCCTGGACATGACTGAGCAGCAGTGCTTCAGGAGGCTCAGGCTATCGTGTCAGGTGTTGGCAGACATTTGTAGCTTGCTGGAACAAGACCTGCTGCCCAGAGGACCTGGTGAACATGCCTTAACAGTGGCTGTCAAAGTCACCACCACCCTCAACTTCTTCACCTCAGGCTCCTTCCAGGGATCTGCAGCAGACATTTGCAGGATCTCGCAGTCGGCCGCCCACAGATGCATCACCCAAGTGGCCGATGCCATGAATCACAAGTCAGACACTTATGTAAACTTTGCCACTGATGAGGCCAGTGTTACTGATCGGGCGCTTGGCTTTGCGGCTCTGGCTGACTTCCCACAGGTGCAGGGCGTCATCGACTGCACACATGTGGCCTTCAAGGCACCCCCACATCACCCAGGAGTGTTTGTGAACCGGAGGAGGAGGAGGAACCTGAGGTGGAGATGGCACCAGCAGTGGTGCACATTGCGGCCCGGGATGGCCTCATAATGGCCTGATTTACTTAAGTTGCACCAGTGCACCCATATGGCTTCCAGATGCTCCCCCACCCCGCTCCCCCCCCCCCCCCACACCACCAACACCACAAAGCAGTCCTAAAATGATCAAACTATTCCTGTCACCCAAACCCCAGTGCTCGAGGTTAAGTAATGTCTCACCATTCACTCCAAGTGACAAAGGCACTTCCCATGTAGCAGGCAACAATGGACAAGACTGGAAAGTGGTGCAAAGAAATACATTTATGTGCGTCATAAACAGAACTGAAACTTATCACTAACATTTTTTGATACACCCATGTGCATACCCTTGTGCATTTATGATTGTGTCCTTTTTCTTTTCCGAGTGCTTCTACGAGGTGTGACTTCAGCAGCGGTAGAGGCAGGCTGCTCACTTCCCTGCTGTGACTGCTTTGACACTTTTGGCGGACCTCCTCTGGGTTTTAGGGCCTGTGAGGGCCCCACCAAAGACTGCTCCCGCTGCAACTGCACAAGGACAGACTCGGCCATCGGGATCCGAGGCAGTATGTGGGGCTCTGACTGAGGGGGAGGCAATGGGGAGAAGTGGGAGCGCTTTGAGAGCTCCCCTCTCACCATCATCCCTCTCATGGGCCACTCGCATTTCCCTGCTAGCAAGGAGCTGGAGAACACCTTGCTGCACAGCAGTGGGGCGATGAAGGCCCAAGTCTATGTCGGTATCCCTCCTAGCGATGAGTTTAATAAGAGTCTGCAATCTGTTGTTCACAGCAAGCATGTTCTCGTTCGACTGGCGCATTAGCTGATCCATGCAGGTGGCCATCCTTTCCATGGAAGAGCCTACAGTACCATTGCCTGCGATATGGTGGTGCTCATATTGGCAATGGACTCCTCCATTCTCTCTACAGTTGTGCACATCGCAGCTGGAAAAGCTGCCAAAGCCTTGCACAGTTGTTGCTGCTCCTCCAAGATCATCCTCTTTGCCGACGGCCCCAGAGGTTCAGCATCTGCATCCAGCTGAGCAGAGCTTGAAGCGTCCTGCGCCCTCCGGTGAGGAGTCTCCACTGCTGTCCCTGTCTCCAACATCTGCTCTTGCTCACTTGTGATCTGTGAGATACCAGGTGCCAACACTACTCTATGTCTCGCTGGACCCACCGAGGTGTGTGTATCTGCGCTGGTGTTGGGTGCGCTTGGGTCTACTGACGGTGCACCCTCAGAGGCTGGAGCTTCCTCTGAGTCGTCGTCTTCCTCCTCCAGCTGGACAGTGGGGGGGCACTTGATGGATCTGTGGGAGAGTAAAGACATGAATTAGAACTGTTATGATAAGCATGTGTAACGTTACCATTATGCACATGATGACATTTCACTGGCTGCTGACATCAGTCACCATGAGTGACCGTTGTTTGCCATGTGGGATATTTAATTCTGTCACCAGTTTGCTGGGAGGTCCCCCTCTCTCCGTCTCCCACCGCTAGTAGCTCTGTCACTCCAATTATTTCGAGAGCCTCCTCCTCCGCAGGCGTCAAATTTGTATATATTGGAGGGCCACCTCCGGTTCTCTCTCTTTCTCTGTTGTTTTGCGCTGTCTTCTCCTGCAAGGAGGGAAAGAAGAGAACTTTGAGTGAGAGTGATGGAATGAGTGTAAGGGATGTATGGGCTACATCTGCAGAGGGTGATTATGAGGGAGTGGCATGACATTACCAAACAGCCTCCTTCTGTGGTGTTACTTTGTAGGATTGCATTAGGCTGAGGGTGTCAGTGGTGGATAGTCAGATGGGGATGTGAGTAGGTGCATAGAAAGTGAGGGATGGGTAGGTTGGTATGAGGAGTGATGAGCAGGAGTAGGCTTGGGCAAGCAACGTGATGGGGTTGGGGTGACACGTACATCAGGATATAGTTGAATGTGGCATTGTGCTCACTGTTCCTGACCTCATGAGATCATTAAATCTCTTCCAGCATTGAATAAAGGAGTGGCTGACAGCATCCCTACTGCTCACTTCTTGGGCGATCTCCGGCCATGCCCTCTTGGTTTCTCTGGCTGCTCTTTTCCTGCCGCTGCCAGGGAACAGGACCTCCCTGCGTGCTCTGACTCCCCGGACCAGGACTTCCAGGGAGGCATCAGTGAACCTGGGCGCAGCCTTCTGGCGCTCTGACTCCATGTTTGCTTGCACCCTCACAAATCTCTGCGATATCGAGTCATTGCCACCTCTCCCAACCACCTATATGCCTCCTCCAACAACCTTCAAGTGTGCAAGGCTGCTTTAAATATCTGAGCTGAAAGCCAGTCATCGGTGACATCATCAGACCTGCTCCATTTAATTGGCCGGGAAACCCGCATGACTGTTTCAATTGATGTAATTGTGTTAAAAACGCAATGCAGAACGGGTTGTTAAAAACTTCGAGATGGCGACTCGCTACGTGGCCCGCACACACCCGCCCTGACTCTAAGGTAAAGATTGCGGCCTATGAGTAAGGCAACAGGGAACCACCTCAACTACTCTTCCCCGTTAACTGGCTCAAGAATCCCATGAGTGAGACTTGAGTTAGGACCTGTCCGAGGGCAGAACACAAGAGACGGACGGACAGGAGTTGCCAGCGCTTAAGCCAGATCTCCCTGTTTATTACATGAACTCAAATGTACTGCAGCTGCATCTCAACATTTTGTATCAATTCAAAACGTTCACACGGAGTAGCAGTGATGAAGTTATTGCTCACAGCATGTTTTTTTCTGCCTGTGGGACACTCCCCAAGAACAGTGTGATCATCTGGGCCTCTGTCCTGAAGTGCAATGTCGGCCTAATTGTTACTTGTCAAACCTAAACTGTTGGAACATAAATTGGATTATGGGGATTCGGGGACTTGCCCTCTTGGTATCCTAATATAAATTCAAATGACCTATACCACAGTTGCCTTTGGCTGCATTTATGCCACCCTTATGCATAAAAGCAGCAGAGAGTGAAGGGGACTAGGTGCTGCACTACATTGGAATATTTTCCTTTTAGCTCTTAAATTTGGGTTGTAAACCATCCTAGACAGATGGAATTTAAAAACATTATTTTTTTGTTTTGTATGCAGTCTTTAAGATATACGTAATAGAGCTTTTGTTTGAGGGGAATCTGAGCAACTATAAACTGGAATAATTTAAATATTTGCTTGAGAACCACCAAAATAACTTGAGTTTATACCAAGTTGTTGTTTATAATTATGGTTATAATAAAATAAACAAAGAGCAGCAATAAAAACAGTATTGCAAAAGTCCAGTAGTAACAGCCTAACAAACTTTAGTGGCATATTATCAAGTATTTCCTAAATTAAAGTTCAAGTTTAGTCAGTCTAAAAGCTGATTTACTTCAGCAAACAGTGACTGTACTTTGTTTTGTTCTGCTTCAGTTCTGAGGTCAACCGTATTTACATTACAACAGCTAAGGAATAAAATTGTACAGTTGTCTATTAGACAGAGCAGTATTGCAATGCCACATTGCAACACTAGGTTTCATAAGATAGAATAAGCATATGTTGGGGGGAAGGGTGTCAAAGAATTGCTCTGAGCAGAGTGATTCCACTTGTCGGGGGAAGAGCAAAACTAGAAGCCACCAATATATCAAATAGGGAATTCAGAAGAAACTTCTCTTCCCAGAGAGTGGTGAGCAATGTTCCCTCTAAGCTATGTGGCCGGGTGGTGGTGCAGCTCTCTGCTGGTCCCGCACAGCCTGGGACCGGCTTTTTCAATGTTAAATTTCACGCATGCGCAAAACTGTGATTGGGCCGCGCGCACTCAAAATAAAAATTAGGGGAACATTGGTGGCGAGAATGTGGAACTCGCTACCACAGGGAGTGGTTGAGGTGAATAGTATAGATGCATTTAAGGGGAAGTTAGATAAGCATATGAGGGAGAAGGGAATAGAGGGCTATGCTGATAGAGTTAGATGAGGAGGGATGGAAGGAGGCTCGAGTGGAGCATAAACGCCGGCATGTACTGGTTGGGCCAAATGGCCTGTTTCTGTGCTGTACATTCTATGTAATTCTATAATCACTATATATTCTGACATTGTAAATTCTTTCAAAAAGAACATGCTTATAATGTCACTATATATAATGGCCAGAGTGAAGTCTCCGACAAGTTGAAAGAGCTTAAAACAAATAAATCCTCAGGTTTAGATGGTATTTCTCCCAAAGTGCTGAGAGAGACTAGCAAGGAGGCTTGCGAGGCATTGACAATTATTACGAGTGGGTTAATGGACACTGAGGAAGTACCAGTAGATTGGAAACAGACTAATGTGGTGCCCATATTCAAAAAAGGTGATAAATCAGACATGGACATGTAAAATAATTGAATCAATTATCAGGAGTAAATTTGAGGATAATCTGTCTGACAACAACTGAGTAAACAGTATTCAACATGGCTTGAGATGGAGAACTTCCTGCCTGACCAACCTCTTCGATTCTTTTGATGAACGCATGTTGATTGTGGTAAACCCTATAACGTTATGCACTTAGACTGCCAAAAGGCATTTGATCAATTCCACACTAAAGATTACAAATTAAGCTCAAAATTGAGGGGATGCTGAGCAAAACTTAAGTATGAATAAGAAACTGGCTGAATGGTAGAAAACAATGGGCACTCATTAGAGGTGAAATGTCAGGATGGGAGGAAAGTATTGAGTGGGGTGCCTGAGGGCTCAGTGTTGGGACCACTAATGTTTCTAATTTACATCAACAACTTGGATTCTGAAACTCAATGCAAAGTGATTAAATTTGTAGATAATCCCAAACTCAGTGTGGCAGTGGAATTGGAGGAGGCAGCCCTGAAATTACAGCATGAGCTGAACAAAATATGTGAGTGGGCAGAGCAATGGCAGATGAAATTTAAAGTGTTGCACATAGGAAGGAAAAATGGGGAACATAACATACTTCATGAATGGTGTTGAAATAGCTGAGGATGAAGTTGCAGGCACCTGGAAGTCTTCGTTGACTCAGTGCTCAATATGTTCAACCAATATAGAGCAGCAATCATCAATGCCAATAGGATGTTGAACAATGTAGTCAAAACAGTAGAGAACAAGTTAGAGGAAGTTGTGCTCAAATTTTACAGTGCTTTGATCAGACTGCATCATGAGTACTATGTCCAGTTCTGATTCCTGAGAAACAAGTGTTGGAGGCAGTACAGAGAAAAGCCACAAGGCTGATCTTCAGTGTCAGGGTCTGAGTTTTTCGGGAAGGCTGGAGAGGACTTGGGGGGGGGAAATTTGGTTGCTTTGCACCTCCCGTTAGTGCCCCAAGGGGGCGCTAATGGGGTGCAAAGCAACTAGCTCCCGGGCGTGGGGTTGCTAATGCCTCCCGCGAAATTCAGCGGGAGGTTAGTGGCGGCGGTAACCGTTAGTGCCCTGCATCGCTGCGCCTTTGACGATGACGTCATCGCCGTGCGCAGCACCCCGGCCACAAACTTGGGTCGCGCCCCCTGATGTACCGCCGGACGATAAGTCTGACAGCGTCAGGGGGGCCGTTCTTGCGGCCAGGGAGGCGACATTTAAAGGGGAGGTGCCGGGCGGCCTTTTTTTTGCGGGCCGCCTACCAGCACCTGACCCCTCTGCCATCCCCCTATGGGGTGCCGGCCGCGATTGGGCAGCCCAGCACTCCTCTTGAGTGCCGGGCTCTTTTGCCGGTACTCCACTTCCAGTAGGGCCCTGGTGCGCGCTGTGCTAGGCCCCTCCCCTTTAATCAGGGGAGGGAGGCCTGCAGTACCGCAGCGCTACATGCTGACGCGCGTGGCGCTGTTGCATGTAGCACCACGATATTCAATGGGAGTGCCCCAAGAGGGAGGGGGAGCGCGTCCAATAGCGCCCCGCCTCCTGCTTGGGGTGCTACCATTCAATTTCGGGTGCGGGGGCGCTAACTTTTACTGTGAGAGCCCCGCCCACTGTCACTGTGAGAACCCCGCCCACTGTCACTGTGAACCCCGCCCACTGTCATTGTGAGAACCCCGCCCACTCTCAGTGAGTGAGAACCCTGCCCACTGTCACTGTCAGAGCCCCGCCCACTGTCAGTGAGTGAGAACCCTGCCCACTGTCACTGTGAGAAACCCGCCCACTGTCAGAGAGTGAGAACCCCGCCCACTGTCAGTGAGTGAGAACCCCGCCCATCATCAGTGAGTGAGAACCCCGCCCACTGTCAGTGAGTGAGAACCCCGCCCACTGTCAATGAGTGAGAACCTCTGCCCACAGTCAGTGAGTGAGAATCCCGCTATTTGTAAGTGAGTGAGAATCCCGCCCACTCCCAGTGACTGAGAACATCGACCACTGTCAGTGAGTGAGAACCCCGCCCACTGTCAATGAGTGAGAACCTCTGCCCACAGTCAGTGAGTGAGAATCCCGCTATTTGTAAGTGAGTGAGAATCCCGCCCACTCCCAGTGACTGAGTACATCGACCACTGTCAGTGAGTGAGAACCCCGCCCGCTGTCAATGAGTGAGAACCCCGCCCATTGTAAGTGAGTGAGAACACCGAACACTGACAGTGAGTGAGAATCCCGCCCACACTCAATGAGTGAGAACCCCGCCCATTCTCAATGAGTGAAAACCCCGCCCACTGTCAGTGAGTAAGAACCCCGCCCACTGTCAGTGAGTGAGAACCCCGCCCACTGTCAGTGAGTGAGTTCCCCGCCCACTATCAGTGAGTGAGAACCCCGCCCACTGTCAGTGAGTGAGAACCCCGCCCACTGTCAGTGAGTGAGAAACCCGCCCACTGTCAGTGAGTGAGAAACCCGCCCACTGTCAGTGAGTGAGAACCCCGCCCACTGTCAGTGAGTGAGAACCCCGCCCACTGTCAGTGAGTGAGAAACCCGCCCACTGTCAGTGAGTGAGAACCCTGCTCAATGACATTGAGTGAGAAACCCGCTCACTGTCAATGAGCCAGAACCCCGCACAATTTCAGCGACTGAGAATCCCACTGACTTTCAATGATTGAGAACTCCGCCCACTGTCAGTGAGTGTGAAGCCCGCCCACAGTCACTAAGTGAGAACCCCGCTCACTGTCACTGAGTGAGAACCCCGCCCACCGTCAGTGAGTGTGAAGCCCGCCCACAGTCACTAAGTGAGAACCCCGCTCACTGTCACTGAGTGAGAACCCCGCCCACTGTCAGTGAGTGCGAAACCCTCCCACTGTCAGTGAGTGAGACACGCCCATCAGTGAGAGAGAGCCCCGCCCACTGTCAATGAGTGAGAACCCCACCCACTGTCAGTGAGTGAGAACACCGCCCACTGTCAATGAGTGAGAACCCCGCCCACAGTCAGTGAGTGAGAATCCCGCCCATTGTAAGTGAGTGAGAACCCCGCCCACTCCCAGTGACTGAGAACATCGACCACTGTCAGTGAGTGAGAACCCCGCACACTGTCAGTGAGTGAGAACCCCCCCACTGACAGTGAGTGTGAAGCCCGCCCACTGTTATTATGAGAGATCCCCGCCCACTGTCAGTGAGGTTGAACTCCACCCATTTTCAGGGAGTGAGATCCCCACCCAGCGTCAGTGAGTGAGAAACCCGCTCACTGTCAATGAGCCAGAACCCCGCCCACATTCAGTGAGTGAGAACCCCGCCCACTGTCAGTAAATGATAAGCCAGCCCACTGAATGTGAGTAAGGACCCCGCCCACTCCCAGGGAGTGAGAACCCCGCCCACTGTCTGAGTGAGAACCCCGCCCACTCTCAGTGAGTTAGAACCCCGCCCACTGTCAGTGAGTGATCACCCCACCCACTTTCAGTGAGCGAGAACCCCGCCCACTCCCAGTGAATGAGAACCCTGCCCACTCCCAGTGAGTGAGAACCCCGCCCATTGTCAGTGAGTGAGAACCCCGCCCACTGACAGTGAGTGCGAAAACCGGACAGCATCAGCGAGTGAGAAACCCGCCCAAACTCAGTGAGTGAGATCCCCGCCCACTGTCAGTGAGTGCGAAGCCCGCCCACTCTCAGTGAGTGAGAACCCCGCTCACTGTCAGTAATGAGAAGCCAGCCCACTGAATGTGAGTAAGGACCCCGCCCACTCCTAGTGAGTGAGATCCCTGCCCACTGTCAATAAGTGAGATCCTTGCCCACTGTCAGTGAGTGAGAACCCCGCCCACTGACAGTGAATGAGATCCTTGCCCACTGTCAGTGAGTGAGAACCCCGCCCACTGACAGTGAATGAGATCCTTGCCCACTGTCAGTGAGTGAGAACCCCGCCCACTGACAGTGAGTGTGAAGCCCGCCCACTGTTATTATGAGAGATCCCCGCCCACTGTCAGTGAGGTTGAACCCCACCCATTTTCAGTGAGTGAGAACCCCGCCCACTTTCAGTGAGCGAGAAACCAGCCCACTGTCAGTGAGTGAGAACCCCGCCCACTCTCAGTGAGTGAGAACCCCGCCCACTGTCCGTGAGTGAGAACCCCGCCCATTGTCAGTGATTGAGAACCCCGCCCACTGTCAGTGATTGAGAACCCCGCCCACTGTCAGTGGGTGAGAACCCCACCCACTGTCAGTGAGTGAGAACCCCGCCCACTGTCAGTGAGTGAGAACCCCGCCCACTGTCAGTGAGATAAGTCCGCCCACTGTCAGTGAGTGTGAACCTCGCCCACTGTCAGTGAGTGAGAAACCCGCCCACTGTCAGTGAGTGAAAAACCCGCCCACTGTCAGTGAGTGAGAACCCCGCCCACTGTCAGTGAGTGAGAACCCCGCCCATTTTCAGTGAGTGAGAAACCCGCCCACTGTCAGTGAGTGAGAAACCCGCCCACTGTCAGTGAGAGAGAACCCCGCCCACTGAGTGAGTGAGAACCCCGCCCACTGTCAGTGAGTGAGAACCCCGCCCACTGTCAGTGAGTGAGAACCCCGCCCACTTTCAGTGAATGAGAAACCCGCCCACTGTCAGTGAGTAAGAACCTCGCCCACTGAGTGAGTGAGAACACCGCCCACTGTCAGTGAGTGAAATCCCCGCCTATTGTCAGTGAGTGAGAAACCCGCCCACTGTCAGTGAGTGAGAAACCCGCCCATTGTCAGTGAGTGAGAAACGCGCCCATTGTCAGTGAGTGAAAAACCCGCCCACTGTCAGTGAGTGAGAACCCCGCCCACTGTCAGTGAGTGAAAAACCCGCCCACTGTCAGTGAGTGAGAACCCCGCCCATTGTCAGTGAGTGAGAACCCCGACCACAGTCAGTGAGTGTGAAGCCCGCCCACTGTCAGTGAGTGAGAATCCCGCCCACTGTCAGTGAGAGAGAAACCAGCCAACTGTCAGTGAGAGAGAAGCCCGCCCAATGAGTGAGTGAGAACACCGCCCATTGTCAATGAGTGAGAATCCCGCCCACTGACAGTGAGTGAGAACCCCGCCCACTGTCAGTGAGTGAGAACCCCGCCCATTTTCAGTGAGTGAGAAACCCGCCCACTGTCAGCGAGTGAGAACCCCGCCCACTGTCAGTGAGTGAGAAACCCGCCCACTGTCAGTGAGTGAGAAACCTGCCCACTGTCAGTGAGTGAAATCCCCGCCCAATTACAGTGAGTGAGAAACCCGCCCAATTACAGTTAGTGAGAACCCCGCCCACTGTCAGTGATTGAGAAACCCGCCCACTGTCAGTGAGTGAGAACCCCGCCCACTGTCAGTGAGTGAAAACCCCGCCCACTGTCAGTGAGTGAGAACCTCGCCCACAGTCAGTGAGTGTGAAGCCCGCCCACAGTCATTAAGTGAGAACCCCGCCCACTGTCAGTGAGTGAGAACTCTGCACAATCTCAGTGAGTGTGAAGCCCGCCCACTGTCAGTGAGTGAGAATCCCATCCACTGTCAGTGAGTGAGAACCCCGCCCACTCTCAATGAGTCAGAACCCCGCCCACTGTCAGTGAGTGTGAACCCCGCCCACTGTCAGTGAGTGAGAACCCCGCCCATTGTCACTGAGTGAGACCCCTGCCCACTGTCAGTGAGTGAGAACCCCGCCCACTGTCACTGAGTGAGAACCGGCTCACTGTCACTGAGTGAGATCCCCGCCCACTGTCAGTGAGTGAGCACCGCACCTACTCTCAGTGAATGAGAATCCCATCCAATGTCAGTGAGTGAGAACCCCGCCCACTGTCAACGATTGAGAACTCCGCCCACTGTCACTGAGTGAGAAACCGCCCACTGTCAGTGAGAGAACCCCGCCCACTGTCACTGAGTGAGAACCCCCGCCCATTGTCAATGAGTGAGATCCCCGCCCACTGTCAGTGAGTGAGAACCCCGCCCACTGTCAGTGAGTGAGAACCCCGCCCACTGTCAGTGAGTGAGAACACCGCCCACTGTCAGTGAGTGAGAACCCCGCCCACTGACAGTGAGAGAAACCAGCCAACTGTCAGTGAGTGAGAACCCTGCCCACTCCCAGTGAGTGAGAACCCCGCTCACTGTCAGTGAGTGAAATCCCCGCCCATTGTCAGTGAGTGAGAACCCCGCCCACTGTCAGTGAGTGAGAACCCCGCCTACTGTCAGTGAGTGAAATCCCCGCCCACTGTCAGTGAGTGAGAACCTCGCCCACTGTCAGTGAGTGAGAACCCCGCCCACTGTCAGTGAGTGAGAACCTCGCCCACTGTCAGTGAGTGAGAACCCCGCCCACTGTCAGTGAGTGAGAACCCCGCTCACTGTCAGTGAGTGAAATCCCCGCCCATTGTCAGTGAGTGAGAACCCCGCCTACTGTCAGTGAGTGAAATCCCCGCCCATTGTCAGTGAGTGAGAACCTCGCCCACTGTCAGTGAGTGATCACCCCGCCCACTCCCAGTGAGTGAAATCCCCGCCCACTGTCAGTGAGTGAGAACCCCGCCCACTGTCAGTGAGTGCGAAGCCCGCCCACTGTCAGTGAGTGAGAACCCCGCCCACTGTCAGTAATGAGAAGCCAGCCCACTGAATGTGAGTAAGGACCCCACCCACTACTAGTGAGTGAGATCCCTGCCCACTGTCAATGAGTGAGATCCCCGCCCACTGACAGTGAATGAGATCCTTGCCCACTGTCAGTGAGTGAGAACCCCGCCCACTGTCAGTGAGTGTGAAGCCCGCCCACTGTTATTATGAGAGATCCCCGCCCACTGTCAGTGAGGTTGAACCCCGCCCATTTTCAGGGAGTGAGATCCCCACCCAGCGTCAGTGAGTGAGAAACCCGCTCACTGTCAATGAGCCAGAACCCCGCCCACAGTCAGTGAGTGAGAACCCCGCCCACTGTCAGTAAATGATAAGTCAGCCCACTGAATGTGAGTAAGGACCCCGCCCACTCCCAGGGAGTGAGAACCCCGGACACTGTCAGTGAGTGAGAAACCCGCCCATTGTCAGTGAGTGAGAAACGCGCCCATTGTCAGTGAGTGAGAAGCCCGCCTACTGTCAGTGAGTGAGAAACCCGCCCATTGTCAGTGAGTGAGAACCCCGCCCACTCCCAGTGAATGAGAACCCCGCCCATTGTCAGTGAGTGAAATCCCCGCCCAAACTCAGTGAGTGCGAAGCCCGCCCACTGTCAGTGAGTGCCGACCCCGCCCACTGTCAGTAATGAGAAGCCAGCCCACTGAATGTGAGTAAGGACCCCGCCCACTCCTAGTGAGTGAGATCCCTGCCCACTGTCAATAAGTGAGATCCTTGCCCACTGTCAGTGAGTGAGAACCCCGCCCACTGACAGTGAGTGTGAAGCCCGCCCACTGTTATTATGAGAGATCCCCGCCCACTGTCAGTGAGGTTGAACCCCTCCCATTTTCAGGGAGTGAGATATCCACCCAGCGTCAGTGAGTGAGAAACCCGCTCACTGTCAATGAGCCCGAACCCCGCCCACATTCAGTGTGTGAGAACCCCGCCCACTGTCAGTAAATGATAAGCTAGCCCACTGAATGTGAGTAAGGACCCCGCCCACTCCCAGGGAGTGAGAACCCCGGACACTGTCAGTGAGTGAGAACCCCGCCCACTCTCAGTGAGTTAGAACCCCGCCCACTGTCAGTGAGTGATCACCCCACCCACTTTCAGTGAGCGAGAAACCAGCCCACTGTCAGTGAGTGAGAACCCCGCCCACTGTCAGTGAGTGAGAACCCCGCCCACTGAGAGTGAGTGAGAACCCCGCCCACTGTCAGTGTTTGAGAACCCCGCCCACTCTCAATGAGTCAGAACCCCGCCCACTGTCAGTGAGTGAGAACCCCGCCCACTGTCAGTGAGTGAGAACCCCGCCCACTGTCACTGAGTGAGAACCCCGCCCACTGTCAGTGAGTGAGAACCCCGCCCACTCTCAGTGAGTGAGAACCCCGCCCACTCTCAGTGAGTGAGAACCCCGCCCACTGTCACTGAGTGAGAACCCGGCTCACTGTCACTGAGTGAGATCCCCGCCCACTGTCAGTGAGTGAGAACCGCACCTACTCTCAGTGAATGAGAATCCCATCCAATGTCAGTGAGTGAGAACCCCGCCCACTGTCACTGAGTGAGAAAATCGCCCAATGTCAGAGATTGAGAATCCCGCCCACTGTCAGAGATTGAGAATCCCGCCCACTGTCAGTGAGTGAGAACCCCGCCCACTGTCACTGAGTGAGACCCCCACCCACTGTCAGTGAGAGAACCCCGCCCACTGTCAGTGAGTGAGAGCCCCGCCCACTGTCGGTGAGTGAAATCCCCGCCCACTGTCAGTGAGTGAGAACCCCGCCCAAACTCAGTGAGTGATCACCCCGCCCACTGTCAGTGAGTGAGAACCCTGCTCACTCCCAGTGAGTGAGAACCCCGCCCACTGTCAGTGAGTGAGAACCCCGCCCAAACTCAGTGAGTGAGAACCCCTCCCACTGTCAGTGAGTGAGAACCCTGCTCACTCCCAGTGAGTGAGAACCCCGCCCACTGTCAGTGAGTGAAATCCCCGCCCAAACTCAGTGAGTGAGAACCCCGCCCACTGTCAGTGAGTGAAATCCCCGCCCAAACTCAGTGAGTGAGAACCCCGCCCACTGTCAGTGAGTGAGAACCCCGCCCACTGTCAGAGAGTGAGAACCCCGCCCAAACTCAGTGAGTGAGAACCCCGCCCACTGTCAGAGAGTGAGAACCCCGCCCAAACTCAGTGAGTGAGAACCCCGCCCACTGTCAGTGAGTGCGAAGCCCGCCCACTCTCAGTGAGTGAGAACCCCGCCCACTGTCAGTGAGTGCGAAGCCCGCCCACTCTCAGTGAGTGAGAACCCCGCCCACTGACAGTGAGTGCGAACCCCGCCCAAACTCAGTGAGTGAGAACCCCTCCCACTGTCAGTGAGTGAGAACCCTGCTCACTCCCAGTGAGTGAGAACCCCGCCCACTGTCAGTGAGTGAAATCCCCGCCCAAACTCAGTGAGTGAGAACCCCGCCCACTGTCAGTGAGTGAAATCCCCGCCCAAACTCAGTGAGTGAGAACCCCGCCCACTGTCAGTGAGTGAGAACCCCGCCCACTGTCAGAGAGTGAGAACCCCGCCCAAACTCAGTGAGTGAGAACCCCGTCCACTGTCAGAGAGTGAGAACCCCGCCCAAACTCAGTGAGTGAGAACCCCGCCCACTGTCAGTGAGTGCGAAGCCCGCCCACTCTCAGTGAGTGAGAACCCCGCCCACTGTCAGTGAGTGCGAAGCCCGCCCACTCTCAGTGAGTGAGAACCCCGCCCACTGTCAGTGAGTGCGAAGCCCGCCCACTCTCAGTGAGTGAGAACCCCGCCCACTGTCAGTGAGTGCGAAGCCCGCCCACTCTCAGTGAGTGAGAACACCGCCCACTGTCAGTGAGTGAGAAGCCCGCCCACTCTCAGTGAGTGAGAACCCCGCCCACTGTCAGTGAGTGCGAAGCCCGCCCACTCTCAGTGAGTGAGAACCCCGCCCACTGTCAGTGAGTGAGAAGCCCGCCCTTTGTCTGCGAGTGAGAAACCTGCCCAAAATCAGTGAGTGCCGACCCCGCTCACTGTCAGTAATGAGAAGCCAGCCCACTGAATGTGAGTAAGGACCCCGCCCACTCCTAGTGAGTGAGATCCCTGCCCACTGTCAATAAGTGAGATCCTTGCCCACTGTCAGTGAGTGAGAACCCCGCCCACTGACAGTGAATGAGATCCTTGCCCACTGTCAGTGAGTGAGAACCCCGCCCACTGACAGTGAATGAGATCCTTGCCCACTGTCAGTGAGTGAGAACCCCGCCCACTGACAGTGAGTGTGAAGCCCGCCCACTGTTAATATGAGAGATCCCCACCCACTGTCAGTGAGGTTGAACCCCTCCCATTTTCAGGGAGTGAGATATCCACCCAGCGTCAGTGAGTGAGAAACCCGCTCACTGTCAGTAAATGATAAGCCAGCCCACTGAATGTGAGTAAGGACCCCGCCCACTCCCAGGGAGTGAGAACCCTGCCCACTGTCTGAGTGAGAACCCCGCCCACTCCCAGTGAATGAGAACCCTGCCCACTGTCTGAGTGAGAACCCCGGACACTGTCAGTGAGTGATCACCCCGCCCACTCCCAGTGAGTGAGAACCCCGCCCACTGTCAGTGAGTGAGAACCCCGCCCACTGTCAGTGAGTGAGATCCCCGCCCACTGTCATTGAGTGAGAACCCCGCCCACTGACAGTGAATGAGATCCTTGCCCAATGTCAGTGAGTGAGAACCCCGCCCACTGTCAGTGAGTGTGAAGCCCGCCCACTGTTATTATGAGAGATCCCCACCCACTGTCAGTGAGGTTGAACCCCGCCCATTTTCAGGGAGTGAGATCCCTACCCAGCTTCAGTGAGTGAGAAACCCGCTCACTGTCAATTAGCCAGAACCCCGCCCACAATCAGTGAGTGAGAATCCCGCCCACTGTCAGTAAATGATAAGCCAGCCCACTGAATGTGAGTAAGGACGCCGCCCACTCCCAGGGAGTGAGAACCCCACCCACTGTCTGAGTGAGAACCCCGGACACTGTCAGTGAGTGAGAACCCCGCCCACTTTCAGTGAGTGAGAAACCAGCCCACTGTCAGTGAGTGAGAACCCTGCCCACTGTCAGTGATTGAGAACCCCGCCCACTGACAGTGAGTGAGAACCCCGCCCACTGCCAGTGAGTGAGAAACCTGCCCACTGTCAGTGTTTGAGAACCCCGCCCACTCCCAGTGAATGAGAACCCCGCCCACTGTCAGTGAGTGAGAACCCCGCCCACTGTCAGTGAGTGAGAACCCCGTCCACTGACAGTGAGAGAGAACCGCACCTACTCTGTGTTTGAGAATCCCATCCAATGTCAGTGAGTGCGAAAACCGCCCACTGTCAGAGATTGAGAATCCCGCCCACTGACAGTGAGTGCGAAACCCGCCCAGCATCAGCGAGTGAGAACCCCGCCCAAACTCAGTGAGTGAGAACCCCGCCCACTGTCAGTGACTGAGAACCCCGCCCACTGTCAGTGAGTGAGAACCCCGCCCATCAGTGAGTAAAAACCCCGCCCATCATCAGTGAGTGAGAACCCCGCCCACTCCCAGTGAGTGAGAACCCCGCCCACTCCCAGTGAGTGAGAACCCCGCCCACTCCCAGTGAGTGAGAACCCCGCCCACTCCCAGTGAGTGAGAACCGCACCTACTCTCAGTGAATGAGAATCCCATCCAATGTCAGTGAGTGAGAACCCTGCCCACTGTCAACGATTGAGAACTCCGCCCACTGTCACTGAGTGAGAAAACCGCCCACTGTCAGAGATTGAGAATCCCGCCCACTGACAGTGAGTGCGAAACCCGCCCAGCATCAGCGAGTGAGAACCCCGCACAAACTCAGTGAGTGAGAACCCCGCCCAATGTCAGTGACTGAGAACACCGCCCACTGTCAGTGACTGAGAACACCGCCCACTGTCAGTGAGTGAGAACCCCAACCACTGTCACTGAGTGAGAACCCCGCCCACTGTCACTGAGTGAGAACCCCGCCCACTGTCACTGAGTGAGAACCCCGCCCACTGTCAGTGATTGAGAACCCTGATCAATGACATTGAATGAGAAACCTGCCCATTGTCAGTGAGAGAGAGCCCCGCCCGCTGTCAATGAGTGAGATCCCCGCACACTGTCAGTGAGTGACAACCCCGCCCATTGTAAGTGAGCGAGAATCCCACCCACTGTCAATGAGTGAGAACCCCGCCCACTGTGAATGAGTGAGAACCCCGCCCACTGTCAGTGAGTGAGAACCCCGCCCACTGTCAGTGATTGAGAACACCGCCCACTGTCAGTGAGTGCAAACCCCGCCCCTCAGTGAGTGAGAACCCCGCCCATTCTCAATGAGTGAAAACCCCGCCCACTATCAGTGAAACATAGAAACATAGAATCTAGGAGCAGGAGTAGGCCATTCGGCCCGTCGAGCCTGCTCCACCATTCAATACGATCATGGCTGATCATCCAAATCCAGTACCCTGTCCCTGCTTTAATCCCCACAGTGCACATATCCCACCCTACCCCCGTAACCCCACGTATTTAATTCCCCCTAACATATCCCATCCTATCCCCATAACCCCACATATTTAATACCCCCCTAACACTAAGGGTCAATTTATCATAGCCAAATCAACCTAACCCACACATTTTTGGACTGTGGGAGGAAACCGGAGCACCCGGAGGAAACCCACGCAGACACGGGGAGAATGTGCAAACTCCACACAGACAGTCACCCGAGGTCAGATTCGAACCCGGGTCCCTGGCGCTGTGAGGCACCAGTGCTAACCACTATGCCACACTATGCCAC
Source organism: Squalus acanthias (assembly GCA_030390025.1). Classification (NCBI taxonomy): domain Eukaryota; kingdom Metazoa; phylum Chordata; class Chondrichthyes; order Squaliformes; family Squalidae; genus Squalus; species Squalus acanthias. The sequence goes on along the minus strand of CM059426.1, from coordinate 139,938,255 downwards.
AGTGAGTAAGAACCCCGCCCACTGTCAGTGAGTGAGAACCTCGCCCATCATCAGTGAGTGAGAAACCTGCCCACTGTCAGTGAGTAAGAACCCCGCCCACTGTCAGTGAGTGAGAACCCCGCCCACTGTCAGTGAGTGAGAAACCCGCCCACTGTCAGTGAGTGAGAAACCCGCCCACTGTCAGTGAGTGAGAAACCCGCCCACTGTCAGTGAGTGAGAAACCCGCCCATCGTGAGAGAGAGCCCCGCCCACTGTCAATGAGTGAGGAGCCCGCCCACTGACAGTGAGTGAGAACCCCGCCCACTGTCAATGAGTGAGAACCCCGCCCACTGTCAGTGAGTGAGAACCCCGCCCACTCTGTGAGTGAGAATCCCGCCCATTGTAAGTGAGTGAGAATCCCGCTGACTCCCAGTGAGTGAGAACCGCGCCCACTGTCAGTGAGTGAGAACCCTGCTCAATGACATGGAGAGAGAGCCCCACCCGCTGTCAATGAGTGAAAACCCCGCCCACTGTCAGTGAGTGAGAACCCCGCCCACTGTCAATGAGTGAGAACCCCGCCCACTGTCAGTGAGTGAGAAACCCGCCCACTGTCAGTGAGTGAGAAACCCGCCCACTGTCAGTGAGTGAGACCCCTGCTCAATGACATAGTGAGAAACCTGCCCATTGTCAGTGAGAGAGAGCCCCGCCCGCTGTCAATGAGTGAGAACCCCGCACACTGTCAGTGAGTGAGAACCCCGCCCATTGTAAGTGAGTGAGAATCCCGCCCACTGTCAATGAGTGAGAAACCCGCCCATTGTAAGTGAGTGAGAACCCCGCCCACTGTCACTGAGTGAGAAAACTGCCCATTTTCAGTGAGTGAGAACCCCACCCACTGTCAGTGATTGAGAACACCGTCCACTGTCGGTGCCTGAGAACACCGAACACTGACAGTGAGTGAGAACCCCGCCCACTGTCAATGAGTGAGAAACCTGCCCACTGTCAATGAGTGAGAACCCCGCCCATTGTAAGTGAGTGAGAATCCCGCCCACTGTCAGTGAGTGAGAACCCCGCCCATTGTAAGTAAGTGAGAATCCTGCCCATTGTAAGTGAGTGAGAACCCCGCCCACTGTCAGTGAGTGAGAAACCCACTGACTTTCAATGATTGAGAACTACGCCCACATTCAGTGAGTGTGAAGCCCGCACAGTCACTAAGTGAGAACCCAGCTCACTGTCACTGAGTGAGAACCCCGCCCACTGTCAGTGAGTGAGAAACCCTCCCACTGTCAGTGAGTGAGAAACCCGCCCATCAGTGAGAGAGAGCCCCGCCCACTGTCAATGAGTGAGAACCCCGCCCACTGTCAATGAGTGAGAACCCCGCACACTGTCAGTGAGTGAGAACCCCACCCACTGTCAGTGAGTGAGAACCACGCCCACTGTCAGTGAGTGAGAACCCCGCCCACTGTCACTGAGTGAGAACCCCGCCCACTGTCACTGAGTGAGAACCCCGCCCACTGTAAGTGAGTGAGAACCACGCCCACTGTCTGAGTGAGAACCCCGCCCACTGTAAGTGAGTGAGAACCACACCCACTGTCAGTGAGTGAGAACCCCGCCCACTGTAAGTGAGTGAGAACCATGCCCACTGTCAGTGAGTGAGAACCCCGCCCACTGTCAGTGAGTGAGAACCCTGCTCAATGACATTGACTGAGAAACCCACTCACTGTCAATGAGCCAGAACCCCACACAATTTCAGCGACTGAGAATCCTACTGACTTTCAATGATTGAGAACTCCGCCCACTCCCAGTGAGTGAGAACCCCGCCCACTGTCAGTGAGTGAGAACTCCGCCCACTGTCAGTGAGTGAGAACCCCGCCCACTGTCAGTGAGTGAGAACTCCGCCCACTGTCAGTGAGGGAGAACCCCGCCCTGTGTCAGTGAGTGAGAACCCCGCCCTGTGTCAGTGAGTGAAAAACCCGCCCAGTTACAGTGAGTGAGAACCCCGCCCACTGTCAGTGAGTGAGAACTCCGCCCAATGTTAGTGAGTGAGAAACCCGCCCACTGTCAGTGAGTGAGAACCCCGCCCACTGTCAGAGTGATATGTCCGCCCACTGTCAGTGAGTGTGAACCTCGCCCACTGTCAGTGAGTGAGAAACCCGCCCACTGTCAGTGAGTGAGAACCCCGCCCACTGTCAGTGAGTGAGAACCCCGCCCACTGTCAGTGAGTAAGAAACCCGCCCACTGAGTGAGTGAGAACCCCGCTCACTGACAGTGAATGAGATCCCCGCCCACTGTCATTATGAGAGATCCCCGCCCACTGTCAGTGAGTGAGAACCCCGCCCACTCTGTGAGTGGGAACCCCGCCCACTCTCAGTGAGTGTGAACCTCGCCCACTGTCAGTGAGTGAGAAACCCGCCCACTGTCAGTGAGTGAGAACCCGCCCACTCCCAGTGAATGAGAACCCCGCCCACTGTCAGTGAGTGAGAATCCCGCCCACTGTCAGTGAGAGAGAAACCAGCCAACTGTCAGTGAGAGAGAAGCCCGCCCACTGTCAGTGAGAGAGAACCTCGCCCACTGAGTGAGTGAGAATCTCGCCCACTGAGTGAGTGAGAACCCCGCCCACTGTCAGTGAGTGAGAATCCCGCCCACTGACAGTGAGTGAGAACCCCGCCCACTGTCAGTGAGTGAGAATCCCGCCCACTGTCAGTGAGAGAGAAACCAGCCAACTGTCAGTGAGAGAGAAGCCCGCCCACTGTCAGTGAGAGAGAACCTCGCCCACTGAGTGAGTGAGAATCTCGCCCACTGAGTGAGTGAGAACCCCGCCCACTGTCAGTGAGTGAGAATCCCGCCCACTGACAGTGAGTGAGAACCCCGCCCACTGTCAGTGAGTGAGAATCCCACCCAGTGACAGTGAGTGAGAACCCCGCCCATTGTCAGTGAGTGAGAAACCCGGCCACTTTCAGTGAGTGAGAACCCCTCTCACTCCCAGTGAGTGAGAACCCCTCTCACTCCCAGTGAATGAGAACCCCGCCCATTGTCATTGAGTGAGGACCCCGCCCACTGTCCGTGAGTGAGAACCTCGCCCACTGTCAGTGAGTGAGAACCCCGCCCACTGTCAGTGAGTGAGAACCCCGCCCACTGTCAGTGAGTGAGAACCCCGCCCACTGTCAGTGAGTGAGAACCCCGCCCACTCTCAGTGAGTGAGAACCCCGCCCACTCTCAGTGAGTGAGATCCCCGCCCACTGTCAGTGAGTGAGAACCCCGCCTACTGTTAGTGAGTGAGAACCCCGCCCACTGTCAGTGAGTGCGAAACCCGCCCAATGTCAGTGAGTGAGAAACCCGCTCACTGTTAGTGAGTGAGAACCCCGCCCACTCTCACTGAGTGAGAACCCAGCCACTGTCAGTGAGTGGGATCCCCGCCCACTGTGAGTGAGTGAGAACCCTGCTCAATGACATTGAGTGAGAAACCCGCTCACTGTCAATGAGCCAGAACCACGCACAATTTCAGCGACTGAGAATCCCACTGTCTTTCAATGATACAGAACTCCGCCCACCGTCAGTGAGTGTGAAGTCCGCCCACAGTCAGTGAGTGAGAAACCCGCCCATCAGTGAGAGAGAGCCCCGCCCACTGTCAATGAGTGAGAACCCCGCCCACTGTCAGTGAGTGAGAAACCCACCCACAGTCAGTGAGTGAGAAACCCGCCCACTGTCAGTGAGTGAGAAGCCCGCCCACTGTCAGTGAGAAACCCGCTCACTGTCAATGAGCCAGAACCCCGCACAATTTCAGCGACTGAGAATCCCACTGACGTTCAATGATTGAGAACTCCGCCCTCAGTCAGTGAGTGTGAAGCCCGCCCACAGTCATTAAGTGAGAACCCCGCTCACTGTCAGTGAGTGTGAAACCCGCCCACTGTCAGTGAGTGAGTAACCCGCCCACTGTCAGTGAGTGAGAACCCTGCCTGCTGACAGTGAGTGTGAACCTTGGCCACTGTCAGTGAGTGAGAACCCCGCCCACAGTCAGTGAGTAAGAACCCCACCTACAGACAATGAGCGAGAACCCTGCCCACTGTCAGTGAGTGAGAACCCCGCCCACTGTCAGTGAGTGAGAACCCCGCCCACTGTCTGAGTGAGAACCCCGCCCACTGTCAGTGAGTGAGAACCCCGCCCACTGTCAGTGAGTGAGAAACCCGCCCATTTTCAGTGAGTGAGAACCTCGCCCACGCTCAGTGAGTGAGAACCCCGCCCACTGTCAGTGAGTGAGAACCTCGCACACGCTCAGTGAGAACCCTGCCCACTGTCAGTGAGTGAGAAACCCGCCCACTGTCAGTGATAACCCCGCCCACTGTCAGTGAGTGCGAACCCCGCCCACAGTCAGTGAGTGAGAAACCCGCCCACTGTCAGTGAGTGAGAAACCCGCCCACTGTCAGTGAGTGAGAAACCCGCCCATCGTGAGAGAGAGCCCCGCCCACTGTCAATGAGTGAGGAGCCCGCCCACTGACAGTGAGTGAGAACCCCGCCCACTGTCAATGAGTGAGAACCCCGCCCACTGTCAGTGAGTGAGAACCCCGCCCACTCTGTGAGTGAGAATCCCGCCCATTGTAAGTGAGTGAGAATCCCGCTGACTCCCAGTGAGTGAGAACCGCGCCCACTGTCAGTGAGTGAGAACCCTGCTCAATGACATGGAGAGAGAGCCCCACCCGCTGTCAATGAGTGAAAACCCCGCCCACTGTCAGTGAGTGAGAACCCCGCCCACTGTCAATGAGTGAGAACCCCGCCCACTGTCAGTGAGTGAGAAACCCGCCCACTGTCAGTGAGTGAGAAACCCGCCCACTGTCAGTGAGTGAGACCCCTGCTCAATGACATAGTGAGAAACCTGCCCATTGTCAGTGAGAGAGAGCCCCGCCCGCTGTCAATGAGTGAGAACCCCGCACACTGTCAGTGAGTGAGAACCCCGCCCATTGTAAGTGAGTGAGAATCCCGCCCACTGTCAATGAGTGAGAAACCCGCCCATTGTAAGTGAGTGAGAACCCCGCCCACTGTCACTGAGTGAGAAAACTGCCCATTTTCAGTGAGTGAGAACCCCACCCACTGTCAGTGATTGAGAACACCGTCCACTGTCGGTGCCTGAGAACACCGAACACTGACAGTGAGTGAGAACCCCGCCCACTGTCAATGAGTGAGAAACCTGCCCACTGTCAATGAGTGAGAACCCCGCCCATTGTAAGTGAGTGAGAATCCCGCCCACTGTCAGTGAGTGAGAACCCCGCCCATTGTAAGTAAGTGAGAATCCCGCCCATTGTAAGTGAGTGAGAACCCCGCCCACTGTCAGTGAGTGAGAAACCCACTGACTTTCAATGATTGAGAACTACGCCCACATTCAGTGAGTGTGAAGCCCGCACAGTCACTAAGTGAGAACCCAGCTCACTGTCACTGAGTGAGAACCCCGCCCACTGTCAGTGAGTGAGAAACCCTCCCACTGTCAGTGAGTGAGAAACCCGCCCATCAGTGAGAGAGAGCCCCGCCCACTGTCAATGAGTGAGAACCCCGCCCACTGTCAATGAGTGAGAACCCCGCACACTGTCAGTGAGTGAGAACCCCACCCACTGTCAGTGAGTGAGAACCACGCCCACTGTCAGTGAGTGAGAACCCCGCCCACTGTCACTGAGTGAGAACCCCGCCCACTGTCACTGAGTGAGAACCCCGCCCACTGTAAGTGAGTGAGAACCACGCCCACTGTCTGAGTGAGAACCCCGCCCACTGTAAGTGAGTGAGAACCACACCCACTGTCAGTGAGTGAGAACCCCGCCCACTGTAAGTGAGTGAGAACCATGCCCACTGTCAGTGAGTGAGAACCCCGCCCACTGTCAGTGAGTGAGAACCCTGCTCAATGACATTGACTGAGAAACCCGCTCACTGTCAATGAGCCAGAACCCCACACAATTTCAGCGACTGAGAATCCTACTGACTTTCAATGATTGAGAACTCCGCCCACTCCCAGTGAGTGAGAACCCCGCCCACTGTCAGTGAGTGAGAACTCCGCCCACTGTCAGTGAGTGAGAACCCCGCCCACTGTCAGTGAGTGAGAACTCCGCCCACTGTCAGTGAGGGAGAACCCCGCCCTGTGTCAGTGAGTGAGAACCCCGCCCTGTGTCAGTGAGTGAAAAACCCGCCCAGTTACAGTGAGTGAGAACCCCGCCCACTGTCAGTGAGTGAGAACTCCGCCCAATGTTAGTGAGTGAGAAACCCGCCCACTGTCAGTGAGTGAGAACCCCGCCCACTGTCAGAGTGATATGTCCGCCCACTGTCAGTGAGTGTGAACCTCGCCCACTGTCAGTGAGTGAGAAACCCGCCCACTGTCAGTGAGTGAGAACCCCGCCCACTGTCAGTGAGTGAGAACCCCGCCCACTGTCAGTGAGTAAGAAACCCGCCCACTGAGTGAGTGAGAACCCCGCTCACTGACAGTGAATGAGATCCCCGCCCACTGTCATTATGAGAGATCCCCGCCCACTGTCAGTGAGTGAGAACCCCGCCCACTCTGTGAGTGGGAACCCCGCCCACTCTCAGTGAGTGTGAACCTCGCCCACTGTCAGTGAGTGAGAAACCCGCCCACTGTCAGTGAGTGAGAACCCGCCCACTCCCAGTGAATGAGAACCCCGCCCACTGTCAGTGAGTGAGAATCCCGCCCACTGTCAGTGAGAGAGAAACCAGCCAACTGTCAGTGAGAGAGAAGCCCGCCCACTGTCAGTGAGAGAGAACCTCGCCCACTGAGTGAGTGAGAATCTCGCCCACTGAGTGAGTGAGAACCCCGCCCACTGTCAGTGAGTGAGAATCCCGCCCACTGTCAGTGAGTGAGAACCCCGCCCACTGTCAGTGAGTGAGAATCCCGCCCACTGTCAGTGAGAGAGAAACCAGCCAACTGTCAGTGAGAGAGAAGCCCGCCCACTGTCAGTGAGAGAGAACCTCGCCCACTGAGTGAGTGAGAATCTCGCCCACTGAGTGAGTGAGAACCCCGCCCACTGTCAGTGAGTGAGAATCCCGCCCACTGACAGTGAGTGAGAACCCCGCCCACTGTCAGTGAGTGAGAATCCCTCTCACTCCCAGTGAATGAGAACCCCGCCCATTGTCATTGAGTGAGGACCCCGCCCACTGTCCGTGAGTGAGAACCTCGCCCACTGTCAGTGAGTGAGAACCCCGCCCACTGTCAGTGAGTGAGAACCCCGCCCACTGTCAGTGAGTGAGAACCCCGCCCACTGTCAGTGAGTGAGAACCCCGCCCACTCTCAGTGAGTGAGAACCCCGCCCACTCTCAGTGAGTGAGATCCCCGCCCACTGTCAGTGAGTGAGAACCCCGCCTACTGTTAGTGAGTGAGAACCCCGCCCACTGTCAGTGAGTGCGAAACCCGCCCAATGTCAGTGAGTGAGAAACCCGCTCACTGTTAGTGAGTGAGAACCCCGCCCACTCTCACTGAGTGAGAACCCAGCCACTGTCAGTGAGTGGGATCCCCGCCCACTGTGAGTGAGTGAGAACCCTGCTCAATGACATTGAGTGAGAAACCCGCTCACTGTCAATGAGCCAGAACCACGCACAATTTCAGCGACTGAGAATCCCACTGTCTTTCAATGATACAGAACTCCGCCCACCGTCAGTGAGTGTGAAGTCCGCCCACAGTCAGTGAGTGAGAAACCCGCCCATCAGTGAGAGAGAGCCCCGCCCACTGTCAATGAGTGAGAACCCCGCCCACTGTCAGTGAGTGAGAAACCCACCCACAGTCAGTGAGTGAGAAACCCGCCCACTGTCAGTGAGTGAGAAGCCCGCCCACTGTCAGTGAGAAACCCGCTCACTGTCAATGAGCCAGAACCCCGCACAATTTCAGCGACTGAGAATCCCACTGACGTTCAATGATTGAGAACTCCGCCCTCAGTCAGTGAGTGTGAAGCCCGCCCACAGTCATTAAGTGAGAACCCCGCTCACTGTCAGTGAGTGTGAAACCCGCCCACTGTCAGTGAGTGAGTAACCCGCCCACTGTCAGTGAGTGAGAACCCTGCCTGCTGACAGTGAGTGTGAACCTTGGCCACTGTCAGTGAGTGAGAACCCCGCCCACAGTCAGTGAGTAAGAACCCCACCTACAGACAATGAGCGAGAACCCTGCCCACTGTCAGTGAGTGAGAACCCCGCCCACTGTCAGTGAGTGAGAACCCCGCCCACTGTCTGAGTGAGAACCCCGCCCACTGTCAGTGAGTGAGAACCCCGCCCACTGTCAGTGAGTGAGAAACCCGCCCATTTTCAGTGAGTGAGAACCTCGCCCACGCTCAGTGAGTGAGAACCCCGCCCACTGTCAGTGAGTGAGAACCTCGCACACGCTCAGTGAGAACCCTGCCCACTGTCAGTGAGTGAGAAACCCGCCCACTGTCAGTGATAACCCCGCCCACTGTCAGTGAGTGCGAACCCCGCCCACAGTCAGTGAGTGAGAAACCCGCCCACTGTCAGTGAGTGAGAAACCCGCCCACTGTCAGTGAGTGAGAAACCCGCCCATCGTGAGAGAGAGCCCCGCCCACTGTCAATGAGTGAGGAGCCCGCCCACTGACAGTGAGTGAGAACCCCGCCCACTGTCAATGAGTGAGAACCCCGCCCACTGTCAGTGAGTGAGAACCCCGCCCACTCTGTGAGTGAGAATCCCGCCCATTGTAAGTGAGTGAGAATCCCGCTGACTCCCAGTGAGTGAGAACCGCGCCCACTGTCAGTGAGTGAGAACCCTGCTCAATGACATGGAGAGAGAGCCCCACCCGCTGTCAATGAGTGAAAACCCCGCCCACTGTCAGTGAGTGAGAACCCCGCCCACTGTCAATGAGTGAGAACCCCGCCCACTGTCAGTGAGTGAGAAACCCGCCCACTGTCAGTGAGTGAGAAACCCGCCCACTGTCAGTGAGTGAGACCCCTGCTCAATGACATAGTGAGAAACCTGCCCATTGTCAGTGAGAGAGAGCCCCGCCCGCTGTCAATGAGTGAGAACCCCGCACACTGTCAGTGAGTGAGAACCCCGCCCATTGTAAGTGAGTGAGAATCCCGCCCACTGTCAATGAGTGAGAAACCCGCCCATTGTAAGTGAGTGAGAACCCCGCCCACTGTCACTGAGTGAGAAAACTGCCCATTTTCAGTGAGTGAGAACCCCACCCACTGTCAGTGATTGAGAACACCGTCCACTGTCGGTGCCTGAGAACACCGAACACTGACAGTGAGTGAGAACCCCGCCCACTGTCAATGAGTGAGAAACCTGCCCACTGTCAATGAGTGAGAACCCCGCCCATTGTAAGTGAGTGAGAATCCCGCCCACTGTCAGTGAGTGAGAACCCCGCCCATTGTAAGTAAGTGAGAATCCCGCCCATTGTAAGTGAGTGAGAACCCCGCCCACTGTCAGTGAGTGAGAAACCCACTGACTTTCAATGATTGAGAACTACGCCCACATTCAGTGAGTGTGAAGCCCGCACAGTCACTAAGTGAGAACCCAGCTCACTGTCACTGAGTGAGAACCCCGCCCACTGTCAGTGAGTGAGAAACCCTCCCACTGTCAGTGAGTGAGAAACCCGCCCATCAGTGAGAGAGAGCCCCGCCCACTGTCAATGAGTGAGAACCCCGCCCACTGTCAATGAGTGAGAACCCCGCACACTGTCAGTGAGTGAGAACCCCACCCACTGTCAGTGAGTGAGAACCACGCCCACTGTCAGTGAGTGAGAACCCCGCCCACTGTCACTGAGTGAGAACCCCGCCCACTGTCACTGAGTGAGAACCCCGCCCACTGTAAGTGAGTGAGAACCACGCCCACTGTCTGAGTGAGAACCCCGCCCACTGTAAGTGAGTGAGAACCACACCCACTGTCAGTGAGTGAGAACCCCGCCCACTGTAAGTGAGTGAGAACCATGCCCACTGTCAGTGAGTGAGAACCCCGCCCACTGTCAGTGAGTGAGAACCCTGCTCAATGACATTGACTGAGAAACCCGCTCACTGTCAATGAGCCAGAACCCCACACAATTTCAGCGACTGAGAATCCTACTGACTTTCAATGATTGAGAACTCCGCCCACTCCCAGTGAGTGAGAACCCCGCCCACTGTCAGTGAGTGAGAACTCCGCCCACTGTCAGTGAGTGAGAACCCCGCCCACTGTCAGTGAGTGAGAACTCCGCCCACTGTCAGTGAGGGAGAACCCCGCCCTGTGTCAGTGAGTGAGAACCCCGCCCTGTGTCAGTGAGTGAAAAACCCGCCCAGTTACAGTGAGTGAGAACCCCGCCCACTGTCAGTGAGTGAGAACTCCGCCCAATGTTAGTGAGTGAGAAACCCGCCCACTGTCAGTGAGTGAGAACCCCGCCCACTGTCAGAGTGATATGTCCGCCCACTGTCAGTGAGTGTGAACCTCGCCCACTGTCAGTGAGTGAGAAACCCGCCCACTGTCAGTGAGTGAGAACCCCGCCCACTGTCAGTGAGTGAGAACCCCGCCCACTGTCAGTGAGTAAGAAACCCGCCCACTGAGTGAGTGAGAACCCCGCTCACTGACAGTGAATGAGATCCCCGCCCACTGTCATTATGAGAGATCCCCGCCCACTGTCAGTGAGTGAGAACCCCGCCCACTCTGTGAGTGGGAACCCCGCCCACTCTCAGTGAGTGTGAACCTCGCCCACTGTCAGTGAGTGAGAAACCCGCCCACTGTCAGTGAGTGAGAACCCGCCCACTCCCAGTGAATGAGAACCCCGCCCACTGTCAGTGAGTGAGAATCCCGCCCACTGTCAGTGAGAGAGAAACCAGCCAACTGTCAGTGAGAGAGAAGCCCGCCCACTGTCAGTGAGAGAGAACCTCGCCCACTGAGTGAGTGAGAATCTCGCCCACTGAGTGAGTGAGAACCCCGCCCACTGTCAGTGAGTGAGAATCCCGCCCACTGACAGTGAGTGAGAACCCCGCCCACTGTCAGTGAGTGAGAATCCCGCCCACTGTCAGTGAGAGAGAAACCAGCCAACTGTCAGTGAGAGAGAAGCCCGCCCACTGTCAGTGAGAGAGAACCTCGCCCACTGAGTGAGTGAGAATCTCGCCCACTGAGTGAGTGAGAACCCCGCCCACTGTCAGTGAGTGAGAATCCCGCCCACTGACAGTGAGTGAGAACCCCGCCCACTGTCAGTGAGTGAGAATCCCACCCAGTGACAGTGAGTGAGAACCCCGCCCATTGTCAGTGAGTGAGAAACCCGGCCACTTTCAGTGAGTGAGAACCCCTCTCACTCCCAGTGAGTGAGAACCCCTCTCACTCCCAGTGAATGAGAACCCCGCCCATTGTCATTGAGTGAGGACCCCGCCCACTGTCCGTGAGTGAGAACCTCGCCCACTGTCAGTGAGTGAGAACCCCGCCCACTGTCAGTGAGTGAGAACCCCGCCCACTGTCAGTGAGTGAGAACCCCGCCCACTGTCAGTGAGTGAGAACCCCGCCCACTCTCAGTGAGTGAGAACCCCGCCCACTCTCAGTGAGTGAGATCCCCGCCCACTGTCAGTGAGTGAGAACCCCGCCTACTGTTAGTGAGTGAGAACCCCGCCCACTGTCAGTGAGTGCGAAACCCGCCCAATGTCAGTGAGTGAGAAACCCGCTCACTGTTAGTGAGTGAGAACCCCGCCCACTCTCACTGAGTGAGAACCCAGCCACTGTCAGTGAGTGGGATCCCCGCCCACTGTGAGTGAGTGAGAACCCTGCTCAATGACATTGAGTGAGAAACCCGCTCACTGTCAATGAGCCAGAACCACGCACAATTTCAGCGACTGAGAATCCCACTGTCTTTCAATGATACAGAACTCCGCCCACCGTCAGTGAGTGTGAAGTCCGCCCACAGTCAGTGAGTGAGAAACCCGCCCATCAGTGAGAGAGAGCCCCGCCCACTGTCAATGAGTGAGAACCCCGCCCACTGTCAGTGAGTGAGAAACCCACCCACAGTCAGTGAGTGAGAAACCCGCCCACTGTCAGTGAGTGAGAAGCCCGCCCACTGTCAGTGAGAAACCCGCTCACTGTCAATGAGCCAGAACCCCGCACAATTTCAGCGACTGAGAATCCCACTGACGTTCAATGATTGAGAACTCCGCCCTCAGTCAGTGAGTGTGAAGCCCGCCCACAGTCATTAAGTGAGAACCCCGCTCACTGTCAGTGAGTGTGAAACCCGCCCACTGTCAGTGAGTGAGTAACCCGCCCACTGTCAGTGAGTGAGAACCCTGCCTGCTGACAGTGAGTGTGAACCTTGGCCACTGTCAGTGAGTGAGAACCCCGCCCACAGTCAGTGAGTAAGAACCCCACCTACAGACAATGAGCGAGAACCCTGCCCACTGTCAGTGAGTGAGAACCCCGCCCACTGTCAGTGAGTGAGAACCCCGCCCACTGTCTGAGTGAGAACCCCGCCCACTGTCAGTGAGTGAGAACCCCGCCCACTGTCAGTGAGTGAGAAACCCGCCCATTTTCAGTGAGTGAGAACCTCGCCCACGCTCAGTGAGTGAGAACCCCGCCCACTGTCAGTGAGTGAGAACCTCGCACACGCTCAGTGAGAACCCTGCCCACTGTCAGTGAGTGAGAAACCCGCCCACTGTCAGTGATAACCCCGCCCACTGTCAGTGAGTGCGAACCCCGCCCACAGTCAGTGAGTTAGAACCCCGCCCACTGTCAGTGAGTAAGAACCCCGCCCACTGTCAGTGAGTGAGAAACCCGCCCACGGTCAGTGAGTGAGAAACCCGCCCACTGTCAGTGAGTGAGAACCCCGCCCATTCCCAGTGAGTGTGAACCCCGCCCACTGTCAGTGAGTGAGAACCCCGCCCACTGTCAGTGAGTGAGAAACCTGCCCACTGTCAGTGAATGTGAACCACGCCCACTGTCAGTGAGCAAGAAACCAGCCAACTGTCAGTGAGTGAAAACCCCGCCCACTGTCAGTGAGTGAGAACCCCGCCCACTGTCAGTGAATGAGAACCCCGCCCACTGTGTGAGTGAGAACACCGCCCACTGTCAGTGAGTGAGAACCCCGCCCACTGTCAGTGAGTGAGAACCCCGCCCACTGTCAGTGAGTGAGAACCTCGCCCAGTGTCAGTGAGTGAGAACCCCGCCCACTCTCAATGAGTGAGAACCCTGCCCACTCCCAGTGAATGAGAACACTGCCCAATGTCAGTGAGTGAGAACCCCGCCCACTGTCAGTGAGTGAGAACCCTGCCCACTGTCACTGAGTGAGAACCCTGCCCACTGTCAGTGAACGAGAACCCCGCCCACTCCCAGTGAATGACAACTCTGCTCAATGTCAGTGAGTGAGAACCCCGCCCACTGTCAGTGAGTAAGAATCCCGCCCAATGCCAGGGAGTGAGATCCACGCCCACTGTCAGTAAATGAGATCCCCACCCACTGTCAGTGAGTGAGAACCCCGGCCACTGTCACTGAGTGAGAACCCCACCCCCTGTCAGTGAGTGAGAACCCCGCCCACTGTCAGTGAGTGAGAACCCCGCCCACTGTCAGTAAGTGAGAACCCCGCCCACTGTCAGTGAGTGATAACCCCGCCCACTCTCATTGAGTGTGACCCCCGCCCATTGTCAGTGAGTGTGAAGCCTGCCCACTGTCAGTGAGTGAGAACCCCGCCCACTGTCAGTGAGAGAGAACCCCGTCCACTGTCAGTGAGTGAGAACTCGGCCCAATGTCAGTGAGTGAGAAACCCGCCCACTCCCAGTGAGTGAGACCCCCGCCCACTGTCAGTGAGAGAGAACCCCGCCCACTGTCAGTGAGTGTGAAGCCTGCCCACTGTCAGTGAGTGAGGACCCCGCCCACTGTCAGTGAGTGAGAATCCCACCCACTGTCAGTGAGTGATAACCCCGCCCACTCTCATTGAGTGTGACCCCCGCCCATTGTCAGTGAGTGTGAAGCCTGCCCACTGTCAGTGAGTGAGAACCCCGCCCACTGTCAGTGAGAGAGAACCCCGTCCACTGTCAGTGAGTGAGAACTCGGCCCAATGTCAGTGAGTGAGAAACCCGCCCACTCCCAGTGAGTGAGACCCCCGCCCACTGTCAGTGAGAGAGAACCCCGCCCACTGTCAGTGAGTGTGAAGCCTGCCCACTGTCAGTGAGTGAGGACCCCGCCCACTGTCAGTGAGTGAGAATCCCACCCACTGTCAGTGAGTGAGAACCCCGCCCACTGTCAGTGAGTGAGAACCCCGCCCACTGTCAGTGAGTGAGAAGGCTGTCCACTGTCAGTGAGTGAGAACCCCGCCCATTGTCAGTGAGTGAGAACACCGCCCACTGTCAGTGAGTGAGAACCCCGCCCACTGTCAGTGAGTGAGAACCCCGCCCACTGTCAGTGAGTGAGAACCCCGCCCACTGTCAGTGAGTGAGAACCCCGCCCACTGTCAGTGAGTGAGTACCCCGCCCACTCTCAGTGAGTGAAAACCCCGCCCACTGTCAGTGAGTGAGAACCCCGCCCACTGTCAGTGAGTGAGAAACCAGCCAACACTCAGTGAATGAGAAACCCGCCCACTGTCAGTGAGTGAGAACCCCGCCCACTGTCAGTGAGTGAGAAACCAGCCAACACTCAGTGAATGAGAAACCCGCCCACTGTCAGTGAGTGAGAACCCCGCCCACTGTCAGTGAGTGACAACCCCGCCCACTGTCAGTGAGTGAGAAATCCACCCACTGTCAGTGAGTGAGAACCCCGCCCACTGTCAGTGAGTGAGAACCCCGCCCACTGTCAGTGAGTGAGAACCCCGCCCACTGTCATTGACTGAGAACCCGTCCCACTCTCAGTGAGTGCGAAGCCCGCCCAATGTTATTATGAGAGATCCCCGCCCACTGTCAGTGAGGTTGAACCCCGCCCATTTTCAGGGAGTGAGATCCCCACCCAGCGTAAGTGAGTGAGAAACCCGCTCACTTTCAATGAGCCAGAACTCCGCCCACATTCAATGAGTGAGAAAACCGCCCACTGTCAGAAAATGATAAGCCAGCCCACTGAATGTGAGTGCGAAACCCGCCCACTGTGAGTGAGAACCCGGGACACTGTCAGTGAGTGAGAACCCCGCCCACAGTCAGTGAGTAAGAACCCCGCCTACAGACAGTGAGTGAGAACCCCGCCCACAGTCAGTGAGTAAGAACCCCGCCTACAGACAGTGAGTGAGAACCCCGCCCACTGTCAGTGAGTGAAAACTCCGGTCACTTTCTTTGAGTGAGAACCCCACCCACTGTCAGTGAGAGAACCCCGCCCACTGTCAGTGAGTGAGAACCCCGCCCACTGTCAGTGAGTGAGAACCCCGCCCACAGTCAGTGAGTAAGAACCCCGCCTACAGACAGTGAGTGAGAACCCCGCCCACTGGCGGTGAGTGAGAAACCTGCCCACTGTCACTGAGTGAGAACCTCGCCCATTCCCAGTGAGTGAAAACCCCGCCCACTGTCAGTGAGTGAGAACCCCGCCCACTCCCAGTGAATGAAAACCCCGCCCACTCTCAGTGAGTGAGTACCCCGCCCAATTTCAGTGAATGAGAACCCCGCCCACTGTCAGTGAGTGAGAACCCCGGCCACTGTCACTGAGTGAGAACCCTGCCCACTGTCCGTGAGTAAGAACCCCGCCTACAGACAGTGAGTGAGAACCCCGCCCACTGTCAGTGAGTGAAAACTCCGGTCACTTTCTTTGAGTGAGAACCCTGCCCACTGTCAGTGAGTGAGAACCCCGCCTACTGTCAGCGAGTGAGAACCCCGCCCACTCCCAGTGAATGAGAACCCCGCCCACTGTCAGTGAGTGAGAACCCCGCCCACTATCAGTGAGTGAGAACCCCGCCCACTGTGAGAGAGTGAGAACCCCGCCCACTGCCAGGGTGTGAGATCTCCGCCCACTGTCACTTAATGAGAACCTCGCCCACTCCCAGTGAATGAGAAACCCGCCCACTGTCAGTGAGAGAGATCCCCACCCACTGTCAGTGAGTGAGAACCCCGGCCACTGTCACTGAGTGAGAACCCCGTCCACTGTCAGTGAGTGAGAACCCCGCCCACTGTCAGTGAGGGACAAACCAGCCAACTGTCAGTGAGAGAGAACCCCGCCCACTGTCAGTGAGTGTGAACCCCGCCCACAGTCATTGAGTTTGAACCCCGCCCACTGTCAGTAAGTGAGAACCCCGCCCACTGTCAGTGAGTGAGAACTCCACCCACTGTCAGTGAGTGTGAAGCCCGCCCACTGTTATTATGAGAGATCCCCGCCCACTGTCAGTGAGGTTGAACCCCTCCCATTTTCAGGGAGTGAGATATCCACCCAGCGTCAGTGAGTGAGAAACCCGCTCACTGTCAATGAGCCAGAACCCCGCCCACATTCAGTGTGTGAGAACCCCGCCCACTGTCAGTAAATGATAAGCTAGCCCACTGAATGTGAGTAAGGACCCCGCCCACTCCCAGGGAGTGAGAACCCCGGACACTGTCAGTGAGTGAGAACCCCGCCCACTCTCAGTGAGTTAGAACCCCGCCCACTGTCAGTGAGTGATCACCCCACCCACTTTCAGTGAGCGAGAAACCAGCCCACTGTCAGTGAGTGAGAACCCCGCCCACTGTCAGTGAGTGAGAACCCCGCCCACTGAGAGTGAGTGAGAACCCCGCCCACTGTCAGTGAGTGAGAAACCTGCCCACTGTCAGTGTTTGAGAACCCCGCCCACTCCCAGTGAGTGAGAACCCCGCCCACTCCCAGTGAGTGAGAACCCCGCCCACTGTCAGTGTTTGAGAACCCCGCCCACTCTCAATGAGTCAGAACCCCGCCCACTGTCAGTGAGTGAGAACCCCGCCCACTGTCAGTGAGTGAGAACCCCGCCCACTGTCACTGAGTGAGAACCCCGCCCACTGTCAGTGAGTGAGAACCCCGCCCACTCTCAGTGAGTGAGAACCCCGCCCACTCTCAGTGAGTGAGAACCCCGCCCACTGTCACTGAGTGAGAACCCGGCTCACTGTCACTGAGTGAGATCCCCGCCCACTGTCAGTGAGTGAGAACCGCACCTACTCTCAGTGAATGAGAATCCCATCCAATGTCAGTGAGTGAGAACCCCGCCCACTGTCACTGAGTGAGAAAATCGCCCAATGTCAGAGATTGAGAATCCCGCCCACTGTCAGAGATTGAGAATCCCGCCCACTGTCAGTGAGTGAGAACACCGCCCACTGTCACTGAGTGAGACCCCCACCCACTGTCAGTGAGAGAACCCCGCCCACTGTCAGTGAGTGAGAGCCCCGCCCACTGTCAGTGAGTGAGAACCCCGCCCACTGTCGGTGAGTGAAATCCCCGCCCACTGTCAGTGAGTGAGAACCCCGCCCAAACTCAGTGAGTGATCACCCCGCCCACTGTCAGTGAGTGAGAACCCTGCTCACTCCCAGTGAGTGAGAACCCCGCCCACTGTCAGTGAGTGAGAACCCCGCCCAAACTCAGTGAGTGAGAACCCCGCCCACTGTCAGTGAGTGAGAACCCTGCTCACTCCCAGTGAGTGAGAACCCCGCCCACTGTCAGTGAGTGAAATCCCCGCCCAAACTCAGTGAGTGAGAACCCCGCCCACTGTCAGTGAGTGAGAACCCCGCCCACTGTCAGAGAGTGAGAACCCCGCCCAAACTCAGTGAGTGAGAACCCCGCCCACTGTCAGTGAGTGAGAACCCCGCCCACTGTCAGAGAGTGAGAACCCCGCCCAAACTCAGTGAGTGAGAACCCCGCCCACTGTCAGAGAGTGAGAACCCCGCCCAAACTCAGTGAGTGAGAACCCCGCCCACTGTCAGAGAGTGAGAACCCCGCCCAAACTCAGTGAGTGAGAACCCCGCCCACTGTCAGAGAGTGAGAACCCCGCCCACTGTCAGTGAGTGAGAACCCTGCCCACTGTTAGTGAGTGAGAACCCCGCCCACTGTCAGTGAGTGCGAAGCCCGCCCACTCTCAGTGAGTGAGAACCCCGCCCACTGTCAGTGAGTGCGAAGCCCGCCCACTCTCAGTGAGTGAGAACCCCGCCCACTGTCAGTGTGTGAGAACCCCGCCCACTCTCAGTGAGTGAGAACCCCGCCCACTCCCAGTGAGTGAGAACCCCGCCCACTCTCAGTGAGTGAGATCCCCGCCCACTGTCAGTGAGTGCTAAACCCGCCCACTGTCTGTGAGTGAGAAACCTGCCCAAAATCAGTGAGTGCCGACCCCGCTCACTGTCAGTAATGAGAAGCCAGCCCACTGAATGTGAGTAAGGACCCCGCCCACTCCTAGTGAGTGAGATCCCTGCCCACTGTCAATAAGTGAGATCCTTGCCCACTGTCAGTGAGTGAGAACCCCGCCCACTGACAGTGAATGAGATCCTTGCCCACTGTCAGTGAGTGAGAACCCCGCCCACTGACAGTGAGTGTGAAGCCCGCCCACTGTTAATATGAGAGATCCCCACCCACTGTCAGTGAGGTTGAACCCCTCCCATTTTCAGGGAGTGAGATATCCACCCAGCGTCAGTGAGTGAGAAACCCGCTCACTGTCAGTAAATGATAAGCCAGCCCACTGAATGTGAGTAAGGACCCCGCCCACTCCCAGGGAGTGAGAACCCTGCCCACTGTCTGAGTGAGAACCCCGCCCACTCCCAGTGAATGAGAACCCTGCCCACTGTCTGAGTGAGAACCCCGGACACTGTCAGTGAGTGATCACCCCGCCCACTCCCAGTGAGTGAGAACCCCGCCCACTGTCAGTGAGTGAGAACCCCGCCCACTGTCAGTGAGTGAGGTTCCCGCCCACTGTCATTGAGTGAGAACCCCGCCCACTGACAGTGAATGAGATCCTTGCCCAATGTCAGTGAGTGAGAACCCCGCCCACTGTCAGTGACTGTGAAGCCCGCCCACTGTTATTATGAGAGATCCCCACCCACTGTCAGTGAGGTTGAACCCCGCCCATTTTCAGGGAGTGAGATCCCTACCCAGCTTCAGTGAGTGAGAAACCCGCTCACTGTCAATTAGCCAGAACCCCGCCCACAATCAGTGAGTGAGAATCCCGCCCACTGTCAGTAAATGATAAGCCAGCCCACTGAATGTGAGTAAGGACGCCGCCCACTCCCAGGGAGTGAGAACCCCACCCACTGTCTGAGTGAGAACCCCGGACACTGTCAGTGAGTGAGAACCCCGCCCACTTTCAGTGAGTGAGAAACCAGCCCACTGTCAGTGATTGAGAACCCTGCCCACTGTCAGTGATTGAGAACCCCGCCCACTGACAGTGAGTGAGAACCCCGCCCACTGCCAGTGAGTGAGAAACCTGCCCACTGTCAGTGTTTGAGAACCCCGCCCACTCCCAGTGAATGAGAACCCCGCCCACTGTCAGTGAGTGAGAACCCCGCCCACTGTCAGTGAGTGAGAACCCCGTCCACTGACAGTGAGAGAGAACCGCACCTACTCTGTGTTTGAGAATCCCATCCAATGTCAGTGAGTGCGAAAACCGCCCACTGTCAGAGATTGAGAATCCCGCCCACTGACAGTGAGTGCGAAACCCGCCCAGCATCAGCGAGTGAGAACCCCGCCCAAACTCAGTGAGTGAGAACCCCGCCCACTGTCAGTGACTGAGAACCCCGCCCACTGTCAGTGAGTGAGAACCCCGCCCATCAGTGAGTAAAAACCCCGCCCATCATCAGTGAGTGAGAACCCCGCCCACTCCCAGTGAGTGAGAACCCCGCCCACTCCCAGTGAGTGAGAACCCCGCCCACTCCCAGTGAGTGAGAACCCCGCCCACTCCCAGTGAGTGAGAACCGCACCTACTCTCAGTGAATGAGAATCCCATCCAATGTCAGTGAGTGAGAACCCTGCCCACTGTCAACGATTGAGAACTCCGCCCACTGTCACTGAGTGAGAAAACCGCCCACTGTCAGAGATTGAGAATCCCGCCCACTGACAGTGAGTGCGAAACCCGCCCAGCATCAGCGAGTGAGAACCCCGCACAAACTCAGTGAGTGAGAACCCCGCCCAATGTCAGTGACTGAGAACACCGCCCACTGTCAGTGACTGAGAACACCGCCCACTGTCAGTGAGTGAGAACCCCAACCACTGTCACTGAGTGAGAACCCCGCCCACTGTCACTGAGTGAGAACCCCGCCCACTGTCACTGAGTGAGAACCCCGCCCACTGTCAGTGATTGAGAACCCTGATCAATGACATTGAATGAGAAACCTACCCATTGTCAGTGAGAGAGAGCCCCGCCCGCTGTCAATGAGTGAGATCCCCGCACACTGTCAGTGAGTGACAACCCCGCCCATTGTAAGTGAGCGAGAATCCCACCCACTGTCAATGAGTGAGAACCCCGCCCACTGTGAATGAGTGAGAACCCCGCCCACTGTCAGTGAGTGAGAACCCCGCCCACTGTCAGTGATTGAGAACACCGCCCACTGTCAGTGAGTGCAAACCCCGCCCCTCAGTGAGTGAGAACCCCGCCCATTCTCAATGAGTGAAAACCCCGCCCACTATCAGTGAAACATAGAAACATAGAATCTAGGAGCCGGAGTAGGCCATTCGGCCCGTCGAGCCTGCTCCACCATTCAATACGATCATGGCTGATCATCCAAATCCAGTACCCTGTCCCTGCTTTAATCCCCACAGTGCACATATCCCACCCTACCCCCGTAACCCCACGTATTTAATTCCCCCTAACATATCCCATCCTATCCCCATAACCCCACATATTTAATACCCCCCTAACACTAAGGGTCAATTTATCATAGCCAAATCAACCTAACCCACACATTTTTGGACTGTGGGAGGAAACCGGAGCACCCGGAGGAAACCCACGCAGACACGGGGAGAATGTGCAAACTCCACACAGACAGTCACCCGAGGTCAGATTCGAACCCGGGTCCCTGGCGCTGTGAGGCACCAGTGCTAACCACTATGCCACACTATGCCACAGTGAGTAAGAACCCCGCCCACTGTCAGTGAGTGAGAACCTCGCCCATCATCAGTGAGTGAGAAACCTGCCCACTGTCAGTGAGTAAGAACCCCGCCCACTGTCAGTGAGTGAGAACCCCGCCCACTGTCAGTGAGTGAGAAACCCGCCCACTGTCAGTGAGTGAGAAACCCGCCCACTGTCAGTGAGTGAGAAACCCGCCCACTGTCAGTGAGTGAGAAACCCGCCCACTGTCAATGAGTGAGAACCCTGCTCAATGACATTGAGTGAGAAACCCGCTCACTGTCAATGAGCCAGAACCCTGCACAATTTCAGCGACTGAGAATCCCACTGACTTTCAATGATTGAGAACTCCGCCCACAGTCAGTGAGTGTGAAGCCCACCCACTGTCAGTGAGTGAGAAACCCGCCCATCGTGAGAGAGAGCCCCGCCCACTGTCAATGAGTGAGAACCCCGCCCACTGTCAGTGAGTGAGAACCCCGCCCACTCTGTGAGTGAGAATCCCGCCCATTGTAAGTGAGTGAGAATCCCGCTGACTCCCAGTGAGTGAGAACCGCGCCCACTGTCAGTGAGTGAGAACCCTGCTCAATGACATTGAGAGAGAGCCCCGCCCGCTGTCAATGAGTGAAAACCCCGCCCACTGTCAGTGAGTGAGAACCCCGCCCACTGTCAATGAGTGAGAACCCCGCCCACTGTCAGTGAGTGAGAAACCCGCCCACTGTCAGTGAGTGAGAAACCCGCCCACTGTCAGTGAGTGAGACCCCTGCTCAATGACATAGTGAGAAACCTGCCCATTGTCAGTGAGAGAGAGCCCCGCCCGCTGTCAATGAGTGAGAACCCCGCACACTGTCAGTGAGTGAGAACCCCGCCCATTGTAAGTGAGTGAGAATCCCGCCCACTGTCAATGAGTGAGAAACCCGCCCATTGTAAGTGAGTGAGAACCCCGCCCACTGTCACTGAGTGAGAAAACTGCCCATTTTCAGTGAGTGAGAACCCCACCCACTGTCAGTGATTGAGAACACCGTCCACTGTCGGTGCCTGAGAACACCGAACACTGACAGTGAGTGAGAACCCCGCCCACTGTCAATGAGTGAGAAACCTGCCCACTGTCAATGAGTGAGAACCCCGGCCCATTGTAAGTGAGTGAGAATCCCGCCCACTGTCAGTGAGTGAGAACCCCGCCCATTGTAAGTGAGTGAGAATCCCGCCCATTGTAAGTGAGTGAGAACCCCGCCCACTGTCAGTGAGTGAGAAACCCACTGACTTTCAATGATTGAGAACTACGCCCACATTCAGTGAGTGTGAAGCCCGCACAGTCACTAAGTGAGAACCCAGCTCACTGTCACTGAGTGAGAACCCCGCCCACTGTCAGTGAGTGAGAAACCCTCCCACTGTCAGTGAGTGAGAAACCCGCCCATCAGTGAGAGAGAGCCCCGCCCACTGTCAATGAGTGAGAACCCCGCCCACTGTCAATGAGTGAGAACCCCGCACACTGTCAGTGAGTGAGAACCCCACCCACTGTCAGTGAGTGAGAACCACGCCCACTGTCTGAGTGAGAACCCCGCCCACTGTAAGTGAGTGAGAACCACACCCACTGTCAGTGAGTGAGAACCCCGCCCACTGTAAGTGAGTGAGAACCATGCCCACTGTCAGTGAGTGAGAACCCCACCCACTGTAAGTGAGTGAGAACCACACCCACTGTCAGTGAGTGAGAACCCCGCCCACTGTCAGTGAGTGAGAACCCCGCCCACTGTAAGTGAGTGAGAACCATGCCCACTGTCAGTGAGTGAGAACCCCGCCCACTGTCAGTGAGTGAGAACCCCGCCCACTGTAAGTGAGTGAGAACCCCGCCCACTGTCACTGAGTGAGAACCCCGCCCACTGTAAGTGAGTGAGAACCACGCCCACTGTCTGAGTGAGAACCCCGCCCACTGTAAGTGAGTGAGAACCACACCCACTGTCAGTGAGTGAGAACCCCGCCCACTGTAAGTGAGTGAGAACCATGCCCACTGTCAGTGAGTGAGAACCCCGCCCACTGTCAGTGAGTGAGAACCCTGCTCAATGACATTGACTGAGAAACCCGCTCACTGTCAATGAGCCAGAACCCCACACAATTTCAGCGACTGAGAATCCTACTGACTTTCAATGATTGAGAACTCCGCCCACTCCCAGTGAGTGAGAACCCCGCCCACTGTCAGTGAGTGAGAACTCCGCCCACTGTCAGTGAGTGAGAACCCCGCCCACTGTCAGTGAGTGAGAACTCCGCCCACTGTCAGTGAGGGAGAACCCCGCCCTGTGTCAGTGAGTGAGAACCCCGCCCACTGTCAGTGAGTGAAAAACCCGCCCAGTTACAGTGAGTGAGAACCCCGCCCACTGTCAGTGAGTGAGAACTCCGCCCAATGTTAGTGAGTGAGAAACCCGCCCACTGTCAGTGAGTGAGAACCCCGCCCACTGTCAGAGTGATATGTCCGCCCACTGTCAGTGAGTGTGAACCTCGCCCACTGTCAGTGAGTGAGAAACCCGCCCACTGTCAGTGAGTGAGAACCCCGCCCACTGTCAGTGAGTGAGAACCCCGCCCACTGTCAGTGAGTAAGAAACCCGCCCACTGAGTGAGTGAGAACCCCGCTCACTGACAGTGAATGAGATCCCCGCCCACTGTCATTATGAGAGATCCCCGCCCACTGTCAGTGAGTGAGAACCCCGCCCACTCTGTGAGTGGGAACCCCGCCCACTCTCAGTGAGTGTGAACCTCGCCCACTGTCAGTGAGTGAGAAACCCGCCCACTGTCAGTGAGTGAGAACCCGCCCACTCCCAGTGAATGAGAACCCCGCCCACTGTCAGTGAGTGAGAATCCCGCCCACTGTCAGTGAGAGAGAAACCAGCCAACTGTCAGTGAGAGAGAAGCCCGCCCACTGTCAGTGAGAGAGAACCTCGCCCACTGAGTGAGTGAGAATCTCGCCCACTGAGTGAGTGAGAACCCCGCCCACTGTCAGTGAGTGAGAATCCCGCCCACTGACAGTGAGTGAGAACCCCGCCCACTGTCAGTGAGTGAGAATCCCGCCCACTGTCAGTGAGAGAGAAACCAGCCAACTGTCAGTGAGAGAGAAGCCCGCCCACTGTCAGTGAGAGAGAACCTCGCCCACTGAGTGAGTGAGAATCTCGCCCACTGAGTGAGTGAGAACCCCGCCCACTGTCAGTGAGTGAGAATCCCGCCCACTGACAGTGAGTGAGAACCCCGCCCACTGTCAGTGAATGAGAACCCCACCCACTGTCAGTGAGTGAGAACCCCGCCCACTGTAAGTGAGTGAGAACCATGCCCACTGTCAGTGAGTGAGAACCCCACCCACTGTAAGTGAGTGAGAACCACACCCACTGTCAGTGAGTGAGAACCCCGCCCACTGTCAGTGAGTGAGAACCCCGCCCACTGTAAGTGAGTGAGAACCATGCCCACTGTAAGTGAGTGAGAACCCCGCCCACTGTCACTGAGTGAGAACCCCGCCCACTGTAAGTGAGTGAGAACCACGCCCACTGTCTGAGTGAGAACCCCGCCCACTGTAAGTGAGTGAGAACCACACCCACTGTCAGTGAGTGAGAACCCCGCCCACTGTAAGTGAGTGAGAACCATGCCCACTGTCAGTGAGTGAGAACCCCGCCCACTGTCAGTGAGTGAGAACCCTGCTCAATGACATTGACTGAGAAACCCGCTCACTGTCAATGAGCCAGAACCCCACACAATTTCAGCGACTGAGAATCCTACTGACTTTCAATGATTGAGAACTCCGCCCACTCCCAGTGAGTGAGAACCCCGCCCACTGTCAGTGAGTGAGAACTCCGCCCACTGTCAGTGAGTGAGAACCCCGCCCACTGTCAGTGAGTGAGAACTCCGCCCACTGTCAGTGAGGGAGAACCCCGCCCTGTGTCAGTGAGTGAGAACCCCGCCCACTGTCAGTGAGTGAAAAACCCGCCCAGTTACAGTGAGTGAGAACCCCGCCCACTGTCAGTGAGTGAGAACTCCGCCCAATGTTAGTGAGTGAGAAACCCGCCCACTGTCAGTGAGTGAGAACCCCGCCCACTGTCAGAGTGATATGTCCGCCCACTGTCAGTGAGTGTGAACCTCGCCCACTGTCAGTGAGTGAGAAACCCGCCCACTGTCAGTGAGTGAGAACCCCGCCCACTGTCAGTGAGTGAGAACCCCGCCCACTGTCAGTGAGTAAGAAACCCGCCCACTGAGTGAGTGAGAACCCCGCTCACTGACAGTGAATGAGATCCCCGCCCACTGTCATTATGAGAGATCCCCGCCCACTGTCAGTGAGTGAGAACCCCGCCCACTCTGTGAGTGGGAACCCCGCCCACTCTCAGTGAGTGTGAACCTCGCCCACTGTCAGTGAGTGAGAAACCCGCCCACTGTCAGTGAGTGAGAACCCGCCCACTCCCAGTGAATGAGAACCCCGCCCACTGTCAGTGAGTGAGAATCCCGCCCACTGTCAGTGAGAGAGAAACCAGCCAACTGTCAGTGAGAGAGAAGCCCGCCCACTGTCAGTGAGAGAGAACCTCGCCCACTGAGTGAGTGAGAATCTCGCCCACTGAGTGAGTGAGAACCCCGCCCACTGTCAGTGAGTGAGAATCCCGCCCACTGACAGTGAGTGAGAACCCCGCCCACTGTCAGTGAGTGAGAATCCCGCCCACTGTCAGTGAGAGAGAAACCAGCCAACTGTCAGTGAGAGAGAAGCCCGCCCACTGTCAGTGAGAGAGAACCTCGCCCACTGAGTGAGTGAGAATCTCGCCCACTGAGTGAGTGAGAACCCCGCCCACTGTCAGTGAGTGAGAATCCCGCCCACTGACAGTGAGTGAGAACCCCGCCCACTGTCAGTGAGTGAGAATCCCACCCAGTGACAGTGAGTGAGAACCCCGCCCATTGTCAGTGAGTGAGAAACCCGGCCACTTTCAGTGAGTGAGAACCCCTCTCACTCCCAGTGAGTGAGAACCCCTCTCACTCCCAGTGAATGAGAACCCCGCCCATTGTCATTGAGTGAGGACCCCGCCCACTGTCCGTGAGTGAGAACCTCGCCCACTGTCAGTGAGTGAGAACCCCGCCCACTGTCAGTGAGTGAGAACCCCGCCCACTGTCAGTGAGTGAGAACCCCGCCCACTGTCAGTGAGTGAGAACCCCGCCCACTCTCAGTGAGTGAGAACCCCGCCCACTCTCAGTGAGTGAGATCCCCGCCCACTGTCAGTGAGTGAGAACCCCGCCTACTGTTAGTGAGTGAGAACCCCGCCCACTGTCAGTGAGTGCGAAACCCGCCCAATGTCAGTGAGTGAGAAACCCGCCCACTGTTAGTGAGTGAGAACCCCGCCCACTGTCAGTGAGTGAGAAACCCGCCCACTCTCACTGAGTGAGAACCCAGCCACTGTCAGTGAGTGGGATCCCCGCCCACTGTGAGTGAGTGAGAACCCTGCTCAATGACATTGAGTGAGAAACCCGCTCACTGTCAATGAGCCAGAACCACGCACAATTTCAGCGACTGAGAATCCCACTGTCTTTCAATGATACAGAACTCCGCCCACCGTCAGTGAGTGTGAAGTCCGCCCACAGTCAGTGAGTGAGAAACCCGCCCATCAGTGAGTGAGAGCCCCGCCCACTGTCAATGAGTGAGAACCCCGCCCACTGTCAGTGAGTGAGAAACCCACCCACAGTCAGTGAGTGAGAAACCCGCCCACTGTCAGTGAGTGAGAAGCCCGCCCACTGTCAGTGAGAAACCCGCTCACTGTCAATGAGCCAGAACCCCGCACAATTTCAGCGACTGAGAATCCCACTGACGTTCAATGATTGAGAACTCCGCCCTCAGTCAGTGAGTGTGAAGCCCGCCCACAGTCATTAAGTGAGAACCCCGCTCACTGTCAGTGAGTGTGAAACCCGCCCACTGTCAGTGAGTGAGTAACCCGCCCACTGTCAGTGAGTGAGAACCCTGCCTGCTGACAGTGAGTGTGAACCTTGGCCACTGTCAGTGAGTGAGAACCCCGCCCACAGTCAGTGAGTAAGAACCCCACCTACAGACAATGAGCGAGAACCCTGCCCACTGTCAGTGAGTGAGAACCCCGCCCACTGTCAGTGAGTGAGAAACCCGCCCATTTTCAGTGAGTGAGAACCTCGCCCACGCTCAGTGAGTGAGAACCCCGCCCACTGTCTGAGTGAGAACCCCGCCCACTGTCAGTGAGTGAGAACCCCGCCCACTGTCAGTGAGTGAGAAACCCGCCCATTTTCAGTGAGTGAGAACCTCGCCCACGCTCAGTGAGTGAGAACCCCGCCCACTGTCAGTGAGTGAGAACCTCGCACACGCTCAGTGAGAACCCTGCCCACTGTCAGTGAGTGAGAAACCCGCCCACTGTCAGTGATAACCCCGCCCACTGTCAGTGAGTGCGAACCCCGCCCACAGTCAGTGAGTTAGAACCCCGCCCACTGTCAGTGAGTAAGAACCCCGCCCACTGTCAGTGAGTGAGAAACCCGCCCACGGTCAGTGAGTGAGAAACCCGCCCACTGTCAGTGAGTGAGAACCCCGCCCACTCTCAGTGAGTGTGAACCCCGCCCACTGTCAGTGAGTGAGAACCCCGCCCACTGTCAGTGAGTGAGAAACCTGCCCACTGTCAGTGAATGTGAACCACGCCCACTGTCAGTGAGCAAGAAACCAGCCAACTGTCAGTGAGTGAAAACCCCGCCCACTGTCAGTGAGTGAGAACCCCGCCCACTGTCAGTGAATGAGAACCCCGCCCACTGTGTGAGTGAGAACACCGCCCACTGTCAGTGAGTGAGTACCCCGCCCACTGTCAGTGAGTGAGAACCCCGCCCACTGTCAGTGAGTGAGAACCTCGCCCAGTGTCAGTGAGTGAGAACCCCGCCCACTCTCAATGAGTGAGAACCCTGCCCACTCCCAGTGAATGAGAACACTGCCCAATGTCAGTGAGTGAGAACCCCGCCCACTGTCAGTGAGTGAGAACCCTGCCCACTGTCACTGAGTGAGAACCCTGCCCACTGTCAGTGAACGAGAACCCCGCCCACTCCCAGTGAATGACAACTCTGCTCAATGTCAGTGAGTGAGAACCCCGCCCACTGTCAGTGAGTAAGAATCCCGCCCAATGCCAGGGAGTGAGATCCACGCCCACTGTCAGTAAATGAGATCCCCACCCACTGTCAGTGAGTGAGAACCCCGGCCACTGTCACTGAGTGAGAACCCCACCCCCTGTCAGTGAGTGAGAACCCCGCCCACTGTCAGTGAGTGCGAACCCCGCCCACTGTCAGTAAGTGAGAACCCCGCCCACTGTCAGTGAGTGATAACCCCGCCCACTCTCATTGAGTGTGACCCCCGCCCATTGTCAGTGAGTGTGAAGCCTGCCCACTGTCAGTGAGTGAGAACCCCGCCCACTGTCAGTGAGAGAGAACCCCGTCCACTGTCAGTGAGTGAGAACTCGGCCCAATGTCAGTGAGTGAGAAACCCGCCCACTCCCAGTGAGTGAGACCCCCGCCCACTGTCAGTGAGAGAGAACCCCGCCCACTGTCAGTGAGTGTGAAGCCTGCCCACTGTCAGTGAGTGAGGACCCCGCCCACTGTCAGTGAGTGAGAATCCCACCCACTGTCAGTGAGTGAGAACCCCGCCCACTGTCAGTGAGTGAGAACCCCGCCCACTGTCAGTGAGTGAGAAGGCTGTCCACTGTCAGTGAGTGAGAACCCCGCCCATTGTCAGTGAGTGAGAACACCGCCCACTGTCAGTGAGTGAGAACCCCGCCCACTGTCAGTGAGTGAGAACCCCGCCCACTGTCAGTGAGTGAGAACCCCGCCCACTGTCAGTGAGTGAGAACCCCGCCCACTGTCAGTGAGTGAGTACCCCCGCCCACTCTCAGTGAGTGAAAACCCCGCCCACTGTCAGTGAGTGAGAACCCCGGCCACTGTCAGTGAGTGAGAAACCAGCCAACACTCAGTGAATGAGAAACCCGCCCACTGTCAGTGAGTGAGAACCCCGCCCACTGTCAGTGAGTGAGAAACCAGCCAACACTCAGTGAATGAGAAACCCGCCCACTGTCAGTGAGTGAGAACCCCGCCCACTGTCAGTGAGTGACAACCCCGCCCACTGTCAGTGAGTGAGAAATCCACCCACTGTCAGTGAGTGAGAACCCCGCCCACTGTCAGTGAGTGAGAACCCCGCCCACTGTCAGTGAGTGAGAACCCCGCCCACTGTCATTGACTGAGAACCCGTCCCACTCTCAGTGAGTGCGAAGCCCGCCCAATGTTATTATGAGAGATCCCCGCCCACTGTCAGTGAGGTTGAACCCCGCCCATTTTCAGGGAGTGAGATCCCCACCCAGCGTAAGTGAGTGAGAAACCCGCTCACTTTCAATGAGCCAGAACTCCGCCCACATTCAATGAGTGAGAAAACCGCCCACTGTCAGAAAATGATAAGCCAGCCCACTGAATGTGAGTGCGAAACCCGCCCACTGTGAGTGAGAACCCGGGAAACTGTCAGTGAGTGAGAACCCCGCCCACAGTCAGTGAGTAAGAACCCCGCCTACAGACAGTGAGTGAGAACCCCGCCCACAGTCAGTGAGTAAGAACCCCGCCTACAGACAGTGAGTGAGAACCCCGCCCACTGTCAGTGAGTGAAAACTCCGGTCACTTTCTTTGAGTGAGAACCCCACCCACTGTCAGTGAGAGAACCCCGCCCACTGTCAGTGAGTGAGAACCCCGCCCACTGTCAGTGAGTGAGAACCCCGCCCACAGTCAGTGAGTAAGAACCCCGCCTACAGACAGTGAGTGAGAACCCCGCCCACTGGCGGTGAGTGAGAAACCTGCCCTCTGTCACTGAGTGAGAACCTCGCCCATTCCCAGTGAGTGAGAACCCCGCCCACTGTCAGTGAGTGAGAACCCCGCCCACTCCCAGTGAATGAAAACCCCGCCCACTCTCAGTGAGTGAGTACCCCGCCCACTGTCAGTGAATGAGAACCCCGCCCACTGTCAGTGAGTGAGAACCCCGGCCACTGTCACTGAGTGAGAACCCTGCCCACTGTCCGTGAGTGAGAACCCTGCCCACTGTCAGTGAGTGAGAACCCCGCCTACTGTCAGCGAGTGAGAACCCCGCCCACTCCCAGTGAATGAGAACCCCGCCCACTGTCAGTGAGTGAGAACCCCGCCCACTATCAGTGAGTGAGAACCCCGCCCACTGTGAGAGAGTGAGAACCCCGCCCACTGCCAGGGTGTGAGATCTCCGCCCACTGTCACTTAATGAGAACCTCGCCCACTCCCAGTGAATGAGAACCCCGCCCACTGTCAGTGAGAGAGATCCCCACCCACTGTCAGTGAGTGAGAACCCCGGCCACTGTCACTGAGTGAGAACCCCGTCCACTGTCAGTGAGTGAGAACCCCGCCCACTGTCAGTGAGGGACAAACCAGCCAACTGTCAGTGAGTGAGAACCCCGGCCACTCCCAGTGAGAGAGAACCCCGCCCACTGTCAGTGAGTGTGAACCCCGCCCACAGTCATTGAGTTTGAACCCCGCCCACTGTCAGTAAGTGAGAACCCCGCCCACTGTCAGTGAATGAGAAACCCGCCCACTGTCAGTGAGTGAGAACCCCGCCCACTGTCAGTGAGTGAGAACCCCGCCCACTGTCAGTGAGTGAGAACTCCACCCACTGTCAGTGAGTGAGAACCCCGCCCACTGTCAGTGAGTGAGAACCCCGCCCACTGTCAGTGAGTGAGAACCCCGCCCACTGTCAGTGTGTGAGAAATCGGCCACTGTCAGTGATTGAGAACGCCGCCCACTGTCAATGAGTGAGAACCCCGCCCACTGTCATTGACTGAGAACCCCTCCCACTCTCAGTGAGTGCGAAGCCCGCTCAATGTTATTATGAGAGATCCCCGCCCACTGTCAGTGAGGTTGAACTCCGCCCATTTTCAGGGAGTGAGATCCCCACCCAGCGTAAGTGAGTGAGAAACCCGCTCACTTTCAATGAGCCAGAACCCCGCCCACATTCAATGAGTGAGAAAACCGCCCACTGTCAGAAAATGATAAGCCAGCCCACTGAATGTGAGTAAGGACCCCGCCCACTCCCAGGGAGTGAGAACCCCGCCCACTGTCTGAGTGAGAACCCGGGACACTGTCAGTGAGTGAGAACCCCGCCCACTGTCGGTGAGTGAGAACCCCGCCCACTGTCAGTGAGTGAGAACCCCGCCCACTGTCAGTGAGTGAGAACCCCGCCCACTGTCAGTGAGTAAGAACCCCGCCTACTGACAGTGAGTGAGAACCCCGCCCACTGTCAGTGAGTGAGAACCCTGCACACTGTCAGTGAGTGAGAACCCCGCCTACAGACAGTGAGTAAGAAACCCGCCCACTGTCAGTGAGTGAGAACCCCGCCCACTGTCAGTGAGTGAGAACCCCGCCCACTGTCAGTGAGTGAGAACCACGCCCACTGTCAGTGAGTGAGAACCCCGCCCACTGTCAGTGAGTGAGAACCCCGCCCACTGTCAGTGAGTGAGAACCCCGGCCACTGTCACTGAGTGAGAACCCCGCCTACTGTCAGTGAGTGAGAACCCCGCCCACTCCCAGTGAATGAGAACCCCGCCCACTGTCAGTGAGAGAGATCCCCACCCACTGTCAGTGAGTGAGAACCCCGGCCACTGTCACTGAGTGAGAACCCCATCCACTGTCAGTGAGTGAGAACCCCGCCCCCTGTCAGTGAGTGAGAACCCCGCCCACTGTCAGTGAGTGACAAACCAGCCAACTTTCAGTGAGTGAGAACCCCGCCCAATATCAGTGAGTGAGAAACCCGCCCACTCCCAGTGAATGACAACCCCGCCCACAGTCAGTGAGTAAGAACCCCGCCTACAGACAGTGAGTGAGAACCCCGCCCACAGTCAGTGAGTAAGAACCCCGCCTACAGACAGTGAGTGAGAACCCCGCCCACTGTCAGTGAGTGAAAACTCCGGTCACTTTCTTTGAGTGAGAACCCCACCCACTGTCAGTGAGAGAACCCCGCCCACTGTCAGTGAGTGAGAACCCCGCCCACTGTCAGTGAGTGAGAACCCCGCCCACAGTCAGTGAGTAAGAACCCCGCCTACAGACAGTGAGTGAGAACCCCGCCCACTGGCGGTGAGTGAGAAACCTGCCCACTGTCACTGAGTGAGAACCTCGCCCATTCCCAGTGAGTGAGAACCCCGCCCACTGTCAGTGAGTGAGAACCCCGCCCACTCCCAGTGAATGAAAACCCCGCCCACTCTCAGTGAGTGAGTACCCCGCCCACTGTCAGTGAATGAGAACCCCGCCCACTGTCAGTGAGTGAGAACCCCGGCCACTGTCACTGAGTGAGAACCCTGCCCACTGTCCGTGAGTGAGAACCCTGCCCACTGTCAGTGAGTGAGAACCCCGCCTACTGTCAGCGAGTGAGAACCCCGCCCACTCCCAGTGAATGAGAACCCCGCCCACTGTCAGTGAGTGAGAACCCCGCCCACTATCAGTGAGTGAGAACCCCGCCCACTGTGAGAGAGTGAGAACCCCGCCCACTGCCAGGGTGTGAGATCTCCGCC
Organism: Squalus acanthias; assembly: GCA_030390025.1. NCBI lineage: Eukaryota > Metazoa > Chordata > Chondrichthyes > Squaliformes > Squalidae > Squalus > Squalus acanthias. The sequence goes on along the minus strand of CM059426.1, from coordinate 139,905,833 downwards.
CACTGTCACTTAATGAGAACCTCGCCCACTCCCAGTGAATGAGAACCCCGCCCACTGTCAGTGAGAGAGATCCCCACCCACTGTCAGTGAGTGAGAACCCCGGCCACTGTCACTGAGTGAGAACCCCGTCCACTGTCAGTGAGTGAGAACCCCGCCCACTGTCAGTGAGGGACAAACCAGCCAACTGTCAGTGAGTGAGAACCCCGGCCACTCCCAGTGAGAGAGAACCCCGCCCACTGTCAGTGAGTGTGAACCCCGCCCACAGTCATTGAGTTTGAACCCCGCCCACTGTCAGTAAGTGAGAACCCCGCCCACTGTCAGTGAATGAGAAACCCGCCCACTGTCAGTGAGTGAGAACCCCGCCCACTGTCAGTGAGTGAGAACCCCGCCCACTGTCAGTGAGTGAGAACTCCACCCACTGTCAGTGAGTGAGAACCCCGCCCACTGTCAGTGAGTGAGAACCCCGCCCACTGTCAGTGAGTGAGAACCCCGCCCACTGTCAGTGTGTGAGAAATCGGCCACTGTCAGTGATTGAGAACGCCGCCCACTGTCAATGAGTGAGAACCCCGCCCACTGTCATTGACTGAGAACCCCTCCCACTCTCAGTGAGTGCGAAGCCCGCTCAATGTTATTATGAGAGATCCCCGCCCACTGTCAGTGAGGTTGAACTCCGCCCATTTTCAGGGAGTGAGATCCCCACCCAGCGTAAGTGAGTGAGAAACCCGCTCACTTTCAATGAGCCAGAACCCCGCCCACATTCAATGAGTGAGAAAACCGCCCACTGTCAGAAAATGATAAGCCAGCCCACTGAATGTGAGTAAGGACCCCCGCCCACTCCCAGGGAGTGAGAACCCCGCCCACTGTCTGAGTGAGAACCCGGGACACTGTCAGTGAGTGAGAACCCCGCCCACTGTCGGTGAGTGAGAACCCCGCCCACTGTCAGTGAGTGAGAACCCCGCCCACTGTCAGTGAGTGAGAACCCCGCCCACTGTCAGTGAGTAAGAACCCCGCCTACTGACAGTGAGTGAGAACCCCGCCCACTGTCAGTGAGTGAGAACCCTGCACACTGTCAGTGAGTGAGAACCCCGCCTACAGACAGTGAGTAAGAAACCCGCCCACTGTCAGTGAGTGAGAACCCCGCCCACTGTCAGTGAGTGAGAACCCCGCCCACTGTCAGTGAGTGAGAACCACGCCCACTGTCAGTGAGTGAGAACCCCGCCCACTGTCAGTGAGTGAGAACCCCGCCCACTGTCAGTGAGTGAGAACCCCGGCCACTGTCACTGAGTGAGAACCCCGCCTACTGTCAGTGAGTGAGAACCCCGCCCACTCCCAGTGAATGAGAACCCCGCCCACTGTCAGTGAGAGAGATCCCCACCCACTGTCAGTGAGTGAGAACCCCGGCCACTGTCACTGAGTGAGAACCCCATCCACTGTCAGTGAGTGAGAACCCCGCCCCCTGTCAGTGAGTGAGAACCCCGCCCACTGTCAGTGAGTGACAAACCAGCCAACTTTCAGTGAGTGAGAACCCCGCCCAATATCAGTGAGTGAGAAACCCGCCCACTCCCAGTGAATGACAACCCCACCCACTGTCAGTGAGTGAGAACCCCGCCCACTGTCAGTAAGTGAGAAACCCGCCCACTGTCAGTGAGTGAGAACCCCGCCCACTGTCAGTGAGTGAGGACCCCGCCCACTGTCAGAGAGTGAGAACCCCGCCCACTGTCAGTGAGTGAGAAACCAGCCAACACTCAGTGAATGAGAAACTCGCCCACTGTCAGTGAGTGAGAACCCCGCCCACTGTCAGTGAGTGAGAACCCCGCCCACTGTCAGTGAGTGAGAAATCCACCCACTGTCAGTGAGTGAGAACCCCGCCCACTGTCAGTGAGTGAGAACCCCGCCCACTGTCAGTGAGTGAGAACCCCGCCCACTGTCAGTGAGTGAGAAATCGCCCACTGTCAGTGATTGAGAACGCCGCCCACTGTCAGTGTGTGAGAAATCGCCCACTGTCAGTGATTGAGAACGCCGCCCACTGTCAATGAGTGAGAACCCCGCCCACTGTCATTGACTGAGAACCCCTCCCACTCTCAGTGAGTGCGAAGCCCGCCCAATGTTATTATGAGAGATCCCCGCCCACTGTCAGTGAGGTTGAACCCCGCCCATTTTCAGGGAGTGAGATCCCCACCCAGCGTAAGTGAGTGAGAAACCCGCTCACTTTCAATGAGCCAGAACCCCGCCCACATTCAATGAGTGAGAAAACCGCCCACTGTCAGAAAATGATAAGCCAGCCCACTGAATGTGAGTAAGGACCCCGCCCACTCCCAGGGAGTGAGAACCCCGCCCACTGTCTGAGTGAGAACCCGGGACACTGTCAGTGAGTGAGAACCCCGCCCACTGTCAGTGAGTGAGAACCCCGCACACTGTCAGTGAGTGAGAACCCTGCCCACTGTCAGTGAGTGAGAACCCCGCCCACTGTCAGTGAGTGAGAACCCCGCCCAATGTCAGTGAGTAAGAACCCCGCCTACTGACAGTGAGTGAGAACCCCGCCCACAGTCAGTGAGTAAGAACCCCGCCCACTGTCAGTGAGTGAGAACCCCGCCCACTGTCAGTGAGTGAGAACCCCGCCCACTGTCAGTGAGTGAGAAATCCACCCACTGTCAGTGAGTGAGAACCCCGCCCACTGTCAGTGAGTGAGAACCCCGCCCACTGTCAGTGAGTGAGAACCCCGCCCACTGTCAGTGTGTGAGAAATCGCCCACTGTCAGTGATTGAGAACGCCGCCCACTGTCATTGACTGAGAACCCCTCCCACTCTCAGTGAGTGCGAAGCCCGCCCAATGTTATTATGAGAGATCCCCGCCCACTGTCAGTGAGGTTGAACCCCGCCCATTTTCAGGGAGTGAGATCCCCACCCAGCGTAAGTGAGTGAGAAACCCGCTCACTTTCAATGAGCCAGAACCCCGCCCACATTCAATGAGTGAGAAAACCGCCCACTGTCAGAAAATGATAAGCCAGCCCACTGAATGTGAGTGCGGACCCCGCCCACTCCCAGGGAGTGAGAACCCCGCCCACTGTCTGAGTGAGAACCCGGGACACTGTCAGTGAGTGAGAACCCCGCCTACTGTCAGCGAGTGAGAACCCCGCCCACTCCCAGTGAATGAGAACCCCGCCCACTGTCAGTGAGTGAGAACCCCGCCCACTATCAGTGAGTGAGAACCCCGCCCACTGTGAGAGAGTGAGAACCCCGCCCACTGTCAGTGAGTGAAAACCCCGCCATCTGTCAGTGAGTAAGAACCCCGCCCACTGCCAGGGTGTGAGATCTCCGCCCACTGTCACTTAATGAGAACCTCGCCCACTCCCAGTGAATGAGAACCCCGCCCACTGTCAGTGAGAGAGATCCCCACCCACTGTCAGTGAGTGAGAACCCCGGCCACTGTCACTGAGTGAGAACCCCGTCCACTGTCAGTGAGTGAGAACCCCGCCCCCTGTCAGTGAGTGAGAACCCCGCCCACTGTCAGTGAGGGACAAACCAGCCAACTGTCAGTGAGTGAGAACCCCGGCCACTCCCAGTGAGAGAGAACCCCGCCCACTGTCAGTGAGTGTGAACCCCGCCCACAGTCATTGAGTTTGAACCCCGCCCACTGTCAGTAAGTGAGAACCCCGCCCACTGTCAGTGAATGAGAAACCCGCCCACTGTCAGTGAGTGAGAACCCCGCCCACTGTCAGTGAGTGAGAACCCCGCCCACTGTCAGTGTGTGAGAAATCGCCCACTGTCAGTGATTGAGAACGCCGCCCACTGTCAATGAGTGAGAACTCCGCCCACTGTCATTGACTGAGAACCCCTCCCACTCTCAGTGAGTGCGAAGCCCGCCCAATGTTATTATGAGAGATCCCCGCCCACTGTCAGTGAGGTTGAACCCTGCCCATTTTCAGGGAGTGAGATCCCCACCCAGCGTAAGTGAGTGAGAAACCCGCTCACTTTCAATGAGCCAGAACCCCGCCCACATTCAATGAGTGAGAAAACCGCCCACTGTCAGAAAATGATAAGCCAGCCCACTGAATGTGAGTAAGGACCCCGCCCACTCCCAGGGAGTGAGAACCCCGCCCACTGTCTGAGTGAGAACCCGGGACACTGTCAGTGAGTGAGAACCCCGCCCACTGTCAGTGAGTGAGAACCCCGCCCACTGTCAGTGAGTAAGAACCCCGCCTACTGACAGTGAGTGAGAACCCCGCCCACTGTCAGTGAGTGAGAACCCTGCACACTGTCAGTGAGTGAGAACCCCGCCTACAGACAGTGAGTAAGAAACCCGCCCACTGTCAGTGAGTGAGAACCCCGCCCACTGTCAGTGAGTGAGAACCCCGCCCACTGTCAGTGAGTGAGAACCACGCCCACTGTCAGTGAGTGAGAACCCCGCCCACTGTCAGTGAGTGAGAACCCCGGCCACTGTCACTGAGTGAGAACCCCGCCTACTGTCAGTGAGTGAGAACCCCGCCCACTCCCAGTGAATGAGAACCCCGCCCACTGTCAGTGAGAGAGATCCCCACCCACTGTCAGTGAGTGAGATCCCCGGCCACTGTCACTGAGTGAGAACCCCATCCACTGTCAGTGAGTGAGAACCCCGCCCCCTGTCAGTGAGTGAGAACCCCGCCCACTGTCAGTGAGTGACAAACCAGCCAACTTTCAGTGAGTGAGAACCCCGCCCAATATCAGTGAGTGAGAAACCCGCCCACTCCCAGTGAATGACAACCCCACCCACTGTCAGTGAGTGAGAACCCCGCCCACTGTCAGTAAGTGAGAACCCCGCCCACTGTCAGTGAGTGAGAACCCCGCCCACTGTCAGTGAGTGAGGACCCCGCCCACTGTCAGAGAGTGAGAACCCCGCCCACTGTCAGTGAGTGAGAAACCAGCCAACACTCAGTGAATGAGAAACTCGCCCACTGTCAGTGAGTGAGAACCCCGCCCACTGTCAGTGAGTGAGAACCCCGCCCACTGTCAGTGAGTGAGAACCCCGCCCACTGTCAGTGAGTGAGAAATCCACCCACTGTCAGTGAGTGAGAACCCCGCCCACTGTCAGTGAGTGAGAACCCCGCCCACTGTCAGTGAGTGAGAACCCCGCCCACTGTCAGTGAGTGAGAAATCGCCCACTGTCAGTGATTGAGAACGCCGCCCACTGTCAGTGTGTGAGAAATCGCCCACTGTCAGTGATTGAGAACGCCGCCCACTGTCAATGAGTGAGAACGCCGCCCACTGTCATTGACTGAGAACCCCTCCCACTCTCAGTGAGTGCGAAGCCCGCCCAATGTTATTATGAGAGATCCCCGCCCACTGTCAGTGAGGTTGAACCCCGCCCATTTTCAGGGAGTGAGATCCCCACCCAGCGTAAGTGAGTGAGAAACCCGCTCACTTTCAATGAGCCAGAACCCCGCCCACATTCAATGAGTGAGAAAACCGCCCACTGTCAGAAAATGATAAGCCAGCCCACTGAATGTGAGTAAGGACCCCGCCCACTCCCAGGGAGTGAGAACCCCGCCCACTGTCTGAGTGAGAACCCGGGACACTGTCAGAGAGTGAGAACCCCGCCCACTGTCAGTGAGTGAGAACCCCGCCCACTGTCAGTGAGTGAGAACCCCGCCCAATGTCAGTGAGTAAGAACCCCGCCTACTGACAGTGAGTGAGAACCCCGCCCACAGTCAGTGAGTAAGAACCCCGCCCACTGTCAGTGAGTGAGAACCCCGCCCACTGTCAGTGAGTGAGAACCCCGCCCACTGTCAGTGAGTGAGAAATCCACCCACTGTCAGTGAGTGAGAACCCCGCCCACTGTCAGTGAGTGAGAACCCCGCCCACTGTCAGTGAGTGAGAACCCCGCCCACTGTCAGTGTGTGAGAAATCGCCCACTGTCAGTGATTGAGAACGCCGCCCACTGTCATTGACTGAGAACCCCTCCCACTCTCAGTGAGTGCGAAGCCCGCCCAATGTTATTATGAGAGATCCCCGCCCACTGTCAGTGAGGTTGAACCCCGCCCATTTTCAGGGAGTGAGATCCCCACCCAGCGTAAGTGAGTGAGAAACCCGCTCACTTTCAATGAGCCAGAACCCCGCCCACATTCAATGAGTGAGAAAACCGCCCACTGTCAGAAAATGATAAGCCAGCCCACTGAATGTGAGTAAGGACCCCGCCCACTCCCAGGGAGTGAGAACCCCGCCCACTGTCTGAGTGAGAACCCGGGACACTGTCAGTGAGTGAGAACCCCGCCCACTGTCAGTGAGTGAGAACCCCGCCCACTGTCAGTGAGTGAGAACCCCGCCCACTGTCAGTGAGTGAGAACCCCGCACACTGTCAGTGAGTGAGAACACCGCCTACAGACAGTGAGTAAGAAACTCACCCACTGTCAGTGAGTGAGAACCCCGCCCACTGTCAGTAAGTGAGAACCCCGCCCACTGTCAGTGAGTGAGAACCCCGCCCACTGTCAGTGAGTAAGAACCCCGCCTACTGACAGTGAGTGAGAACCCCGCCCACAGTCAGTGAGTAAGAACCCTGCCCACTGTCAGTGAGTGAGAACCCCGCCCACTGTCAGTGAGTGAGAACCCCGCCCACTGTCAGTGAGTGAGAACCCCGCCCACTGTCAGTGAGTGAGAACCCCGCCTACTGTCAGTGAGTGAGAACCCCGCCCACTCCCAGTGAATGAGAACCCTGCCCACTGTCAGTGAGTGAGAACCCCGCCCACTGTCAGTGAGAGAGATCCCCACCCACTCTCAGTGAGTGAGAACCCCGGCCACTGTCACTGAGTGAGAACCCCATCCACTGTCAGTGAGTGAGAACCCCGCCCCCTGTCAGTGAGTGAGAACCCCACCCACTGTCAGTGAGTGACAAACCAGCCAACTGTCAGTGAGTGTGAACCCCGCCCACAGTCATTGAGTGTGAACCCCGCCCACTGTCAGTGAGTGAGAACCCCGCCCACTGTCAGTGAGTGAGAACCCCGCCCACTGTCAGTGAGTGAGAACCCCGGCCACTGTCACTGAGTGAGAACCCCGCCTACTGTCAGTGAGTGAGAACCCCGCCCACTCCCAGTGAATGAGAACCCCGCCCACTGTCAGTGACTGAGAACCCCGCCCACTGTCAGTGAGTGAGAACCCGCCCAATGTCAGAGAGTGAGAACCCCGCCCACTGTCAGTGAGTGAGAACCCCGCCCACTGTCAGTGAGTGAGAACCCCGCCCACTGTCAGTGAGTGAGAAACCAGCCAACACTCAGTGAATGAGAAACCCGCCCACTGTCAGTGAGTGAGAACCCCGCCCACTGTCAGTGAGTGAGAAACCAGCCAACACTCAGTGAATGAGAAACCCGCCCACTGTCAGTGAGTGAGAACCCCGCCCACTGTCAGTGAGTGAGATCCCCGCCCACTGGCAGTGAGTGAGAAATCCACCCACTGTCAGTGAGTGAGAACCTCGCCCACTGTCAGTGTGTGAGAAATCGCCCACTGTCAGTGATTGAGAACGCCGCCCACTGTCATTGACTGAGAACCCCTCCCACTCTCAGTGAGTGCGAAGCCCGCCCAATGTTATTATGAGAGATCCCCGCCCACTGTCAGTGAGGTTGAACCCCGCCCATTTTCAGGGAGTGAGATCCCCACCCAGCGTAAGTGAGTGAGAAACCCGCTCACTTTCAATGAGCCAGAACCCCGCCCACATTCAATGAGTGAGAAAACCGCCCACTGTCAGAAAATGATAAGCCAGCACACTGAATGTGAGTAAGGACCCCGCCCACTCCCAGGGAGTGAGAACCCCGCCCACTGTCTGAGTGAGAACCCGGGACACTGTCAGTGAGTGAGAACCCCGCCCACTGTCAGTGGGTGAGAACCCCGCACACTGTCAGTGAGTGAGAACACCGCCGACAGACAGTGAGTAATAAACCCGCCCACTGTCAGTGAGTGAGAACCCCGCCCACTGTCAGTGAGTGAGAACCCCGCCCACTGTCAGTGAGTAAGAACCCCGCCTACTGACAGTGAGTGAGAACCCCGCCCACAGTCAGTGAGTAAGAACCCTGCCCACTGTCAGTGAGTGAATACCCCGCCCACTGTCAGTGAGTGAGAACCCCGCCCACTGTCAGTGAATGAGAACCCCACCCACTGTCAGTGAGTGAGAAACCTGCCCACTGTCAGTGAGTGAGAACCCCGCCCACTCTCAGTGACTGAGAACACCGACCACTATCAGTGAGTGAAAACCCCGCCCACTGTCCGTGAGTGAGAACCCTGCCCACTGTCCGTGAGTGAGAACCCTGCCCACTGTCAGTGAGTGAGAACCCCGCCCTCTGTCAGTGAATGAGAACCCCGCCCACTGTCAGTGAGTGAGAACCCCGCCCACTGTCAGTGAGTGAGAACCCCGCCCACTGTCAGTGAGTGAGAACCCCGCCCACTCCCAGTGAATGAGAACCCCGCCCACTGTCAGTGAGTGAGAACCCCGCCCACTGTCAGTGAGTGAGAACCCCGCCCACTGTCAGTGAGTGAAAACCCCGCCCTCTGTCAGTGAGTAAGAACCCCGCCCACTGCCAGGGTGTGAGATCTCCGCCCACTGTCACTTAATGAGAACCCCGCCCACTCCCAGTGAATGAGAATCCCGCCCACAGTCAGTGAGAGAGATCCCCACCCACTGTCAGTGAGAGAGAACCCCGGCCACTGTCACTGAGTGAGAACCCCGTCCACTGTCAGTGAGTGAGAACCCCGCCCCCTGTCAGTGAGTGAGAACCCCGCCCACTGTCAGTGAGTGACAAACCAGCCAACTGTCAGTGAGTGAGAACCCCGCCCACTCCCAGTGAGAGCGAACCCCGCCCACTGTCAGTAAGTGAGAACCCCGCCCACTGTCAGTGAGTGAGAACCCCGCCCACTGTCAGTGAGTGAGGACCCTGCCCACTGTCAGTGAGTGAGAACCCCGCCCACTTTCAGTGAGTGAGAACCTCGCCCACTGTCAGTGAGTGAGAACCCCGCCCACTCTCAGTGAGTGTGACCCCCGCCCATTGTCAGTGAGTGCGATCCCCGCCCACTGTCAGTGAGAGAGAACCCCGCCCACAGTCAGTGAGTGAGAACACCGCCCACTGTCAGTGAATCAGAACCCCGCCCACTGTCAGTGAGTGAGACCCCCGCCCACTGTCAGTGAGTGAGAACCCCGCCCACTGTCAGTGAGTGAGAACCCCGCCCACTGTCAGGGAGTGAGAACCCCGCCCACTGTCAGTGAGTCAGAACCCCGCCCACTCCCAGTGAATGAGGACCCCACTCACTGTCAGTGACTGAGAACACCGACCACTATGAGTGAGTGAAAACCCCGCCCACTGTCAGTGAGTGAGAACCCTGCCCACTGTCAGTGAATGAGAACCACGCCCACTGTCAGTGAGTGAGAACCCCGCCCACTGTCAGTGAGTGAGAATCCCGCCCACTCCCAGTGAATGACAACCCCACCCATTGTCAGTGAGTAAGAACCCCGGCCACTGTCACTGAGTGAGAACCCCGCCCACTGTCCGTGAGTGAGAACGCTGCCCACTGTCACTGAGTGAGAACCCCGCCCACTCCCAGTGAATGAGAACCCCGCCCACTGTCAGTGACTGAGAACCCCGCCCACTGTCAGTGAGTGAGAACCCGCCCAATGTCAGAGAGTGAGAACCCCGCCCACTGTCAGTGAGTGAGAACCCCGCCCACTGTCAGTGAGTGAGAACCCCGCCCACTGTCAGTGAGTGAGAAACCAGCCAACACTCAGTGAATGAGAAACCCGCCCACTGTCAGTGAGTGAGAACCCCGCCCACTGTCAGTGAGTGAGAACCCCGCCCACTGTCAGTGAGTGAGAAATCCACCCACTGTCAGTGAGTGAGAACCCCGCCCACTGTCAGTGAGTGAGAACCCCGCCCACTGTCAGTGAGTGAGAACCCCGCCCACTGTCAGTGTGTGAGAAATCGCCCACTGTCAGTGATTGAGAACGCCGCCCACTGTCATTGACTGAGAACCCCTCCCACTCTCAGTGAGTGCGAAGCCCGCCCAATGTTATTATGAGAGATCCCCGCCCACTGTCAGTGAGGTTGAACCCCGCCCATTTTCAGGGAGTGAGATCCCCACCCAGCGTAAGTGAGTGAGAAACCAGCTCACTTTCAATGAGCCAGAACCCCGCCCACATTCAATGAGTGAGAAAACCGCCCACTGTCAGAAAATGATAAGCCAGCCCACTGAATGTGAGTAAGGACCCCGCCCACTCCCAGGGAGTGAGAACCCCGCACACTGTCAGTGAGTGAGAACCCCGCCCACTGTCAGTGAGTGAGAACCCCGCACACTGTCAGTGAGTGAGAACCCCGCCCACTGTCAGTGAGTGAGAACCCCGCCCACTGTCAGTGAGTGAGAACCCCGCACACTGTCAGTGAGTGAGAACACCGCCTACAGTGAGTAAGAAACCCGCCCACTGTCAGTGAGTGAGAACCCCGCCCACTGTCAGTGAGTGAGAACCCCGCCCACTGTCAGTGAGTGAGAACCCCGCCCACTGTCAGTGAGTAAGAACCCCGCCTACTGACAGTGAGTGAGAACCCCGCCCACAGTCAGTGAGTAAGAACCCTGCCCACTGTCAGTGAGTGAGAACCCCGCCCACTGTCAGTGAGTGAGAACCCCGCCCACTGTCAGTGAGTGAGAACCCCGCCCACTGTCAGTGAGTGAGAACCCCGGCCACTGTCACTGAGTGAGAACCCCGCCTACTGTCAGTGAGTGAGAACCCTGCCCACTCCCAGTGAATGAGAACCCCGCCCACTGTCAGTGAGTGAGAACCCCGCCCACTCTCAGTGAGTGAGAACCCGCCCAATGTCAGAGAGTGAGAACCCCGCCCACTGTCAGTGAGTGAAAACCCCGCCCTCTGTCAGTGAGTAAGAACCCCGCCCACTGCCAGGGTGTGAGATTTCCGCCCACTGTCACTTAATGAGAACCCCGCCCACTCCCAGTGAATGAGAACCCCTCCCACTGTCAGTGAGAGAGATCCCCACCCACTGTCAGTGAGTGAGAACCCCGGCCACTGTCACTGAGTGAGAACCCCATCCACTGTCAGTGAGTGAGAACCCCGCCCCCTGTCAGTGAGTGAGAACCCCGTCCACTGTCAGTGAGTGACAAACCAGCCAACTGTCAGTGAGTGTGAACCCCGCCCACAGTCATTGAGTGTGAACCCCGCCCACTGTCAGTGAGTGAGAACCCCGCCCAATATCAGTGAGTGAGAAACCCGCCCACTCCCAGTGAATGACAACCCCACCCACTGTCAGTGAGTGAGAACCCCGCCCACTGTCAGTGAGTGAGAACCCCGCCCACTGTCAGTGAGTGAGAACCCCGCCCACTGTCAGTGAGTCAGAACCCCGCCCACTCCCAGTGAATGAGGACCCCACCCACTGTCAGTGACTGAGAACACCGACCACTATGATTGAGTGAAAACCCCGCCCACTGTCAGTGAGTGAGAACCCTGCCCACTCTCAGTGAGTGCGAAGCCCGCCCAATATTATTGTGAGAGATCCCCGCCCACTGTCAGTGAGGTTGAACCCCGCCCATTTTCAGGGAGTGAGATCCCCACCCAGCGTAAGTGAGTGAGAAACCCGCTCACTTTCAATGAGCCAGAACCCCGCCCACATTCAATGAGTGAGAAAACCGCCCACTGTCAGAAAATGATAAGCCAGTCCACTGAATGTGAGTAAGGACCCCGCCCACTCCCAGGGAGTGAGAACCCCGCCCACTGTCTGAGTGAGAACCCCGCCCACTCCCAGTGAATGAGAACCCCACCCACTGTCAGTGAGTGAGAAACCTGCCCATTGTCAGTGAGTGAGAACCCCGCCCACTCTCAGTGACTGAGAACACCGACCACTATCAGTGAGTGAAAACCCCGCCCACTGTCCGTGAGTGAGAACCCTGCCCACTGTCCGTGAGTGAGAACCCTGCCCACTGTCAGTGAGTGAGAACCCCGCCCTCTGTCAGTGAATGAGAACCCCGCCCACTGTCAGTGAGTGAGAACCCCGCCTACTGTCAGTGAGTGAGAACCCCGCCTACTGTCAGTGAGTGAGAACCCCGCCCACTCCCAGTGAATGAGAACCCCGCCCACTGTCAGTGAGTGAGAACCCCGCCCACTTTCAGTGAGTGAGAACCCCGCCCACTGTCAGTGAGTGAAAACCCCGCCCTCTGTCAGTGAGTAAGAACCCCGCCCACTGCCAGGGTGTGAGATCTCCGCCCACTGTCACTTAATGAGAACCCCGCCCACTCCCAGTGAATGAGAACCCCGCCCACAGTCAGTGAGAGAGATCCCCACCCACTGTCAGTGAGAGAGAACCCCGGCCACTGTCACTGAGTGAGAACCCCGTCCACTGTCAGTGAGTGAGAACCCCGCCCCCTGTCAGTGAGTGAGAACCCCGCCCACTGTCAGTGAGTGACAAACCAGCCAACTGTCAGTGAGTGAGAACCCCGCCCACTCCCAGAGAGAGAACCCCGCCCACTGTCAGTAAGTGAGAACCCCGCCCACTGTCAGTGAGTGAGAACCCCGCCCACTGTCAGTGAGTGAGGACCCTGCCCACTGTCAGTGAGTGAGAACACCGCCCACTTTCAGTGAGTGAGAACCTCGCCCACTGTCAGTGAGTGAGAACCCCGCCCACTCTCAGTGAGTGTGACCCCCGCCCATTGTCAGTGAGTGCGATCCCCGCCCACTGTCAGTGAGAGAGAACCCCGCCCACAGTCAGTTAGTGAGAACACCGCCCACTGTCAGTGAATCAGAACCCCGCCCACTGTCAGTGAGTGAGACCCCCGCCCACTGTCAGTGAGTGAGAACCCCGCCCACTGTCAGTGAGTGAGAACCCCGCCCACTCCCAGTGAATGAGGACCCCACCCACTGTCAGTGACTGAGAACACCGACCACTCTGAGTGAGTGAAAACCCCGCCCACTGTCAGTGAATGAGAACCACGCCCACTGTCAGTGAGTGAGAACCCCGCCCACTGTCAGTGAGTGAGAATCCCGCCCACTCCCAGTGAATGACAACCCCACCCATTGTCAGTGAGTAAGAACCCCGGCCACTGTCACTGAGTGAGAACCCCGCCCACTGTCCGTGAGTGAGAACGCTGCCCACTGTCACTGAGTGAGAACCCCGCCCACTGTCAGTGAGTGTGAACCCCGCCCACTGTCAGTGAGTGTGAACCCCGCCCACTGTCAGTGAGTGAGAACCCCGCCCACACTCAGTGAGTGTGAACCCCGCCCACTCCCAGTGAGTGAGAACCCCGCCCACTGTCAGTGAGAGAGAACCCTTCCCATTACCAGTGAATGAGAACCCCGCCCACTGTCAGTGAGTGAGAATGCTGCCCACTGTCAGTGAGTGATAACCCTCGCCCACTCAGAGAGTGAGAACCCCGCCCACTGTCAGTGAGTGAGAACCCCGCCCACTCCCAGTGAGTGAGAACCCCGCCCACTGTCAGTGAGTGTGAACCCCGCCCACAGTCATTGAGTGTGAACCCCGCCCACTGTCAGTGAGTGAGAACCCCGCCCAATATCAGTGAGTGAGAAACCCGCCCACTGCCAGTGAGTGACAACCCCACCCACTGCAGTGAGTGAGAACCACGCCCACTGTCAGTAATTGAGAACCCCGCCCACTGTCAGTGAGTGAGAACCCCGCCCACTGTCAGTGAGTGAGGTCCCCGCCCACTGTCAGTGAGTGGGAACCCCGCCCACTGTCAGTGAGTGAGAACCTCGCCCACTGTCAGTGAGTGAGAACCCTGCCCACTGTCAGTGAGTGAGATCCCCGCCCACTGTCAGTGAGTAAGAACCCTGCCCACTGTCAGTGAGAGAGATCCCCGCTCACTGTGAGTGAGAGAGAACCCCGCCCAGTCTCAGTGAGAGAGAACCCCGCCCACTGTCAGTGAGTGAGAACCCCGCCCACTCCCAGTGAATGAGGACCCCACCCACTGTCAGTGAGTGAGAAACCTGCCCACTCTCAGTGAGTGAGAACCCCGCCCACTGTCAGTGAGTGAGAATCCCGCCCACTCCCAGTGAATGAGAACCCCGCCCACTGTCAGTGAGTGAGAACCCCGCCCACTCCCAGTGAATGAGGAACCCACCCACTGTCAGTGACTGAGAACACCGACCACTATGAGTGAGTGAAAACCCCGCCCACTGTCAGTGAGTGAGAACCCCGCCCACTCCCAGTGAATGACAACCCCACCCATTGTCAGTGAGTGAGAACCCCGGCCACTGTCACTGAGTGAGAACCCCGCCCACTGTCCGTGAGTGAGAACCCTGCCCACTGTCACTGAGTGAGAACCCCGCCCACTGTCAGTGAGTGAGAACCCCGCCCACTGTCAGTGAGAGAGAACCCTTCCCACTCCCAGTGAATGAGAACCCCGCCCACTGTCAGTGAGAGAGATCCCCACCCACTGTCAGTGAGTGAGAACCCCGCCCACTGTCACTGAGTGAGAACCCCGCCCACTGTCCGTGAGTGAGAACCCTGCCCCCTGTCAGTGAGTGAGAACCCCGCCCACTGTCAGTGAGTGAGAAACCAGCCCACTGTCAGTGAGTGAGAACCCCGCACACTGTCAGTGAGAGAGAAGCCCGCCCACAGTCATTGAGAGTGAACACCGCCCACTGTCAGTGAGTGAGAACCCCGCCCACTCCCAGTGAATGACAACCCCACCCACTGTCAGTGAGTGAGAACCCCGCCCATTGTCAGTGAGTGAGAACCCCGGCCACTGTCACTGAGTGAGAACCCCGCCCACTGTCACTGAGTGAGAACCCCGCCCACTGTCAGTGAGTGAGAACGCCGCCCACAGTGAGTGAGTGAGAACCCGGCCCAATGTCAGTGAGTGAGAAACCCGCCCACTCCCAGTGAATGAGAACCCCGCCCACTGTCAGTGAGTGAGAACCCCGCCCATTGTCAGTGAGTGAGAACGCCGCCCACAGTGAGTGAGAACCCCGCCCACTGTCAGTGAATGAGATACCAGCCAACTGTCAGTGAATGAGAAACCCGCCCACTGTCAGTGAGTGAGAACCCCGCCCACTGTCAGTGAGTGAGAACCCCGCCCACTGTCAGTGAGTGAGAACCCCGCCCACTGTCAGTGAGAGAGAAGCCCGCCCACAGTCATTGAGAGTGAACACCGCCCACTGTCAGTGAGTGAGAACCCCGCCCACTCCCAGTGAATGACAACCCCACCCACTGTCAGTGAGTGAGAACCCCGCTCATTGTCAGTGAGTGAGAACCCCGGCCACTGTCACTGAGTGAGAACCCCGCCCACTGTCACTGAGTGAGAACCCCGCCCACTGTCAGTGAGTGAGAACGCCGCCCACAGTGAGTGAGTGAGAACCCCGCCCACTGTCAGTGAGTGAGAACCCCGCCCACTGTCAGTGAGTGAGAACCCCGCCCACTGTCAGTGAGTGAGAACCCGCCCACTGTCAGTGAGTGAGAACCCCGCCCACTGTCAGTGAGTGAGAACGCCGCCCACAGTGAGTGAGAACCCCGCCCACTGTCAGTGAATGAGATACCAGCCAACTGTCAGTGAATGAGAAACCCGCCCACTGTCAGTGAGTGAGAACCCCGCCCACTGTCAGTGAGTGAGAACCCCGCCCATTGTCAGTGAGTGAGAACGCCGCCCACAGTGAGTGAGAACCCCGCCCACTGTCAGTGAATGAGTTACCAGCCAACTGTCAGTGAATGAGAAACCCGCTCACTGTCAATGAGCCAGAACCCCGCCCACATACAGTGAGTGATAAACCCGCCCACTGTCAGTAAATGATAAGCCAGCCCACTGAATGTGAGTAAGGACCCCGCCCACTCCCAGGGAGTGAGAACCCCGCCCACTGTCTGAGTGAGAACCCCGGACACTGTCAGTGAGTGAGAACCCCGCCCACTGTTAGTGAGTGAGAACCCCGCCCAATATCAGTGAGTGAGAAACCCGCCCACTGTCAGTGAGTGAGAACCCCGCCCACTGTCAGTGAGTGAGGACCCCGCCCACTGTCAGTGAGTGAGAACCTCGCCCACTGTCAGTGAATGAGAACCCTGCCCACTGTCAGTGAGTGAGAACCCCGCCCACTGTCAGTGAGTGATAACCCCGCCCACTCTCATTGAGTGTGACCCCCGCTCACTGTCAGTGAGAGAGAACCCCGCCCAGTCTGTGAGAGAGAACCCCGCCCACTGTCAGTGCATGAGAACCCCGCACAGTCAGTGAGAGAGAACCCCGTCCACTGTCAGTGAGTGAGAACACAGCCCAATGTCAGTGAGTGAGAAACCCGCCCACTCCCAGTGAATGAGAACCCCGCCCACTGTCAGTGAGTGAGAACCCCGCCCACTGTCAGTGAGTGAGAACCCCGCCCACTGTCAGTGAGTGAGAACCCCGCCCACTGTCAGTGAGTGAGAACCCCGCCCACTGTCTGTGAGTGAGAACCCCGCCCACTGTCAGTGAGTGAGAACCCCGCCCACTGCCAGGGTGTGAGATTTCCGCCCACTGTCACTTAATGAGAACCCCGCCCACTCCCAGTGAATGAGAACCCCTCCCACTGTCAGTGAGAGAGATCCCCACCCACTGTCAGTGAGTGAGAACCCCGGCCACTGTCACTGAGTCAGAACCCCATCCACTGTCAGTGAGTGAGAACCCCGCCCCCTGTCAGTGAGTGAGAACCCCGCCCACTGTCAGTGAGTGACAAACCAGCTAACTGTCAGTGAGTGTGAACCCCGCCCACAGTCATTGAGTGTGAACCCCGCCCACTGTCAGTGACTGAGAACACCGACCAATATCAGTGAGTGAGAAACCCGCCCACTCCCAGTGAATGACAACCCCACCCACTGTCAGTGAGTGAGAACCCCGCCCACTGTCAGTGAGTGAGAACCCCGCCCACTGTCAGTGAGTGAGAACCCCGCCCACTGTCAGTGAGTCAGAACCCCGCCCACTCCCAGTGAATGAGGACCCCACCCACTGTCAGTGACTGAGAACACCGACCACTATGATTGAGTGAAAACCCCGCCCACTGTCAGTGAGTGAGAACCCTGCCCACTCTCAGTGAGTGCGAAGCCCGCCCAATGTTATTGTGAGAGATCCCCGCCCACTGTCAGTGAGGTTGAACCCCGCCCATTTTCAGGAGTGAGATCCCCACCCAGCGTAAGTGAGTGAGAAACCCGCTCACTTTCAATGAGCCAGAACCCCGCCCACATTCAATGAGTGAGAAAACCGCCCACTGTCAGAAAATGATAAGCCAGCCCACTGAATGTGAGTAAGGACCCCGCCCACTCCCAGGGAGTGAGAACCCCGCCCACTGTCTGAGTGAGAACCCGGGACACTGTCAGTGAGTGAGAACCCCGCCCACTGTCGGTGAGTGAGAACCCCGCCCACTGTCAGTGAGTGAGAACCCCGCCCACTGTCAGTGAGTGAGAAACCTGCCCACTGTCAGTGAGTGAGAACCCCGCCCACTCTCAGTGACTGAGAACACCGACCACTATCAGTGAGTGAAAACCCCGCCCACTGTCCGTGAGTGAGAACCCTGCCCACTGTCCGTGAGTGAGAACCCTGCCCACTGTCAGTGAGTGAGAACCCCGCCCACTGTCAGTGAGTGAGAACCCCGCCTACTGTCAGTGAGTGAGAACCCCGCCTACTGTCAGTGAGTGAGAACCCCGCCTACTGTCAGTGAGTGAGAACCCCGCCCACTCCCAGTGAATGAGAACCCCGCCCACTGTCAGTGAGTGAGAACCCCGCCCACTGTCAGTGAGTGAGAACCCCGCCCACTGTCAGTGAGTGAAAACCCCGCCCTCTGTCAGTGAGTAAGAACCCCGCCCACTGCCAGGGTGTGAGATCTCCGCCCACTGTCACTTAATGAGAACCCCGCCCTCTCCCAGTGAATGAGAACCCCGCCCACAGTCAGTGAGAGAGATCCCCACCCACTGTCAGTGAGAGAGAACCCCGGCCACTGTGACTGAGTGAGAACCCCGTCCACTGTCAGTGAGTGAGAACCCCGCCCCCTGTCAGTGAGTGAGAACCCCGCCCTCTGTCAGTGAGTGACAAACCAGCCAACTGTCAGTGAGTGAGAACCCCGCCCACTCCCAGTGAGAGAGAACCCCGCCCACTGTCAGTAAGTGAGAACCCCGCCCACTGTCAGTGAGTGAGAACCCCGCCCACTGTCAGTGAGTGAGGACCCTGCCCACTGTCAGTGAGTGAGAACCCCGCCCACTTTCAGTGAGTGAGAACCTCGCCCACTGTCAGTGAGTGAGAACCCCGCCCACTCTCAGTGAGTGTGACCCCCGCCCATTGTCAGTGAGTGCGATCCCCGCCCACTATCAGTGAGAGAGAACCCCGCCCACAGTCAGTGAGTGAGAACACCGCCCACTGTCAGTGAATCAGAACCCCGCCCACTGTCAGTGAGTGAGACCCCCGCCCACTGTCAGTGAGTGAGAACCCCGCCCACTGTCAGTGAGTCAGAACCCCGCCCACTGTCAGTGAGTCAGAACCCCGCCCACTCCCAGTGAATGAGGACCCCACCCACTGTCAGTGACTGAGAACACCGACCACTATGAGTGAGTGAAAACCCCGCCCACTGTCAGTGAGTGAGATCCCTGCCCACTGTCAGTGAATGAGAACCACGCCCACTGTCAGTGAGTGAGAATCCCGCCCACTCCCAGTGAATGACAACCCCACCCATTGTCAGTGAGTAAGAACCCCGGCCACTGTCACTGAGTGAGAACCCCGCCCACTGTCCGTGAGTGAGAACGCTGCCCACTGTCACTGAGTGAGAACCCCGCCCACTGTCAGTGAGTGTGAACCCCGCCCACTGTCAGTGAGTGAGAACCCCGCCCACACTCAGTGAGTGTGAACCCCGCCCACTCCCAGTGAGTGAGAACCCCGCCCACTGTCAGTGAGAGAGAACCCTTCCCACTACCAGTGAATGAGAACCCCGCCCACTGTCGGTGAGTGAGAATGCTGCCCACTGTCAGTGAGTGATAACCCTCGCCCACTCAGAGAGTGAGAACCCCGCCCACTGTCAGTGAGTGAGAACCCCGCCCACTCCCAGTGAGTGAGAACCCCGCCCACTCTCAGTGAGTGTGAACCCCGCCCACAGTCATTGAGTGTGAACCCCGCCCACTGTCAGTGAGTGAGAACCCCGCCCAATATCAGTGAGTGAGAAACCCGCCCACTCCCAGTGAATGACAACCCCACCCACTGCAGTGAGTGAGAACCCCGCCCACTGTCAGTAATTGAGAACCCCGCCCACTGTCAGTGAGTGAGAACCCCGCCCACTGTCAGTGAGTGAGGTCCCCGCCCACTGTCAGTGAGAGAGAACCCCGCTCACTGTCAGTGAGTGAGAACCCCGCCCACTCCCAGTGAATGAGGACCCCACCCACTGTCAGTGAGTGAGAAACCTGCCCACTCTCTGTGAGTGAGAACCCCGCCCACTGTCAGTGAGTGAGAATCCCGCCCACTCCCAGTGAATGAGAACCCCGCCCACTGTCAGTGAGTGAGAACCCCGCCCACTCTCAGTGAGTGAGAACCCCGCCCACTCCCAGTGAATGAGGAACCCACCCACTGTCAGTGACTGAGAACACCGACCACTATGAGTGAGTGAAAACCCCGCCCACTGTCAGTGAGTGAGAACCCCGCCCACTGTCAGTGAATGAGAACCCCGCCCACTGTCAGTGAGTGAGAACCCCGCCCACTGTCAGTGAGTGAGAACCCCGACCACTGTCAGTGAGTGAGAATCCCGCCCACTATCAGTGAGAACCCCGCCCACTGTCAGTGAGTGAGAATCCCGCCCACTCCCAGTGAATGACAACCCCACCCATTGTCAGTGAGTGAGAACCCCGGCCACTGTCACTGACTGAGAACCCCGCCCACTGTCCGTGAGTGAGAACCCTGCCCACTGTCACTGAGTGAGAACCCCGCCCACTGTCAGTGAGTGAGAACCCCGCCCACTGTCAGAGTGAGAAACCCGCCCACACTCAGTGAGTGAGAACCCGCCCACTGTCAGTGAGTGAGAACCCCGCCCACTCCCAGTGAGTGAGAACCCCGCCCACTGTCAGTGAGAGAGAACCCTTCCCACTACCAGTGAATGAGAACCCCGCCCACTGTCAGTGAGTGAGAACGCTGCCCACTTTCAGCAAGTGAGAACACCGCCCACTCCCAGTGAATGAGAACCCCGCCCACTGTCGGTGAGAGAGATCCCCACCCACTGTCCGTGAGTGAGAACCCTGCCCCCTGTCAGTGAGTGAGAACCCCGCCCACTGTCAGTGAGTGAGAAACCAGCCCACTGTCAGTGAGAGAGAAGCCCGCCCACAGTCATTGAGAGTGAACACCGCCCACTGTCAGTGAGTGAGAACCCAGCCCACTGTCAGTGAGTGAGAAACCCGCCCACTCCCAGTGAATGACAACCCCACCCACTGTCAGTGAGTGAGAACCCCGCTCATTGTCAGTGAGTGAGAACCCCGGCCACTGTCACTGAGTGAGAACCCCGCCCACTGTCACTGAGTGAGAACCCCGCCCACTGTCAGTGAGTGAGAACGCCGCCCACAGTGAGTGAGTGAGAACCCGGCCCAATGTCAGTGAGTGAGAAACCCGCCCACTCCCAGTGAATGAGAACCCCGCCCACTGTCAGTGAGTGAGAACCCCCCGCCCACTGTCAGTGAGTGAGAACCCCGCCCACTGTCAGTGAGTGAGAACCCCGCCCACTGTCAGTGAGTGAGATCCCCGCCCATTGTCAGTGAGTGAGAACGCCGCCCACAGTGAGTGAGAACCCCGCCCACTGTCAGTGAATGAGATACCAGCCAACTGTCAGTGAATGAGAACCCCGCCCACTGTCAGTGAGTGAGAACCCCGCCCACTGTCAGTGAGTGAGAACCCCGCCCACTGTCAGTGAGAGAGAAGCCCGCCCACAGTCATTGAGAGTGAACACCGCCCACTGTCAGTGAGTGAGAACCCCGCCCACTGTCAGTGAGTGAGAAACCCACCCACTCCCAGTGAATGACAACCCCACCCACTGTCAGTGAGTGAGAACCCCGCTCATTGTCAGTGAGTGAGAACCCCGGCCACTGTCACTGAGTGAGAAACCCGCCCACTGTCACTGAGTGAGAACCCCGCCCACTGTCAGTGAGTGAGAACGCCGCCCACAGTGAGTGAGTGAGAACCCCGCCCACTGTCAGTGAGTGAGAACCCCGCCCACTGTCAGTGAGTGAGAACCCCGCCCACTGTCAGTGAGTGAGAACCCCGCCCACTGTCAGTGAGTGAGAACCCCGCCCATTGTCAGTGAGTGAGAACGCCGCCCTCAGTGAGGGAGAACCCCGCCCACTGTCAGTGAATGAGATACCAGCCAACTGTCAGTGAATGAGAAACCCGCCCACTGTCAGTGAGTGAGAACCCCGCCCACTGTCAGTGAGTGAGAACCCCGCCCACTGTCAGTGAGTGAGAACCCCGCCCACTGTCAGTGAGTGAGAACCCCGCCCACTGTCAGTGAGTGAGAACCCCGCCCATTGTCAGTGAGTGAGAACGCCGCCCACAGTGAGTGAGAACCCCGCCCACTGTCAGTGAATGAGATACCAGCCAACTGTCAGTGAATGAGAAACCCGCTCACTGTCAATGAGCCAGAACCCCGCCCACATTCAGTGAGTGATAAACCCGCCCACTGTCAGTAAATGATAAGCCAGCCCACTGAATGTGAGTAAGGACCCCGCCCACTCCCAGGGAGTGAGAACCCCGCCCACTGTCTGAGTGAGAACCCCGGACACTGTCAGTGAGTGAGAACCCCGCCCACTGTCAGTGAGTGAGAACCCCGCCCAATATCAGTGAGTGAGAAACCCGCCCACGGTCAGTGAGTGAGAACCCCGCCCACTGTCAGTGAGTGAGGACCCCGCCCACTGTCAGTGAGTGAGAACCTCGCCCACTGTCAGTGAATGAGAACCCTGCCCACTGTCAGTGAGTGAGAACCCCGCCCACTGTCAGTGAGTGATAACCCCGCCCACTCTCATTGAGTGTGACCCCCGCTCACTGTCAGTGAGAGAGAACCCCGCCCAGTCTCAGTGAGAGAGAACCCCGCCCACTGTCAGTGCATGAGAACCCCGCACAGTCAGTGAGAGAGAACCCCGTCCACTGTCAGTGAGTGAGAACCCCGACCACTGTCAGTGAGTGAGAATCCCGCCCACTATCAGTGAGAACCCCGCCCACTGTCAGTGAGTGAGAATCCCGCCCACTCCCAGTGAATGACAACCCCACCCATTGTCAGTGAGTGAGAACCCCGGCCACTGTCACTGACTGAGAACCCCGCCCACTGTCCGTGAGTGAGAACCCTGCCCACTGTCACTGAGTGAGAACCCCGCCCACTGTCAGTGAGTGAGAACCCCGCCCACTGTCAGAGTGAGAAACCCGCCCACACTCAGTGAGTGAGAACCCGCCCACTGTCAGTGAGTGAGAACCCCACCCACTCCCAGTGAGTGAGAACCCCGCCCACTGTCAGTGAGAGAGAACCCTTCCCACTACCAGTGAATGAGAACCCCGCCCACTGTCAGTGAGTGAGAACGCTGCCCACTTTCAGCAAGTGAGAACACCGCCCACTCCCAGTGAATGAGAACCCCGCCCACTGTCGGTGAGAGAGATCCCCACCCACTGTCAGTGAGTGAGAACCCCGCCCACTGTCACTGAGTGAGAACCCCGCCCACTGTCCGTGAGTGAGAACCCTGCCCCCTGTCAGTGAGTGAGAACCCCGCCCACTGTCAGTGAGTGAGAAACCAGCCCACTGTCAGTGAGTGAGAACCCCGCACACTGTCAGTGAGAGAGAAGCCCGCCCACAGTCATTGAGAGTGAACACCGCCCACTGTCAGTGAGTGAGAACCCAGCCCACTGTCAGTGAGTGAGAAACCCGCCCACTCCCAGTGAATGACAACCCCACCCACTGTCAGTGAGTGAGAACCCCGGCCACTGTCACTGAGTGAGAACCCCGCCCACTGTCACTGAGTGAGAACCCCGCCCACTGTCAGTGAGTGAGAACGCCGCCCACAGTGAGTGAGTGAGAACCCGGCCCAATGTCAGTGAGTGAGAAACCCGCCCACTCCCAGTGAATGAGAACCCCGCCCACTGTCAGTGAGTGAGAACCCCCCGCCCACTGTCAGTGAGTGAGAACCCCGCCCACTGTCAGTGAGTGAGAACCCCGCCCACTGTCAGTGAGTGAGATTCCCGCCCATTGTCAGTGAGTGAGAACGCCGCCCACAGTGAGTGAGAACCCCGCCCACTGTCAGTGAATGAGATACCAGCCAACTGTCAGTGAATGAGAACCCCGCCCACTGTCAGTGAGTGAGAACCCCGCCCACTGTCAGTGAGTGAGAACCCCGCCCACTGTCAGTGAGAGAGAAGCCCGCCCACAGTCATTGAGAGTGAACACCGCCCACTGTCAGTGAGTGAGAACCCCGCCCACTGTCAGTGAGTGAGAAACCCACCCACTCCCAGTGAATGACAACCCCACCCACTGTCAGTGAGTGAGAACCCCGCTCATTGTCAGTGAGTGAGAACCCCGGCCACTGTCACTGAGTGAGAACCCCGCCCACTGTCACTGAGTGAGAACCCCGCCCACTGTCAGTGAGTGAGAACGCCGCCCACAGTGAGTGAGTGAGAACCCCGCCCACTGTCAGTGAGTGAGAACCCCGCCCACTGTCAGTGAGTGAGAACCCCGCCCACTGTCAGTGAGTGAGAACCCCGCCCACTGTCAGTGAGTGAGAACCCCGCCCATTGTCAGTGAGTGAGAACGCCGCCCTCAGTGAGGGAGAACCCCGCCCACTGTCAGTGAATGAGATACCAGCCAACTGTCAGTGAATGAGAAACCCGCCCACTGTCAGTGAGTGAGAACCCCGCCCACTGTCAGTGAGTGAGAACCCCGCCCACTGTCAGTGAGTGAGAACCCCGCCCACTGTCAGTGAGTGAGAACCCCGCCCACTGTCAGTGAGTGAGAACCCCGCCCATTGTCAGTGAGTGAGAACGCCGCCCACAGTGAGTGAGAACCCCGCCCACTGTCAGTGAATGAGATACCAGCCAACTGTCAGTGAATGAGAAACCCGCTCACTGTCAATGAGCCAGAACCCCGCCCACATTCAGTGAGTGATAAACCCGCCCACTGTCAGTAAATGATAAGCCAGCCCACTGAATGTGAGTAAGGACCCCGCCCACTCCCAGGGAGTGAGAACCCCGCCCACTGTCTGAGTGAGAACCCCGGACACTGTCAGTGAGTGAGAACCCCGCCCACTGTCAGTGAGTGAGAACCCCGCCCAATATCAGTGAGTGAGAAACCCGCCCACGGTCAGTGAGTGAGAACCCCGCCCACTGTCAGTGAGTGAGGACCCCGCCCACTGTCAGTGAGTGAGAACCTCGCCCACTGTCAGTGAATGAGAACCCTGCCCACTGTCAGTGAGTGAGAACCCCGCCCACTGTCAGTGAGTGATCACCCCGCCCACTCTCATTGAGTGTGACCCCCGCTCACTGTCAGTGAGAGAGAACCCCGCCCAGTCTCAGTGAGAGAGAACCCCGCCCACTGTCAGTGCATGAGAACCCCGCACAGTCAGTGAGAGAGAACCCCGTCCACTGTCAGTGAGTGAGAACCCAGCCCAATGTCAGTGAGTGAGAAACCCGCCCACTCCCAGTGAATGAGAACCCCGCCCACTGTCAGTGAGTGAGAACCCCGCCCACTGTCAGTGAGTGAGAACCCCGCCCACTGTCAGTGAGTGAGAACCCCGCCCACTGTCAGTGAGTGAGAACCCCGCCCACTGTCAGTGAGTGAGAACCCCGCCCACTGTCAGTGAATGAGAACCCCGCCCACTGACAGTGAGTGAGAACCCCGCCCATTGTCAGTGAGTGAGAACGCCGCCCACAGTCAGTGAGTGAGAACCCCGCCCACTGTCAGTGAATGAGATACCAGCCAACTGTCAGTGAATGAGAAACCCGCCCACTTTCAGTGAGTGAGAACCCCGCCCACTGTCAGTGA
Source organism: Squalus acanthias (assembly GCA_030390025.1). Lineage (NCBI taxonomy): Eukaryota > Metazoa > Chordata > Chondrichthyes > Squaliformes > Squalidae > Squalus > Squalus acanthias. The sequence goes on along the minus strand of CM059426.1, from coordinate 139,880,885 downwards.
GTGAGAACCCCGCCCACTGTCTGTGAGTGAGAACCCCGCCCACTGTCAGTGAGTGAGAACCCCGCCCACTGTCAGTGAGTGAGAACCCCGCCCACTGTCAGTGCGTGAGAAATCGCCCACTGTCAGTGAATGAGAACGCCGCCCACTGTCAATGAGTGAGAACCCCTCCCACTCTCAGTGAGTGTGAAGCCCGCCCACTGTTATTATGAGAGATCCCCGCCCACTGTCAGTGAGTTTGAACCCCGCCCATTTTCAGCGAGTGAGATCCCCACGCAGCGTAAGTGAGTGAGAAACCCCCTCACTGTCAATGAGCCAGAACCCCGCCCACATTCAGTGAGTGATAAACCCGCCCACTGTCAGTAAATGATAAGCCAGCCCACTGAATGTGAGTAAAGACCCCGCCCACTCCCAGGGAGTGAGAACCCCGCCCACTGTCTGAGTGAGAACCCCGGACACTGTCAGTGAGTGAGAACCCCGCACACTGTCAGTGAGAGAGAAGACCGCCCACTGTCAGTGAGTGAGAACCCCGCCCACAGTCAGTGAATGAGATACCAGCCAACTGTCAGTGAATGAGAAACCCGCCCACTTTCAGTGAGTGAGAACCCCGCCCACTTTCAGTGAGTGAGAACCCCGCCCACTGTCAGTGAGTGAGAACCCCGCCCACTGTCTGTGAGTGAGAACCCCGCCCACTGTCAGTGAGTGAGAACCCCGCCCACTGTCAGTGAGTGAGAACCCCGCCCACTGTCAGTGCGTGAGAAATCGCCCACTGTCAGTGAATGAGAACGCCGCCCACTGTCAATGAGTGAGAACCCCGCCCACTGTCATTGACTGAGAACCCCTCCCACTCTCAGTGAGTGTGAAGCCCGCCCACTGTTATTATGAGAGATCCCCGCCCACTGTCAGTGAGTTTGAACCCCGCCCATTTTCAGCGAGTGAGATCCCCACGCAGCGTAAGTGAGTGAGAAACCCCCTCACTGTCAATGAGCCAGAACCCCGCCCACATTCAGTGAGTGATAAACCCGCCCACTGTCAGTAAATGATAAGCCAGCCCACTGAATGTGAGTAAAGACCCCGCCCACTCCCAGGGAGTGAGAACCCCGCCCACTGTCTGAGTGAGAACCCCGGACACTGTCAGTGAGTGAGAACCCCGCACACTGTCAGTGAGAGAGAAGACCGCCCACTGTCAGTGAGTGAGAACCCCGCCCACTGTCAGTGAGTGAGATCCCCACCCACTGTCAGTGAGTCAGACCCCCGCCCACTGTCAGTGAGAGAGAACCCCGCCCACTGTCAGTGAGTTTGAACTCCGCCCACTGTCAGTGTGTGAGAAATCGCCCACTGTCAGTGAGTGAGAACCCCGCCCACTGTCAGTGCATGAGAAATCGCCCACTGTCAGTGAGTGAGAACCCCGTCCACTGTCAGTGAGTGAGGACCCCGCCCACTGTCAGTGAGTGAGATCTCCGCCCACTGTCAGTGAGTGAGAACCTCGCCCACTGTCAGTGAGTGAGAACCCCGCCCACTGTCAGTGAGTGATAACCCCGCCCACCCTCATTGAGTGTGACCCCCACCCATTGTCAGTGAGAGAGAACACCGCCCACTCTCAGTGAGTGAGAACCCCGCCCACTGTCAGTGAGAGAGAACCCCGCCCACTGTCAGTGAGTGTGAAGCCTGCCCACTGTCAGTGAGTGATAACCCCGCCCACTCTCAGTGAGTGTGACCCCCGCCCATTGTCAGTGAGTGAGAACCCCGCCCACTGTCAGTAAGTGAGAACACCGCCCACTGTCAGTGAATGAGAAACTAGCCAACTCTCAGTGAATGAGAAACCCGCCCACTGTCAGTGAGTGAGAACCCCGCCCACTGTCAGTGAGTGAGAACCCCGCCCACTGTCAGTGAGTGAGAACCCCGCCCACTGTCAGTGTTTGAGAACCCCGCCCACTGTCAGTGTGTGAGAACCCCGCCCACTGTCAGTGAGTTTGAACCCCGCCCACTGTCAGTGTGTGAGAACCCCGCCCACTGTCATTGACTGAGAACCCCTCCCACTCTCAGTGAGTGCGAAGCCCGCCCAATGTTATTATGAGAGATCCCCGCCCACTGTCAGTGAGGTTGAACCCCGCCCATTTTCAGGGAGTGTGATCCCCACCCAGCGTAAGTGAGTGAGAAACCCGCTCACTGTCAATGAGCCAGAAACCCGCCCACATTCAGTGAGTGAGAAACCCGCCCACTGTCAGTAAATGATAAGCCAGCCCAATGAATGTGAGTAAGGACCCCGCCCACTCCCAGGGAGTGAGAACCCCGCCCACTGTCTGAGTGAGAACCCCGCCCACTCTCAGTGAGTGAGAACCCCGCCCACTGTCAGTGAGTGAGAACCCCGCCCACTGTCAGTAAGTGAGAACACCGCCCACTGTCAGTGAATGAGAAACTAGCCAACTCTCAGTGAATGAGAAACCCGTCCACTGTCAGTGAGTGAGAACATCGCCCACTGTCAGTGAGTGAGAACATCGCCCACTGTCAGTGAGTGAGAACCCCGCCCACTGTCAGTGTTTGAGAACCCCGCCCACTGTCAGTGTGTGAGAACCCCGCCCACTGTCAGTGAGTTAGAAAACCGCCCACTCCCAGTGAATGAGAACCCCGCCCACTGTCAGTGAGTGAGAACCCAGCCCACTGTCTGTGAGTGAGAACCCCGCCCACTGTCAGTGAGTGAGAAACCCGCCCACTGTTAGTGAGTGTGAACCCCGCCCACTGTCAGTGAGTGAGAAACCCGCCCACTGTCAGTGAGGTAAAACCCTACCCACTGTCAATGAGGGAAAACCCCGACCACTGTCCATGAGTGACTACCCTGCCCACTTTCACTGAGTGAGAACCCCGCCCACTGTGAATGAGTCAGAACACAACCAATTTCAATCAGTGAGAAGCCCACCCACTGTCAGCGACTGAGAAGCCCGCCCACTCTCAATGATTGAGAACTCCGCCCACTGTCACTGAGTGAGAACCCCGCCCACTGTCAGTGAGTGAGAACCCCGCCCACTGTCAGTGAGTGAGAACCCCGCCCACTGTCACTGAGTGAGAAACCCGCCCACTGTCAGAGATTGAGAACCCCGCCCACTGTCACTGAGTGAGAACCCCGCCCACTGTCAGTGGGTGAGAAGCCCGCCCACTCTGAGTGAGAACCCCGCCCACTCTCAGTGAGTGAGAACCCCGCCCACTGAGTGAGTGAGAACCCCGCACACTGAGTGAGTGAGAACCCCGCCCACTGTCAGTGAGTGAGAACCCCGCCCATTGTCAGTGAGTGAGAACCCCGCCCACTGTCAGTGAGTGAGAACCCCGCCCACTGTCAGTGAGTGAGAACCCCGCCCACTGTCAGTGAGGGAAAACCCCGACCACTGTCCATGAGTGACTACCCTGCCCACTGTCACTGAGTGAGAACCCCGCACACTGTGAATGAGTCAGAACACCACCAATTTCAATCAGTGAGAAGCCCACCCACTGTCAGCGACTGAGAAGCCCGCCCACTCTCAATGATTGAGAACTCCGCCCACTGTCACTGAGTGAGAACCCCGCCCACTGTCAGTGAGTGAGAACCCCGCCCACTGTCAGTGAGTGAGAACCCCGCCCACTGTCAGTGAGTGAGAACCCCGCCCACTGTCACTGAGTGAGAAACCCGCCCACTGTCAGAGATTGAGAACCCCGCCCACTGTCACTGAGTGAGAACCACGCCCACTGTCAATGCGTGCGAACCCCGCCCACTGTCACTGAGTGAGAACCCCGCCCACTGTCAGTGGGTGAGAAGCCCGCCCACTCTGAGTGAGAACCCCGCCCACTCTGTGAGTGAGAACCCCGCCCACTGTCAGTGAGTGAGATCCCCGCCCACTGTCACTGAATGAGAACCCCGCCCACTGTCAGTGAGTGAGAATCCCGCCCACTCTGTGAGTGAGAACCCCGCCCACTGACAGTGAGTGAGAATCCCGCCCACTCTGTGAGTGAGAACCCCGCCCACTCTGAGTGAGAACCCCGCCCACTGTTAGTGTAGTGAGAACCCCGCCCACTGTCAGTGAGTGAGAACCCCGCCCACTCTGTGAGTGAGAACCCCGCCCACTCTGAGTGAGAACCCCGCCCACTGTTAGTGTAGTGAGAACCCCGCCCACTGTCAGTGAGTGAGAACCCCGCCCACTGTCAGTGAGTGAGAACCCCGCCCACTGTCAGTGAGTGAGAACCCCGCCCACTGTCAGTGAGTCAGAACCCCTCCCACTTTCAGTGTGTGAGAATCCTGCCCACTCTCAGTCATTGATAAACTCGGCCACTGTCAGCACATGTCGGGATACTGCTGCTATGCTGCCCATGATTTCTATCGTAGTATCTTAATCCAATCATTAAGCAATACAATATAAATGCGTTAATAACTTAAAACATCGCAGAGGAGTTTACACAAACACATTAACCAGTGTCCAACTGGAAATGAAACCATGAAGTCTTCATCACATGGGATATCATAACCTGCGGAATGGCTAGATTGATACCTAACCTATGCCAATACTTGGTCTGTAACTAGTCACTATGACGTGTATGAAAGCACTCCTGACTGACTCTACGGCCGTGATTTCCCCTACCTCGGTGGGTCCGGTGCGGCCAGGGTTGGTGGCCGGCTGCGACCCTGCTGCTGGCTACAGCCTGCTGTGTAAAGTGATCTTACCCTGATTGGTCTTGTTAAGCCCGCCCAGCACGTTTCCCAGCCAATTGAGGAAACGGGTCTGATGACATCACTTGATGACACGTCATCAGCCGGTTTCCTTAAAGGGACCAGTAGCAAATTGATTTTGACATTTGTGCTGTCAGTGTTCTACAGCATAGAGGTTCTGCAAACACTGACAACACTGCACAGAGGTGCACGGCTGCACCCAGGCTCTTCCATGACTCCCTCCATATGCTTATGGAGGGAGTCACAGCATACAGGGAGGTTCTGTTCTCTTCCCATGGGCCGAAGAGACCTCCCTTGGAGATCAACACAGCCTGGTTGCACATTGCACAGGAGGGCACAAGCAGGGATGTCGTTTGGAGGACCAGGCTGTAGAGCCACAAACATTTCTATGATCTCAGTAGATCATGAGATGTTACTGCAAAGCCACACTCAACCTCATCCTGCTGTGCCACTCATCACATCCCTATCACTCTGCCTTCCTTACCCTATTTCTGCACATCTTTACTCACACCAACTTACCTTGCACCTCCACCCATCCCTCTATCTACATTATCACTTCCCCATCTCACTAGCCACCCCTCACACTCACCCTCATCCTAGTCCAATCATACCAACTAACAACACACAAGGGTAGGCACTTGGGTGTTTTAGCCAATGTTCATGTGAAGTTTCTGTTAATGTGCTGTCAAATATTGAAACCTTTATTTTCAACACTTTGTATTCTTGGACAGATTTGTGTGCACCTTTGGAAATGGCTTAGTGAGTTTCAGTGAATGGTGAGACATAACGTTACCCCCCGCAATAGCGATGAGTGTGAAAGGAATGGCTTGGGCATTGTAGGGATGCTTTATGGTGTTGGTATGGGGTGGTGCCAACCTGACAGATCATGTGGCAACCAGGGTGTACAGCGTCAAGTGATGTAAATCTGGCCATGGTGAGGCCATCCTTGGCATCCCGGGGAGCAATGTGGTCTGGTGCTGATGCCCTGTGTCCTGCACAGCATCAGTTGATTGTGGAGAAGGTTGGTGTTGTTGTTGGTGCTGTTGGTGTGCCTCCTAGTGATGCTGGTGTTGGGGCTGATCGTGGTGGGATTCTGAGGACCAAGGTGAGATAGTTTCAAGGGCACTGATGCTGATGGACTGGACGGCAGGTGAAATTGAGATGACAGAAGCGATCTGTCAATGGTGAGAGAGGTTGTTCCAATGAGGTAACACTGGATACAGAGTTTGCTCCAAACACTTGCAAGCTGCATAAACCTCAATCTGTCTTCCAAATGCAGTAAGCAACAACTTCTAAATTTGGAAAGTGAACAGCTATGAAATGGGATATTTATAGAACATTTGCAACTGTCAAGTTAAGAAATCATCCCATGCTGACACAGCTCCCAATCTCCTTGCTTTGGAGGCAGTTCAGAGAAGGTTCACAAGGTTGATTCCGGAGATGAAGGGGTTGTCTTATGAGGAAAGGTTGAGCAGGTTGGGCCTATACTCATTGGAATTTAGAAGAATGAGAGGTGATCTTATTGAAACATATAAGATTCTGAGGGGGCTTGACAGGGTAGATGCAAGGAAAATCGTGGGGGAATCTAGAATTAGGGGGCATAGTTTCAGAATAAGGAGTCGCCCATTTAAAACAGTGATGAGGAGGAATTTCTTCTCTCAGAGGGTCGTGAATCTTTGGAATTCTCTATCCCAGAGAGCTGTGGAGGCGGAGTCATTCAATATATTCAAGGCGGAGATGGACAGATTTTTGAAAAACAGGGGAATTAAGGGTTATGGAGAGTGAGCAGGAAAGTGGAGTTGAGGCCAAAATCAGATCAGCCATGATCTTATTGAATGGTGGAGCAGGCTCGAGGGGCCGAATGGCCTACTCCTGCTCCTATTTCTTATGTTCTTATGTTCCTTACCTGATGTGATCCCCGAGCAGCTGTGAAGCATGGGCGGGCTCTTAAAATAGTTTTTAAGTGCCTGTTAACAAGCTCTTAATAATTTAAATTGCCTCCCCCACCGTGTAAGGGATTCTGACCCTGCGTGTCTCGCAGCCTGTGAGGTTCACGCGGCTCTGTGCAGCCTGTATGTCAGTGCGGGTCTAGGCCTTGTTGCCTGTTCTGGTCTCCAGCCAGTCTGGGAACACTAGACACACCTGTGAGTGGTTCGAATCACTCGCCCTTACGGTTCTAGACACTGGACTTAGATGCGAGAGCAGTAATGGAGATGAAACTCATGTAGACTCGGTTGAATGGTACGAAATGGAAAATCTTTATTGCATGATACTTAAGATTATGAAATACATGTCATAAGCACAGATTAATGACAGTGCAATCTTACAAGCAGTTATATAGTCGATCTTAGGGAAACGAGGAACGAACGGCACATAGTAAATAGGGGCACACATTACAAATATCCTTAATCCTTAAACCCTCCCCTATCAATATCTATCCTAACTAGATTCGTAGGATTTCGAGACTCATGCTCACCACTCGTGATAACTCGGAGAAATTCCGAATAGCTGATCGGATGTTTTTCACCGCAGCTCCCACGTGTCGGTCAGGAGATCTCCTGGTCCCACTTGTTTACTTGCTTCTGCTGCTCCGGCTAGCAGGCTGGACCGTCTGCTGTGATGAAGACCTGTGTTGGTTGGTTTAACAGGTACTTTTCCGAGCACAGTTCAATATCATCGATGCGATATGTTCTTTGCAAGTTCGAAGAAGTCTTCCTGGCAAGGAAAACTTGGCTATTCGACCTACAGGCGCGGTCGGGATTTACTGACCGTGGCGATGGATATGGTCTTCCTCTCTTCTCATCTCATCTCATCTCATCTCATCTCGGGCCTTTGGTTCCGCTGCCAGTTACCAACATAGGTCTTCGTTACGCGACACGAGGTAGATCCGAACGGATCAGAAAGTTCAACAGTCTTTTTCAAAGAGGCAACAGGCAAGCAGGAGCCCGACTACGAGTACACAGGAGCAGCCACGAGGTTACGAAATAAGAGCACAAGATAAGAGCAACAAGATCAGAGAGAGATGGACGGTTTGGAGCCTGCAATTATAGTGCAAAATCTTCCGTTTCCCGCCCAACCTTAATGTCCATTCTTTTGTTTAGGGTCTGGCGCTCAAATGTCTTGTATGGGTGATCTCCGTTCTTAATGGGTTTCGGGGCTACTCGTAAATGTCTGAGTACCTGTTAATATTTCTCCCATTGTTAAATCGGTCGGTGTTCTCCCTGGAGGGGTTGTGGGGCTTCCAAGTGTTTGGTATAACTACCTGCTAACGGCTCTCTCATCGTAGAGTCGTTGGGATTTTACATATTAATGTCTTTTGGATGGGCCCTTGATTACTTGGTACAATAGCTTTCATTCGTACCTGGGAGACCGATTTCAGTATTTATGTGTATACTGCAAACCCATAATGTCTCGTGTATTATCTTCACTGTGCTGAATCTTAATCGATCTTGCACAAATGTTTATTGGAACGCCATCTTGTCTGCCTGTCGAAAAGTCTAGAGTGTTCTGTCACGAGGTGCGGCAGCCATTTTACAGGCTGCTTGTGTCCACTTTAAACCTGGCAGCATTCTGCTGAAATAAAAGCTGTTTGAACGAAACTCTGTGTTTCCTCCTTATTAATAAAATCGCGATATATTGCGAATTCTACAACCGCTTGGTGTCGGGTCTGTTCAGCGATGACAGACCCGACATCTGGGAAACTAGCGTGGAGGCGGGTTCCCTACCCGCTGTCAAAAAAAAATTTCCCGCCACCAAACGCATCCCCTGACCCCCTGAAAAATTCCCCCCTTGATCTTTCTCCTGTTCTTAAATTCCACTTTGCACTCACTCGTGATAGTGTGATCGAGATTGGCAACTTATTATGGGGCACCATGGATGTGAGAGTGCACCTTACCCTGCTTCGGTACAGCCAGTCGGGCTCCAATATGCCACTATGCCCACCCTGCTACCCTGTCTATTTTAAAGGAGCTGTAACTATGCAAGCAGGTGGCTGCTTAATCCAGACGTAGGTCCTATTTAGTGAAATTAGATAATACTTAATTAAATTAGAAAGCTTTTGCTTCTGATTGTATCTGCTTAAGGCAGGAGCTGTTTATTCTTGGGGGCAAGGCAGACAGGTGCTACTATATTTGCTGTGATCCACAGATACAATTTGAGAGCTTTAAGTGATTAGTTTATTTGTGGCAACTCTTGTGTGGTCTTGTTTCTTTCTAGTTTCTGCCAATCTGTAAGACTTTCTCTTTGTGTCAGATTGAAACAAAAGCAACACAAAAATCTACCCTAGAAAGTGTAGTGCAAAATTTCCTATGAACCAAAAGTAATATAATATATTTATCAATATCACTTAGTAAAAATAATGCTTAAAATATCCTCTTAAATCTCCTTGAATTTGGAGACTATGGCGGGGGGATAATTTTAACCCCCAAGAACTGGTGGGTTTGGGTCAGGTGAGACGAAAACATTAAAAATTTTAAAAGATGTCCTGTACGAAACATCTGCAGGACGTCTGGGAAACCCGTACTTTTGAGTTTCCTGCCCAAAACTCCTCCCCCCACCCCCACTCCGAACATGTATCCTCATAAATATCGGGGCTTGTGTATCAGAACCTACGAACATGAGTTCTGAGCTACTGATACCAAGAATCCAGGGCTTTGCAAGGATCTGCAGTTTGGTGCAAAGTTGCAGAATGACCAACTCTTTCATTTACTATTTGGTTTTACAACAACAACTTCCATTTATATAGCACCTTTAACTTTATAAGACTTTTTAAGGCACTTCACAGGAGCAATTATCAAACAAAATTTGACACCGAGCCACATAAAGAGATATTAGGACAGGTGACCAAATGCTTGGTCAAAGTGGAAGTTACAGAGATAGGGAGAGGCGAGGCCATGGAGGGATTTGAAAACAAGGATGAGAATTTTAAAATCGAGGCGTTGCCGGACTGGGAGCCAATGTTGGTCAGCGAACACAGAGGCGATGGGTGAACGGGACTTGGTGTGAGTTAGGATACAGGAAGCAGAGTTTAGGATGAGCTCAAGTTTATGGAGGGTGCAAGGTGGGAGGTCGCAGATGAGCTGAGGCAGGGTGGAGACGGGCGATGTTACAGAAGTGGGAATAGGCAGTCTTTGTGATGGAGCGGACATGGGTGAAAAAACAAAGCAATAAATAAATATTACAGTACTGGCTTCATGAACATCTAACATCCATTAGAGGAAAGAATTATAACTTGAAAAGGAATAGAAAATTGTTAGATCCCCATGTTAAACAATGCAGTGAGATGTTAAGGTGATAGATGGTAATACAGTGCTGGCTGTAACAGGTCCTTCTGGAAACAGATATTTGATGCTAATAACATGGTGATCCTCCTTACAGCTAAATGGCGATCATCAAGATGAAGGTAGCAATGTGGAGGAACCCATGTTAACAAACAATGGAACGTGTTTTATCCAGCTAGACGCATAAGAACATAAGAACATAAGAAATAGGAGCAGGAGTAGGCCATTCGGCCCTTCGAGCCTGCTCCACCATTCAATGAGATCATGGCTGATCTTCTGCCTCAACTCCATTTACCGGCCCTATCGCCATATCCCTTGATGCCCTTACTAATCAGAAATCTATCGACTTCTGTTTTGAATATACCCAATGACTGAGCCTCCACAGCCCTCTGGGGTAGAGAATTCCAAAGATTCACTACCCTCTGTGTGAAGAAATTTCTTCTCATCTCAGTCCTGAATAACCTACCCTTTATCCTGAGGCTGTGGCCCCTGGTTCTAGACTCCCCAGCCAAGGGAAACATTCTCCCAGCATCCACCCTATCAAGCCCTGTAATAATTTTGTATACTTCAATGAGATCCCCTCTCATTCTTCTGAATTCAAGAGAATACAGGCCTAGTTTACTCAATCTCTTCTCATACGACAGTCTCGCCATCCCAGGAATCAATCTCGTGAACCTTCGTTGCACTCTCTCTATGGCAAGTATATCCTTCCTTAGGTAAGGAGACCAACATTATACACAGTACTCCAGGTATGGTCTCACCAAGGCCCTATATAATTGGAGTAAGACTTCTTTACTCCTGTACTCAAATCCTCTTGTAATGAAGGCCAGCATACCATTTGCCTTCCTAATGGCTTGCTGCACCTGCACATTCACTTTCAGTGACTCATGTACAAGGACACCCAGGTCCCTTTGAGCATCTGCATTTCTCAATCTTTCACCATTTAGGAAATACTCTGCCTTTCTGTTTTTTCTACCAAAGTGGATAACTTCACATTTATCCACATTATATTCCATCTGCCATGTTCTCGCCCACTCACTGAGCCTGTCGACATCCCTCGAAGCCTCTTCATATCCTCTTCACAACTGACACTGCCACCTAGCTTTGTATCATCAACAAATTTGGAAATGTTACTTTTAGTCCCCTCATCCAAATCATTGATATAGATTGTGAATAGCTGGGGCCCAAGCACCGATCCTTGCGGTACCCCACTAGTCACAGCCTGCCATCCTGAAAAAGACCCGTTTATCCCTACTCTTTGTTTTCTGTCTGTTAACTAATGCTCAATCCATGCTAGTATATTACCCCCAATTCCATGTGCCCTAATTTTGTTCACCAACCTCTTATCGATGCAGGTTCAAAGAACAATAATAATCTATTTAGGGAGACATTCACGTTGATTAAGTTTCCAAATGTAATTGTAATGCAGCCAGTATTGGCCAATTGTGTACTAACTTTGTCGCAGAACAAAAGAAATCTCCCAGAGACATTCCAGACACAGCTGACTAATGCCATTTTCAATTCAGATTTTTATATCTAAAATATAAAATAGAGGTAGTGGTTCCTATGTTTACCTAAGAAATAATTTTAGTTTGGCCGATTTTGCTCATTACAAACATGATAACCAGGTTGACAGGAAAATGGCCTAGACGATACACCTGTAATCGTGTTAATTTCACACTTTTGCAGCAGATAACACAGCACTTGATTAGCATAAAAAATGAAAATGTTATTTATCCAGTTGTGTTGTGTGCAAAACTAAAAGGTTTCTGCATAGAATATTCAGAAAGCTTGGTTTACAGATTGGGAGCTGGAGGTCTTGCTGGACTGTCTTTTTGAAAAATGAGATCAGTTTTTCAGGTCAGGGAGTGGCACATAAATATTGTCAGGAGGCATGTAGCATGGCAATACAGAAGAGATGGGGTCAACTCTGGGTCAACTACACAGTGGATGTGAAACGAGATCAATAAAATGCATGATATAAAGAATAGTTGCAAGGTAAGGCAACAACCTTAATGTAAATCCAAGATGCAGCAATATCTAACTTCAATCTCTTTGGACAATAGTTATAGGCAACCAAATGGAAGGAATTCCAACGTCTTCATAGAAGCTTGCTATCCTATACTCAGCAGATCAGTAGGTACCATGAGAAGATGGCCATGAAGCAATGGCAAGCATGGCGAAGCACTGGAGCAATTGAGTGACAGTGATGTTCATAGGACTTTTGTGTTGACATGAAGTGATGCACATGTAGTTTCAGGCAATGCATCAGAAAGCACAGAAACCCAAGAACTACAAAGACACAACAAAACACTGAAGCAGAACATTATTTAAAAACGAAGACCTGAAATTTCTGGAGTGGGGAAGGATGCAAATTGGGTGGATCATGGGGAGACTGGAATTTGAGTGGAATCTGGATCCCTGGGTTTTTGTGCCATTTGGGCTCCACCAAAAATCTGAATTGAGCAGGGGGCTAGGTCGGCACATCTTCTGCTTGCTTTCCTTATATCTACAGCCAGCTTTGGGGTGTGTCTGAGGATATTCCCAAGGTACCCTGGGAATTCAGTCCAGTAAGCTACCCGATAGGCCCATTGGTATCTATATTTGCTGAGAGCAGGCATAGGTCCCATACTGGGTCTTTAGTAGGCCCCAAGATCTCTGGTAAGAAAGGCAACGATTTCCTTTTAAATCCTGCTCCTATGTTCCTTGAGTAGCAGTCAAAAAAATGTGGTGCCATTTTTCTTTGGCCTTTCTTGGGCCTTGGGAAACCACTGCTGCACCAACAATAATAAAATAAAACCGGACGGAGCACCCGGCATCGACCTAGGCACCGACTTCGGACATAGCAACGGCAAACCCAGCCCAGTCGATGCTGCAAAGTCCTCCTCACCAACAGCTGGGACTTGTGCCAAAATTGAGAGAGCTGTCCCACAGACTAGTCAAGCAATAGCCTGACAAGTCATACTCACAGAATCATATCCTTCAGCCAATGTCCCAGACTCCTCCATCACCATCCCTGGGTATGTCCTGTCCCACCAGCAGGACAGACCCACCAGGAGTGGCGGCACAGTGGCATTCAGTTGGGAGGGAGTGGCCCTGGGAGTCCTCAACATTGACTCCGGACCCCATGAAGTCTCATGGCTTCAGGTCAAGCATGAGCAAGGAAAGCTCCTGCTGATTACCACATAGCGCCCTCCTCAGCTGATGGATCAGTACTCCTCCATGTTGAACACCACTTGAAGAAGCACTGAGGGTAGCAAGGGCACAGAATGTACTCTGGGTAGGGGACTTCAATGTGGCTCGGTAGCACCACTTCTGACTGAGCAGGCCAAGTCCTGAAGGACATAGATACCAGACTGGGCCTGTGGCAGGTGGTGAGAGAACCAACATGAGGAAAAAACCATTGACCTCATCCTCACCAATCTACCTGTCGCAGATGCATTTGTCCATGACAGCATTGGTAGCAGTGACCACCGCACAGTCCTTGTCTTCACACTGAGGACACCCTCCATCGTGTTGTGTGGTACTACCACCGTGTTAAATGGGATAGATTCAGAACAGATCTAGCAGCTCAAAACTGGGCATCCATGAAGCACTGTGGGCCATCAGCAGCAGCAGAATTGTATTCCACCACAATCTGTAACCTCATGGCCTGGCATATCCCTCACTCCAGTATTACCATCATAGCTAGGGGACCAACCCTGGTTCAATGAGGAGTGCATAAGAGCATGCTAGGAACAGCACCAGGCATACCTAAAAATGAGGTGCCAACCTGGGGAAGCTGCAACAGGACTACATGCATGCTAAAAAGCAGAAGCAGCATGCCATAGACAGGGCTAAGTAATCCCACAATCAACGGATAAGATCAAAGCTCTGCAGTCATGCCACATCCAGTCGTGAATGGTGGTGGACAATTAAACAACTAACGGAAGGTGTAGGCTCCATGAATATCCCATCCTCAATGTTGATGGAGCCCAGCACGTGAGTGCAAAAGACAAGGCTGAAGCGTTTGCAACCATTCAGCCAGAAGTGCCGAGTGGATGATCCATATTGGCCTCCTCCTGAGGTCCCTACCATCACAGAAGTCAATCTTCAGCCAATTCGATTCACTCCACGTGATATCAAGAAATGGCTGAGCGCACTGGATACAGCAAAGGCTATGGGCCCCAACAACATCCCAGCTGTCGTGCTGAAGACTTGTGCTCCAGAACTAGCCGCACCTCTAGCTAAGCTGTTCCAGTACAGCAACAACACTGGCATCTACCCGACAATGTGGTAAACTGCCCAGGTATGTCCTGTCCACAAAAAGCAGGACAAATCCTATCCGGCCAATTACCGTTCCATCAATCTACTCCCCTTCATCAGCAAAGTGATGGAAGGTGTCTTCGACAGTGCTATCAAGCGGCACTTACTCACCAATAACCTGCTCACTGATGGAGCTGTACAAAACGCTAGTTAGGCCACAGCTGGAATACTGTGTGCAGTTCTGGTCACCACACTATAGGAGGGATGTGATTGCATTGGAGAGGGAGCAGAGGAGATTCACCAGGATGTTACCTGGGCTGGAGCGCTTCAGCTATGAAGAGAGACTGGACAGGCTGGGGTTGTTTTCCTTAGAGCAGAGAAGGCTGAGGGGGGACCTGATTGAGGTGTACAAAATTATGAGGGGCATAGATAGGGTAGATAGAAAGGAACTTTTCCCCTTAGTAGAGGTGTCAATAACCAGGGGGCATAGTTTCAAGGTAAGGGGCAGGAGTTTAGAGGGGATTTGAGGAAAAACTTTTTCACCCAGAGGGTGGTTGGAATCTGGAACTCACTGCCTGAAAGGGTGGTAGAGGCAGGAACCCTCACAACATTCAAGAAGCATTTAGATGAGCACTTGAAACGCCATAGCATACAAGGCTACGGACCAAGTGCTGGAAAATGGGATTAGAATAGACAGGGCTTGATGGCCGGCGCTGTATAACTCTATGACTCTATGACTGATGTTTAGTTTGGGTTCCACCAGGAACACTCAGCTCCAGACCTCATTACAGCTTTGGTCCAAACATGGATAAAAGAGCTGAATTCCAAGGTAAGGTAAGAGTGATTGCCCTTGACATCAAGGCAGCATTTGCCTGAGTGTGGCATCAAGAAGTCCTAGTAAAATTGAAGTCAATGGGAATCAGGGGGAAAACTTTCCACTGGCTGGAGTCATACCTAGTACAAAGGACGATGGTTGTGGTTGTTGGAGGTCAATCATCTCAGCCCCAGGATATCCTCAGGGCAGTGTCCTCGGCCCAACCATCTTCAGCTGCTTCATCAATGACCTGCCCTCCATCATAAGGTCAGAAGTGGGGATGTTCGCTGATGATTGCACAGTGTTCAGTTCCATTCGCAACTCCTCAGATAATGAAGCAGTCCATTTCCGCATGCAGCAAGACCTGGACGACATTCAGGCTTGGGCTGATAAGTGGCAAGTAAAATTCATGCCACACAAGTGCCAGACAATGAATATCTCCAACAAGCAAGAGTCTAACCACCGCCCCTTGACATTCAATGCTATTACCATTGCCGAATCCCCCACCATCAACATCCTAGGGGTTACCATTGAACAGAAACTTAACTGGACCAGCCACATAAATACTGTAGCAACAAGAGCAGGTCAGAGGCTGGGTATTCTGCAGTGAGTTCTCCTGACTCCCCAAATCCTTTCCACCATCTACAAGGCACAAGTAAGGATGTGATGAAATACTCTCCACTTGCCTGGATGAGTGCAGCTTCAACAACACTCAAGAAGCCCGACACCATCCAGGACAAAGCAGCCCGCTTGATTGGCACCTCCTCCACCACCTTAAACATTCACTCTCTCCACTACCGGCGTACCGTGGCTGCAGTGTGTACCATCTACAAGATGCACTGCAGCAACTTGCCAAGGCTTCTTCGGCAGCACCTCCCAAACCTCTACCACCTAGAAGGTCAAGGACAGCATACGCATAGAACACCATCACCTGCAAGTTCCCCTCCAAGTCACACACCATCCTGACTTGGAAGTATATCGCCATTCCTTCATCGTTGCAGGTTAAAAATCCTGGAACTCCCTCCCTAACAGCACTGTGGGAGTACCTTCACCACATGGACTGCAGCGGTTCTAGAGGAATGAATAAAAAAAAACCTGTGTCACCTTATCAGCATGGGCGATTTTGTTGCTTCTCTACAGGGGTGGGCTGCCCACCTCAACTATGTAAATGATCCCATACCTGGGATTTGGGATGGGGTAAACAGCAGGAAGTCCTGCCCCACTACACTTATGATGGCAGAGATGAACTCCAGAAGTCTCAGCCCTAATAGAACTAGAATCAGTCCACATGGGCTAATGTGTTCTTTCGTGAAAGGTGTATTTAATAGTCTCCAATAGGGAACAGCCCCTTTAGATAAACAACTGTGTTTGCCTCATTTGTACACCTTCAAGATGCAATGTTGTGCAAAGATGGCATGAAATCCAGTTTACCTACAGAGTTGATTGCTCTTATGGCAGAACTAAAGGTGATTGGAAAACCCTAATCTGGGATAAGGTTTCAGGGCCTCTGAAATCACTGCTCTCTAATCACTCATGATCAAAGGCACTATATGTGGGATTATTTCTAATAGAATGCTAACGAGCAATTAATAATATGTTCTGAGCACCTACTAATGCGCCAGAGGCATATAATTCTGTTTGCGCCCAGAACAAATCTCCTTTTTCTTGACTTATTTCCAGATTAAGTAACTTTGCCTAATTCCCAGAGACAGCTATCCCTTGTCATCCAATTTGTTGAAACATCGTTAACAGAGATTCAACTCCGTTTAACAATAGCTATTTTTTTAAACTACATATATAAAACAAATTAGATATTTTCCTATTTGACACATACATGCTCACAATTGGTAAATAAATGTATTATTCTTTTATGATTTCATGTATCTATCATTCTTATATTGGGTAGAAGAGAGGCAATGTGATCAAAAAGTAAAGAACATATGCAGTTCTCAGCCACCAAAACACAGGCAAGTAATGACCCCTTGGTTGCGCGTATGTCCAATATCCAATACAGCAATTGCAGGCCATACTGGAAGAAGTTGGCAATGAGATCCTCCCACACCTTTCTCCCTTGCTGGTCTACCAGTGGCTGTTGTTCACCATTGCCCTCCTGCTGTGGCATGGCTTGTCGTTTCCTCCCATTCCACTCCATGGTGAGACCTCTGTCTGTGGCAATATTGTGCAGCATGCTGGGGCATATTGCTGATGGAATACTATGGATAATTTTTTTAATCTGTGCTCGCAGTATGTGAATTTTTAAAATGACCCCTAATATTGTTCCTATTGATGTGTGCCATAGTATTGTGGGTAGGGGCATAGCTTGCTACCTGTGGGCAATTAATGATGTCCTGTTTGACGAAAATAGCAATGTGGGAAAGCTCTATTTGCTGTTTCTCCTGGTGGTCAAAATGCAAGTATGAAACAGAGCTTCAGTTACATCCTTCAAGAAGCAATGTGTGTCATAGTGACTGACTCCAGAGATATTCCCAGAAGGACCCCGTAGCGTAAAGACTGAGGACGGTAGTGTTCTTCACTGCTACTGATAGTACAGCGTAGGTGATTAACTGTCCCTTCAGGTCTTTGTGACCCAGATAACATACTTCATTCACGGGATTCCTGCTGAGTTTGAGCCTCATAATGTCCTAGTCCCCTGTGAGGTCTGGGTAGCTGGCAGGTGGCCAAGGGCCGCTTGAGCTTCAATAGCAGCCAGCCACTTTAAGCCCTTTTCCCGCCCGCACAGGCAGGAAGGGAATGGGTGACCGCCAGGCAGTGTAGTAGGCGCAGGCAGGTAGTGCAGGGTCCCCTGTGGCCATCCCCCTCTCAAACAGATATACCACTTTGGATATTGTTGAGGGAGATGGCTTATCGGAGGAAGGCAGCAGTAGCCAACTTCCTGGTACCATGGGTGGTTCTGCTGCACAGGACGGGAGGAAAAAGAGCGGGAGAGCTATAGTGATAGGGGATTCTATTGTAAGGGGAATAGATAGGCGTTTCTGCGGCCGCAAACGAGACTCCAGGATGGTATGTTGCCTCCCTGGTGCAAGGGTCAAGGATGTCTTGGAGCAGCTGCAGGGCATTCTGGAGGGGGAGGATGTACAGCCAGCTGTCGTGGTGCATATAGGTACCAACGATATAGGTAAAAAATGGGATGAGGTCCTAAAAGCTGAATATAGGGAGTTAGGAGGTAAATTAAAAAATAGGACCTCAAAGGTAGTAATCTCAGGATTGCTACCAGTGCCATGTGCTAGTCAGAGTAGAAATAGAAGGATATTTCAGATGAATACGTGGCTAGAGGAATGGTGCAAGGGGGAGGGATTCAAATTCCTGGGACATTGGAACCGGTTCTGGGGGAGGTGGGACCAGTAAAAACTGGACGGTTTGCACCTGGGCAGGACTGGGACTGATGTCTTAGAGGGAGTGTTTGCTAGTGCTGTTTGGGAGGGTTTAAACTAAAATGGCAGGGGGTTGGGAACCTGTGCAGGGAGACAGAGGAAAGGGAAGCAAGGATAGAAGCAAAAGACAGGAAGGAGAAAAGCAAAAGTGGAAGGCAGCGAAATCAAGTGTGTAAATCAAACAGGGCCACAGTAAATAATAATTCTAAAAGGACTAAGAGTGTTAAAAAAACAAGCCTGAAGGCTTTGGGGGGAAAAATTCAGTTGGTTGCGCCTCCCGTTAGCGCCTTAAGAGGGCGCTAATGGGGCGCAAAGCCGCTAACGCCCGGGTGCAGCGATGTTTGCGCCGCTCGGGAACTTAACTAGAGATTGTGCGGCGGCGCTAAAACTTACCGCTGCGACCACCTGCGCGCGCAGATTGTGACGTCATTCCATGGTGCAACGCCCTTGTGGCGCCCCGGAGCGGAAATTGAGTGGCGCCCCCTGCCTTACCGCCTGGCGCATCCAACGACCAGAAGACTTGAACGCTATCAATCGCTGTGGGGCTGGGGGGGGGGCGCTATTTAAAGGGGGCCTCTTCCTGTCTTTTATTGTTGGTGGCATTTTTGAACTACGCATTCTGAGAGAGAGAGGGAGAGACTTCTGGAGAGATTCAACGTTGTGTGAAGGAGTTTTGGGTACTGAGCAGCACTTTGCAGGTTCATTTTGATTTGCCATTCCTTGTATCGATTTAGCAGAGACTGTGGGAGCTGCACTCTGAGCTCTTTGCCTGGTACTCTCCATTGTTCTTTCCAGCACATTTGATGTGCAAGTCTCTCCAGGCCAAGATTCAAGGCTGCAATGAACAGGATGTGGATGGAAAGCAAGATTAACCATCCCCTTTAAGAACTGGCCTGTGCCATTGTGTGTGTGTTCCATTGCTGACTGACATTACATGAGCTTCGCCAGCGCTCTGAGTTAGCGCCTCACTCCTTGGCCTTTGCACCTTAAGACAGGTGTGCAGCACCTGCTTTAGCGCTCCACTCACCTCCCGGGGCGGTAAAAGTGAAGTTTCCAGTCAGTGCCGATAATTAGCGCCAGGCGCTAATATTTGCGTCCAGACGATATTTGCGCCCCAAATGGGGCGCGACCTAATTTCTACCCCTTTGTGTCTTAATGCGAGGAGCATTCATAATAAGGTGGATGAATTAGCTGCACAAATAGATGTAAACGGCTATGATATAATTGGGATTACGGAGACATGGCTCCAGGGTGACCAAGGCTGGGAATTCAACATCCAGGGGTATTCAATATTCAGGAAGGACAGGTAAAAAGTAAAAGGAGGTGGGGTAGCATTGCTGGTTAAAGAGGAGATTAACACAATAGTAAGGAAGGATATTAGCTCTGATGATGTGGAATCTGTATGGGTAGAGCTGAGAAATACCAAGGGGCAGAAAACGTTAGTGGGAGTTGTATACAGACCTCCAAACAGTAATGCTGAGGTTGGGGATGACATTAAACAGGAAATTAGAGATGCGTACAATAAGTGCACAGCAGTTATCATGGGTGACTTTAACTTACATATAGATTGGGCTAACCAGATTAGTAACAATACTGTGGAGGAGGAATTCCTAGAGTGTATACGGGATGGTTTCCTGGACTAATATGTCGAGGAACCAGCTAGAGATCAGGCCATCTTAGACTGGGTATGATGTAATGAGAAAGGATTGATTAGCAATCATGTTGTGAGAGGCCCCTTGGGGAGGAGCGATCATAATATGATAGAATTCTTCATTAAGATGGAGAGTGAAGTAGTTGACTCAGAGACTAGGGTCCTGAATTTAAATAAAGGAAACTACGATGGTATGAGGCGTGAGTTGGCTAGGATGGATTGGGGAATGTTACTTAAAGGGTTGACGGTGGTTAGGCAATGGCAAACATTTAAAGATCGCATGGATGAACTACAGAATTTGTTCATCCCTATCTGGCATAAAAATAAAACAAAAAAGGTGGCTCAACCGTGGCTAACAAGGGAAATTAGGGATAGCATAAGATCCAAGGAGAGGACATATAAATTGGCCAGAAAAAGCAGCAAACCTGAGGATTGGGAGCAGTTTAGGATTCAGCAAAGGAGGACAAAGGGATTAATTAAGAGGGGGGAAAATAGAGTATGAGAGTAAGCTTGCAGGGAACATAAAAACTGACTGTAAAAGCTTCTATAGATATGTGAAGAGAAAAAGATTGGTGAAGTCAAGCGTAGGTCCTTTGCAGTCAGAATCAGGGGAATTTATAATGGGGAACAAAGAAATGGCTGACTAATTAAATACATACTTTGCTTCTGTCTTCACAAAGGAGGACACAAATAACCTCCCAGAGGTGTCGGGGAACATAGGGGGATAAATTCAGTATCGCCCCATTTGGGGCGCAATTATCGGCCGGGCGCAAAGATTAGCGCCTGGCACTAATTATCGCCTCCGACTGCAAACTTGACTTTTATCGCCCCTGGAGGTGATTGGAGCACTAAATCAGGTGCTACACACCTGTCTTAAGGCGCAAAGGCCGAGGAGCGAGGCGTTAACTCAGAGCGCGGGCGCAGCGCAGGTGCTGTCAGTTAGCGATGGAACACAGACACACTGGCGTCGGACAGTTCTTAAAGGGGAGGGTCGATCTTGCACTCCAGCCACACCTTGCTCATTGGAGCCTTGAATCTCGGCCTGGAGAGACCTGTGCCTAAATCTTCCAGCCAAGGACTATGGAGACAGTGAGAGAACGAGCTCAGCACTTCAGCGAGCGGGCCTTGGATGCTCTGGTTGGCGCGGTGGAGCACAGAAGATCTATACTCTTCCCTGAGAGTGGCAGGAGGCCTTTGCCGCGCGAGTACAGAAGAGTGTGGAGGGAGGTGGCTCAGAGCATCTCCTCCAGGAGCATGGTGCCCAGGACCCATATACAATGTCGAAAAAAGTTCAACGACCTCACTCGGATCATCAGGGTGAGTGGCTTTTTTTCAGTACCTCTCAATCCCTCCATCTCAACCTCACTCTATGGCCAGAGGGTCTTAAAACCCCAATGCCCAACACTCATCCAACACCTATGGCCCTCTCATGAAACACACATGCACATTCCACACTTTGCATACACTAAGGGCTATTCACCTATGGGAGGCACATCAGGCAAGACCATGGCTGCAGCAGGTGGCAGAGCTCAGTGACTACCTCCTTGCTGAAGCGCAGCCTTCACAAACACTGCTCCTCAGACATATTAATATATGTGAATTGTTGGCGATACACCCTGGGAGGGTATGGTCTCCTGTACAGAGGCCTGTTGGCCCTCCTCCGTCTGGCCATGATTGCCACTCTCTCTCTGTGTCTCTGTGTCCTCCGATTCTGGTGGCGCAGGACAACACCCCCAATCAGTGCAGCCCCCATAGTCTCTTGGCAATCAAAGTTATGAAGGTCAAAAACCAAAGTACCTGCAAAGTGATGCTCAGTAGCCAAAACTACTTCACACAGCGTTGACTCAATGCAGAAGTCTCTCTTTCTCTCTCTCCGAATCTCTCTCTCTCTCTCTCTCTCAGAACGAGTGGTGCAAAAATGTCAACCACAGAGAAAGACAGGAAGAGGCTCCCTTTAAATAGCGCCCTCCAGCCCCACAGCGACTGGGGAGCGTTCCAGTCTTCCGGTCGGTGGTTGCGCCAGGCGGAAAGGATGGGGGCACCACTCAATTTCCGCTCCGGGGCGCCACAAGGGCGTTGCACCCTCATATGACGTCAAGATCTGCGTGCGCAGGAGATTGCGGCGGTAAAGTTTAGCGCCGCCGCAAAATGTCTAGTTAATTTCGCGAGCAGTGCAAACATCGCTGCGCCCGGGCGTTAGTTGCTTTGCACCCTATTAGCGCCCTCTTAAGGCGCTAACGGGAGGCGCAACCAACCGAATTTTCCCCCCTTAGAAACTAAGGGGGAAAAATTCAGTATCGCCCCGTTTGGGGTGCAATTATCGGCCAGGCGCAAAGATTAGCGCCTGGCGCTAATTATCGCCTCTGACTGCAAACTTGACTTTTATCGCCCCTGGAGGTGATTGGAGCGCTAAATCAGGCGCTACACATCTGTCTTAAGGCGCAAAGGCCGAGGAGCGAGGCGCTAACTCAGAGCACTGGCGAAGCTCATGTGATGTCAGTCAGCAATGGAACACAAACACAATGGCGCTGGCCAGTTCTTAAAGGGGAGGGTTGATCTTGCTTTCCATCCACATCCTGCTCATTGCAGCCTTGAATCTCGGCCTGGAGAGACCTGTACATCAAATCTGCTGGAAAGAACAATGGAGAGAACCAGGGAAAGAGCTCAGAGTGAACCCCCCACAGACTCTTCTAAATCGATACAAGGAAGGGCAAATCAAAATGAACCTGCAAAGTGCTGCTCAGTACCCAAAACTCCTTCACACAGCGTTGAATCTCTCCAGAAGTCTCTCTCTCTCTCAGAATGCGTGGTTCAAAAATGTCACCAACAAAAAAAGGTAGGAAGCAGTCGCCTTTAAATAGCGCTCCCCCAGTCCCTTCCTGACTGCAAAACGCTCCCCTCAACCTGTCGTTGCTAGCGGCAGGCGGTAAGGCAGGGGGCGCCACTCAATATCGGCTCCGGGGTGCTACCGGGGCGTTGCGCACTCGATTGATGTCACGATCTGCCGGCGCAGGAGATCATGGTGGTAGTGTTTAGCGCCACCGCAAAATGTCTAGTTAATTTCGCGAGCGGCGCAAACATCGCCGTGCCCGGGCGCTAGTTGCTTTGCGCCCAATTAGGGCCCTCTTAAGGCGCTAACGGGAGGCGCAACCAACTGAATTTTTCCCCATAGGGTCTAATGAGAGGAAGGAACTGAATGAAATCAGTATTTGTAGGGAAATGGTGTTAGGGAAATTGACAGGATTGAAGGCCGATAAATCCCCAGGGCCAGATAATCTACATCCTAGGGTACTTAAGGAAGTAGCCCTAGAAATAGTAGACGCATTGCTGGTCATCTTCCAAAATTCTATAGACTCTGGCACAGTTCCCATGGATTGGAGGGTAGCTAATGTAACCCCACTATTTAAAAAAGGTGGTACCGAGAAAATGGGGAATTATACCGGTAAGCCTGACATCGGTAGTGGGGAAAATGCTGGAGTCCATTATAAAAGATGTAATTGCAGAGCACTTGGAAAACAGTGACAGGATCGGACAAAGTCAACATGGATTTACAAAAGGTAAATCGTGCTTGACTAATCTACTGGAATATTTTGAGGATGTAACTGGTAGAATAGATAAGGGAGAACCAGTGGATGTGGTGTATTTGGACTTTCAGAAGGCTTTCGATAAGGTCCTGCATAAGAGATTAGCGTGTAAAGTTAAGGCACATGGGATTGATGGTAAGGTACTGACTTGGATAGAGAACTGGTTGGCAGACAGGAAGCAAAGAGTTGGAATAAACGGGTCTTTTTCCGAGTGGCAGGCAGTGACTAGTGGGGTACCGCAGGGATCGGTGCTAGGACCCCAGCTATTCACAATATATATTAATGATCTAGACGAGGGAACTAGATGTAATATCTCCAAGTTTGCAGACGACACAAAGCTGGGTGGGCATGTGTGCTGTGAGGAGGATGCAGAGAAACTCCAGTATGATTTGGACAGGTTGGGTAATTGGGCAGATGCATGGCAGATGCAGTATAATGTGGATAAATGCAAGGTTATCCACTTTGGTGCCAAAAACAGGAAGGCAGATTATTATCTGAATGGCAATAGATTGGGAGAAGGGGAAGTGCAACGAGACCTGGGTGTCCTTGTGCACCAGTCGCTGAAGGTAAGCATGCAGGTGCAGCAGGCGGTTAAGAAGGCAAATGTTATGTTGGCCTTCATAGCGAGAGGATTCGAGTACAGGAGCAAGGATGTCTTGTTACAGTTGTACAGGGCCTTGGTGAGACCACACCTTGAGTATTGTGTGCAGTTTTGGTCGCCTTATCTGAGGAAGGATGTTCTTGTCATGGAGGGAGTGCAGCGAAGATTCACCAGACTGATACCTGGGATGGCAGGAATGACGTATGAGGAGAGATTGGGTCGATTGGGCTTATATTCGCTGGAGTTTAGAAGAATGAGAGGGGATCTCCTTGAAACTTATAAAATTCTAACAGGACTAGACAGACTAGATGCAGGAAGGATGTTCCCGATGATGGGGGAGTCCAGAACCAATGGTCACAGTCTAAAGATAAGGGGTAAGCCATTTAGGACAGAGATGAGGAGGAATTTCTTCACCCAGAGAGTGGTGAACCTGTGGAATTCTCTACCACAAAAGGCAGTTGAGGCCAATTCATTAAATATATTCAAGAAGGAGTTAGATATATTTCTTAAGACTAAAGGGATCAAGGGATATGGGGAGAAAGCAGGGACAGGGCACTGAATTTGGATGATCAGCCATGATCTCATTAAATGGTGGAGCAGGCTCGAGGGGCTGAATGGCCTACTCCTGCTCCTATCTTCTATGTTTCTATGTTTCTATGCAATGGGCAGGAAGTGGACCGGCAACAGTTAAATGAGGCCTAGTGGTTAAAATTGTCGAAGGCCTCCTGCTGTGGCTGGTGAGTAGGAAATTAACTCTCCAGAGTCGTTTCCCACCGGAAATCTGCTCCGAGTTAAAATCCACCCCATGGAGTAGTACTAGAAACTTATTTTTCGATTTGCTTATGACTGGTCTTGCTCACCTGTTTACTCACATCTAATTTTTCATTTCACTTTATACCCAGTGGAAATTATACCCCTTAGATGCCGAATCCAATTATTAGATAATGAGGTTGGATTTAGCTAACCAGGTGATTTGGTTAATCCCAATGTCTGATATGATATGTTCTTTATTCACATCTTTCCTTTATAGATTATTCCTCTTGGTCACTGAGGAGCATGTCTGTAAAACTAGCTTTATTTCTAGCACTGTCTGGATTACCAGGATTTCCAAATTTCAGTTTAATCAAATGTGTGAATCATGCCCTGAGTAAGAGAGTATCTTTTGGGTATCAGGCTATTTAAAATGGCCAGTTCGCCAATGAGTCTATTATATTTTATCTAGTTAAAGATCTGACTCGGCTGTCATTATTAGAACTCTGCACCAACGGGCGATCTTAATAAATATTATTTCGGCTCTGAAGTAAAAAGAGAAAGTGTTGGGAATGCAGCATCTGAAAGGGAAGGGCAGGCTAACACAGGTGAGGCCCTTCAGTTCTAATTAAACATTAGCCCATCTTTTCCCTTTAAGATGCCGATTGGCCTGTTGGACATTTTCAGATTTTCCTCATTTTATTTGACGTTTCCAGCATTTATGAATTTTCTTTATATCTCTATTAATTTGAATCGCTGCCAGTCTAGCTCTCAAAACGGGCTGTCGATTCACTATCACCTTTTTGATGCTACTGCTGAAGACCAATTTTATCTGCAATGTTTGTAACTTCACTAAATTACTATTGGAATTAAAATCTAGTGTTTCAAATAATACAACTTGCACGGTTTGTACCACTGACCCAATGGTGTAATTGTGTGCTGGGAATTTCCTTGGGGGCTCTCCCGATCGGCCGTCGTAACTTTGGTTATCTGGGGGGTTTCCGCTGTTATTCTACCGAGGTTTCAGCGGCTAGTTGGGAGAACCCCTGAGGAAGTTCCTGGAGTTACTTCCTTTGCAGTGAATGCTGATGATGGTTTTTATATACAGATGAAGTAAAGCTAACACAATTATTTTAAAAGCATTTGCTATTGCCTTACAACAAGCTCAATAAAAACAGACTTGCATTTATATAGCGCCTTTCACAACCTCAGGACATCCCAAAGCACTTTACATTCAATGAAGTACTTTTTTGAAGTGTAGTCACTGTTGTAATGTAGGAAACGCTGCAGCCAATTTGCAGAGAGCAAGGTCCCACAAACAGCAATGTGATAATGACCAGATAATCTGTTTCTTTTAGTGATGTTGATTGAGGGATAAATATTGGCCAGAACACTGGGGAGAACTCCGTAGCTCTTCTTTGAAATAGTGCCATGGGATCTTTTACATCCACCTGAGAGAGCAGGTGGAGCCTCGGTTTACCGTCTCATCTGAAAGGCGGCACCTCCGACAGTGCAGCACGCCCTCAGCATTGCACTGGAGTGTCAGCCTAGATTTTGTGCTCAGGTTTCTGGAGTGGGGCATGAATCCACAATCTTCTGATTCAGAGGCGAGAATGCTACCACTGGGCCATGGCTGACACTGGTGGTAATTTTGACTTTGGGTGTTAAGTGTAAAATGAATGATATTGTGTAAAATGGATGATATTGTATC
Organism: Squalus acanthias; assembly: GCA_030390025.1. Lineage (NCBI taxonomy): Eukaryota > Metazoa > Chordata > Chondrichthyes > Squaliformes > Squalidae > Squalus > Squalus acanthias. The sequence continues at coordinate 139,854,168 of CM059426.1, read as the reverse complement.
AGCTGCCCGTTATACATCACTCCTGATTTTCATTTCCATTGAAGTCAATAGAAATGAAAATCGGGAGAGATTTATAACAGACGGCTGATCTGATATCGCTTGTTTTACACAAGCAGCAAAAATCAAAATTGCCCCCAATAGGTTGGTTTTAGACTATTTAGCACCAAACAGATGGGTTACTGGCTTTAGTTCCCGGGCACTGTACTTCTAAACATATGATGCCACTACCAATCAGGGTCAGTGCAAACTCTTTTAATGGTGTTCGCTTGATAGGAACAAAGGGAATGTTTTGCTTCCCAAAGAAATGCTCTATTAACAGGCTTGCCTACTCTCTGTGTGATGATACCCAATATCAGCAGAACAAATATGATATTAATACCAGTGTAGCAGCTGAGGTTTTCCTATTACATTTTTATTAATTTTTGATACAGTAAAATAATAGTAACATGTTGCACAGCAAGGTTATTAGTGTCACGATTTATGAATTTCTTAGCAAATTATTCTCAGCTGTCTAAAATCCTGATTGATCTAACACGACACAGGTTCCGACATCCAAAAATAAGTTGTTTTAGCAAAAGATAATGAGCTAAGTCAAAAACATCAAAATGATTGGTAATCAAACTGCCTGCAATATGGGTTAGGAATTTATGATTTAATCTCTGTTTTATTCAAACAAGATTGCATTCAGGAGCATTGTACTTCATTGTGGAACTTAAAATATTCACAATAAAGAAAGACATGCAGTTACATAGTGCTTTAACATCTCTGAATACTTCACATAAAATCAATTACTTTGCAATGCATTGATTGTTGTTACTTAGGTACAAGCCACAGTTACAGTATATGGGATGAAGGGGGGGGGATTTTCCTCCGAATGACCACCTGGCAGGTGACGATCATTGTCTGTCTGCTTCATATGAGTGCTGGTGAGTAGGTGTGTCTTCCTTCACCAATACCTTTGCCTTTACCATTCAATTTTTCTTCAGGACCACCTCTTTCCTGTCCCCAGGAAATAGCCCCACTATAAAGTTGCCGTTGTCAATTTCAGTACGTTGTCCTGGAGATGGGAGGATATTGTGGAAACCATAACTGTAGGATTTTGAAGGGCTGTTTATTTTATAGGCAATGGTACTTGAGAAGATATGTCTGGAAATTAAACCTGGAACATTCTAGTGCCAAATTTAAAAATATTGGACTAATTCAAGGGATTTTCCTCTCAGAATTATCTTCTTCCTCTGCTACAAGGAAGAGGATGATGAGTATTAGGAGGAGGTGTGGTTGGAGGCCAGGCTAATCTGAAACCAAAGACACTGTCTAGCACCTAGATGCAGATACCTTTGCCAAATAGTGTATAGACCAAGGCAGTCTTTTCTAGTTCTGACGAAGGGTCACAGACCTGAAATGTTAACTCTGTTTCTCTCTCCATGGATGCTGCCTGGCCTGCTGAGTGTTTCCAGCATTTTCTGTTGTTATTTCAGTCTTTTCTAGATTTGTTTGCAAGGTAGTGTGTGAGAAGGTTGTCCTTTCCACCTGAAGCAATATCAGAGTTATACAGACTGCTGGCCACTGAACTGCAATCCATTTCATCCATGGACACAGTCCTATTGATGGCTATAAAAATTACACCTGATTAGAAGTTCTATGCATTCTGGCTCTTTCCAGGCTGCTTCAGGGGACATAAGCCACATAAGTAAGTCTGCAGTTTACCAGGCAGGTGAAAGATGCTCTGTTTGGGTGGGCATTTCAGTTCATTTTGCTAGATATGGACCCAGTGAAGCAGAGAGAGCATGTGCAGTTAGCTTTTACCATATAGCTGCATTTCCCCAGATCCAGGGTGTCTTTGATGGGGCCCATGTGGCAACAAAGCTCCATATGAGCACCCACTGAACTTTATCAGTGAAAGGGTTTTCACTCACTTAATGTCCAGCTAGTGTGGATACCAACCACATTATCATTCACATGAATACCTGCTAAGCAAGAAGTGGTCATAATGCCATCATGCTTTTGTGCTTCACCAGTCTACTATCCCAGGATTATTCAGCCTGAGGCATCTATCCAGAAGGTTGCTCAGTGACAAGGGAAACTCCTACAACCATGGTTAATGACCTCATTCTGCCATTCAAGCATGGCAGAAGACAATAGGAACAATGAAACAATTGGTACAACAAGAACCCTAGTTGAGCAGACCATTGAGACAGTGAAGACCCAGTTCAGGTGTCTGGATAGGTCGGGGGGAGCACTATAGTGCAACCTTGCAATGGTTTGAAGAATCATATGGTATGCTGCATGCTGCATGATTTTGCTATTCACAAAGAATTGATCCTTCTCTCTGCTAATGTAGAAGAGGAAGAAGGGCAAGGCTCTAAGCTCCTGTTGAGAAGGAGGAGGAGGAGATGGAATTGCATCATGCCTGCAATACCTTCTTGTTAGGCTCCCTGTCCTCTGTTCCTAGTAGCCAGTCCTTTCTTCCCCTTATTTATGTCAGAAGAACCTCTGCAGAGACATCAGTAAATTTTGGGGCTCTTGCTACTGTTGCTGCAACTTCGTCTGAACCTGACTATCCTTTTCTTTTAATTTAGTTCAGGTCAATCACACATCCTGGAGGAATTACATATCCTGGAGAAGCTGAGCATGAAGCACCTTTCTGGATCAGTCAGTAAACACGTGACGTATCACCAATGGAATTTGGACTTTTTGCCAATTTATTGTTTCCCCTCTCACCTTTTTCTTCGTGGAGTTTCCCCTTACTACAGCTGCCACTTATCAGCCCAAACCTGCATCTTGTCCAGGTCTTGCTACATGTGGGCACGGACTGCTTCACTATTTGAGGAATTGCAAATGGAACTGAACATTGTGCAATCTTCAGCGAACATCCCCACTTCTGACCTGATGGAGGGAAGGTCATTGATGAAGCAGCTGAAGATGGTTGGGCCTAGGACACTGCTTTGAGGAACTCTTGCAGTGATGTGTACATTTGTTCCTGCTGTTCTGCTGCAATATGGCCTCTTACACACAATCTGGAAAACAGCCAAAGATCTCTCACACAACCGTAATTATGAAGATTATCTTCATTTGGAAACAGAGATGCTCCAGGGTTGCTGCACACCTGACCCCTGTGTCCATAGGGTGAAGATGGTGTGACCAATGGATTTCACTTAAAGGGGATTTACCTTCATGAAAAATATTTGAAAAAACTTTTACCATTTGCTTATGAACACCTAATAGACCCTGTTTACACACTAAAACGAGGTTTCAAACACCAAAGTTACAGTGACGGAGTGCGAGAAGCTCCGAGGAAATTCACCTCTTAAAGTATATTGAAATCAATTATTGCTTACTTAACAGCCACTGGACTTCAGAAAGTAATTTGTGTGAAATGTGCTTTGAAACATTTTGACATGAAAAGGCACTGGGGACAAAAACAATGCTTAGCTCTTCTAACTCTTCTTCTGCACATACAGTGAGAACATTGCCCTTTTAAATTTCTCAAGTTTTTTTTACAAAACTAGAGCTGAATTGGATGGAAACTACAAGTATCAACAGTTTCTCAATGCCTGCAGCAGTTATATATACACTCTGTTTACAGTTTAGTGCTAACTATAGTACACTGTAAGTACAATTTTAAGCACAAGGACAACATTTACAACATCAGCACTTTGACCTCGATAATGATGGTGCTGCAGCTTACACAGTATACTCGAGTGGAGTGTGGCTGTGAAAAAATGTTTCTTCACCGTTAATATTAAATCTGCAGAGATGGTCAATGAAAGGTGATGTGGAAGAGCTGTTAGAATGTTGTAGAACAGGCAAATAGTTTGATTAAGTATGAAAGCTCCCAGTTTCCAAACATTTATTCAGCAAACAGTCTTTGTGACATTCAGGCTTGCAGTTCAAGTTTCTATCCAGCTTGCAACACCACCTTCCTTTGTAAGTTTGGAATGAGGTGCCTGTTTAACCTTAAACACAGCAATAGTTGTGTGTTACCATATTTAATGGTTATATTTTGCTGGTTTCTTTCTTGATTTTCAGTTACAGAAAGCGCTGAATCTAATTCAGGTTTGTGTGAGCTGAATTTCACTAAAACTGCTAAATACATACACATCATTAATACCCCAATTAGACTTTTAGAAATAGAACAGCTCTGAAATTGACTGACATTTCATTCCAGAAGGTTGGTATATGTTTATTTTTTTTTCAAAAATGACTCATACCTTCACAAACTGTAGTCAGCAGTGCAAGACTACAATCATGTATTTAAATGAAATAAAAATAGAAAATGCTGGAAATACTCAGCAGGTCAGGCAGCTTCTGTGGAGAGAGAAACAGAGTTAACGTTTCAGGTTGATGACCTTTCGTCAGAACGAATGTATTTAAATGATATTCAGAAGAGTTCACAAGCGAGATACTTTCCTTGTTACAACTGACCGCCTGCTCTGATGCTTGATCAGACTTTACAATCTCTCCTCACTGTCGTGTTTCTGGCCTAAATACCACTAGAAAACTGATATGTGATTTTAACGAATGGTCCACACTCGAAATGTTAACTTATCTATTCCCTCTGTGGATGCTGTTTGATCTGCAGAGTGTTGCCAGCATTTTCTGTTTTTGTTATTGATAGGTGGTCTATCTAGGCATAATGATAGTTAGTGAGCAACTTTCTCAACTACTAGTAAGCAAAACTGTTTTTTTCTAGCCTGTTATAACAGTTCAGAAATATCCTCATTATTCCTCTGTTTTTTTCTCCACTGCTTTACTTCCAGCAAGATACTGTCTAATTCAGGTTAAGAATACTCTTTCTGAAACTATTCAAACGTGGCTGACATCTAGATAAGAATCTCTACCAATGTAACGTAAATGACAATGATAGCCATATATAGAAATGCAAAGTAATAGCGTGTCAGATCCACATGTAGCAATGTAAGATACAGTGATCCTCGTTACTTACTTTGGCACTTTTCTTCAAATTGGACACCTTTGGCTGCACATCCCTCCAGGTATGGCGGGTTGTAAAGAATGTATTGATTTCCCATGCCTGTTGAAACCTCTGTTTAGAAGTGGGCTGCCTATCTGATTTGTGGCGTGCATTTCTCTATTCCACATGAAATCTCAATAATCTGAAGGACCTCATCACTAAAGCGGGCCTTCCTAAACCTTAGTCTTTCCATTTGCACATGGCACAGCTAGATGGGAAACTGAGTGCAAGTTATAGCATTTCTGTGCCAATTATGGGGTTCAATAGATGAATTAGCACCATTTTCTTTCAGAGTGGCTGCTCAGTTGTGCATTATTTCTAATATATCTAAGTCCAGGAATATGCTATTAGTAAATGTGTGCATTTATTCCTGTGTATGTGCTAAAATAAATACAAAATAAAATAACTTTCATTTGAAGCATGTGTGTAAGGAGCAAATGCAACTGCATAATTGTTGTTTAAGGAGAATTTGTGCTGTGGGTTGATGCTGATGATTTAAGCCTAGAAATTTCTGTGAGCCATATTATGGTACAAATGCTTAACGAGTTTGTATCAGATTCTCTGCTATTTTAACAGACATGAACCCAATTATTTTATATGGACTAACAGCTCCATTAAAATAGCGAGTAGAATTTGATACAAACCCATTAAATTATTTGTATGGTAACATTGCCCACTATAATATCAGTTTAAACTGGCACAAAAAGTAATCATTTGTGTTGCAGCCTTAGATAAATGCTGAACAAAAATTGAACACATTTTGCCAGAGTCCATCCCACAGACAATAGGACTCAGGCAAGGCCCTTCCTTACATACTGACTGTGGTGTCATTTCCTTTGATCCCATTCAAGGTCTGTAACACAACAGACTGAAGATGAAGTGTGTTCCTGGAATGGAAATGGTCGAATGAGTATCATGTAAAGATTCCCTCACAGGTCTGAGATCTACAAACATTACAAAGTGTTTTTTTTAACATTCCAGGCGCTTTACCCTTCCCCCTTTTAAAGCTCACCCAAAATCTCAAAAAAATTGGCATTTGGAAATTTGAAACCTAAACCATGTGATTGCATTAAATTTCCTTTTCAGTCTTTACCAAATTATTAAACCATAAAAATACACATGAAAAATATAGAATCAGAGTGACTAGGTAATAATGGATTTTTGTCTTTATATTAAAAAAGTATCAAACTTTCATAAGGTATGCAGACCTGTTAAGCTTTTATTACACATGGGATTTTCACAGCATTTTTTCATATTCTTGTTAGTTATTAAGTTCTACTAAAATCATGAAGGAATACAGAAAGCGATTTCAGGGGGGATTTATGCCTTCTTGTCTGTAAGTAAAAATCACACTGTATTTTATAAGCATGTTATCATAGCAATCACAGACAACAGAGCTCCAAATCTTTAATTCCAGTATAGTATTACTATCAATGGAGTCCAATAAATTCTAACTAGCTCCAGTATTCACTTCATTACAGTGTTAACATGGATTTCTAACCGTTTGATGAAAATGACAGAATCTGGGTGGCACCTCACATGAATCTGGACTGACCTATATGAGATTTGCTCTACTGCAGGCATGAGACTGTCAATAAGGTTCTGGTCCATCTCATGCTTTTATGATCTTTTATGTCATTGGGCTGAATTTTGAAGCCCCTGATCAGCGGGAATGGGACAGTAATGCCCTGAAAATGGCATGGAATCACTTACCGCCCCATTCCTGCTGTTGTTGTGGCCGTTTCCACCTTGCTGGGGTCCTCCGAATAGGAGGCCTGTGAGGCCACTTGAAAAGAGCACAGAGTTGATTTAGCCATTGAAACTGGGGTCCTATGACATCAATATGACAGTTAAGATTCCCACTATTATTTGTGAGGCCGGGAGGAGCAACAGTGCTCCTCCGGGATCCACACACAAGACCAGCTTGGGCCGCTGCTACTCTAGCTTCCCACCCTCCTCCAGGGATCAGAGCCTCCCCCCCGACAAACCTACCTTCCTGCGGCCCGGAGGCCAGCTGGGCCACCCGATATTGTAGCGGCCAGAGCTGGCGGGGTGCCCTATGCGGCTCGATTTGCACCTGAAACCCGCCGACCTGATGCTAATTTGGCCCAGCCCTCAAGGTGGAACGGGCCTCCCACTGGCAATACTGGGTGGCCGGCTGGAACCCCCCAAAGTCCACTCAGGGGAAAACGCTACCTCATTATTTGCTACTGTAGACTGATACAGGCAGACCAGTCAGTGATCATATCAAAGAAATGCATTTCAGTGGCATACAAAGGACGTGTTTCCAAGACATTAATTAAGCTGCATGAACTAAATCTGGTGAAGAATAAATCTTAGTGATGAAAAGAAAAACCCTGTCACGTTGGGATTTTGAAGTAAAAACTGAACATATTGAAAATACATAACAGGTCAATCAGCACCTGTAAGAGAAAAGAAACAGATCAGCATTTTGGGTATTACCCTGCGCCAGATGGAAAGGCCTCCCATGAAATTGCTGACAGGATCTTCTGGGTGAAGGTTGACACCTTGAAGGTAATGAGAGTTGATGGTATTGTGCACCCCATGACTGCGGAATGTACTTTTGGAACTTCCGATACTTGGTGAATACTTCAGAGGTGTTGGCTCAATCTCTGCACTTTCTCCTCCTGCGTCTACAGATTAGATTGGACTGCTACCAATATATGCCTAAAGTTTATAAGATGCCAATTCAGCTTTGTCTGGATTGCCTTACATACAAGTCCAGATTCATTTAATAGATATGTCCTGAGCCAATTAATATGGAACTACAGTACAACCTGAGTGAAATGAGTTAATCCCTTCTTGCCAGAGTTATCAAAAACAAAGTCAGGCACAGACATTGTAAGTATACATTTAAATTATGACTGTGCAAATGTCCTATGGTGTATCCCATCTGCAGTTGGGTTATACTTAGAGTCTAGCCAATAATGCTGGGTTTGAGGTTACTATATAACTTGCTAAGCTCATTTATCAGCAGGTTCTTTAGTAGTCAACTTTGCCGTCTGTTGGTTGACTTCCTTCTGGAGGTTTGTGGTGCATCATTGCCTATTGCTGTTTTACTGGCTGTCTTCTTCTCGTCCTAGCTCAGCTACCTCGCATGTGCTGTCTGACTCTGTGGTGCTGTGCCTAAGCCTCACATTGTGCTCAGAGGCCTGAGACTAAATACCATGGCAATACACTTTACAAGTCTACTTTAGTCAGTTCAACACAGAACCTCTATTAACCATAAAACTACAGCTCTTCAGTTTTTTTGCTTGTCTTTCTGTCTTGAATTGACTCTGCCTGAACTGATTGTAAATTGAGTGAGCTGACCACTGCTGCTGACTTACTGGAAGGGACAATGGAATATCATTTTTATACATTAAATTTAATCGATGATCCCCTTTTCTGAGTTCAAACCTCAATGTCTAGTAAATTGGGGGTGTTGTTAATACAGAAGCGGACTGCAATAAAATAGAGGAAGACATTAATAAACTTGCAGAATGGGTGTGTAATTGGCAAATGAACTTCAATATAGATAAGTGTGAGGTGGAATATTTTTATAGGAAGAATAAGGAGGCCACATAATCCTTGGAAAATAAGGGCTGGATTTTCTCAGCCCCGAGGAGGCGGGCATGGAGGCGGGACTGCCGGTAAAGTAGCAGAAAGTGGGGGCAGATGGCAAACCCACCCCCATCCCGCCTCCGTGCCCTTTTGCCAGGAGGCGGGAAGATGTGCTGCTTCGGGTCCCGTCTCCTGGAGGCGGGAAAGGGATTAAATCCTTTTAACTGCCTGGTAACAGGTAGTTAACAAGCAGAAATAAGGATTAGTGCCATTTTACCTTCTCAGGTGAAGGCTTCCTGACCTCGGAGAACCCCGCCGGGTTAGAGGAGTCGACTAGGAGGTCTGTGGCAGTCGGAGGGACCTGAAAGTAAGATGTAGAGGTGAGTGATGGGTGCAAGTGTGGAGTGGTAAGTATGGAAGGTGAGTGTTAAGTGTTAAAAAATGTTCACTTACCTTGTTTTCTGCCTACAGCCTTCATCCTCTCTGGATCGGGAGACCCGACATCTTCCTTGTCGATTTCACAGACTGGCTGTTGGATCCTCCGACCCAACAGCCATCTGAAATCTACAAAGTTGAAAGGTTTGATGAGTCCTGAACACAAGGACTCATCAAACTACAGAGAATGTCAGTGTTTGACAGCTTCATAGAGCTGTCAAATGCTGACATTTCTTCTTTCAAGAAGTCTTGACAGATGGCACGTCAGACGTTGACGTGCTCTGTCAGTGACTTCCCCCCTAATTGGCCTGCTGAGCCCGCAGGGCGGGCTTAACAGGGTCAATCAGGGGAAAGTCCCTCTGGTTGGTAAGAAGATGATGGAGGCGGGACATTGACCCGACAAACAGCAGTCCCGCCTCCAACTCGTCTCCTTTGAGAAAATCCAGCCCTAAGTGTCTAAATGGGGTAGAGGAGCAGATCAATTTGGGAGTACAGATATACAAATAACCAAAAGTAGCAATGCAGGTTAATAAGGTCATAAAAAAAGCAAACAAAGCACTGGGGTCATTTCTAAAGTGGTAGAACTGAAAAGCAGAGAAGTTAAGTTAAACTTGAATAGAACCTTGGTTAGACCACACTTGGAGTACTGTGAACAATTCTGGTCGCCATATTATAAAAAGGATATAGAGGCACTGGAGAAGGTGATTTACTAGGATGATACCAGAACTGAGAGGTTATAACTATCAGGGAAGATTGAACAGGCTGGGGCTCTTATCTCTAGAAAAGATAAGACTGAGGGCTTTAAGATATTGAAAGGGTTTGATAGGATAGACGTAGAGAAGATGTTTCCACTCATGGGGGACACCAAAACTAGGGGCCATAAATATAAGATAGTCACTAATAAATCCAATAGGGAATTCAACAGAATTTTCTTTACCCAAAGAGTGGTTAGAATGTGGAGCATGCTACCACAAGGAGTAGTTGAGGCGAATAGCATAGATGCATTAAGGGGAAGCTAGATAAACACATAAGGGAGAAAGGAATGGAAGGATATGTTGATGGGGTTAGATGAAGAAGGGTGGAAGGAGGGTTGTGTGGAGCATCAACACTGGTATGAAACTGTTGGGCTGAATGGCCTGTTTCTGTGCTGTAAATACAATGGCCCGGAATTTGCGGTTGGGGTGATGGCGAACTGGCAACATTTGCCGTCATTCCGCCTTTGAAACTGACCTCAACTTTGGGATTTGGCACATGCACAGGTGTATGTATAAATCCTGAAGTTGCGGTCTGTCATTGACAGCTCCGACACTGGCTGCGCTGTGCCATACCACCCCCCCCCCCCCCCCACAGAGCCGGCAATCAGTGTAATCACCAAAATCGGGGAAACTGCTGAAAACTTTGGCTGAGATTTTCTGGGGGTCAGTGGGCACGATTGGTGGCGGGTCGGGTGGGAAAGTGATTTTTTTCCCCAGCGGGTCGGGACCCCGCTGTGAACCCACCACCACACGCCTTTCCCCAATGTTGGGTCTGTCAGCGCTGAGCAGACCCATCACGCAGTGGCGGGGGACCCAATTAAGTTAATTATGACCTTGTTTCGAGATCATTAAGAATACATTTGAGCTCACCTTTTGATTTTATAGGCTCAACCACGGGGTCCTCGCTGCTCGGGGATCACGTCTGTTAAGCTGAGGCGGGAGTTCAGTGGCCATTGAATCAGCTGTTGAGTTGACAGCTTCAAATGTAAAGTAAAAGCTCCCACCTTACAGAGATATCTTCCCTCAGCCACAAGCTGTTCCTCACTGCATTTCCACAACAGATTCACCATGCTGCAAGTCTTTACAGAAGTCCCCATCCAGTCTGACCTCATTACCTCTGTAACCATTGACAGATCGCTTGTCATCTCTACTTCACCTGCCATCTATTCCATTAGCATGGGCACCCTTTATACTGTCTCATCTTGGTCCTCAGAATCCCACCACGATCAGCCCCAACACCAGCATCACCAGGCACACCAGCAGCACCAACAACAAAACCAACCTTCTCCGCAATCAACTGATGCTGCACAGGACACAAGGCATCAGCATCCAACCACATTGCTACCCGGGATGGCCTCACCATGGCCAGATTTACTTCACTTGACGCTGTACACCCTGGCTGCCACATGATGCGCCAGGTTGGCACCACCCCACACCAACACCATAAAGCATCCCTACAATTCCCAAACCATTCCCTTCACACTCATCACCATTGCGGAGGGGGGGGGGGTACCCTTATGTCTCACCATTCACTGCAACTCACTAAGGCCACTTCCAAAGGTGCACTCAAATCTGTCCAAGAACGCAAAGTGTTGAAAAGAAAGATTTCAATGTTTGACAACACATTAACAGAAACTTTACATGAACATGAACAGTGCCTACCCTTGTGTGTTGTTAGTTGGTATGATTGCATTAGGATGAGGGTGAGTGTGAGGGGTGGCTAGTGAGATGGGGATGTGATAATGTAGATAGAGAGAGAGGCATGAGTGGAGGTCCAAGGTAAGTTGGTGTGAGTAAGGATGTGCAGGAGTAGGGTAGTGAAGGCAGAGTGATGGGGATGTGATGAGAGGCACAGCAGGATGAGGTTGAGTGTGGCTTTGTACTAGCGTTTCGTGATCTACTGAGATCATTGAAACGTTTACGGCACTGCGCCCAGGTCCTCCTGACCACATTCCTGCTTCTGCCCTCCTTTTGCAATGTGCAACCAGGCTGCGTTGATCTCCTGGGGAGGTCTTTTCCGCCCATGGGTAGGGAAGAGGACCTCCCTGTATGCTGTGACTCCCTCCATAAGCATATGGAGGGAGTCATGGGAGAGCCTGGGTGCAGCCCTACACCTTTGTGCAGTCATTGTCAGTGTTTGCAGCACCTCAATGCTGTAGAACACTGACAGCACAAATGTCAAAATAAAGTTGGACATTGTCCCTTTAAGGAAACCAGAAATTGTCTTTCTCTTTTCACCCTATCAAAATCTTTCATAATTAAAAAAACCTCTATTACATCTCCTCTTAGCCTTCTCAGCTCTAATGCAAATAGTTCCAATATCTCAAATCTGTCTGTAGAACTATCGAGGTTGAATATCCGCAGGAATTCTCCCGATTTTCCACCAAAGTTATGGTGGTTAAGATCTGCAAGACCCTGGAGAAACAACGTAAGTGGCCTCCTTCTGTGCTCTATGGTTCAATAGGTTCATCCTGTGCTTCTCTTTAAGTTTCAGTTTAGTTTTATTCATTTCATGGCTGTTTCTGGGGCATCACTGATGTAAAATGGTTGCCACATTTACCTACATAATAACAGTGACTGCACTTCAAAAAGTATAAAGCTCTTTGAGATGTTTAAATATGAAAGGTCTTTTATATAGAAAATACTATGCTAATATATATATATATTTTTTTATTTTTTTATTTCTCACTTAGTGATTTTTATGGAAACAAATAATGATTTGACAATGGTCTCATCAATCTTCTTGATTGTAGGAAGGTTGTATCATTTAAAATGTTACAGAGAAATCCATTGCCAAAGAACCAAAGAGGCTGGCCCATGGTTTCATCAAGATGATATGGAACATTTCCATAGAGTTATTAATAGCACCACATACACAATCAAATTTGAGAGGAGGAAGAAGCAAATGGGTACTCCCTTCCCTTGATGTACTGACAGAACAGAATGCTAGATGTTTCAATATTAGTAGCCTAAACTTTAAACCTACAAATAAAGATCAATTTATGAGATACCTCTCAAATGCCCCTATAATGTAAATTATTCCATAGATTGAATGAATCTATCACAGCTGCTCAAGTATAAACCAAATCAAAACTCCAGGGGTGCAAGCTTCCTTAGAGTATTAGGAAACTACGGCATGTTGCTGAGTGTGTTCATGAGTGTGCCCATTGTAAAACCTGCCTGATTTTCATCCCATTGAAATCAATGAAATGCAAATCGGGTGGGTAATCTGCTCTGCCAGGTTACCAACAAGGAATTGAAGTTGTAAATTACCCCCAAAGAGTGTTTTAAATAGGGAAAAAGAAGATTGTGGTTCAAAGGTTCATAATGGATAACAGTTATTGTGCTATAAGTATTCTCATTTGTCCTAAATTCATATTGACCCTGAATTTGTGGTCAGCATCGAAGCAAAGGCATTCGCCACTGGCCCCGAAGAAAGCTGCCCACAAAGATCTCGCGATCTCTGTGGCGAGAAGTTTGCCTTTCTCGACACGCAAGTGAGATCAGTGTAGAATAGTGGGGAATCCCTAGAGTGATCTGCTGTGACGTCAAAAAGCTGTCTAAGCAGCCAATCACAATGCAGAATTCTCACAGACAGGGAACCAGGAAGTGAAGAAGTTGCTTTTGTTCAGACTTTTTAAAAGCATTACAGAGAGCAAAACAAAGACTGGGGCTCTTACATGGGGAAAAGGTAAAGCTGAAATAAATATGAACAAACTTTTAAAACATGTAATTCTAATAGAGAAATTTGACGCTCCACAAAATTAAAATTAGTTTTTCAGGGCCATAAAGTTTGTTTAGCAGTCAGTACGCTGTTAAAACCCCAGTTACACCTAATCCAACAAGGCCTAACTTTTAATGGGGTATTTAACGGCAATATTGCCATGGAAAAACCCAAGTTTTCATCAGTTTCACTATGGTCGGGGGCATAGTGTCGGAGTAGTAAATGACTGCCGCAACTTTAGGATTTCCGTGTTTAGATGCGCATGCACTATATTCTGAAGTTGCGGTCACTTTCAAAGGGGTAATAACAGCAAACGCTGTTCGTTCACTGTTATAACCCACCGCAAATTCTGGCCATTGTCATCTGTGGCTGTTCTTTTCAATGCCCGACCATCCTTCCTGAAGTACTTTCTACTGCTGTAATTGTGTCTTTTATCAATAGTGCTACTCCTCTTTTCCCAACTTCCGATGGTTTCTAAAGATCCTATAGCCTGGAATATTTAGCTCCCAAATCATGCCCAGTTTGTAGCCAGGTCTCTGTAATGCCTATGACATCAGACCCTTTAATCTGAATTTGTGCTTCTAACTCATTTGTTTTATTTTTATGCTACGTGCATTTGTGTAAATAATTATTATTTGGGTAATTGGCCCCGCCGTGTACAAATGCTGGGATGGTGTATTTATCACAGTTTTTAACCTATTACATTTTGGCTGTCGATGCTCTCTACATTGCTATACAGGCAATTTAATGCGTTTTTATTTTTTATCACTCATACTTTATTTTTAACAGGTATTTTATTATTACTCCTATAACCCTTTTTATTCCCAGAATATTTATATTATCTTTATCTCTTTTTGTATTCTAACCTTTGCTTTTATCCCCACATTTTCTTATCTTTAAGTTATTATTATTTTCATCATCTCTTCCTCCCCCTTTTAGTGGTGCATAAAAAGATCCCATGGCACTATTTGGAAGAAGAGCAGGGAGTTCTCCCGGTGTGCTGGCCAGAATTCATCTGTCAACTAAAGCCATCAAAACAAATTAGCTAGTTACCCATCTCATTTGTGGGACCTTGCTGTGCACAAATTGATTGTGGCATTCGCCTACATAATAACAGTGAAGACACTACAAAAGTAATTAATTGTCTTTGAAGTACTTTGGGATATCCTAAAGATGTGAAAGGTGTTATATAATTGAAAGTTTTTTTTTCTCTTCCTCGCCCCTCCCCCACCCCTTCACATCCACTACAGACTCAGCCAGCCCTTACAGGAAAGATCCCAGTACACCAGTACACCTCTAAGCTCCCATAGAACCATGTGCTGCCCAGCTTAATGCCCAATTTTAACTTTTATTGTCAGGCGAAAAATTGGTAATAACATCAATGGGACAGAAAATCAGGTGGTTGTAACATGGGCCGCCGATTCGCCCCCTTGTCTCCTCTTTCATGACCGATCCAAACTGTGTACCTAGGAGCAAAGGAACAGGGATAGGCCATTCAGCCGCTCGAGCCTGGTCTTGCCATTCACTTAGATCATGGCTGATCTGTACAACTCCATTTCCCCGCCTTTGTTCCATATCCCTTGATACCCTTACCTAACAAAAACCTATCGATCTCGGTATTGATGTTCCTTGGCTCCTGTCAACAAGTAATGCCACCGAATATACTGAACTGCACAAGAGGCTCAATATATGTACCTGTCAGATCATGCAATTTGTAGTGTAGTATATATTCCGTGATATAACTGTGACCTGAGAAAGTCTATATATTGTTTACAACTCACTTTAACAAAATCCTGCTATATCCATGCACACACAGTTCAAATTAAAGCAAAGGACATTTGGGGGTAGATAAATAGGGTAATACAGGCAGAAACCTTCACCACAGAAAGTAGTCTAGCCTTCATTTCAGATAGTGAGACCAAAGAGTGTCAGACGCTCCCAAATGAAACAACCCACGCATAGATTTTCATTAATCATAGACTAAATCAAGGAGCAAATAATACACAAGTACCAGAGTTTTCGACCACAGGAGAGAATGACTACATTAACAAGGTCACTTCAGAAAGGTCATGACCCATATATCCCACCTCCACCCCTCGACAAACAAATAACA
Source organism: Squalus acanthias (assembly GCA_030390025.1). NCBI lineage: Eukaryota > Metazoa > Chordata > Chondrichthyes > Squaliformes > Squalidae > Squalus > Squalus acanthias. The sequence goes on along the minus strand of CM059426.1, from coordinate 139,838,605 downwards.
CCACAATGACTAAAGAGGCCCTCACATTTCAGAAAGCCCAAAATGACAAACTCCAGCAAGAGATGTCCAGTATGTGTTCTCAAATTAGCTGTCTGGCAGAGAGCAACCATGCAATTGTGAAAAAAACTTCACATCGTTGCTGACCACACGCAAACATCTGTGGCCCCAGCCTGAATAGATTATGGAATGTCCACCCATACACACTGAGGCAACGAACCACTGATGTGATCACTCCTGCAACTACCCCCACAGATAGATGCCACGTCAGGCATAAACATCTATGATTCTATCAGAGGACACAGATTTAAGATCATTGGCAAAATAACCAGAAATGAGATGAGGAGATTTTTTTTTAACGCGGCGAGTTATTATGATCTGAAAGGGTGGTCGAAGCAGATTCAATAGTAGCTTTCAAAAGGGAATTGGATAAATACTTGAAAAGGAAAACTTTGCAGGGCTATGGGGAAAGAGCAGGGAGTGAGACTAATTGGATTGCTCTTTCAAAGAGCCGGCACAGGCACGATGAGCTGAATGGCCTCCTTCTCTGCCGTATGAGTCTATGATCCATCAGCTAAACCTACCATTGTGCAGTAGTGGTTAACCACTTCATTGAGGATGTCATGGGTTAAAGCATGCTTCAATAGAGGATGTCAGATTTTATTTAAAACGATGATATTGGTTGTTTTAATACATCTAGTATTTTGATTCTTTTTTCTTCTGCTCATTTTGGTCCAATGGAGGTTTTGTTTAATAGCCTAAACATGCCATAAAAATAAGAATTTTGGTTTCACTTGTGTTTATTAAGGAACCATGGTACAGGACCTGAGTTTCAACTGTTGTACTATCTTTTTAAAAATCAGTTGTAAAGAATTGTCATTCAACATCCTAATATTTTTGTTGTCATGTAGAGTTTATTTAACATACAGTGAAACCTGTAAATTACAGACACCTTAGGGACTGGCATCAGCTGTCCTTTTATTGCAGTTGTTCTTATTTTCAAAATGGGCATTGTATGTACTGTAAACATTTTCCCAACAATCTTGACGATCCAGCTGAGATTATGATCAGCACCTAATCATCTGCAACAATGCCAAGAATCCCCCTCCCACACACCAGCGTTCAGCTCTGTTCACTTAACAGTTTTGCAGTCTAAATTCCCGTTTCATTTCAAGCCTCTCTCACTTGGAGCAGAGTGTAACTTCAGTAATGAGCAGTGTTTCTCAGTTCCACTTACCAGCATTAGGGCAGTCACAGGACAAAAAAAGACGGAAATGTGATGACTGGTTGTGCCGGTATATTGAAACTTCCAAAGGCAAGTTTTGGAAGGGATTGAGAACACAACAGGTCACATTATGGGTAGGAGTGAAACTGCAGTTTTCTGGTTGAACAGTGAGTCTGCAGGAAGACTGACTGATAACTGGGACTCACAGGCCTGTCCATCACTCGAAAGTGCACCAGAGAGACCCGGCACAGCCATCCACCTTGACTCCCCAAAACCAAAGCTCCTCAAAGAAGCGGATCCGCCATCAGAAGCCGAGGAAAAGGCGACGATTCAAGGGTCAGGGGGAGAGGAGCTGCCAGCAGCCGCTGAAAGAGTGTATGGACGCAGCGCTGGGGCAGGAAAAGATGGCCCCTCTCGCTGTTCGCACATGCTTTCCTTGATTCGGGAGGCTGGGGAGCTCTTTACCCAGCATCCATAACGGCAGAGAAACCGCACTACGTTTGGGATATCTTTGGCAAGCATTCTCTGCTGCTATGGGTTCTGGGTAAAGAGCACCCCATTCCACAAAAGCCGTTTCTTTCACAAAACCCGCTGCCGCCTCGTGCTGACCTGCATGAACTGACCTCACAAAAGTGTTGGGCCCAAGCGAATTCGGGAGTAGAAAGGAAGAAAACTGCAAGAGGAAGTGCTAGTGATCCCGACTCAGTGAACATTCCAGAGACAGCAACTTTGCAACAGGCTGTGTTCCGTGTTTTGAGTTGTAAAAGGACTTGGTGCATTGAAGGCAATGTAGTTCCTAATTTGCGCGTGTCTGTGGTTTCAGAGAGCCTCTTGTATATTTTACCGTCATCTTCGGTACCGCCCCCTGACTTACCGCTGGACGCTATGTCCGACAGGGTCAGGGGGGCATACTTGCGGCCGGGGCGGTGCAAATTAAAGGGGAGGTGCCGGGCGGCCATTTTTGTTGCTGGCCGCCTGCCAGCACCTCCCCCCGTTGCTGTCCCCGGCCTCCTGTGGAGCCCCCCCCGCGGGGTGCCGGCTGCGCTCCGTGAGCCCGGCATTCCTCTTGAGTGCCGGGCTCTTTTGCCGGCACTCCGATCCCTTGTGGCCCAGCTGGGCCTCAGGGCACGACCCAATTTTGCCCCCTAAGTGCTGATGGCATCATCATCAGGGGTATCTAGGAGTTACTAAACCCACCCATTTGAAGGGGCTGAATTAATCTGTGCAATTAAAGCTGAAGCCTGATGAGTTGACCATGGTATGGATATTCCACTTAGAGAGAAGGCAGTGATGCATTAATGCTGCAGCAGATATAGCTACCTTCTCCTGGGTACATTTTGCATTATAGGCAATAACCGTCAGGGTAAAATAGCCAAATTAGCTCTTGATGGTGTTCTGACAGGGTTTAGGTCAGAAATAAGACCATCACCAGCAGGAAATGGAGGGTGGAAAGTCCACCCAACCAATAACCAAGGACTGGGTTGCACCGAGAGAATTTAAAAAAATTATAAATTTAACTTTCCCACTTCCCAAATTATATTTGAAAGCATGACTGTGGTCCAATGCTGCTCAGAATAGGCAGAGGCGTAGTAAAGCTTTAGTTGGCCTCAGCACAGCTGATTTAAAATGTTTAAAAATCGGGTTTCCACCATCCAAATGCAACTGCTTGTAATCAGTGGTTACTAATTTCTGCTGGCGACAAAGTGATTTCTCTTGGTAATTGCTGCTTCTATCAGGAAAAAATCAGTAAATCATTAAGCCATACATTTACTCCCAAAGCAATATCTAGGCCAGTTTTTCTCCCTCGCTCATTCTCTTTTGCTCTAGCTTGGCTTTGCAATAGCAGATATGTCAGTAATTCTCCAGGTTGCATGATACACGGCCATTGTCTGTCTTGTTATTGTATCTTGAATGCACTGAAGTCAGCTCTCAGTATGTTAATCTAATGGGTCCATTGCCAACTATGAGGATGGAGTTTACCAAACGCACACTAGGAATACTGTGAACAGTTCTGGTCTCCTTATTATAAAAAGGATATAGAGGCACTGGAGAAGGTGCAAAAAAAATTTAGTAGAATGTTACCAGAACTGAGAGATTATAACTATCAGGAAAGATTGAACAGGCTGGGGCTCTTTTCTCTAGAAAAGAGAAGACTGAGGAGTGACCTGATAGAGGTCTTCAAGATTATGAAAGGGTTTAATAGGGTAGACGTAGCAAAGGTGGGTGAAATTTGATACCACCAAAAAACGGGCGCAGGCACCGCGATGCGAGATAAGCCTGCGCCCACAGAAAGTGCAGGCAGCACGTCAATTTGGTGCTATCTGCTAATTAACGTGATAGGAGCACACAGCCTAGTGATGAACATGCTGCTGACTGGCTGTGTGCTCAGCAGGGGGCTCAAGTGCGTGTCACTGGAGCGAGGCTAGCTTTACTTAAAGCTAGCTTGCTCCTTTTCAAGGCAGTCTCCAGCTCCTAAAGCTGAACTGCCTTCTGCACATAAAACAATTTAAAATCCTCAGAACTAGGCAGACTGCAGCTCTTAAAGCTGAACTGCCTGCAGCACATAAAAAATGCTAAAAGTGCTTCAGCGCTAACACGAATGGCTGAACAGGCCAGGGAAGGGGCACCCAAGATCACTCCATCTTTGTGCACGGAGTCAACACTGCAAGAGAGGTCCTCTACCCACAGGGGGCCAAGAGGCCCTTCAGAAAGAAGGATGTGGAACCAGATCGCCGAGAGGGTCATTGCCAGCAGGTTCACCCCCAGGACTTGGCTCCAGTGTCCAAAGAAGATTCATGACCTCAGACCACTGGTCAAGGTCAGTGAATGCATCTTCAAAAGCCGTCTCCTACCAACTGCACCACTAGCCTCGCACACTGCTCAATGCACGATGCCTCCACCCCCCCCAATCACTCACCTACCAAACACGAGGCACACCTCACATTCCTAGCTTCACCTCACCTCCTTGGAGGAGACAGTGCTGACCATTCTTGGCAGGGGCATGGCTGAGCCCTTGGCCAGCGGGGGGGCTGAAAGGATACAAGATGCCGGTATCCTCATACATTATCCTCCTTCTCACATCCCACTTCCCCCTCATCATCCCACAATCTCTTCTGATTTACAAGCTGCACATGGTGTAAGCAATGTCCCTCACTGAAAGTCAGCAGCCTTCCACCAACCATGCTGCAGCCACTGGGGTAGCACAGCGTGACATCACTAGGATAGGCAAAGGCACGCACAAGACAGTCACTAACGGAATGCACAAGGATGATTAGCAAAGTTTTTGATGTAATATTGGATGCATATATGGATAAAGTTGAATTGGAAAGTTTGCTTTGTGGTGGCTTTTATTTCAGCATTTCAGCATGTGCAGTGAGATTAATTATTTTATTTACAGCATGGTGATTACTGTGAGCAATGTTATCTTGCGAATCTTTGCTATTTTAATGGAGGTGTTGCCTCTGTTAAAATAGTGAGGAAAGGAATTTATTGCGAGTGTGTTAAACACTTGATTGGTAGCGTGCACTACTCCTTCAGTGTTAACCTGTGCTCAAGTCCTTTCTGATTATTGCTACTGTTTTGACTGAACGTGACAGTTAAAGGACTGTCCTGTATTTACAGATATGTATACATTAACCCCTCTATTGAACCTTGTTGTTAAAATATTCAGTTCTCATCTTTCTGTATGTTGAAGTAGTGTAATTGGAGTGAGCCATGGATAAATGGTGGTCAGGCTTAGCTGCATTAGTGTGAAAAGCCAGTTGCTCACATTGGGCAGCTCTTATTTCACTGCCTGATGTCAAATTAGTTTGATGTTGAAATCCCTTTGCTCATGCTGATCTACTTATGATAGGCTTAATAGAGCTTGATTAGTGTATCACTCCACAGACAGACAATAATTCTTTCTAGGATCTTTCCCGCAGGACGTGCTTTATTTTTGTTCCACTAAGCACAAATGGTACATTATGTGTGATGGCCTATAACAGTATTGCATAAAGACTGTTGTATAGTAGGTGATTTGAATTATGTGATTTGAATTATTAGTTATTCACTTAAGATTTTAATGTTTAGTTAGTAAACTTTATAGATGTGCTTTCTTGGCATGGTGGGACAGGAGAAGCGGGAGGAGGAATCGTGTCCTAATTATACTGTGGGTACATTGTCAGGACATCTGCTGCTCCAGGTATTCCCTATCAAAACTGAAGAGAACTTGTTCACTGCAAAAAGGTCTAACCTATATTTATGCCAGGACATCGGAAAGAGAAATGACTGTGACTATGTCCTAACATTAAAAAGTAAAGATATGTCGGCAGCATTAGACAGGAGGATGTGAATCTAACTAATGAAGAGTTTTAGTAAAATAAAAAAAATACTTTTAGCAACTAACAAAACCAAGAGGCTCTCTTGATAGCTCAGCTGGTGAAGAATGGTAGAGGTGCTACAACTGGTCTCAATGCCCTAGGTTAGGGAGAGAAAAATCAGCCAGGGCTTCTGATCCTGATTGCTATCCAAAGATCCCTAACTGAAAGTGTGCAGGTGTGGACATTGTATGGGTGAAGATGGGATTGGGTCTGGGCTATGAAGTCACCTGTAATTGAATAAACTGCCAACACTCACTGCCAAGGGTCACACATGAAGAATAGCTACATCGACAAAGTACTGCAGGTGGACCCCCACCTGTGGCTCTATACCCAAGCAAAGAATCAAGGAGAGGAGCAAATGGGTGGGAAAAGGAAGAAGAAAAGTAAACAATATACAGAAATGACTTTAAAAAGAAGAAGTTAGTATTGATTTGAAGCTTCTGCATAATTGGAACTGGCTGGTGAAAGGGTTAGAAAGTACTCTTTAATTTCAAACAAGTATTGTCTGCATTGAATTAAATCTGTTAGTGTAGGTACCAAAGTAACTTTGAATTTCTCCATTATCAATACATGGAGTGTTACATTCTCCAGGTATAGCCTTTCACCAAATTGCTGTCAATTTGTATACTTACATCTATTTTCCATGTCACTTTCAATTGCATGTAGCAATGAGACTAACAGAAAACAACATTTTGAAATATTTGAAATCATGCATGTGTCTTTTGCCAGTTTGACTTTTTATAGAATCCTTTAATTCTGAAATGGAGCAAAAGAGAGGATGTGGGCTAAGCCGTGGTATTAATGCATAATTTAATCAAAAATAATCAAACCGTTCTGACTGAGCCAAGCCATAACTCTCATGTAGAGTTGATTAAAGGACTAAAGATGACCTCTGACAAACAAACCTTTGATATGAAGAATTCCTTCCAGTTAACCACATTTTCCCCAATTTAGTAGTCTGGACTATGCCATCAGGGTGCTGAAGAAGGCTGAAATTAATTGAGATGGATCAATTCATCCATGTTACACAACATTTTCTAGGTAGCCAAAGTAAGTTTGTCAGTGATTTCACTGGTAGATTGGATTATCCATGGAGGTTAAGGTATACATTGCTTCCTCTTCCTCTCTGCACATCACCATCTTTCCTATAGGGTGGGTAAAACTGGAGAGCAATTGTCAATGCTAGTTTTAAATCCAGATGTGAAATTATCCAAATTTAATGCAAGGAGCTTAAGAATATAAGAACAGCATTTTCATAGAGTGCAGTTTTATGTACTTGGATAACTATGTGCAATAGTTGTGCTGTTTCTAGAATGAACAATAACAAGGAATGGGGGTATTCTTGCACACTTCCCTGGTAAAGTCAGAGATAGGAGAGGACCATTGTGAAAACCTCACTATATTAGCCCTTGACCCATTTAATAAAAGAGGCCCAGGTCAGATTTTCATAGAGTACAGAGTAGATATATCCATTCAGCTCTATCAAAGGATCATAACATAATTAAGAGAGTTGTGGCCCTGATTTTCATCTCTATTTTCCCATGTGAATGAGGCAGCAGTGCACTCAAAATTCAATTTCAGAACTTACCAGCCTCCCGTTCCTGCTGTTGTTCCGTTGGCCGCCAATTTGATTGGGACCTTCAGATAGGCAGCCAAGGCTCCCACAGGAAACAGAGGTGAGCCTTATTATGCAATGCAAATTGGGTCCTATGATTTCAAGAGGTCCCTTCCGAAATTTTCAAATATCAATGCACGCAGTGATCCTTAAAGGATCCACTGGAGGCCTCTTCAACAAATGGTAGGTTGTTAGCATATTTTGTGGGGCTAGGAGGCACAATAATGCTCTTTTGGCCCCACACAAATCGACCTCCCAAATGGCATTATACAAAATAGGCTTCTAACTGTACTAATTCCAACCAAACAAGATAAAATGTAAATGTTGCAAGCATAGGTATCTGTAGAAAAGTTATTCCTTTCCAGATCTTTACATTTTGGTAATTGATAGCAAAACTCATAGGTCAAACTTGTACATTATTTAATAGCAGGGGAGAGAAAATGGGGAATAAATCATGCAGTTTTTAACTCAAGGCCCATGGTAAGAGGAATATAATATTGTGAAACTCTGTAAATTGCTCAATAATAGCCTTTGTATCCTGTGAAATGGTGCCCTACTTAGTTGTAATAGTCATAAAATGGACCGTAACATTGTTTTGACAATGTCCTTAGCACCAAGCAAATATTGAAATCTATAAGTTATGGAAGTCAATCGCGGTGGGTGAGGTCCCAGCAGCAGCCCAGATTATTTTTCTGGGCCCTGGAAGAGCAGGCATGTTCCTCTAGGACCCAGAAAAAATAATTGAACACTTGGCTTCAGCGGGCCTCCTCTCTTCCATCGCCTGTGGAACTGATGGAAGCCTGCACCATGCAGGCTCTGACCATTTCCTAACTAAAATGGCAATCGGGCTCCTGTTTACGTCATAGGACCTCGATTTCCATGTTAAAAACAGACTATCATCTGAATCAGACAGGCGCTTTGGACCCCTGATGGTAGGCCCCTTTCAAAATTGGGCCAGTTGCATCGCCGGTGTTAACGGAACGGTAAGGCTACCGACCCCATTTTGAGGCTGTTACCTCCTCGTTAACTCAAAACCGACCACAAGGAGTCTAAGTTCCCTCTCAGTCAATAAAATTTAATACCTGAGTGCACACTATCAAAGCTAATGGGTACATCATCTGATCATTTCAATAGTTAATAACTGAGTCAAGTAAAGAATCAGGCCTAGAAATTTGTGGCCGCCACGACAGTTGCCCGTGTCACTGTGGCCTCGGATTAACGGCCGCTGAAAATGGTCTAAGCGTTGGAAGAGAAAATTTCGCACTGGGGTTAAAGAGTTTTAGCCCAGCGCTAACTCACAGTGTAACGCCCTCTTGGTGGTGTTAGTGCAGGCATCAGTAGTGAAGTTGGCGTCCAGAAGCTGCATTTCATCTTCCAACAGCCTCTGGAAGTAAGGCAATGAATTTGCTAGGCATTTTGGGACATTAAAAAAGCAATGCATTAAAAGGGCCTTCTGAACTGCTAAAAATAAAAATGAGGTAAAAATTGCAGTTTTCAGCCCTTACTGCCTTTAAAAAAAACTTTAAAAAGAAGTCCCATATTGGAGTCTTCGAGTTAAAGATTTGGGAGTTTAACGCCACCTGTTACCAGCAACAAATAGTGAAACAGTGGCGGCCGCCGCTCTTTCACCAGCTGGTGGTGGGTCCCGCGGCCTCCTCCATTTTTGATGTCCCCGTAGTGCTGCCGGTAAATGTTAGTGCCCTGCAAAAAAAAATGGCTGAGTGGTGACGTCAATCGGCGGGCAATGCCGACTTAACAACACCACGGCTAAGTTCGACCCTAGCACTGAATTCAGCGCTGGGTCATAACCATGCCAGGGAAACCCAGCGTGCAAACCGACTGACAGAGGCACTGTCAGCACCTCTTAAAGGGACACACACATCTTTCAGGTAAGTTTGCATTTAAGCTTTTGGACTGGTTTTTTTTTATGTTATTGAAGTAGGGGCTTGCTGCAATAGATGTTAAAAGTTTTTTAAGTGTGTAAGGAGTGCTGCTGGATGCATAATTTTCTGTCATCTCAGAGGCCTTCCTTTCTCATCTGAGGCCTTGCAAGCATCCAGCAGCACTCCTGACACAATTAAAAAAAAATAACATGTATTGCAGCAAGCCACTACTTCAATAATGATTATGTGATTTATGTATATAAGGGGGAACAATAAGCAATGCTTGTTAAATCAGAGGCTGTTGCATATTAGAGTGTTATAATGACAGGGTGCAAATCAAATTTGTCCTAGACATCTTTATATATTATAACTGGTCCCATTAAGAAAATTCATAAATATATTTCACTTTTGAATTAAACTATTTCATTTTAAGACAGTACTTGGTATTGTTCCTTTAATAATAGCATTTAGTGCAGAAAGAGAATGGTTAACGGATTAATGCTCCATTAATAGTGTACAAGGGTAGCTGATAAAGCACTGCAACTATCATTCACTACAAGTTACCACCACTGCAGTTTATTTGCAATAATGACCATGCAACATAAGTCCGGTTATTTAGTATCTTCTGCTGGGTGAAACAAATGTGATTTGAACAACAATCGACCCTGGTGACAAACTGTTCTTGAAAGCTCATTAAAGCAAACCTTTTCTCCTGGTCTGACTGGAGTTTCTTTGTAGTCAGCAGAAGATCCTGATAGATAAGCCTCTGCTGAGAAGAAGTGCTTTTTTTTCAGTCCCCACAAGTCTGTAATAGTGTGGATTGATTGTACATAATAGAATATCTGTCCTAGTTGTGAAAAGGCTTACATTGGTATGAACCGGCAATATTATGACAGGATGGAAATTTGAAACATAAAGGAGGTTGTCCTCTGGATGGGTAAATCCTTTGGCTGGTTGCCTGAGGCTATCTTTGTTTCTCGACAAGCTACTTCTACTACATCAGAGTAAAACCCAGTGGACCCTTACAAAGAGCACTCCGTTCCTTAAAATTTCCTTAACGGCTGATCCATGTGTATGTCAAACTGTAAGGATTGTTCAGCTGTGAATTATTACAATTAGTATCGTGTCTCAACAAGGATATTATAATTGCTTGAACAGACGTGATATGGGAAATACAAATGCAGTATTTCTTTAAATCCCTGACTACACAATCCTGGAGATCGGCCCGCCATGTTGGCCGGTCCAACGCACCCCCCTCCCCGGAACTTCTTGAGGGCCGCTGCCGGCAGCCTGAATATCATTGCTCTCATGGGCCGAGCTGACTGTGGAGGCGCAACTGGTGCTGGCAACTCGTCCCGAGGATGTAAATGAGGCCCAAGGCACAATTTCGGGATGGCCTCGGGCCTCTCTGTTCAGGTGCTCAGAAGACTTATTTCCACCCCTTCAGTTCTTCTACCTTCAGTGGTCCATCTTTACTTTGACTTGTTTTCCTTTTGATTGCATCTTCCTATAATTTCAGGTCTGTTTTTTTGTTGGTGATTCAATGCTAATCTGTTTCACTTCTTTCTGGGCTCATTTACTTGTTTATTTTAAATTGTGCACCTGCCATTAAAAAAAAAATCCACTGTAGTTTAAAGGTGGTTCCTTCAGGCAATCAGCAAAACTTTGCTGCTCTGATAACTGGGAGTTATGTTACCACTGATGATGCTTCCTGAAACCCCATGTCACCGATGGGGCCTTGCCTACGATGGGTGGTTTATTGGAAAATTCTGAGTGAATTGCCGTGATTTTTGGTTCATTTATTTAAATGGATGGAAAATCACAGGCAGTGCACCTGTGATTTTCTGACAAGAATCCTGCTTCATGTGAGGTCTTGCAGAGCCCTCGAAAATTTCTTCCTATGATCTTTTTTAGAAGCTGATGACAACAGCAGTTATGGGCTACTTCTAGACTTCTGATTTGTCCTGTGGTGGAGAACTACCACTAAAGCTTAAAGAAGTATCTGAACCAGTGTTAATAATAACCAATATCTAATATTTCTCAGGTTCCGTCAGTGAGCCAAGTTGGCTGATCAATCATCACCAATACCCTGAAGTACTGCAGACATGAGTGGCTTAAGTTTCAGATTACTGAACGTAACACAGTAGCTTGGCTTGGTTCCAAACTTTCATCATCATGCATGTCATCTTGGAGTCGCCTTAACCCCTAAGAGACTACTTACCTCACCCTGCTAAAGCGAATAGTCAAGGACAGGTGAGGGTTTGAGCCCTAGCTACATGGATAGCCGGGACCAGTAACTCCTCACAAGTGGCACGGTGAGAAGCACAACTCACCATAGAATGTGTGAGTGAACTGCCACCATGGAGACACACGGGTCCTGAATTCCACAGGAGTTGCCCGAAAACAGCCACTTACGCCGTGTGTTCAGGGGTTCCGCTGATCCCCCACCGAAGTTACAACAGAAGATCAGGATGACCCCCCACAGAAATTAAAGGACACCGTATTTCATCGATGGGTCAATCATTGTTTCATCAGCAGTTGCTTGTCTCTCTGCAAACCACTCATGGTAGATGCCAAGCAAGTGCTCTCATACTCAGCCTTCAAGTAACATCTTCCAGCAATTGTTGTCCCAAGTTTCAAAATTTTCCCCTCAGCTATACTACAGACACTGCCTACATTGTAGTGGAAGGAGTTACGCAGGCAACCTGTGAAGTGCGAGCCATTTTAATGTTCTAGATGTCCAATTCCAGTGCTGCTTACCAGGCTTACTCATCACCAACAGCTTAATCTTTACACAGAGAATTACTAGAGCAAGAAACAGGCAGAAATCATTGCATTTTTAAGGGAAGAATAGATAAACATTTGAAGTAAAGGAATATCCTGGTTTAAGGGAGAGAGCAGGACACTATTTTCAGTTGCTCAGCAAAGAGCCGGAACAATTACAACGGGCTGAATTGCCTTCTTCAGTGAGGGAGGAATTTGATATGAGTGCACTAAGTATTCGTACAATAATAGCAACAGTCATTTCCAGCCTTAAAGTGTAAACTCTGAAGCAGTTCCTCTGCTTAGGTAGTGACCATAAAAAAACATTTCAGCTTAATATTTCAGATAGTTGACAATAAGATCTGTTATGAAATGAACTTCCAGATAGAGTAGTGGAGGCAAAAGCCTACAATCATTTAAGGGACAATTGGGTGCTACCATGGGGAGGGTGGTGGGGTGGCATTAGGATATCTCTGGATGGATGAATTAAGTTGGGCCGAATGGCCTTCCTCGTCCATAATTATCTTGGGATCTTGTGACATGCATGGAGTAAACAATTCAGCAGTCTGGCCATCAAAACATTATCTGGCACTGAACTACTCATAAGATTTAATTTCAGATTAAGCAGAAGTTCACAGAATTCAAATAATATCAATGTACATGAATTGATTTCTGGTACTATGCAAAGATATATCGGCCATGTTATTAATTTGGTAATTGTTTGTTGATTATTGCTCCACAACCTCACACTGATTACACTGTTTCCATTACCACTGTCAAGCCTTCAGCAGGAATGTCATTACACAACAACAACAACTTGTATTTATATAGCGCCTTCACTGGAGTGTCATCAAACAAAATTTGACACCGAGCCACGTAAGGAGAAATTAGGGCAGATGAGAGGTAGGTTTTAAGGAGCATCTTAAAGGAGAAAGAGCGGTAGAGAGGCGGAGAGGATTAGGGAGGGAATTCCAGAGCTTAGGGCCTAGGCTGCTGAAGGCATGGCCACCAATTGTTGAGCGATTAAAATCAGGGATGCTCAAGTGGCCAGAATTAGAGGAGCGCAGATATCTCGGGGTGTGGGTGGGCGCGGAGGTTGTGGGGCTGGAGGAGATTACAGAGATAGGCAAGGCCATGGAGGGATTTGAAACCAAGGATGAGAATTTTAAAATCGAGGTGTTACTCAACCGGGAGCCAATGTAAGTCAGCGAGCACAGGGGTGATGGGTGAATAGGACTTGGTGCGAGTTAGGACACGGGCAGGCGAGTTTTAGATGACCTCAAGTTTATGTAGGGTAGAATGTGGGAGGCCAGCCCAGGAGTGAGTTGGAATAGTCAAGTCTAGAGGTAACAAAGGCATGGATGAGGGTCTCAGCAACAGATGAGCTGAGGCAGGGGTAGAGCTGGGTGATGGTATGGAGGTGGAAATAGGTGGTCTTATTTATTGCGCAGATATGTGGTCGGAAGCTCATTTCAGGGTCAAATATGACACCAAGGTTGGGAAAAGTCTGGTTCAGCCTCAGACAGATGTTAGGGAGAGGGATGGAGTCGGTGGCTAGGGAACGGAGTTTGTGGCGGGGACTGAAGACAATGGCTTTGGTCTTCACAATATTTAATTGGAGCAAATTTCTGCTCATCCAGTATGTCTGACAATTTAGAGACAGTGGAGGGGTCAAGAGATGTGGTCGTGAGGTAGAGCTGGGTGTCGTCAACGTACATGTGGAAACTAATGCTGTGTTTTCAGATGATGTCGCCAAGGGGCAGTATGTAGATGAGAAATAGGAACGGCCAAGGATAGTGCCTTGGGGGACACCAGATGTAACGATGCGGGGGTGGGAAGAGAAGCCCTTGCAAGTTATTCTCTGGCTACGATTAGATAGATAAGAATGGAACCAGGTGAGTGCAGTCCCACCTAACTGGACGACGGTGGAATGACTTTGGAGGAGGATGGCGTGGTCAACCGTGTCAAAGGGTGCACACAGGTCGAGAAGGACGAGGAGGGATAGTTTACCTTTGTCACAGTCACATAAGATGTCGTTTGTGACTTTGATAAGAGTCGTTTCGGTACAGTGGCAGGGGCGGAAACCTGATTGGAAGGATTCAAACATGGAATTGCGGGAAAGATGGGCACGGATTTGGGAGGCGACAACACGTTCAAGGACTTTGGAGAGGAAAGGGAGGTTGGAGATGGGGCAGTAGTTTGCAAGGACGGAGGGGTCAAGGGTTGGTTCTTTGAGGAGAGGGGTGATGACACATCAGCAACATCGAACATCCTGGCTATCAATGTCAACTGCAATAACAAAAATGAAGAGAAAATAAATTAACTTTGCTCCCAACAACTTCACAATATCTTATATAATTGAAACTCTTACACCTGCTGTATGTCGTACCTAGGGTGTCACACTTTCCAAGTAAATTTGAGCTCATCTCTGCTGCTCGTATCCTAACTTGCGTGAAGTCCCATTCACGCATCACCCCTGTGCTTGCCGGTGTACATTGGCTCCCGATCCAGCAATATCTCAAATTCAAAATTCTCATCCTTGTGTTCAAATCACTCCATGGCCTTGCCCCTCCCTAACTCTGTAACCTCCTCCAGCTCTACAACCACCCCCCCTCCCCCCCGCCAACCCCCGGAGAACTCTGCATTCCTCCAATTCTGGCCTCTTGTGCATCCCCGATTTAATTCACCCCACCACTGGTAGCTGTGCCTTCAGCTGTCTAGGCCCTAAGCATTGGAATTCCCTCACTAAATCTCTCCACCTCTTTACCTTTCTCTCCTCCTTTAAGATATTCCTTAAAACCTACCTCTTTGACCAGGCTTTTGGTCACCTGCCCTAATATCTTCTTCTGTGGCTTGGTGTCAAATTTTGTCTGATAACGGTGCTGTGAAGCGCCTTCGGATGTTTTACTACGTTAAAGGTGCTATATATGTATGTATGTATGTATGTTGTTGTTGTTACATTACCAATCATGAACCAGCACAAAAGGAACCAATTAAACCACTAGAGCACTTTTTTCCAGATTTTTGCATATTATTTCCTCAGCAGCAAGCTGTATATGCATGAAAAACAAAATATATAGCATAAGAACTTTAAAAAGCCACACAGTAATCCTTAAAATTGCCCATAAAATTGCCCATGTCCTTTTAGAAATGCATCTAACAACTTTTTGCCCCAGAGATCTACCCTCACTCAGGGGCTTGAGGCTTGAATTTTGCTCCTTTCTAGGACTTTGCTTTCCTTTACTGGGCTTTTACCCAGATATGTTTGGGGTCTTCACTCACATATGACATTTCAGCCCTGTATGCATGCACAATCACAGTACCAGTCCCTGCCTGCAGACTGTTCTAGCTCCTTCACAGGTACTTTTTGTAGTGTTTTTCTCCTGTGCCCAATGCTTGTGGTCTAGCTCAGCTCAAGTGCTTCCTGCCCAGCCTGGTCCACCCTGAGTGCTCCCAATTTTGCTCCCACTTACCTGCCCCTGCCCGAATATTTTCTGATAAGACGTGACCCAGCCCTGTATGCTTTTTAGTCCACCTCACTGCAAGTGCTTTGAAGCCCAGGCCTACTTGGAATAATTTCAGGTCTGTCGCAACCTGACTGTTTGGTAACTACTCCCAGATATCCAATAAGATATATAGTAATGGATGATTGAGGATGGCAAAACTGCAACTCAACTGAGGAGCTTAGATGGCGAACCTTTCTAGTGGAAGCTAATTGATCCTAGAGGGAATTGACTACTTTTTCTAGGAAGCCCTTGCTCCATTGGGAGCAGAAGTTTGAAGAAATGGAGTTCTTGTTGGGCCCTTGCTGGGTCTCCTTACTGCCATCTGAGTGACATGGAACTAATCCGATATTCTGAACAAGGGTTCGGGCAGGGCTGAAATGTCCTTCCAGAAACAATGTACTGTGAAAATGAACCCATCTCAGCAATTTGGGAAGGGGTCAGCATCTTTGGGCATGGATGGATGGGGATTCCATTCTGCCAGAGTAAGGAATTCCAGGGCCATTATATTCCCCCCCCCCAAGTTAAATTACCCCTCAGAAGTTTAGAGCAATTAGCAGATCATTCCAGCAGTGCATCCTGCTCATAGGGAGTTTTGTTATCATTTTTAACTAGAGGGAAACAATGATGCAATTATTCAATGGCAGCTAGTGTAAAATAGTGCTTTTTAAGTTTAAAAGCGTACAGTGTTCCCAAAGGAAATGAGAAGGATAAAAAGAATGTTTTGTTCATCGATGGGAGCCAGTTTGGTTTAGTTTGATTCCATACACTTTTCAGGAAAAAAGGACACCCGATGTAGCTGTTGTAAACCAATCTTAAATAAAACATGCTTACGCTTGATTACATTTTGTACTGAAGTTTTGCCGTCTCATCATTGCGCAATGCAAAGGGGACTGGATTTCATTCTGTGTGAAAACGAACGTGTCTCTGGAGATCACCTTGATGTAACGTTTTCACCCTTATTAAATCTCTCATTGCAAACTGCTTTCAGCTTTTGAAGTAGCTCGAGTAAGAAAAAAATCGGCCTGCCTTTAGCTGTTTGGAGCTTTTTTGCTTCTCTCTGTGTGATGGGAATAAAACCTGCAGCTGCTTCACTGGAGACATCGATATGGTTCTGAGTTTATATATTGTACAGTGGGAAAATAGATGCAGCTGGAAAGGTTATACATTTTTAGTGATGCAGATTTCAACCATTAATTGGCTGCTAATAAAAGCAGAATCATGGAGTCCGAGCTGCAAGTGCCTGGTGTTCCATATCCTATATCAGGAATTTGTACACTTCTTACAGTACCAAGTTAGTCAAACTGTGACCAATGGAAATATAAGGCATACCGATCAAATTTAGCATTAATAGCAGGCACTGTGGTTTGTGACTTTCAGACGAAAAGGTGGCATTTTGTTTCTTCGACACCATTCCATTTGAAATACTAAAAATGTGTTGCCAACATAATCTCTGAATCAGTTTTAATTTGTCATTCAAAAAGCTCAAGATAAGAGAAGAGGCCACAAAATAGTTATGCATCTTTAGCAAATCGCACAAGGAATGACATATGGGGAGGCAAAAAACAGAGAGAATAAACCATTTCAAGAAAAACTCTGGAAAATTCTCCCTTGACTCTATAAAGCGATCACACAAACTCCAGGATACCATGGATACCATAATGCATCATTAAGCAATCTCAATTAACTCCCATTCCCAATACACCCCAATGCCTTCCTCTCTTAAGTCTCTAGCATACCCATACTTAGCACATTTACTGTCCCCCTCTCCTTCAAATCGGCCGTCATCACCCTCTCCTCAAAAAATCCTTGACCCCTCCGTCCTTGCAAACTACCGCCCCATCTCCAACCTCCCTTTCCTCTCCAAAGTTCTTGAACATGCTGTCACCTCCCAAATCCATGCCCATTTTTCCCGGAACTCCATGTTTGAATCCCTCCAATCAGGTTTCCGCCCCTGCCACTGTACCGAAACGACTCTTATCAAAGTCACAAAGGACATCCTATGTGACTGTGACAAAGGCAAAGTATCCCTCCTCGTCCTTCTCGACCTGTCTGCAGCCTTTGACACGGTTGACCACAACATCTTCCACCAACTCCAATGGCTTCTCTTCCCGCTCCTGCACCGTTACCTCTGGTGTCCCCCAAGGATCTATCCTTGGCCGCCTCCTATTTCTCATCTACATACTGCCCCTCAGTGACATCATCTGAAAATACAGTGTCAGTTTCCACACATACGCTGACGACACCCAGCACTACCACACTACCACCTCTCTCGACCCATCAACTGTCTCTAAATTGTTAGACTGCTTGTCCGATTTGCAGTACTGGATGAGCAGAAATTTTCCCCAACTAAATATTATGAAGATCGAAGCAATTGTCTTCGGTCCCTGCCACAAACTCTGTTCCCTAGCCACTGATTCCATCCCTTCCCTGGCAACTGTCTGAGGCTTACCAGATTGTTTGCAACCTTGGTGTCATATTTGACCCCGAGATGAGCTTCCGATCTGCGCATCACTAAGACCGCCTATTTCCACCTCCGGAACATAGCCCGACTCCGTCCCTGCCTCAGCTCACCTGCTGCTGAAACCCTCATCCATGCCTTGTTACAGCTAGACTTGACTATTCCAATGCACTCCTGGCTGGCCTCTCACATACTACCCTCCGTAATTTTGAGGTCATCCAAAACTCTGCTGCCCGTGTCCTAACTCGCGCCAAGTCCCGTTCAGCCATCACCCCTGTGCTCGCTGACCTACATTGGCTCCCGGTTAAGCAAGTCTCGATTTAAAAATTCTCATCCTTGTTTTCAAATCTCTCCATGGCCTCGCCCCTCCCTATCTCTGTAATCTCCTTCAGCCCCACAATCCCCCCGAGATATCTGTGCTCCTCTAATTCTAGCCTGTTGAGCATCCCTGATTTTAATCGCTCCACCATTGGTGGCCGTGCCTTCAGCTGCCGAGGCCCTAAGCTCCGGAATTATCTCCCTAATCCTCTCCGCCTCTCTACCTCTCTTTCCTCCTTTAAGATGCTCCTTAAAACATACCTCTTTGACCAAGCTTTTGGTCACCTGCCCTAATATCTCTTTCTGTGGCTCGGTGTCAAATTTTGTCTGATAACACTCTGCAATACGCCTTGGAACGTTTCACTACGTTAAAGCCGCTATATAAATATAAATTGTTGTTGTTGTTGTTGTAACCTGTTCCAAAGGGTGCCAACCTTTTAAGAAAAGATTTAGGCCTAGAAATTAGGTCATGTAGCATTTTGGGCGCTACATGTCCTCCCCTAAGCCTCCAATATGGCAGGCAGAAAACACACGCTCATTACAAGCTGGAAGTATGCCAACTGTCATATTGGTAAATTTGCATATGCAATTAGGGGTCCCACCGCCTGTTTGAGGCCCCCATTGCAAGATTGATTTGTTTTGTAGCAACCGGAGATGACAGGTGGTCCGTAAAGGTAAGTTAAAAAAAATATATACTTACCTGAACGTGGAGCAAGGTGGAATAGGAGTGCCCCTCCTGACCCCACATCCAAAGAATGGTGGCTGCTGCCGGACACCGATCCCCCCCCTCGATCAATGCCATTCCCCCCTCCCCGATGGACAATGATCCTCCCTCCCGGTGGACACCAAACCCATCCCCCCCATCCCCCTCCGCTGCCTGATCACCGCCGTGGTGACCAAAAGCTTAGTCAAGTAGGTGAGTTTCCACGATGGTCTTAAAAGAAGAGAAAGAGGTGGAATGACGACGGCCGCCAATGGTGGGATAAAAGGAGGTTACAATGCACAAGAGGCTGGAGTCAAAGGAATGGAGAATTTTGAGGGTATTGGATGAACCGAAGTATTTGTAAGATGGAAGATGTGAGGCCAGCCAGAAGAGCATTGGAGTTATCAAGTCTGGAAGTGATGAAAATATTCATGAAGGTTTCAGCAGCAGATGGACTGAGGTAGGGGTGGTGGTGGGCAATGTTATGGAGGCAGAAATGAGTTGAATAAAATGCCAAGATTCCAAATAGTCTGATTCAGCCTGAGGCAGTTGGGAAGGGAGATGAGTCAATGGCTACAGAGTTTGTGTCAGGCCCAAAAATGATGGCTTCGGTCTTCTCATTGTTTAGTTGGAAGAAGTTAAGACACATCCAAGACTAAGGCCCAGAAATCCGATAAAGCCCAAAAATGGGCAGTGCTACCGTGGGCCGAGGTTAACTCCCGCCCGTAAAACGAGCACAGGCAGCACCGTCATTTTGGTGCTGCCTGCTGATTTAAATGATTGCAGCACAGAACCTACCGTGCAATGCACAGTTTCAGACGGTGCGCTCAGCAGGAGGCCCAATGTAGCGTGGCTGTAGCATCCCTGGAACAAGGTAGCGTTTTCTTAAAGCTAGGCTGTCATTTTAGAAAGCAGTCTCGAGCCCTTAAAGGGGAACTGCCTTCTAAAATAAAAAAAAAATAATTTAAAAATAGGCCAATAGAGCTCAACTGCCTTCTGAAAAAAAACATTAAAAATAATTCCAAAATGGCAGTCTTCAGCTCTTAAAGTTGAAATGCCTTCTGCATGTAAAAGAATGGTAAAAGTGCTTCAGCACTAACACAAATGGCTCAACAAGCCAGGGAAAGGGCACCCAGGAACTCACACGCAGCACTCCAGCTTTGTGCAGGGGGTCAACATTGCAAGAGAGGTCTTTACCCATAGGGGGCCCGGAGTCCCACCAGAAAGAAGGATGTGGGACCAGATCACCGAGGCCACCACTGACAGCAGTGTTACCCCAGGACCTGGCTCCAGTGCCTAAAGAAGTTTCATGACCTCAGACAAGGTCAGTGAATGCATCTTCAAAAGCCATCTCCTACCAACGGCACCACTAGCCTCACACACTGCTCAATGCACAAACCCCCCACAGTCACTCAACTACCAACATTCCCTACCAAACACGAGGCACACCTCCCATTCCTAGCTTCACCTCACCCCCTTGGTGGAGACGGTGCAGGCCATTCTTGGCAGGGGCATGGCTGAGCCCTTGGCCAGCAACGGGACTGAAAGAATACAAGATGCCGGTATTCTCATACGTTATCCTCCTTCTCACATCCCACTTCCCCCTCATCCCACAATCTCTTCTGATGTAAAAGCTGCACATGGTGTAAGCATGCACCTCTTGTTTTCCTGCTCTCCCCTCACCACAACTCCACCCTTGTGCCTTCTCATTTCAGACACCCAAGAAATCCAGCCTGCCCAGCCAGTGGTTGACCAAGAAGAGGAGAGAGAAGAATAATAATAATAATAAAAATAATAATAATAATAAGAAGAATCAATTTGACACTCCCAGCCACCAGCTCCTCGAGGTTGTCCTGCAAGGCCATCTGCAGTGTTGCCAACTGAAAGTCAGCAGCCTTCCACCAGCCATGCTGCAGCCACTGGGGCAGCACTGTGTGACATCAGTAGGATAGGCAAAGGCTCACACAAGACATTCAATAAGAGAATGCACAAGGGTGATTAGTTGATTTCTTATTGTCATATTGGATGGATAGATGTATAAAGTTAGATTGGAAAGTTTGCTTTGTGGTGGCTTTTATTTCAGCATTGTGGCCAAGAGGACACTGTGATGGTCAGTAGCAGAGGGAAGGTAAGGTGTGGGACAAATGTTTAAAGGGGAATTGGGGTTGCGGTCACTGGTACCGCAGGCAGATGATTCCATCCCGGATATCCTGAGCAGAAAGGGGCTGTCTGGGTTGCATTCTTCCTTCTGCTGCCTCCTCTTCTGCTTCCTCCTCTTTTGCAAGCAGCTTGTCCCCATTTCTGCCTCTGCTTCATATTCATATGCCCCCCCAGGACTTTGAGCAAGTGGTCTTTTCAGACGAAAAATGCTGCGGATGGTGGAATTCTGAAATAAAAGCAGAAAATGCTAGAAATACTCAGCAGGTCAAGCAGCATCTCGACCTGAAACATTGGTCAGAATTTTCTGGAGGAAGGCGGGTTGGGGGCGGGGGAGCTCTGATGTGGTTGGGAAACCTGGGAGGCCGGGTTTCCTGCAGGTCCTGCCGACTTTAATGGCAGGGCCTGATTTGCATGTGAGGCCTCGGTTTCCCGCCCGCAGCCAGCCAGCGTGAGAGGCTGGCTGGCTGCGGGCGGATAAGCTTATGGCCACACGGAGCAGGGATGGAGGGTTAGCATGAGGATTGGGGGGCGGGCAATGGATCAGGCGGGGAGGGGGGAAGAGAGGACCGGGTTGTGGGCAATGGATCGGCGGGGAGAGAGGACTGCGGATCAGGGCTGGGCAGATGATCAGGGGGGAGAGAGGGCCGAGGACCAGGGATTGGGGCTGGGGAAAGGATCGGAGCAGGGTCGGCCAGCGATCGGTGATCAGGCCCTGCCGTTAAAAGGATCACAGCGGGAGGTCAGGCAGAGATGGAAGGGGGGAGAAAGATCGGGGCCGACCACCAGAGGATTGTGGCCAGCCTCAGCATCATCATTGTGGGGGGAAGGCCTGGTGGGTGGGGGAGGCCTTGGGAGGCATTCGGAGACCTGGGTGGAGTGGGGGGGTGGGTGGAGGGATCGCCAATCGGGTTGGGTAGGGACCCTGAATCCAGGAGGTAGGTATAAAGGCACTTACTTCCTGGATCCAGCAGTCCCCGCTTCGCTTTAACTGCTGGGTTTCACGAATTGTGTGAAACCCGTCCACTTGCAGTTAAAAACAAAATGGAGGTTAAAAAAGAGGCTTCCAGCCTCATTAAAATATTTAAATTGAAGTTCAGCTCCCTGGGAGCGGGTTGGTTGCCCGCCCCCCGTCACACCTCCGTTAAAACCGGAGGTGGGCGGGTTGGAGGCGGGATCAGGTCGGGAATCCTAGTTTTAACAATTTAACTACCCCCACGCTCCAAAATCCACCCTTTTTTTGGTTAAAATTCCCCTATTAACTCTGTTTCTCTCTTCACAGATGCTGCATGACCTGCTGAGTATTTCCAGCATTTTCTGTCTTCTCAGAGGCCTTCCTTTACCATGCCTTGCAAGTGTCCCTGCACTACCTGCATAATTTAACAACTTTTTAAATGTATTGCGCCAAGCCACTACTTGGTGCAATGCTATAGAAACAAAGGGCCTGATTTTCCGAACCCCACGGTTGTGTACGAGGTGTGTACGCACCCGTAGGGGCCGCGCAAGTGCCAGTTTCAGGTATGCGAAGCGCATGCGCTGAAAACCGGCACTTGCGATCTTGACAGATCATCCGCATGCCCAAGAAAAGTGCCTCTGCGGGTGGAGAATTGCACTTTTTGCACAACTTCCGCCCGCTGAATGACTGTCAAATTCTTACGGTAAAAGCATATGCCTACAGAACTGTCAAAAGTATGAAGGGGGATTCCCTTCTTTCCTTGGTTCGCCTGGCCCATGTGATCCCAGGGACACTTGCGAACTGCTTGCGCCCCTGGGATACCTGGGACTCTGCGCATTTCGAAGAGGAGAGGCCCAGGATCCCAAGCCTCGGTATCTACGGAACCAGCAGGTAAGTTCGTAGATTTTTTCCGATTGGAGGCATCCGCCCGCAGGAAGCCTCCGATCGGAAATTCAGGGCCAAATAGTCCAAAAGCTGAAATTCAAACTTACCTGAAAGATGTGTGTGGCTCTTTAAGAAGCACCGACAGCGTCTCTGCAGGGCTGCTACGCGCACGTTCTTCCATGTGTATTTAGGACAGGGCTTTATGGCGTGCAGCGACATCCAAAACAGCAGCCGTGGCGTCAAATCAGGCGTTGCACGCCGATTGATGTCACGATCTGGTCATTTGAATTTGAGAGGCCAGCGCTGGCAACGGCAGCACTATGGCCCTCACCAAAATGGCAGCCGCCGTGTCCCGCACCAGAAGTGGGCAGGAGTGAGGCGGCTGCCATTTTTCCAATGAAACCAGTCTTAACGGCCGACGCTACAATGGGGATGTTCTAGGTATAGATGTTAGACAAGCAGTCTGATAGCACAGAAGCAGTGGCGGGTAGAGAGAGGTGGTGTCATTGCCACTTTCTCATCTATATGCTGCCCCATTTTTGTCACCAAGGGGCAGCATATAGATGAGGAAGAGAAATTGGCAAGGATGGCTCCTTGGTTGACTCTGGAGGTGATGGAGTGGGAGCTATTGATGGAGTGGGAGCTATTTTTGGAGATGTTCTGGCTATGATTCGATAAGTAACAAATCATAGAATCATAGAAATTTACAGCACAAAAGGAGGCCATTCGGCCCATCGTGTCTGTGCCCGCCGAAAAAGAGCTATCCAGCCTAATCCCACTTTCCAGCTCTTGGTCTGTAGCCTTGTAGGTTACGGCACTTCAAGTGTATATCCAAGTACTTTTTAAATGTGATGAGTGTTTCTGCCTCTACCACCCTTTCAGGCAGTGAGTTCCAGAACCCCACCACCCTCTGGGTGAAAAAAGTTCTTTTCGACTCCCCTCTAATCCTTCTACCAATTACTTTAAATCTATGCCCCCTGGTTATTGATCTTTCTGCTAAGGGAAAAAGGTCCTTCCTATTAACTCTATCCAGGCCCCTCATAATGTTATACACCTCAATTAAGTCTCCCCTCAGCCTCCTCTGTTCCAACCCCAGCCTATCCAATCTTTCCTTATAGCTAAAATTCTCCAGTCCTGGCAACATCCTCGTAAATCTCCTCTGTACCCTCTCAAGTGCAATCACATCTTCCCTGTAATGTGGTGACCAGAACAGTACGCAGTACTCTAGCTGTGGCCTAACTAATGTTTTATACAGTTCAAATATAACCTCCCTGCTCTTATATTCTATGTCTTGGCTAATAAAGTAAAGTATCCCGTATGCCTTCTTGAACATCTTATCTACCTGTCCTTCTACTTTCAGCGATCTGTGGACATGTACTCCAAGGTCCCTCTGTTCCTCTACACTTCTCAGTATCTTACCATTTATTGTGTATTCCCTTGTCTTGTTAGCCTTCCCCAAATGCATTACCTCACACTTCTCTGATTGAACTCCATTTGCCACTTTTCTGCCAGTCCATTGATATCTTCCTGCAGTCCTACAGCTTTCTTACTCACTATCAACCACATGACCAATGTTTGTATCATCTGAAAACTTCTTAATCATGCCTCTTACATTGAAATCTAAATCATTGATATATATCACAAAAAGCAAGGGACCTGGTACTGAGCCTTGCGGAACCCCACTGGAAAATTTGGCTCAGACCCAAATAGCCTGATCTGTGCCATTTTGGCGACAAGCACTATTTTCTGACAGAGCTTTTACACTGGCTGAATGTGATCTTGCTGAAAAGGAGACAAATCTTCATTTAAACACTTCAATGAAGCCCAGCTCAATTCTCCATCACCTTAGGATAGGACTGGGCTAGACACTCCCATGGCCTTGGAGAAATCAAAGCTTGTTTTTAAATTATGCAATTTTGCAGTACATTTTAAGTATTGGCTGCTGTTATTAATTTTGTTGGCATTTTTCTGAACATTTGTCTATGCTTTTTGTGTGGAACTTGAAGTAGCCGAATATTGTCCCCACATTCATCAGAAAACTAACAGTAATTCAAGCATTTCCAAATCTTCATCAGAGCAGGAAGAGCTAAAAAAAAAAGAAGACATGAAAAAGGATCTCTTACAATTGAAATTTTCATAGTAGCAAAGGAAATAACAAGGAGCTAAAATTTCCTCTTTAGCACTCCAGGTGTAGAGATTCATACCCTGACAATGCATATTAGGAATTCAGATCGCTGTCCGATTTCCCAACATACCTTCTTGCTGTTCTAATGAAACTCAAAGAGGATAAAACCCCTGGTCCGGACGGATTACATCCGCGCATTTTAAAAGAATCTAGGGAAGAAATAGCAGAGGCATTACTACACATATATAGTAATTAGTTAGAAGAAGGTCTAGTGCCAGAGGACTGGCAGACAGCTAACGTAATCTTCTCCTTTCTTAGGCAGTCCCTCGGAACTGAGGATGACTTGCTTCGACACTAAAAATGAGTTCTCAGGTGACTGATGAGTCCAATGCGGGACCTACAGTGTCTGTCACAGGTGGGGCAGACAGTGGTTGAAGGGGCGGGTGGGTGGGGTGCTTGGGTTGATGTGCGCTCCTTCCGCTGTTTGCGCTTGGCTTCCGCTTGCTCCCGGCGAAGAGACTCGAGGTGTTCGGCACCTTCCCGGATGCTTCTCCTCCACTTTGTGCGGTCTTGGGCCAGGGATTCCCAGGTGTCGGTGGGGATGTTGCACTTTTTCAAGGAGGCTTTGAGGGTGTCCTTGAAGCATTTCCTCTGCCCACCTGGGGCTCTCTTGCCGTGTCGGAGCTCTGAATAGAGCGCTTGTTTTGGGAGTCTCATATCGGGCATGCGGACGATGTGGCTCGTCCATTGGAGCTGATCGAGCGTGGTCAAAGCTTCGATGCTGGGGATGTTGGCCTGAACGAGAACACTGACATTGGTGTGCCTATCCTGCCAATGGACAATACCTATATTGAAGAAGGGAGATAGGACATTGTGAAGGAATAGCCAGGATTCAGAAAAATACACAAACCTAAAAACAGATTTCTGAAATTATTAATAAATGACATACTGGGTTTAAAAGACATTAAGCCTTAGCAGACACAGGCTGATGAGATAAGATGGTTTGTTAACACAAAGCTGTGAACAGAAGCTTTGATATGGGAATGGGATATTGACGAAGACAATGCCCTATTGAAGCAAACCATTGGGAGATTCCTCTATGTCTCGAGTTTGGGAGAAAAACAATGGAATGACTCAAGTAAAGTGTTATAATCTAACACGTCAACCAGGTGCACAGAACATTAAAAAAAACAAGTGCCTTTGAAAAAATGACATCAAGTAAGAAATACCTGTCGTAAAATAGTTTTATGTTAAACTTAGAAACAGGAAACATGATTAAATATGCAACCAATTGAGATAGCTAGAAAACAAGTAAACACTGAGTTAAAGTGTTTTCAATTTACATATTGTAAAAATGATACCTACAGAAGGCTTTGAAGAAATTACATCAAGCAAAAGAAACGCCTGCTGAACAAATAGTTTTAATGTTAAGCTTGAAAGATGGAGTCCCAAGGTCTGATAAAAACCAATTGAAGTAAATAAGAAATGTATGGAACACCCTAGATGAAGTATTTACAAGTTGTAAAAGGTACACAAACAAGATGACTTTGAAAATATTACTTCAATGGATACACCAAGCAATCATATTGTTCTTGTATTGAACTTGGAATACCACAGAGTCACAACGTCTGGTAATAACCAGTTAAAGTAGTATTAGAAATTCAATAGAAAGACTTCCTAAGAATTGCATCAAACAGAAACCATTGCTGTCATTGTGTTTATGATGGTTTTTGAAACATCTAAGGTAGAGACATAATTATGCACGCAATGGCTAAATTGACAGTAAAGACAGAAAGCATTCAACAGAGATATCAATAAAGAATAGTACAAAGTCAGCAAAGAATGACTTCATACAATTAAGCTTACATCATCAGGAAAACTTCAAAGGATAAACCACTCAAAAAAGATATAAAGATAGACCTATTCAAACAGAAAAGCAGAAGTCGCTGGGAAGACAAGCATTTCTCAACTTTACAGACAGTCTCTGTAAGTTTAACTTTTGAGTCTCGTGTAATCAAGGTATTTGATTTTGGTGGATATTCTGGATTAAGAAATAAGTAGAAGTGTGGAAATTTAATGAAGTTAAGATTTGAGAATAAAGATCTCTGATAAGAAATAGAAACTATTTGTATTTTGAACGATTAAAGTTGCGATTGCCATAATAAATGTTATCTAAATGTTGGTTCGTTAATAAATCTATATATTGTTAGAATTGTCTCAAAGAGTATTCTGTATTATCTTGCGAACTCAAATTCTGTACACTCAAAGGAGTTGCAGAATTCTGGGGGGTATTCCGGACCCTTATAATATCCGGAAGGTTACAGTCTAGTTAAACTTATTAAAAGTACTATCTGGAGGACGGTAACATCTTTAGACCGTTTCTTTCCTTTAGGGAGAGGTAGTCTGACCTTTAGACCCAATTAAGCGTCTTATAGGATCCGGCTACCGCAAACTTTAGTTGAAGGTAAACGTCTGGGGAATACGTCTGATCTGGGGTAGTCCGAAAGGGCTAGGACTTGTAATTATCCCTTCAACATGTCCAGGGATCTATAGGCCAGTCAGCTTAACATCGGTGGTAGGAAAAATAATGGAATCCCTACTAAGGAGAAAATAGAAGAACATCTAGAAACAAAAAATATAATAATAAATAGTCAGCATGGATTTCAAAAGGAAAAGTCTTGCTTGACCAACCTAATTGAATTTTTTGAAGAGGTAACAGAGAGAGTAGACAAGGGTAATGTAGTAGAAGTAATTTATCTAGATTTTCAAAAGGCCTTCGATAAGGTACCACATAATAGACTAATGAATAAGGTCAGGGAATGCGGAGTCAGGGGACAAGTAGCAGAATGGATAGCTAGCTGGCTTCAAGACAGAAAGCAGAGAGTAGGGGTAAAGGGTAGCTATTCAGAGTGGCAGAAGGTGGGAAGTGGTGTTCCAAGAATCAGTGCTGGGACCACTGTTGTTCACAATTTATATTAATGATTTAGACTTTGGAATCAAAAGCACAATTTCTAAATTTGCAGATGGCACCAAATTGGGGGCGGTGAGGGGGAAAGCCAATACTGAGGAGGATTGCAACAAATTACAAGAAGACATTAATAAACTTGCAGAATGGTTATATAATTGGCAAATGAAATTCAACACAGATAAATGTGAGGTATTATATTTTGGTAAGAAAAATAGAGAGGTCACATATTACTTGGAAAATAAGGGGGAAAAATTCAGTTGGTTGCGCCTCCCGTTAGTGCCTTAAGAGGGCACTAATGGGGCGCAAAGCAACTAGCGCCCGGGCGCGGCGATGTTTGCGCCGCTTGCAAAATTAACTAGACATTTTGCGGCGGCGCTAAACACTACCGCCACGATCTCCTGCGCCGGCAGATTGTGACGTCAGTCGAGTGCGCAATGCCCCGGTAGCGCCCCGGTGCGGATATTGAGTGGCGCCCCCTGCCTTACCGCCTGCCGCTAGCAACGAGGGGAGCGTTTTGCAGTCAGGAAGGGACTGGGGGAGCGTTATTTAAAGGCGACCGCTTCCTGCCTTTTTTTGTTGGTGACATTTTTGAACCATGCATTCTGAGAGAGAGAAAGAGAGACTTCTGGAGAGGTTCAACGCTGTGTGAAGGAGTTTTGGGTACTGAGCAGCAATTTGCAGGTTCATTTTGATTTGCCCTTCCTTGTATCAATTTAGAAGAGACTGTGGGGGTTGCACTCTGAGCTCTTTCCCTGGTTCTATCCATTGTTCTTTCCAGCAGATTTGATGTACAGGTTCTCCAGGCCGAGATTCAAGGCTGCAATGAGCAGGATGTGGATGGAAAGCAAGATCAACCCTCCCCTTTAAAAACTGGCCGGCGCCATTGTATCTGTGTTCTATTGCTGACTGACATCACATGAGCTTCGCCAGCGCTCTGAGTTAACGCCTCGCTCCTCGGCCTTTGCGCCTTAAGACAGATGTGTAGCACCTGATTTAGCGCTCCAATCACCTCCAGGGGCGATAAAAGTCAAGTTTGCAGTCGGAGGCGATAATTAGCGGCAGGCGCTAATCTTTGCGCCCGGCCGATAATTGTGCCCCAAATGGGGCGATACTGAATTGCTCCCCCTAAGAATCTAAATAGGGTAGAGGAACAAAGAGATCCAGGAGTACAAATACACAAATCACTAAAAGTATCAACACAGGTTAACAAGGCCATAAAAAAAGCAAACCAAGCACTAGGGTTTATTTATAGAGGGATAGAATTGAAAAGTAGTGAAGTTATGCTAAACTTGTATCGAACCTTGGTTAGACCACACTTGGAGTACTGTGTGCAATTCTGGTCGCCATATTATAAAAATGATGTGGAAGCACTGGAGAGGGTGCAGAGAAGTTTTACATGGATGATACCAGAAATGCGAGGGCACATCTATCAGGAAAGGATGAACAGGCTGGGTCTCTTCCCTCTTGAAAAGAGAAGGCTGAGGGGTAACCTAATAGAGGTCTTTAAAATCATGAAAGGTTTTGATAGAGCAGATACAGAGAGAGTGTTTCTACTTGTGGGGAAGAGCAAAACTAGAGGCCATCAATATAAGATAGTCACTAAAAAATCAAATAGGGAATTCAGATGAAACTTCTTTACCCAAAGAGTGGTGAGAATGTGGAACTCGCTACCACAGGGAGTGGTTGAAGCGAATAGTATAGATGCATTTAAGGGGCGATTAGATTAGCATATGAGGGAGAAGGGAATAGAGGGCTATTCTGATAGATTTAGATGAGGAAAGACAGGAGGAAGCTCGAGTGGATCATCAATGCCGGCATGGACTGGTTGGGCCGAAAGGCCTGTTTCTGTGCTGTATATCCAATGCAATCCTGTGTAAAGTGTGGTGCTATGACCTTTAAAGATATAAATTTATCCCAAGGCATCTAAATGGAGTACTATGGCCGATGGCAAGTCAAGTTAAAATGAATGATGGTTTTTGAAGTGCTATGAATACAGTATTTTATGGTTAATAGATATAAGATAAAAGAAGGCACGTCAAGGAGATCAACAGAGACTTGAACAGGTTATAAAAGGATCAGGAGCTTAGGTGGGTGAAAGGAGTTAAGATACAGATCAGCCATGATCTAATTGAATGGCGGAGCAGGCTCGAGGGGCTGAATAACCTACTCCTGTTCCTATGTTCCTAATTCTGGGAGATTCTCTCACTGCTAAACTTACCTGACGAAGGAGCGAACTGCTCCGAAAGCTTGTAAAATTAAATAAATCTGTTGGACTATATATAACCTGGTGTTGTGCGACTTCTCATTTATGTTCCTAAGGTAAGTGATGAAAAAGGTTGTTCAAGGGTGTGGCATGGACCAGCTTTAAATGTGGAACAGATTGACAGGCAACACATTGTGGCATGAATACTTGGACCATCTATCTGGGAAATGGTACTGTCTTACCTTGGCAGCTTCCCTATATTGTGGCACTTCTTTCTGCGTCTGCTCCGAGGTCCAGTGGATATGGTATAGTGTTCCACCTTCTGTAAATGAATGGATGGAAAATTCTGGCAGGCAAAAAACCGTGCTGAGAGCGCTAAAGACAAAAATGTACCACCAAGTGTATTTTGGCAGTCACTAATTGGCAAAGGCTGCAACAATAGTTCCCCTATATGTTGCACCCCCTTAAATATGAACTACAGCTCTTTAAACACTACTAACATTTGTCAACTCCTCTTTGACAAGATCCCAGCACCAGACCAATATAAGAGTTCCACATGAATAATTTATTAGGCTGACCCTGGCAAATCCTGGAAATTTGGCCTTGCAGGAAGTTGGCAAACATTCTGCTAAAGTGCTGGGATGGAGAATATGCCCTTCTATGTACTGTAACCTCACGAAATATAAGGCCTAATATTGAACCTCTGGGATTTGTTCCTTCCCATATTGATTTCACTCCAGGCTGAATGTGACTTCATGTTACTTCCTCTGGACCCAAAAGCAGGCACCTGGGACTTTGTAAACATCTAAGAGGCGATCTTATGAAACTGTACTCCCAACAAGAAGTCTCGCAATGAGTTTTCATCTGTAAAATTATGGTGACCGCACCTGTGATTTCCCAATATGTGTTCCCAGCCTGTAAAGTTCTCTACTGGGAGAGTACTTTGATAAAATTGGCCCTCTATAGCATTAGAGGTAAAAGGGCCAGTTTCAGTGTAAGCCTAGAACAAACATGGGTACTAATTGCATTGCACCCTCTCCAGTAATTTAGTGCAGGGAATGTTCTGAGACATGGCTGAAGTTAAATAGCCCAGTATGGAATGTCACAAGTTATTGAAAGATAGAGACATTTGGTCAAAGAGCTCATATCAGATCCAGAAAATCACAAGATAAGTAAAGGGAAAATTACAATTCCCCTTCTCAACCACAGCATGCAACTAGCTTTTGAATACTCTTAGGTTTTCACCTCCACTACTGCACTCTGAAGTTTATTCCAAGTGTTGATTACTCTGCATGTGAAGAAAATCTTCCCGACATTGATTCTAAATTCACCTGTCACTATTTGTGCCTATACTCTTTTATCATATGGTCATGGTTTACCTTAAAGTAGAGCTCTATCTTTTTTTATATGGTTTAATATCTTATATGCTTCTAAATGATTCCCTTCCTGTTGTATCCTTTCAAAGCTAAATAACCCCAGTTTTTTCTGACCTGAAGCTATGAGACTTCAGTGTTGAGGACTCCCACTGAGTGGCTCACTAGGCCACTTCAGAAGCATGTGTAGACCAGACCAGGTAAGGGTGGTAGGTTCCCATCTTTTATGAAAATTGGCAGGTTTGATGATTACTTTCCTGGTGATAGCCTGTAAGTTACCAGAGTCTAGCACCTGCTGGTATCCTTGGCATGCAGCCTTTCATCTTGTACTTTTGTCCGATTATGCCTCTGTGAAGTGCCTTGGGACATTTTTCTATGTTAAAGGCGCGATATATAATTGCAAGTTGTTGATGTAGTACTCCTCCCTCATAGCTTAATTTCTGATGCCGGGGATAGCATTGCAGCTCTTTGCAGTTCTGCCTCCAAGGTTTGAATATATCCCTCATGTCCTGGTGACCAAAACTCGACACACGACTTAAGGTACAGTTTAACCAGTCCACTGTTCAGTTTCAACGTAAACACAGAAAATATTTGGAAAGAGCTTTGTGTGAATTGTGCTCTGAGACAGTGGGGGGAATTTTAACCACTGCCCCTCCCCCCCCCACCACCACCCCCCTGCCCCCCGCCCCCAACAATGGGGGGGAGTTAAATTGACAAAAATATTAAACCCGACCCCAACACACTGCGAATGCGTCTACCTCTTGTTTAACCTCGATGGGTTTGGGTGCATCCGAGTAACCCCCTCTGGAGATCTATAACAAATGAAACCAGCCTAAACATAAACGAAACAGGAAAGGAGAGCATAGGAAGTCTAAACTAAGGGAGGACATGGATAGCCAGGGATTAAATAGAGTTATAGAACAGGAATGTAAAAAGATGCTTAAAAATAAATTGGAGGAACTGCTATTAAAAATGAGTTAAACTGTCTGTACAGCAATGCACACAGTGTCCGTAATATAACAGGGGAACTGAAGACAATAATACATTGCGAGGAACCAGATATAGTAGGGATTACTGAGACATGGCCACAAAAAAATTAGGACTGGGAATTAAACATTGCAGGTTACAACATATTTAGAAAAGATAGAGGGGAAAGTGGGAGGTGGAGTAGCTGTACTTATTAGAGATAACATAATGGCAGTAGAAAAAAGTGATGCAGCTATCGGTAAGAGGAATAACATCCATGTGGATAGAAATAAGAGATAATAAAGGATCAATTGCACTAATAGCGGTAGACTACAGACCACCTAATAGTGGAAGGGAGGTGGAGGAAGAAATATGCAAACAAATTAGGGAAATTGGTAAAAAACGTAGAATAACAATCATGGGAGATTTCAACTACCCTAAAATTAATTCACCAGAAGAGGTAGATAAAGAGGATAAGGGAATGGAGTTCCTATAATGTGTACAGAACTCCTCTCTAACACAATATGTAAGAAGCCCAACAAGGGAAGATTTGCTACTGGATCTAATAATGGGGAATGAACCAGAGCAGGTAAGAGAAGTAAAAGTAGGAGAACATCTAGGCAATAGTGACCATAATATAATACGCTTTAAGACAACAATTGAGAAGGACATAAGTATGATGAAGATCAGGGTAATAGATTGGAGAAAAGTTGATTATGAGCAGCTGAGAATAGAACTTGGGAAAATAAAATGGACAACAATATTGGCAAACAATGATGTAGAACAGCGATGGAAAACATTTAAAATGGTATTCAACAGAGTCCAGGAAAAATATATTCTGCTAAAAAACAAGGACAAGCTAAACACTAACGCAACATTATGGATGAATAAAGACATAAGGGAAAAATTGAGGGTAAAGAAAGAGGCGTATACTAAGTACATGGACAGCAGGGGAGAGCATGACAAGGGAGAATACAAAGAGATTAGGAAAGAAGTAAAAAAAACAATTAGGAAGGCAAGAGGAACTATGAAATTAAATTATCAAAGAACATAAAACAAAATAGTAAAATATTCTACAAGCACATAAATAAGAAAGGGAAAGTTGGGATGGGAATAGGGCAAATAAGGGACAGTCACAGGCAGCGATAGTGAAATGGCAGAAATATTAAATCATTACTTTGCTTCAGTATTTACCAGGGAAACAGATCAGATCGACATGACATCAGAAGATGAGATTAGAAATGATATAACCACATTTAAAATAAAAAGAGGAGAAATATTAAATAAACTAATCAAGCTCAAAGAGGATAAAACCTCTGGTCCAGATGGATTACATCTGCTCATTTTAAAAGAATCTAGGCAAGAGATAGCAGAGGCATTACTACACATATTTAATAATTCATTAGAAAAAAGTGTAGTGCAGAGGACTGGCGGATAGCTCATGTATTACCTATATTTAAGAAGAGAGACAGAACATGTCCAGGGAACTATAGACCAGTCAGCTTAACATTGGTGGTAGAAAAAATAATGGAATCCCTAATAAAGGAAAAAATAGAAGAAGATCTAGAAACCAAAAGTTTAATAATGAATAGTCAGCATGGATTTCAAAAGGGAAAGTCTTGCTTGACCAACCTCATTGAATTCTTTGAAGAGGTAACAGAGAGAGTAGACAAGGGTAATGTAGTAGATGTAATTTATCTAGATTTCCAAAAGGCCTTTGATAACTACCATATAATAGATTAATGAATAAGGTTGGAGAATGCGGAGTTAAGGGACAAGTAGCAGAATGGATAGCTAGCTAGTTTCAAGACAGAAAGCAGAGAGTAGGGGTAAAGGGTAGCTATTCACAGTGGCTGAAAGTAGAAAGTGGGGTCCCACA
This sequence comes from Squalus acanthias, assembly GCA_030390025.1. NCBI lineage: Eukaryota > Metazoa > Chordata > Chondrichthyes > Squaliformes > Squalidae > Squalus > Squalus acanthias. The sequence goes on along the minus strand of CM059426.1, from coordinate 139,804,265 downwards.
AGGATCAGTGCTGGGACCAATGTTGTTCACAATTTATATTAACGATTTAGACTTTGGAATCAAAAACACTATTTCTAAATTTGTGGATGACACCAAATTGGTGGAAGATGAAGATGGGACCCCAACACCAAACCAGCTGATCACATTATTGCTTGGGATGCCAGGGATGCCTTAATAGCTCAAAGGTTCAGTTAGTTACTCACACTGGACCATAGTATCTATCACATCCCCCGCCCTCTCCCCCACCACCCCTACCCCACTGACACAAAGCAGTCCTGTAAACAACCATCCACCCATTGCACATGCATCAATTGATCTCAGACAATTCATATCCTCATATTTATCACCAAGCAACTTAAAACTCGAGTTGCCACTCGCTAGGCAAAAATGGTGAACACGGGAAAGTGGTACAAATTATGTGAATAAATAAATAAATGGAATTTTCTAATACAACATTTTCATAAACACCTTGGTGAACTACAAAGCTTTTCTCTTCCTTTCCCTGCTGCTCCTACGTGGTGCAACCCCTGTGGCTTCAGCAGAGGTAGAGGCAGGCTGCTCTGATCCTTACTCTGATGTCAGAGATGCTCACGGCCAATGACCTTAGAGAGCCTCGCCAATAACTGCTCCACCTGTAGGGGCAGACTCGGCCATCGGGAGAGGAAGCAGCATGTTGGGTATGGCTGGAGGGTCGGGGGGGGGGGAGGGTGACAGGTGAGAAGTGGGAGGGCTTTGAGTGAACTTCCCACATCATATCCCCTTTCACCATCATCCCTCTCCTGGGCCAGCGCTACATCATTTGTACCACTCTGCTGCAGACCAGCTTGGTGGAGATCAGTGACATGTTATAATGCAATGGCTAAGGCATCTTTCATTCTGTTTAAGGTGGCAGAAATGTTGGCATCCATAATTTGAATGGCCATGGTCAGGACCTGCTTGGACTGATTAGATTGCCGTAATTGAAGTTCCATGGAAGACACTCTCGCAATGGCCTGTGACATCAATTCATAAATGCTTGAGCTGGACTCCTCCATCCTCTGTGCTATTGTGGACAGTGTGCCTGGCACATCTGTCAGTATCTGGCAAATTTGCTGCTGACCCTCTGTTACTCTCCTTTTCATTGATGGTCCCTGACGTTTATCATCTATGTCCAGTTGAGCAGAGCTTTGAGAGGATTGCGCCCTCTGACGCAGACTCTCCACAGCTGCACCTACCTCCACTCTCTACTCGTGCACAATTGTGAACTGTGATTCACCAGGTGAGAACCTACCTAAATGTCTAAGAGGACCCCCAAAGTGCTGGTACCTGCACTGGTGCTTAGTTGGCATGTGTCCTGTAACGGTGCACCCTCAGAATGAATGAGCTCTTCTGAGGAATCCCCTGAGCAGGGGCTGCAGTTCTTTGTGTGATGGCCCTGGAGGAGAGAACACCCTGGATATGATTTCGTCATGGTGATGTAAATATTTAGCAACTCTGCATGATTAAGGTGCTCATATTTCACTCGGTGCTGAATTCAAGTCAAGGTGACGTAGTCTTGTAGGAGATGTGGGGTGAAGAGCAGTAATGAAGTCCCAGTCTCTCCATCTCCGATGGTCAGGGATGTTGATGTGCTGCTTATGTCCAAAGCCTTCTGTTCGGTATTTGTGAGCTCCATGATCTGTGGGGGTTCACCTCCGGTCCTCTCCCTCTCCCTTGGATTTTGTGCTCTCTATTCCTACAAGGTGGCATGACAGACCTATGAGTGGCTGTAACGCATGTGTGCATCCGATGGATACGGTGCATTTGGTGAGGGTGACTATTAGGCAGGTACATCATGAGTGACACTGGCATGCATTTGAGGATGTGTGCTGAGAATGGGGGGAGCTGACTGAGGTGGAATCACATTACATAAGGATTGGGGTGAGTGGCAGTGGTGGATAGAGGAAGGGGAAGGTGAGGAGGTGAATAGAAAGGGAATAATAGGTGCTGCTGAAACTTAAGTGTGTGTGAGGAGTGATTTGATGGAGTACGCTTGACAAGACAGAGTGAGGGGGGTGCACTACAGGATGTAGGTGAATCTGCAACTTTGCTCACCTTTCCTGACCTAGTTAGGTCATTAAGATGCTTCCTGCACTGCATCCAAGTCCTCATGATCACACTCCTGCTACTGACCTCTTGGCCACTTCCAATCACGCCTTCTTTGTTGTGGCAGCAGATTGTTTTTCCCATTGCTCAGGATGAGGAATTCCTTCCTCGCCCTTACTGCACCCAGCAGTACGTCCAGGGAAGGGGCTTTGAATCTGGGCTCAACCTTTGCCCTCCTTGATTCTATCTCTCAACTTTTACTTCACAGAACACAATGCACAGAACTTCAAACCTCCTTCATCATTGCAGCTGTGAAGTGGCCCTTTAACTAGTCGAGATGAAATCGCGTCATGCTGGTCCGCTTCACTCCCGCTCATGCGCAGTGGAGACACAGAACCCAGAAGTAAAGTGATAATGAGGCCTTCCTAATGAAATCAGACATTCCCATGCGATCCACGATGTTGCACGTTAGTCGCCCGTTATCGTTCCCCACCCCCGCCCCCCCCCCCCCCCCCCCCCAGCTCAGATTCCGCCTCTGCGTTATTATCGGGCCCAGTGAAATAATTCCAGAATAAAGGCTTCTGCAGGGTGTGTAATCAGTGGTGTCTGTTATATTTGATGTGATTCTCCGGATGGAAGTTCAACAATGGCGTAAAACCGGCGTTATCAGATTGACCGCTCGTTATACCCCCCGCTCGATTTTCCTCTCCGATGAAATCAATAGGAAGAAATATCAGGCGTAGCGTATAAAGGCTGATGGATCCGTTACCGTCAGTTTTACACCCCCTCCCGAAGTTAAAAGTTTCGCCCTCTGTTTCTCTCACTGTCTTGGCACATAAACAGACTTGTTTTTTTAAAAAACACTCAATATGCAAGTGTCACTAGTGGAATGCCATTGCTCAGACATGAATAGTGTACGTCACAATGTCAGGCAGACATCATGAAGTTTTTCCTTGATTACCTATTGAGGTCAGGGAGAATTTTTCTTGGGGGAAAAATTCTGTAGGTTAGCGCTTCCCGTTAGCGCCTGCAGAAGGCAGTAATTGGGCGCTGGTGCAATAGCGCCGGGGCGAGGCGAATCCAGCTGCATGGCAAATCCGGGCCCCCTGTTGCGTTGCCGGTACGAGGTACCACCGGGGACTTCAACGCCAGGCAGATCATGATGTCAGTGAGCGTGCAACACTCACTAGGCGCCCGATCTGCAAAATTAATTGTCGCCACTTACCTTTGCGCCTCGACCAGACAGCGACAGGGAGAGCAGGCGCACAGCTGCAGCAAGCCGGCTCCAGCGACGTTATTTAAAGGCATCAGCATTAGTCACTCGCAGCTGTCAGGGCAGGTTAGTTTCAGTGGCTTCTTGTCAGTTTCACCCAGTGGAGCAGTTTGAATGAGTAATTTCAAGCTTCTTTTTTATCAGCAGTCTTCTGGCAAGTGCAAAGTGGCTACATTTATTGTTCAAAGATTCAAACTGCTACACTTGGCAACATTAATGGGGGCTGTACTGGCATGCCACCCCACCCTCCAGGATCTACGGCGGAGGGAGCGGAGGCAGCGAGAAATACAGGAACATGTGCGCAGAGGGATGAGGAGAGACATCAGGGCTCTCACCAGGAGGCCTTACCCTCTGAGGGTATTCCGACAGCACTTCTCCTACCTTCAATTAAGCGAGGAGCAGTGTATTAGACAGCTCCGCATCACCAAGGTGGTGGTCACAGAACTCTGCCTCCTCCTCCAAACAGACCTCCAGCCTCACAGCTGGATGACTTAAACCCCAGATCCCTTTAGCTCACCACATGCCCATCATACCATCCCTGTGTCACGCCATATCACAGCATCCTCCTGGGTGCAAAGGTTAAATGAGAGAGATCACAAAATATTGCAAACTGCATTAATAAATGTATGCATAAACATATCACACATATCACAATCATTCTAACACCTAATGACCCTTGTGCCTGCCCTGGTTGAATAGCTGTCACTATGTGCAAGGCGTGAGATGTGGTGTGAGTGTTGGTAGGTAGAGATTGTTGTTGTGTGAGTGCTGGGGGTCTGGTGCTTTGGGCAGTGTGTGAAGCTTGTGGTGCAGATGGTGGTATGTAGCATTTGTTGAAGCATTGAATCACTCTGACCACCCGACTGAGGTGGATCTGCCATGACCACACCTGCTTCAGTCCCCCGGCTCCTTCTCCTTGTTGTGCTTCTCCTTGCTGAGGCAGCTGCACAGCCAGCAATGCTGTAGTATTAATGAACCTCCCTTTAAGTATTGGGAAAAGCCTATGGCAATCATGAGTTGAGATTAGACTGCACCCAATATTGGTCCACCCTTTGAGTGTAATGCACTGAGCTAGGCCTTTAAGACTTGATTTAGCGGCCCAATCATTTTTTTGAGCAGTGAGAATGAATTTTGCGTGCAGTCTAAAGCAATAGCGCCTGGCGCTAATTCTCAAACTTTTCTAAAGATAACGCCCATTCCTGGGCTATAATGAATTTCTAGCCCATAGAGTTTTATCTTCTTGTCAGTGTCAGCTGTGGCTCAGTTGGTAGCACACTCACCTCTGAGTCGGAAGGTTGTGGGTTCATAGTCCCACTCCAGGGACTTGCGCATATAAAGCTAGGCTGACACTCCAGGGGAGTGCTGTGCTGTTGGAGGTGCCGTCTTTCGGCTGAAACGTTAAACCGAGGCCCCGACTGCTCTCCCAGGTGGATGTAAAAGATCCCATGGCACTATTTTGAAGAAGAGTAGGGGAGTTATCCCCAGTGTCCTGGACAATATTTCTCCCTCAATCAAAAAAACAGATTATCTGGTCATTATCACATTGCTGTTTGTGGGAGCTTGCTGTGCGCAAATCGGAGGCCGCGGTTCCCACATTACAGCAGTGACTACACTTCAAAAGTACTTCATTAGCTGCAAAGTGCTTTGAGACGTCCGGTGTTCGTGAAAGGCGCTATAGAAATGCAAGTCTTTCTTTCTTGGAAGTCTGATGTTTGGTTGTTCAACCACCCACAGGAGGTTAAATACATTGGATAACAATTGTAAAATTCGCAATTATCGCGATTCGAAATAACGAGATAAAGCAGATTCGTTTCATCAGTTTTATTTCAACGAAATGCTGTCATGATTAAACAGGACACAGAAGCCTGTAAAATGGCCGCCGCGCCTCGTGGCAGAAGCTTCCAGAATTTTCAGTGGGCAGACAAGATGGCGTTCGAATAAACATTTCAGTATAAGATTGGATAATACTCAGCAAACACTGATAAAGGCAGGATGCAACCTGTCTGCATTCGACACAATAGCAAAAGATATAAGTGCTGGAATTGTTTTCCATGCACAAGTAAGGACCATTGTACTGGGCAATCGAAGGCCCATCCAGATACATCAATACGCAAATTCCCCCACGGCTCTACAATGAGAGAGCCATTCTTGGGTGATTAAGTCAGTATTCGAGGAGGCCCCAAAACCAGTCAGGGAGACTCCTAGCCGGTTCGACAATGGGGAAAACATTAACGGATAGTTGGCCAGTTTAAGGTGCTACCGAAACCCATTAAAGGAAAGAATCGCCCCATGCTGGGAGTTTTGTGCACCAGTATTACACAAAGGACAAACATCAAGATTTGAGCGGGAGATAAGGGAACACAGCACTATAACTATAGTGAACAAATGTCCAGAACTTAAATAAGGGCAACTTTGAGGGTATGAGGCGTGAATTGGTGAGGTTAAGTTGGCAAGCGATATTTAAGGGGCTATCAGTGGAAGGGCAATGGCAGACATTTAGAGATCGCATGGATGAACTACAACAATTGTACATCCCGGTCTGGCATAAAAATAAAAAAGGGAAGGTGGCTCAACCATGGCTAACAAGGGAAATCAGGGATAGTATTAAAACCAAGGAAGTTGCATACAAATTGGCCAGAAGTAGCAGCAAACCCGGGGACTGGGAGAACTTCAAAACTCAGCAGAGGAGGACGAAGGGTTTGATTAGGGCAGGGAAAATAAAATATGAAAGGAAGCTTGCAGAGAACATTAAAATGGACTGCAAAAGCTTCTATAAATATGTAAAAAGAAAGAGGTTAGTAAAAACAAACGTAGGTCCCCTGCAGTCGGAAACAGGGGAAGTCGTAATGGGGAACAAGGAAATGGCAGATCAATTGAACAAGTACTTTGGTTCGGTGTTTACTGTGGAGGACACACACAACCTGCCGGAAATAAAAGGGGTCAGAGGATCTGGTAAGAGGGAGGAGCTGAGGGAAATCCTTATTAGTCGGGAAAAGGTATTGGGGAAATTGATGGGACTGAAGGCTGAAAAATCCCTGGGGCCTGATGGTCTGCATCCCAGAGTACTTAAGGAGGTGGCCTTGGAAATAGTGGATGCATTGACGATCATTTTCCAACATTCCTTAGACTCTGGATCAGTTCCGATGGAGTGGAGGGTGGCCAATGTAACCCCTCTTTTTAAAAAAGGAGGGAGGGAGAAAGCAGGGAATTATAGACCGGTCAGCCTGACATCGGTCATGGGTAAAATGATGGAAGCAATTATTAAAGATGTCATAACAGACCATTTGGAAAGTGGCGACATGATAGGTCCAAGTCAGCATGGATTTGTGAAAGGGAAATCATGCTTGACAAATCTTCTGGAATTTTTTGAGGATGTTTCCAACAGGGTGGACAGGGGGGAACCAGTAGATGTGGTGTATTTGGACTTTCAGAAGGCCTTCGACAAGGTCCCACACAAGAGATTGGTGAGCAAAGTTAAAGCACATGGGATTGGGGGTAATGTGTTGACGTGGATTGAGAACTGGTTGGCACACAGGAAACAAAGAGTAGGAGTAAATGGGTACTTTTCAGAATGGCAGGCAGTGACCAGCGGGGTACCGCAGGGTTCGGTGCTGGGACCCCAGCTGTTTACATTATATATTAATGATTTGGACGAAGGGATTAAATGTAATATCTCCAAATTTGCGGATGACACTAAATTGGGAGGCAGTGTGAACAATGAGGAGGATGCTAGGAGGCTACAGAGTGACTTGGACAGGTTGGGTGAATGGGCAAATGTATGGCAGATGAAGTACAATGTGGATAAATGTGAGGTTATCCACTTTGGTGGTAAAAATAGAGAGGCGGACTATTACCTGAATGGTGGCAGATTAGGGAAAGGGGACGTGCAACGAGACCTGGGCGTCATGGTACATCAGTCACTGAAGGTGGGAATGCAAGTGCAGCAGGCAGTCAAGAAAGCAAACGGAATGATGGCCTTCATAGCAAGGGGATTTGAGTACAGGAGTAGGGAGGTGATGCTACAGTTGTACAGGGCCTTGGTGAGGCCACACCTGGAGTATTGTGCGCAGTTTTGGTCTCCTAACTTAAGGAAGGACATTCTTGCTATTGAGGGAGTGCAGCGAAGGTTCACTAGATTGATTCCTGGGATGGCCGGACTGACATATCAAGAAAGATTGGATCAACTGAACTTGTATCCTCTGGAGTTCAGAAGAATGAGGGGGGATCTTATAGAGACATTTAAAGTCCTGACTGGTTTAGACAAATTAGATGCGGGCAGAATGTTCCCAATGGTAGGGGAAACTAGAACCAGGGGTCACAGTCTCAGGATTAAGGGGAAGCCATTTAGGACTGAGCTGAGGAGGAACTTCTTCACCCAGAGAGTAGTGAATCTATGGAATTCTCTTCCACAGAAGGTTGTTGAGGCCAGTTCGCTAAATATATTCAAAAGGGAGTTAGATATAACACTCACAACTAAGGGGATCAAGGGGTATGGCGAGAAAGCAGGAATGGGGTACTGAGGTAGCATGTTCAGCCATGAACGCATTGAATGGCGGTGCAGGCTCGAAGGACCGAATGGTCTACTCCTGTACCTATTTTCTATGTTTCTATGTTTCTATGTCCATCGGGCTCTTGACTGTTTTATCTCGCTGATGACTGCTGAACTTTGATTCTCTATTCTGATCCTCGGGTATCGCTCTGCTGGACGAGCAGCCTTCTGTTTTTCTCTGGACTCTGTTGACTATGTTGGGTGGAGCTCGAACGGAACGAGCCGCCTCGACGAAGGCCAGTGACCGGGTGCACCATCCCGAGAGTCGGTAAACTGTGTCTGGACCCGAAGGCCCGAAGAGACGAGACGAGAAGAAGAGGAGAAGAATCCACGTACCACCACGGTCAGTAAACCCCGACCGCGCCCGAAAATACAAGAAAGAACTGCAGCGAAACGAGTCGAGTGCCTTACTTTAAAATTCTCCGAAGTATCACGAGTGGTGAGCATGTTTCCCGATCCTACAAATCTAGATTAGTGTAGGTATTGATAGGGGAGGGTGGTTTTATTAAGGATAAATATGTGTTCCCCTTTTTACGATGTGCCGTGCGATCCTCATTACCCTAGACCAAGTTTTATGAATGTATGTATACTTGTACTGTCATTAATTTGTGCCTATGACATGTACTTCATGATTTTGGACGTTATGCAATAAAGATTTCCATTTCGTACTATTCAACCGGGTCTATTTGAGTTTTTCTCTGCATTACTGCTCTCGCACCTAAGTCCAGTGTTAGAACCGTAAGGGCGAGTGGGTCGAACCACTCACAGGTGCTTATTGCAACAAGGCTGGCCGGAGACCAGAGCAAGCAATAGTATTAGGCAACGAAGGCCTAACCCCGCACAAGCACCTACGACCGAACCCCTTACACAATAAACATTGTTCATAGTCTGTTAGCAGAAGTAGGCTGGATTTCCTGAATGATCTTTTCTTGTTTCATGCTTTTTACATATTCTTAACTATTAATCCAAGTCATTTGAAAATAATTGACTTTTCGTGGCTTCTTTCCCTGTTTTTACACAGCCAGTATGAATTCTACAGCAGAATATTTTTCTATTTAACATTAAATGCTTGGTTGCCTTTCAGGTTAAACTTCATCTGTTTGTCATTGGTTACTTTACATCTTGCTCTTTCTGTTATTCGATCATGTTCCATGGGTTCCTGCTACTACTGTTCCAGAGAATGTTCAACCTGATGGAAAGGAGTGCAGCTGGTTTGTATTGGACTAGTTAATCTTCGAGCATGTCACTGCTTCCTGTGCATTCAGAGTTCGGGCAAGTGAAATAATACAGGTGTTATCAGTCTGGTTCATGGGCACATACAGATCGGCATTTAAGGCATGTGAATGTACAGTATAAAGATCACAGTTCACTGAACCAGAACATCTCACAGATACTTCTGTAAAAGTAAGGTAGGCCCAGTATATCACTGTATCGAATTACTGGTTATGCCCAGTATCCATTGAACTCTGCAAGTGCATGGACATAGAAAATACAGCAGAATTTTGGATCTGTTGCAGAATTATGGCCTGGAGGTTGGATATGACCACAAAATGGGCAGTGTTAAGGCCCAATGATGTTAAGCTGTGCCATGTCAAAATGGTCTATGTTGCATGCAAAATTCGTGCTCATTCCTCATTAACATGATTGAAGTCTTGATCTCAGCGCTAAAACCACTGCTCATTGGCTTACTGCGCAACAGATGGGCCAATATCAGGTCCAGTCTAATTCCCAGTCACGTGTAGCACAGGCTTTATTCAGTACTTAAAGGGGAGGTGCATTGAGGCTACTGCACCTAATTGTCAAGCCAGTTGGAACTTCAGCTGGAAGAAGATGGGAGTGCAAACACATGATGGAGACTCAGCACAGGGAGAGAGCCCGCAGATTCTCAGACGCAGCTCTTGAGGCACTGGTCGTGGCCGTGGAGAGGAGGCAGGCTGTCCTCTTCCCACACACTGGCAGGAAGGCCTTGCCACACACCTCGTAAAGGCTCTGGCAGGAAATAGCCGCCTCTGTGACGGCAAGCACTGTGGTCCAAAGGTCGGCCATCCAGTGTCGAAAGAAGTTTAATGACCTCACACGGCAGGTCAAGGTGAATGAAGGCTTCAGAAAATGCCATATTTCATCATCTGCACCACAAGCCTCACACACTGCTCAATGCACCACACCCTTAGCACTCATCTACCAACAATCTCTACCTATCACCACTCATATCTCACTTCACTCTCAGAACCGTACCACTGCTGCACCACTCACACCCACATCTCACACCTTGCACACACTGACAGCTATTTAACCATGGCAGGCGCATCATCCAAACACATTGGACCACACTCACTCACACTTCTCTTTCTCTTGCAGGACATGGTCACGCATAAGCTCATAATCACATAATCAGAGAGAGCAGCAGTAGACAGGCGGGGCTGGGGGGTGGGGGGGGTGTGCAACCTGCCATCCAGGACCTCAGCCAGCTGGAGGAGAGAGTGCTTGAGATCACTGGGCAGCAGATCATAGAGGCCGTGGCAACCGGCAAGGTTGAACCCCTTGGGGACAACAATCTATGCTCATTCCTAATCCTTCTTCTCACATCCCCCTTCCCCCTCATCCCACAATCTCTTCTCACTTTCAAGCTGCTGATGCTGTATGCAGCATATCTTGATTCGGCACCCCCCTCCCCTCACCATAACTTGACTCTTGTGCCTTTCTGCTTTCAGATAATCAAGAACAAGCATCCGAGAATCCTGTCCCCGAGGCGATGCAGGACAGTGAAGGGGGAGAAGAAGAAGAAGACACAGCATCACTGCATCTGTCACTCGCAGACACCAGCTCAGAAACTGGCACTTTGCGTACTTTAGAGGCTAGTGTAGTAGCGGGATCTGCACAGGGTGAGACACCGGGCATAGTGGGCTGCAGCAAGGCTGGGGGTTAGGGTAGCTCGAGGACCAGCTCTCCGGAGGGTGAGTTCACGCACGAGTTCTGCTGCACAGGACTCAGATGAGGACCTCGATGGGGCGGTCTTCAGAAGAAGGGTGATGGGCATGCTCACCAAATTGCTAGGTGCAAAGGCAAGCCTGCCAGAGAGCCTCTTGGCAATGTCAAGGAGCATGGAGGAGTCCGCCTCCAACATTGCACGGGGATCTGTGCAGAGCATGGAGCCCAGGATTTCCTGGCCCCAAATGATGGAAGACTCCCAAAGAGACCACGTCAACCCAGACATGATGCTGCGTGTGATGGGCGATGTCATGACTGCTATTGCAGCACAAGCAGAAGTGACCCAACATCTTAGCGCTGCAGCGGAAGCGCAGACCGCTCTCATGCAGTCTCAGCTTGATGCCACCCAAGCTCAGACTGCTGCCATCTTGGCTGCATTTACCAGTGTAAACCAGGGCTTGCAGGGTATCGCAGCAGCCCAGCAATCTGTGCACCACCACATTGTTAGGAATGCTGTGTGTTGCCCCGGGGGTGTGGCAGTGAGTCAGTGGAGCAGGACCCTGCTGTCCTCTCTCAGGAAGACAGCATTCCTGTTCCCACCACTGCCACACCGCCATTGCCATTGCCGTTGCCTGTCAGCCAGCCAGCCAGCTCAGACCGCTGCCCATGCAGAGGTGGTGCAGCCTACAGCCGGGCCTTCTAGGGCCAGAGCCGCTCGAGATCATCCTGCAAGGCCATCTGAAGTATCCCCATGGAAACTCAGCAACCTTCCACCAGCCATGCTGCAGCCACTGGGGAAGCACTTCGTAGGAACACTGGATCAGGAAAGGGCACCCGAACAACAGATACTAAGGGATTGCACAAGGATGATTAGTTCATTATCATAAGTGTAAATATGTGTCAATTGATTTTGGATAAATCCCAGGACTGTGAGCAGAAGCCTTTAAATAATAATGAAGGCATTCTCCACTTGCAACATGACTCCCTGTTACCTTAGGACCTTGAAACAAGTTAATAAAGCTGCTGGAGTTGCAGAAAGTTGCACAGAGCCAGTCACACTGCAGAAACATGTCAGGTGTAAGTAGTTGCTGATGATCCCTTTAAATACCACTGTTAGAGCCTCCTTCCTACTTGTCAACGCTTGCTCAGCTCGTCGCACTTAAGGCATGCCAGTAAGTTGAGTGGCAAACTCCAAAATGGCAGATTGGGCATCAGGTAAGCGTTGTACACTCACTGACGTCTCGATTGGCATAATTTACATATCCCTAGCAAGCACTGACATCAGCAGCGCTGCCGGTCATCCGAAAATGGTGGCCGCCACGGGACCCGCCGGCAGTGGGTAGAAGAGCGGCAGCCACCATTTTTTCGCCCAAATCTGGCAGTAACGGCTGGCGCTAAAACCCGAAAGTCTAGGCCTAAATTTCCAAAGGTTTGCAAATCAAAATGGTGGTAGATCTTATCCATTGCTCCTTAATATTTCATGGAAATTATAAAGCAATTCCAAACATAATACAAACCATAAATAGTATTTAAGGGCTAAAAAATAAAGGGCCATATTTTGCGGTCCCTACGGGTGCATACGAGGTGTGTACACACCCGTAGGGGCCGCGTAAGTTCCGGGTCTAGGCATGCGAAGCGCATGCACTAAAACCCGGAATTTGCAATCATCTTGACAGATTGCACGCATCCCCGGGAAAAGGGCCTCCGCGGGCGGAGAACTTCTGCCCAGCGAATGCCCGTGAAATTTTTACGCTGGTAAAAGGCCTGCTTTTACCAGCGTAAGATTTTAAAGAACATAAAAATAAATTTTTTCATTCATTTAAACATTATAACACATGTAAAATAAGGTAAGTTTATTTTTAGACCATTTTAAATATGTAAATATAATTTTCAAAAAATTTAATTTTTGTTTTAAATATTTAATTAAATGCCATTTTGATTAATTTTAAATATGTGATTTTTAAAAACATTCATTTTAAGTGTATGCGCATTTTGGGGGGTATTCCCATTCATACTTATGGAGGTTCCGTACAAAAGGAATCTCCATAAGTATGAATAGGAATCCCCCTTCTATCATTGGTTGGGCTGACCCACGTGATCCCAGGGGCGTTAGCGAACCGCCTGCACCCCTGGGATACATGGGCCTCCACGCAGGCATACGCATAGAGGCCCAGGAGAGCAAGTCTCCGAACCTCTGGGACCATCAGTTAAGTCGTAGATGTTTTGCAGCTCGGAGGCGTCCGCCCGTGGGAAGCCTCCGACCGAAAACTCAGGCCCAAGAAGAATGAAGGAAATGATCAAGATGAAATACAGGTGGAAAAATTAAACGAAACAATGACAGCTACAGCAATAGGACAGTCATAATTGTAAAATCAACTTTATTTTTAGCCATTAGACTAAGAATTTTTTTTTATAATGATATTTTTACTGATATCAGTACTATTGTGATGTTGGATTCATTTTAACTGGGTGCGTGAATTATTGGCTGGCATGCAACCTCCCCCGTAAGCTGCACTGCCTAATGCGTGGCCTGTCTCCCCCAATGCGCGGCCCATTCAAATTTTTGCGCAGGCGTGGTAACTACAATGTAAAAGCCGGTGAGTGACCTGTGCGGGACCTCTCAGAACACTGCGCAGCTGTGTGCACGCGCACCTTAGCGGGAACTCTGATGCCACGATCTGAACATTCAAATTGACCTACGGAGGTAAGAATTCTCAGGGCTCGTAATTCATGTACTTACCGCCACTCCGTAGTGCCATGAAATGGCGATAAAATGGCGGCTGCCGCTCTTTCACCAGCTGGTGGCAGGTCCCGGGGCGGCCAACATATTCCTCTCCCCCTTTGCGCTGCTGATAACTGGCAGCGCCCTGGAAAAAATGGCGGCGTGGTGACGTCAATCGGCGTGCAACTCCAACTTAACGTCACCAACGCGACCTTCGACTCTAGCGCTGAATTCAGCGCTGGTTCCCAAGCACGCCAGGTTAACCTGACAGTGGTGATATCTGCAGCTCTTAAAGGGATACACACATCATTCAGGTATTTGAATGCTCCTGGCACAGAGTTCTATGCAATCGGAAGTGGATACTGTGAATTTGCAGGCCTGAGATTTTCTGCCCACTAAAATTTAAATGATTTAAAATTGATTGAAAAGAATGGGTGGAAAATCCTGGGCCCTTGGATTGGCCTGCACTTTGCTCCGCACTAGTAGGGTGTCTGCACTGCAATCAGTGGCCTTTTCAGCAGATGGGCACCCAACAGAGTTAATTCGATTAGGAAGCTGCAGTTGAAGGGAGTGTGGGTCGGAGAAGGGTTAAAACCATGTAACCCCGACTCTCCGGAATTGCGCTCCCTGTGAGTGCGAGGCCATGGAATTAGCCCTAATATACGCTCCCGGCACATGATGGGCTGCTGCAGATTTCACAATGTATGGATGAAAATTTGCCAGCATACCACAAAACAGTTATACATACATTGTAAGGGTTAGGAGAAGAGCAATAAAATTGATTGTGTTGGTAAAGATGAGCTCTGATACAAAATAGAGAAGCTCAGGCTTTACACTTTGTGGGGGAAATGATTAAAGGGGAGCCCTATCTAAGTATATACATTATTGGGGGTAATTCTCACATTGAAGTCAATGAAAAGGAAAATCAGGTGGACTGTATAAAGGGCGGCCAATCTACAGCCATCAGTTTTCTGCGTGAAAATTTCCCCCATTGAGTGTTATGGATAACTTAAACCCAGATTATTATTTCAAAGTTAATGTAGGAATGTAGAACCAGAGGATATAAATGAAAATTAATGTAAGGTAAATTTAAAACTGATATCAGGATGAACTCTTTACCCAAGGAGCGATATGTTTGGAATAGTAGGAAATGTTTTCTGGTCACTAAGGCCTATGATAGGAACAGGCGCTGGTGCTGGTTTGGAACAGATGCCAGAGAATGTAACATCTGCAGCAGAACCAGTTGGCCAGATCTGAGCCACTTCAGTGCCAAGTGTGATTTTCCTGTAGACCTTTTTGACTGGCCTATCCAAAAATGATTCATAGCTTCATCTAAATATTACAATCCATTGAATGAATCCCAGCCTGTTTTTTGCCCAGTTAGAATGAGATTGGACTGGATAACCCCTTCATTTTTAAGGGCTACTAACATGCAAATCCCTCCTACCCCCTCTTCTTTGGGGAGCTCCTCGCACTGGGCCCAATGTGAGCAGGGAGCTTCTCTGAATAATTAAGTAGGGTTGAGCCCAGAATTCCTGGATGTTCAGCCCAGAGGGAAGTCAGGAAGCCCATGCTTGCCAAACTTCGATCTTGCTGCTAAAGTGACAGGAATGTAAAATATCCCCTCGTGCCAGTCAGGATAACAGATCTAAAAAGATTGCGGCTGTTCAAAATTCAGAAGGATGCTGCAATGGGAGAGTTAGGGTGCTAAAGGGATAAACTTCACTGGGCCAAATGGCCTCTTCTTGACCCTGACTTTTTTTAAGTTCTTATGAGTCTGCCTTGGCTCATTTCAGTAAAATACTTACAATCATCAGAGAATGACTGTCATCCCTTCACTCTGGGATGGATTCAGGTCCTAAAGGTAACACTGTTCTAATCTGTTTTGCTACTGTATTCTCTAAGAATACATTTTTTGTTTTATGTCACTTTTTGCAGTACTGCTAAAAAATTAAAATCATTGTGATCTAAATTTTCATTAAATAAAATAATTGACACCGAGAGGTGACTCACAAGGCACCAGTTTAACCAATGGAATATAGAAAATTATCATCTAAACTCTGACTACTGGATCTGATTTATTGCCATAATTTCACTTGCAGGTGTCTCTTATCATCTCAGTAATAAATATATTAAATATGTTTATATATTAAATATATGTTTGGACATTTTTGTTTTAAACTGTTTAGCTCATCCTTACAGAAGTCTGTTCCTTTCATGTGGAGGTTTTGCAATGCTGTTTGAGATTAAAAGTAGTGCCAAGCAATGTGGGACAAAGGACTTTCTGCATGTTACGACCTAGGATCTGAAGATATGTTAGGAAATGTTATCAAAGCAGCAGCAAATAGTTATAAAGGTTTTTGAATTATAAGCTGCAAGTCTGGGCCAGCTCTGAGCACTTATAAGCTTCTATGAGAAGATAAAGAAGGGTGGCCTACAGTTAGGCTCAATAGAAATATCAGCATCATTTAATTCATTTTAAGTATGTGGAAATGTAATAGTGATAATAAATGACGAGAAGTATTTTTTTGTGTAACTGATAGGTGTTTTAGCCCCTTTTTTCTCTTATTGATTTTTGCTCCATTTAGTGTGTTTCACTGTTTCTTCTAATAGGCATTCAGCTGTCGAGCAACAGTCCAGTTTTTCCCATTCATCCAATAATTCTAGCCTGTGTTTAGCAAACAGCCACATCCATGGAGCTTACTCCCAGGCCCACAAACAGGAGCAATTAGATATTATTGATCTATGGTAAGTTCTAAATAAGTTGATGAGGGAACCATCAGATTGTCTGCATGTGGCCACCAACATATCACCAAATATATGGACACCCACAATCAACAGACAATTAAAGAATCTGTTTACATAAATACATAGATAATGAATGAATAATAGTTTAACAATCAATATACTGATATTTATAATGGCTTAAGGAAAGAAATAATTTAAATAATTTCAAGAATTTAACATCATATATCAATAATTTAAGATTACAGTTCAAAAAGTTAGAGTCATTTTGAAATATATTCAGTGGGAAAAAGCATTCTTAAAGTGACGGCTATGGATTTGATGATTCAAATTAGGAGTGGTGGGGGAAGGCCAAGGAATCCTATTGTCACCCTGGGCATTGAGATGACTGAATGAGTTAGTGGGCTCTTTTATTTGACCCACATACCCCACCCCCCCTTTACCATGCCAATGAACTGTAGTACAGTCGCTACAAGAGAGAAGCATCTTTGGAGGGGTGTCTAGTTAGTTTAATTGACAGCCTGCAGGACAGCCTTATGGGAGGAACGGATGTCGAATTTAAAAATCAATTTCAAACTGGTCACTTTCTACCTCACTCAGGGATTTCTTCTTCAGCTTTTGATACTATGCAGAAACATAGTAATTATCAGATTCAAATTGTCTTCCTTAATTTTGTGCACATTGGAGCCTGCTGAAGCAGATTTAGATTGTGCATATTGTTGTGATTACTTCCAGTGTGTTGATTTGACACAGTATATGGTCTGGGTTGTACTGATTCATTTTTTCCTACAAACTGCTAGTGGTAGAAATGCCATGGGGGGATTGAAGGTATAAAAGTTCAGTGGTCACCTTTGTAGCAACTGGCAGAGTGTGCGATTAGGTTGTACCAAGTGCTTCACAGCTGGTGAAGTACTTTTGAAGTGTAGCGACTATTATTCGGCAAATGCGGGAGACAATTTGTGCAGAGCAAAGCCCCACAAACAGCAAATGAGGTGAATGACCAGTTTTCTTTTGGTGGTGTTGGTTAATGGGTAAATATTGGACAGGGCCCAGGGATAACTTTCTGTGCTCTTCTTCACATAGTGCCATGGGATCTTTTACGCTCACCTGAACAGGCAGGTGGGGCTTCAGTTGGGTAAGGACGAGTGTGGACATAAGCCTTTGGCGTAAGTCGACTTGTCTCTCATCCCTCCTCATGTTGCTTCTCCAAAATACTGAGAGAGAGGAACACCCAGAGCTCCCATATCCGGAATTTTGATTCCATGAATCAAAATTGCCGCACTCAAAAATCCCCCCAAAATGCAGCAAAACTAATGTAGAAAATAATAATCCACCAAAATAATTATGAATCAGAATAAAAACAGAAAATGCTTGAAATATTCAGCATCTGTGGAGAGAGAAACAGAGTTAATGGGCTGAATTTTCTGTGGTGGTAACGGGCGCGATCGGTAGCGGGCGGGTTGGGTGGAAAAGATGTTATTTTGACATCGGGTCGGGAGCCCGCTGTCATCTTGCTCCCACATGCCTTTCCCATAGGCACGTCTGTCATCGTGGAGCCGACCTGATCGGCAGCGGTGGGGGACCCAATTGAAATCATTATCAGGTAGTTGACAGGTACTTAAGAGCCTTTTTTCACTTACTTTTTAAATTTCCCTGCATGGCCACGGGATTCACACAGCTTGGGAACCACGTCTATCAACCTGAGTTCCGTGGCCATTACTCCAGCTGATTACTTAACATCATGGAAAACAAACCAAAATAACATCAGCTAACAGATTGATGGAGCTTCTGTTCTACTTGAAAAGCTATTGGTAAATGTTAATTCAGAAATTCCTGAAGAGATGTAAGTGCTACCTTGGATGATGAGGAAATACATTTTTCAGTCTGCAGAGGTTCTCTCACTTGTCCATTGTTAACTTCAACAGAAGAGCTGCCGAAATCCAAGAAACACATTGTGAGCATCACTTACACTATTTGTCAGGGATTCCACAGCTCTTCAGCTGAAATTGCATAAGATTGTAAATCCACCCCTTTACAATTACATTTAAAATCTGCTTAATTTTATATATTACCTATACACACACATCTTTTATTTGTACCAGTTACTGATACAAAAGTCTACAGATTTGTGACTAAAGTACCAATAACTTCCCAATTAATGTACTTTTTAAATTGTGTTCTTGATCGTATTTGTAGATCGCATCATATTACTTAATGGTAATATTATTTAAATATTTCTTTGTCACTCATATATAACTTTTATTATATTATTGTAAAGATTCAACACCCACTATGTTAGATGAAACTTAAAATTCAATGTGGCCATGGTCCCTTTAAGGATCCCGGCTGAAAAACGCGTCATGAATGATGTCACCAGACCTGCTCCATCTCATTGGGCCAGGTAATACACTGGGTGGGCTTAATATGCCCCATTAAGGTAAGTTCATTTTCTACAGCAGCATGCAGCCAGCAGTGGGGTTGCAACCTGCCACAAACACTGGCCGCACCAGACCCGCCAAGGTAAAGAAAATTCAGGCCAACGTTTCAGGTTGATGACCTTTCGTCAGAACTGCAAAATGTTATGGATGTAACAGTTTTTAAGCAAGTACAGAGGCAGGGAAAAGGGGAGGAAAGAACAAAAGGGAAGGTCTGTGACAGGGTGGAAGGCAGGAGTGATTAAATAACAAAAAGGATGATGGTGCATGACAAAAGTGGGTAGTAATTGGACAAGTAAAGAAACAAAAGCTGGGTCCAGCGGGCTTAGCAGGCCAATTAAGGGAAAGCCGGTTGCAGAGAATGTCAACGTATGACGTTTCATCTGTCAAAAATTTTTGACAGATGAATTGTCATCGTTTGACAGCTCTGTGAAGCTGTCAAACAGTGACATTCTCTGTAGTTTGATGAGGTCTTGAATTCAAGACCTCATCAAACCTCTTTCTTTTGCAGAAATTAGATGGTTGTTACATTGGAGAATGCAACGGCCATCTGTCATCTCTACCGCGGAGGTGCGAGACTCTCCGCATACCCACCGATTGAAGCCTGCAGGAAGAAACAAAGGTAAGTACACTTTTTCTAACACTTTCCATTTACCTCAGATACTCACCTCTCCACTCTTGCACCCATCACTTACCTCCACAGCACACTTTTGCACCCCTCCGACCCCCGCAGACCCACTACTCGCCTCAGTGACCCTGACGGGGTTCGGAGCCTTCGGGAAGCCCACACTTGTATGGGCAAAATTGTGATAAGCCTATTTTCTGCCTGTTAACTAACTGTTAACAGGCAGTTAATTGGTTTTAATCCCTTCCCGCCTCCAAGGAGATGGGACCCGGCGCGGGATGGCTACCCGCCTCCTGGGAAGATGGCATGGAGGCGGGTTGGGGACGGGTTGGGCACCCGCCCCCAAATTCTGCCATTTTCCCGGCAGTCCCACCTCCATACCTGCCTCCCCAGGGCTGGCAATATCGTGCCCTATGCATTTTCTATTGCTTTTGTCAATATCAAAACAAGTCTCTTCCTTACACTAAGTCAAAGGGAATATTATAGAAATTGAGTCTTAAGGTGTTATATCCTGACAAGAAGGGTGGGTCTTGCCCGCTTGTTTATGGGTCACACTAAAGGTAAAAGGAAATTAGCTCTCTCATTATAGTCTATTAATATCATATATCAGATGCCTTGACCGTTGCGGGTAAGTTTTATTTACTTTTATGACCACGTGCCTGACAATACATAGATCCAGTTACTCACTGCAAATAGTTTTCCATGGTTAAGACTACGGTGTGAATTTTTCAGAGCATTGCCAGATATAAGCCGGATCCCTGCTGAGAGTGTTTTTAAAAAGGCTTTACTGCGTTACATTTTTACATGGTGAAGTGATGTTTGCGTTTCGATGGCTTAGATAGCATATGCTGTGGGATTCTTTTTTTAGATGTTAAATTTCAAGAAATGGCTCTGGTCTCGTGTTTCATCATGTAACACACCCAGTATAGGGTTTTACAATTAAAAACAGCTGGAAAATGTGCCTTTTCACCTTGAGCAGTAAAAACTGAAAGGAAATAACTATTACCTCCTCCTCCAAATAGAAGAAAAGTAAAAGTAGGGCTCTGGTAACTTGGTAGGAACAAGGGTGCCCATAAGTGGCTAGTGACATTCTACATGGTCTGTCTGTTCATCATTTTTGGAAACCTCACTTCAGTAGGAACCTGTGATTCTGTTAGAATCCTTTGAATTTCAAATCCGGATAACTGAAATTCCTTCTGTCGGTAAGTGGGAATTAGAAGAATTGTTTATGCTGTGCTTTTACAAAGTACAGTGAGAGCTTTCAAAAGGTGTCAAGATGTTGCAAAGAGATGTCTAAAGGCTTAAGTAAGATGCTTCATGAAGTCTTTCAATTTTGGGTGTGGGAGGGTCACTCCAGAAAGGTAGAAATTCATAATTCTAAAACTGTTGAGCGTACAACACAACAGCGTACAGGTATTAAAAGCCGTGCGTTGTCAAAAAACCCTCTTTGTGAACATTGGGATAATCTAAAGTGGTAATAGAAAAGTAAGTACGCACTAATTCTAATTTTTTTGCAAGTCTTTTTAAAGTGTCATTTTCTTTTAAATAATTTTGTTCTGTTGAAATGTTTCTCTTTGTAGAGATTGTAACAGGCTCACATATTTGCTGCTATCTTTGCTAATCCCACCCTATGAATATGGTACTGGCTTGCACAGTTCTAAATGTTACCATCGTCACACTGCCCACCCTACCCTCAGGACTGCACACAGACTTTAAGAGATGCAGAGGCAGCATATTCTTAATTATTACATTTGCTTTTTATTACGGAACTTCACAATTAGACAAAAAAAATAAGGTTCTCGGATCTTAATTGCAGTGTAATGTAATACATGATCTGCTATAGACCCCAAATGAAAAGAATTAAAGAGCTTTGCTCTCTGTTTATCAATGGAAATAATTCCAGAACTAGTGGGCATAAATATAGCAAAAAAAACCTGTTACAGCCTTTTTAGGTCATGTATAATGTAGCCTACAGGTATTACTTTTTTATGTGTTAATGGGGTGATTGAAGTCTATCTGCTGGCACTTTCCATGTTTCCATTTCAGCCAGTGCGTGGGTTGACATTAATTGTAAAACTAGTGGAATGCCTAGTAGGGTTCCTGCAGACTGATCTATTAACTTTTGGCTGCATCTATTCAAGTTGGAGGTATTCATTTTTTTAAACTTCTTCCTTAATGTACTACTATAAAGGGAATGAAGAAGAGGGAATGAGGAGACCGCAAAATACGCAGCTTGAATTTCCACCAATCAAGTAACAGTTTGTGTCGTACAAAGCTTTTTGTTTAATTGATTTTTTTTCCAACTGCTGAATAAACCTTTAAAATAAAACTTATTTTTCCATATGTCATGTATTTAAGAATTGCCAAAAAAGCTGAGAGAAGTGAAGAATAAATAGTTTCAGGCAAAGCCAGAGAGCTGATATCTTTTCAAGTGGCTACAGGGACTGGCATAGCTGCCCTTTTGAGTGATGATAGATCTGTGTGAAATTTAATACTGATTAAAAATGCATGTGTGTTAGTCTCCAAATAAAACACAGAGTCTGATCACAGAACACACAAAAAGCACTTCAGAGAAGCCTTGTCGAACATCAGTAGATTTTGCTTCAGAAACTACGGCACATTAGAGAAGGACAGACCAGTTGCCTGAAGAGCTATTACATGGAGATCTAATCATTAGTGATCTGAGTCACTAAATTTGTATCTTAGGTTACAATAACTGAAAGTATGAGGTAACATAATTTATACTGAGTTGCCATATTTTTTTCCAAATAGTCTGCAAATTAAATAACCAAAATTTAAAGGAATTAAATTATTTTCAATTGCAATCATAAAAAAGCCATGAATAAAGCTATAAGCAACTAGTGACTTTGGGAGATTTCCTCTGTGCGCATTGTTAATGAAATCATAAACCCATTTATAGGATCGTATTTATTATTTTGATACGCATAGCACACAGAGGAAACTTCCCCCCTCTGTCATGTGAATTTGTACCTAACATGTCTCAGAAACATTTGATGCACTTTGCGTTGCTATATGAGACAATGAATTTGGTTATTTTTGTGACATACAAGATCGTTTTTCAAGGAATTAAAAAGTGCAAATAATTTCCATCCTCTGTAAAATTTATGGGTGGTTTTCTCACCATTAGGTTGATCCGAAAGCAACTTTACTTAGTTAATCATAATAACATAGTTGACAGTCACATGCCTCTTTCTGGTGTGGCGCATAAAAATGTCATAAAAAAACTTTACAAGAACGTACGGTTCCTCAAAGAGATTTATGACTGTCTAAAATTCTAAAGGCCCTGAATTTGTGGTCGGAGGCTTCCCACGGGCGGATGCCTCCGACCAGCAAAAAATCTACGAACTTACCTGATGGTCCCAGAGGTTCGCGCTCCTGGGCCTCTATGCGTAGGCCTGCGCAGAGGCCCACATATCCCGGGGACGCAGGCAGTTTGCTAGCGCCCCTGGGATCACGTGGGCCAGCCCAACCAATGAAAGAAGGGGATCCCCATTCATACTTATGAGGATTCCGTACATTCTGAATCCTCATAAGTATGAATGGGAATACTCCCAAAAATACACGTATACTTCAAATAAATTTTAAAAAAGCACATATTTAAAATGAATCAAAATGGCATTTAATTAAATATTTAAAATAAAAATGTAATTTTTTGTAAAATAAATTTACATATTTTAAAGAGGCTAAAAATAAACTTACCTTATTTCATAGGTTTTTAAATGTATAAATTATTGAAAAAAATTAATGTTTCTGTTCTTTGAAAGTCTTACACTGGTAAAAGCAAGCCTTACGCCTACTTTTACCAGGCATAAGAATTTCACAGGCATTCGCTGGGCAGATAGCCCAACTCTCCACCCATGGAGGCCCTTTTCCTGGGGATGTGCTTCGCATGCCTAAACCCGGAACCTGCGCGGCCCCTACGGGCGCGTGAGTACCTCGTACGCACCCGTAGGGGCTGCAAATTATGGCCCTTTATCTTACTGATTATCGAAATCTGTGTTGACTAGAAATTTACCTGATTCCTTTAAGTTATTTGGAATTTTCCTAATGGTTGTACCATAAATACTGCTGACTTACCCAGGAACACATATTTGAGTTTCTCAGCTGCTGCTTGGAAGTCTAGTCCTCCCTCTGGACTGGAGTTCTTCAACACAAAATGGAATAAAATAACGGTAAATAAACGTAAATAGATTTTCCCATAGAAAAGTTATTACTTCAGGAATGAAGGAGATGGGTATTGATCTGCGTCATCTTTAGCCATTGCAGTCAGGTGCACATTAATAGCTCAGTCACTTTAGTCTTCACTAAACAGCCATTTTCACTGCTGACTTGGAATCCAATGAGAATTGGATATAATAAAAGGATTGTAAAAACAATTTTCTGTCCTTTTTACAGGGACAATTTATGTTACGGTAACAGTTTTTGGACAGGATTTCTTTTCTTGTTTGCCTTCTGCAATCCCTTCTGTCACCAATCCAGTAGCTTCTTTCTGTTAGTCTGAGGTATGCTGTTGACTAAGATCACACATAGCCTAAATAATGCCTGGAAATTCATGAGTCATCGCATATTCTGAATAAGGAAAGAAATGTCCACTGTATTTATTGCAAATAACAAGAACAAGGACCTGTTTGGCTTGTTGTGGATTGATGGTTTGATATTTACATTTAAAACTGAAATAACATAGGGTACAAGATAGTTGACATGCCAACTGAAAGCTCTGGCCAAAGATTGTAAATTGCTAGCCTAAATTCATTAGGTCCCCACAAAGTCTGGCCAATTAACCTAAGAAATTGACCTTGAGAACCCAGGCACTAGTGATCAGAAGTTCGACCCCATAAACTTGATTGGAAGTTTCACCTTTTGGACTCATCACAGTCTCCTACGCTAACTCATTTTTTCCCGAGGACCTGAAAACTGTGGAACTCCTTGCCTTCCCCAGTCTTTCCTCCCTCCTACAATGTTCAGGCTTTTAAGACCTAAGCTTGTTATCAGCTAACCACTACTCCTGGATTTACTAAAACTTCTCTTTTACTCTTGCCAATCTTGGTGGTGTCCCACACTAAGGGACTTAGCCATTCATCTTGGTTTCTCAAAAAGCCAGTGTAAGGGGATATTAATAAATGTCTGGGCACAGGCTGTCTATTTGCTTTCTTGGCAACATGGTCCATGCAAGTCCAGTGGACTGAAGAACAGAGATAACTGACCTTCAAAGTAAAATTACTAATTAAAACAAAATACAAAACACAATATACATTAGTACACAACTGCAAAATAAATAGGGTAATGGCCTAGAATTAATCTTGTGGGCTCATATACTTCAATTATAGGACACTACTGTAAAGTGACAGTCATTCTGACATAGCACTCTTGCTGATATCCAGGTCTCACTCCTGTCACTGTCAGTACCAACTCACTGGTTAAACGTTGACATTATTTTTGCAGAAACCTCAACTAAATATATTTTTTTAAAGCTCCAGTATGTCTTGTGTATATTACAAATAAAATAAAGCAGTGCAAAAGTATAGTTGCAGGGTCAGATGCTATTCATGATCTATGATGTTGACTAAAGCCCTAAAAAGTGTTATGCCTTTATAATACATTCGCAGGTATCTGTTATTTTTCATGTTTTGTACATTTGTTTTGTAATTTGCAGTGGACAGTGACTCTCATATAGTCATTTAGTTTTCCCATGGTTAATGCACAATAAATCAAGAAGTTAAATGGGCAATTTTCATTCTGAACACTACATTTTTCAGCAAAGGTACTTGATTTATTACTTTTTTGTTGCACGTTTTTTGGAGTCTACATGACAGGATAGACCTTAATCTCTCTTGCTTCAAATCTTATAATGCTACAAAATACCATTAATAAAGAGTTGTATTTCTTATTTCGCTAAGACTATTGCAGCTTACAGTGTAAGCTGAAAAAGTATAAGTTCAGGGATGTCCGTTTGCGATATCCAATGCCATTTTCAATGAAATCGTACTTCTTGCTGCCAAAATATGTGGAGGCATGCATGGATTGTACTAGATTAGCAAGAGGGGCTTGTTTCCTTGGCATTAGCTAGGTATCATAGCAACAGGATCATGCCAGATTCTAGCAGCGCTCTGTGGTGGTGCATGTAATATCCTGGACATAATCTGTCTTTTAATTTTCTTTGGATTGTAGTGATATTACAGATACATGTGTTCGATTATAGATCTTTATTTAATAAGAAGAATGCCGTAGCTGAAAATTTGTTCTGTGCCAGAAGTGGGCATCTCCCGGTAATGTGGCAGTAGGTTTAACTTGGGTGTAGTCTTCTATTTTAGATTGACAGAGGGAGAGATGCCTCCTTCATTTAAACTTTAATTCTCAGTGCATTCCCAATGTGAGGCAGAAAGGGAAACACAAATGGAATTCATAATAAATAAAGTGTCATTTAAAATCATGCAAATTCCTGTGCAATCGAAATGTCACCTAAAACAGGCCACCATATGAAATATTGCTTTGGTAAAAGTCAATGACAATAATATCAGAGATTTGGGACCATATTAATCCACCTTCATTTTCTTCTTACCTTTGGGCCTTGGTAATGGGTAGATATTATGTTATGCTGTAGGTGATCGCGAGGCTGAAATTATTTGAATTGAGCAACTAACAGGCTGAACTGAGGAACAACATATGCACAAAATAGATTTGCTGCATTTTAATTACAATCAGCCCCTTTTAATAAAAGCTCAGATGAGATTTCTTCCCTCTTTAAACCCACCTTGGTCTAGATATTTTAATCTATTTTAAAATTAATTTTCATTTCTGGTTAAAGGGTTAGCTATATTGTCGTCTGGAATTTTATTTTGTCAGCCAGAAACTATTTTGTTCGAAGTATAAGCGGTTATGATGAGTGGTTGTATGAATCTGCTGCTGTGTTTATCATGTGACCATTCAAAATCATTTTAAATATTCATTATTCGTGGGAAAGTTTTCGTATCAAAATAATCAGGGTAAAAGTAAACAGACCCACGTGTTTCCTATTAATTTTGGTATTCCAAACGGGCCATAATTTGGTTATAATATATTAATGCCTAAACGTCATTAAAGTTACAAATTAATTTACATTGTAAAACTCTTGTCTGTGTGAGTGAAACATTAGAGGAAGCACATGAAAGAAAGCTGCTGAAATAAGCAGAGTACTTGACTCAATGCAGAGACACAGGCTGTGATTTTCTGGATTCCCAGTTCATCTTTGGCAGGGCAGTACTTCTGCCTGTGACAAGGATCAACCTCTGACCCTAGCCAATTCTGGCTTTAGGATCATTTGTAGGTTTAAGACGGCCTCCCCAGTTTCCACAGGGGAGTCCGCCTGAGGAGGCAGAGGAGGAGGCAGGCGTATTTAGGCCTACAGTATGGCATAGTTCTTTGGATTGTTGTGATTTTACAGATGCATGTGTTCGATTATAGATTTTTATTTAATAAGAAGAATGCCTTAGCTAAGATGTGTTCTGTGTCAGAAGTGAGCATCTCCCGATAACAGGTTTAAATCTGGTGTAGTTTTCAATTTTAGATTGACACATGGAGAGATACCTCCTTCATCAAAGATTTCATTCTCAGTGCATTTAACATCCTCTTAACATTTCATGGTGTAACCCAGGTGGCAGCCTTGGTGCTACCTTGTAAAGTGGCAAAAAAAAACCTGCACCTAACCAGAGTGATTAACTGTATAGGCTTTCTGGGCATTTAAATTTTAAAGGGCTCTTCTTCTGCCCATAGTAACACTGGACATCAGGGATGAAGAGGTGAGCTTTGCACCAAGCAGTCTTGTAGTTCAAAGGGCAGAAGATACTTTGGTTGACATATTTTCGTTACTTGCATAGTGTTGCAATATCCCAGCCCATATATGGGCAGATGTACGATACGTTCTGTGACCCTTCTGGCAGGAAATCTTGGAAGTGGTGGGGGTGAGCGAGAATCCATGGAATAGCATCCAATGAAGTGTCTGCTTCTTTCAATAGGAGTTATGCCTGGTGTAACTCAATCAGAAAATCTTGGCTGTTGGGTAGAAGTGTGAGGTGAATGCGCTGGAGGTGGGTTGTGAAGGATTTGTGGGACCATGGATGGGAAGGGTTTTAGGAGTTATCTTGCAGAAAGTGTGCGAGAGTTGTATTAATGTACACAGTTGAAGTGACATGACTGAAACATCAGGGATTAATATCTATATCTACTGATGTTAATTCAACTCCCTTGCACCTTCAGACTAGCTGACTTTTCTCAAACATCTCCCCTGAAGATATTGTCAACGCACTGTTCAAGCAGCATTCCAAAAAATGATCAAAAGTGGACAGAGACATTACAAGGGTGTTAAAGTAACACTTTTAATGCTGCCTTCATTCTGTACCTTTAATGCTGTTGCTGAGATTTTTTTTGGTTCAACACTGCCATCATAAGGAAAGCTGCGCCTGTGAATCAGTACCAGCGTTTCACTATGCACCAGTAGTTAAGTGTAACTGCTAGCTGGTGTGTGCTACCTGGTTTAAAACTTAAAAAGATAACCTGTACAGTGAATGCCTTTCAATTTCTAAATTAGCCCACAACCATCACCACTAAAACAGATTATCTGGTTATTTATCTCATTTCTGTTTGTGCTGTGTGTAAATTGACTGCTGCATTTCCCTACATTACAGTAGTGACTACATTTCAAAATGTACTTAAATGCAAATTGTTGATGTTGTTCATTGGCTGTGAAGCACTTTAGGACATCCTGAAGTTGTGAGAGGCGATTATATATACATATAAAAGCATGCTCTTTCTTTTCTTTCTTTGTAATGATATGTTGGTACAAAAGGGCCTTGTTTTGGAATCTGGGAAGCAGCACTCCCTGCATGCACTAGGCCATGTCTGTGTGGAGAACTACCTTCCCTCACATTACAGAGACATGAGTGGGTGGTGGAACTGCGGCTGTCTGCTGATACTGCTGTCGGAATGCTGTCAGTATAAATTACTGCATACATTATAAAGACTGCATTACTGTTCCATTTTTTATAAAAAGGATTCTAGATCATATGACTCTCTTATGATTCATTTTTAAGTACAGTCGATCCCCACAGGGATTAACATTTGATTTTGTCATTCAAAATTGCAGTTTCTGTTGTCAAACACAGGACTTATAATAAAGTCTAAGCCTAGAAATAACTGTTTACTATGTTAGTGTAGAAATGTTTAATTCCTTTATATGACATTCCTTATCTATTATTTGAATAGAGACATTAACCCGCTTAAAATAAATACACTGTGAGCACCAACATAGAAGTTTACAACACACAAGGAGGTCATTCGAGCCAGCGTGTCTGTGCTGGCTCTTTGCTTGAGGAATCTTTATATATCTAATCCCACTGCCCCACTCTATCTACATAGCACTTTATCTTCCTTTGCTTTAAATGTTTATAAGAATATAGGAGCAGGAGTAGGCCATTCAGCCCCTCGAGCCTGCTCTGCCATTCAATTAGACCATGGCTGATCTGTATTTTAGCACCATTTCCCCGCCTTTGATCCATATCCCTTGATATCCTTACCTAATAAAAATCTGTCGATCTCAGCCGTGAAAATTTCAGTTGACCCAGCATCCACAGCCTTTGGGGAGGGGGGGGGAGAGAATTCCAGATTGCACTACTTTTTGTGTGAAAACGTGCTTCCTGATTTCAGTCCTGAACAGCCTAGATCTAATTTTAAAATTGTACCTCCTTGTTCTGGATTCCCTTAAAAGATACTTTGGTTTCTACCTCAACCACTCTCTGTAGTAAAGCACTCCATGCTCCAGCAACCCTCTGAATAAAAAAAACTCCAAACCTCTCTCCTTAGTGACAATTTTAAATTGATGACCTCCTTTGTCACTGACTCCCCAACCAGAGAATAGTCTGTGCTTTTTCATTCTATCAAAACACTTCATAATTTTAAAAACCTCTATTAAATCATCTCTTAGCCTTCTCTGCTCCAGTAGAAATAGTCCCAGTATCTCAATGTCTTTTTTCATAACTCTCCCTGTTACTTCTCCCTGGTATCATTCAAGGGAATCTATGCTGTATGCTCTCTTGGGCTTCAAAGTCCTTTCTATAACAGGGTGCCCATAACTGCACTCAGTGCTCTAACTGTGGCCTAATAATTGCCTTGTAGAAATTTATCAGGACCTCTTCACTCCTGTATTCTATGCCTCTATTTGTAAAACTCAAAATGTTATTGGCCTTTTCTATGACTTTATCTACCTACACTCTCATGTGAAAAGAATTATGGGTTACATTTTCAATTTGCTACCTGCGCATTAATGGGCATTTGCTGATTGGTCAACTGTTACAGAAAGCACATGATGTTTATTTCCACACCAGTTTTATGCCGAGGCAGAAGTTGAAAATCTACCCTTAGGTATTTTAACCGTAATTTCAATGCTCTATTTAAAAAAAAATACTTAGGTGTACATTTTTAAATCAGCAATTCCTTTCAGAGTTCTATGCTGTCTTAACACTAATAACTGGTCACCATTTTTACAATTTGCATTTTTCATAATTTCATTAACGCAAAAAAATATTAGCTCTGCTCTATAATCTGAAGAAATAAAAATGGTGTCAAAAGCAACAGGTCGCTGTCTTTCATCTTGTTATTTTAAGTGTGTTGTCTTACCTCAGGGGGTTATATAAGCAAACTGAATCAAAGCCATCTCAGTGTTTTCGTGGATGACAAAGTATTCTGTGCATGTTGATACTAACAGCAACATGAAGCAGCCACCTCTACAGCCAGTATAATCAAACACTCTGATGTCTATATTGCAAAACTAGAGGGAAAAGAGCACCAGAAGAGGGAGAAGAATGACTTTATATTGGTCGGGAAGAATAATTTTTTTAACCCTTAACCTAAGAGACATCATTTTATAGGCAAGTAATTTCAGAGAGTACTTTGTTATCCACAGCTCTCATTTGCACCCTGCAATTGAGTTTTATGGTATGTATAAAATAGCATGGAACAAATATATTCCTGGCTAAACACCCTCGATTATCATACAAAAAAAGGTGCAGTGCTAAGAAAATTTGTTTAATGCTATATCTAAATTTGTTACTATTAATTGCAAGAGAGATGTCAAAAGTGTAAGCTGATGCTATATATCTATTCAAATTAGTGCAAAAACTGCATGAAGTTGCTTGTCAAAAGCGTTACAGAATTTATTGCTGTCTTAACATTTCTGTGATACTTCCATCAGTGTTCCAAAGTCCCAATGATTTACAGATAACACTTTAGCACAATGGATACTAGCATTATAAACTCAAATAACGTCAGCATACGTCAATTAGAAAAAATTATATCAGAACTAGCTTTGCATTAAAACAGTGATTCAGCTTATTTATTGCATCTCTATTTAAATAAAAATTCTAGTTCTGAAGGCCTGTGACACTTCTGTATAATGTTCACACCTACCCGACGCAAGAGGTTCTGAGAGTCAGCATAATGGAATTCCCAAAGGGCAGTCCCTTGTTCACCACTTTTAGGAGAGGCTGAGAATCCATCCAATATGCCAGTTGTCATTTTAGATTGGAGATGGCAGGAGCAGCACCAGGCATACCTAAAAACGAAGTGCCAACCTAGTGAAGCTACAACACAGGACTACATACATGCTAAACAGCAGAAGCAGCATGCTATTGACAGAGCTAAGCGATCCCACAACCAACGGATCAGATCAAAGCTCTGCAGTCCTGCCACATCCAATCGTGAATGGTGGTAGACAATTAAACAACTAACGGGAGGAGGAGGCTACATGAACATCCCTCTCCTCAATGAAGGCGTAGCCCAGCATGTGAGTACAAAAGCCACGGCTGAAGTGTTTGCAACCAGCTTCAACCAGAAGTGCCGAGTGGATGATCCATCTTGGCCTCCTCCTGAGGTCCCCACCATCACAGAAGCCAGCCTCCAGCCAATTCAATTCACTCCATGTGATATCAAGAAATGGCTGAGCACACTGGCTATGGGCCCTGACAACATCCCGGCTATCATGCTGAAGACTTGTGATCCAGAACTACACATGCCTCTAGCCAAGCTGTTCCAGTACAGCTGCAACACTGGTATCTACCAGTCAAAGTGGAAAACTGCCCAGGTATGTCCTGTCCACAAAAAGCAGGACAATTTCAATCCGGCCAATTACTGTCCCATCAGTCTACTCTCAATCATCAGAAAAATTATGGAAGGTGTCATTGAAAGTTCTATTAAGCAGCACTTACTCACCAATAACCTGCTCACCGATGCTCAGTTTGGGTTCCCCCAGGAACACTCGGCTCCAGACCTCATTACAGCCTTGGTTCAAAGATGGACAAAAGAGCTGAATTTCAGAGGTGAGGTGAGAGTGACTTGATATCAAGGCAGCATTTGACTGAGTGTGACATCAAGGAGCCCTAGTAAAATTGAAGTCAATGGGAATCAGGTAGAAAACCCACCACTGGAGTCATACCTAGCACAAAGGAAGATGGTTGTGGTTGTTAAAGGGCAATCATCTCAGCCCCAGGACATCGCTGCAGGAGTTCCTCAGGGCAGTGTCCTAGGCCCAATCATCTTCAGCTGCTTCATCAATGACCTTCCCTCCATCATAAGTTAAGAAGTGGGGATGTTCGCTGATGATTGCACAGTGTTCAGTTCCATTCGCAACTCAACAGTTAATGAAGCAGTCCATGCCCGCATGCAGCAAGACCTAGACAACATTTAGGCTTGGGTTGATAAGTGGCAAGTAACATTTACTTCACACAAGTGACAGGCAATGACTATCTCCAACAAGAGAGAGTGTAACCACTGCCCCTTGACATTCAACGCTATTACGATTGCTGAATCCCCCACCATCAACATCCTGGGGGTCACCATTGACCAGAAACTTAACTGGACCAGCCACATAAATACTGCGGCTACCAGAGCAGGTCAGAGGCTGTGTATTCTGCAGAGAGTGACTCCCCTCCTGACTCCCCAAACCATTCCATCATCTACAAGGCACAAGTCAGGAGTGTGATGGAATACTGCCTGGATGAGTGCAGCGCCAACAACACTCAAGAAGCTCGACACCATCCAGGACAAAGCAGCCCAATTAATTGGTACCCCATCCAACACCTTAAACATTCACTTCCTCTACCACCGGCACACTGTGGCTGCAGTATGTACCATCTACAAGATACTCTGCAGCAACTCGACCCAGGTTTTTCGACAGATCCTCCCAAACCTGCAACCTCTATCACCTAGAAAGATAAGGGCAGCAGGCACATAGGAACACTACCACCTCCAAGTTCCCCTCCAAGTCACACACCATCCTGACTTAGAAGTATATCGTCATTCCTTCATCGACGCTAGGTCAAAATCCTGGAACTCCCTTCCTAACAGCACTGTGGGAGTACCTTCACCACACGCACTGCAGCGGTTCAAGAAGGCGACTCACCACCACCTTCTCAAGATAAATTAGGGATGGGCAATAAGTGCTGGCCTTGCCAGCGATGCCCACATTCCATGAACGAATAAAAAAAAATAGTTGGAGTGGCGCAGCGAACAATCCAGTTATTTCTATGGTTGATCAAGCCGAAGAGGCTCAGCCAAGGTAAGGGCGAAAATAATTTTGTGAGGTCTGGAGGAGCAGGATTGCTCCTCCAAACCCTACAAAGATAACCTGGGCTACTGCCACCCTCCACCATCGTAAACCACCTACACCACTATAGTTATTCCAAACCCCCACTTCCAGGTCCATTCTAATTACTTCAATGTAATGCCTATCTTAGAACAACAGCAACAACTTGCATTGAGATAGCGCCTTTAATGTAGTAAGGCATCTCAGGCGTCATATAAATGCAA
Organism: Squalus acanthias; assembly: GCA_030390025.1. Lineage (NCBI taxonomy): Eukaryota > Metazoa > Chordata > Chondrichthyes > Squaliformes > Squalidae > Squalus > Squalus acanthias. The sequence continues at coordinate 139,771,070 of CM059426.1, read as the reverse complement.
GCTCTTTCTTTTTTCCCCTGGATAGGTGACAATGGATTTATTGCCAGTTCTATCCCCAAATCTTAACTTTCTTCTTGCAGAAGGATGTAATAACTTGAAATGTTCTATCTGCTAAATGTACTTTATCATGGTCATTGTTGGTAAAGTAGAGGGAAAAGATGTGGCAAATCGAAGCACTTTTTGATTTAAATTAATAAACAAATTTTGTAACAACAACTTGCATTTATATCGTGCCTTTAAAGTAGTAAAATGTCCCCAAGGTGCTTCACAGTAGTGGAATCAGAAAAAAATTGACACTGAGCCAAAGAAGAGGACATTAGGAGAAGTGACTAAAAGCTTGGTCAAAGAGACAGGGGGAAAAATTGGGTTGCACCCCCTTTGGGGCGCTAACTTCGCCGGGGCACTACTTTTAGCACTCCCGCGCCAGAAATTGAATAGTAGCGATCAGGAAGGAGCTGAGCGAGGGACGGCAACGCTCCTCCTGGCTCCACATTTAAGTAAGATTTACGAGGTTGTTGCCAGGACTGGAGAATTTTAACTATGAAGAAAGATTGGATAGGCTGGAGTTGTTTTCTTTGGAGCAGAGGAGGCTGAGAGGAGACTTGATTGAGGTGTATAAAATTATGAGGGGCCTAGATAGAGTGGATAGGAAGTACCTATTTCCCTTAGCAGAGAGGTCAATAAATAGGGGGCATAGATTTAAAGTAATTGGTAGAAGGATTAGAGGGGAGTTGAGGAGAACTTTTTTCACCCAGAGGGTGGTGGGTGTCTGGAACTCACTGCCTGAAAGGGTGGTAGAGGCAGAAACCCTCATCACATTTAAAAAGTACTTGGAGATACACTTGAAGTGCTGTAACCTACAAGGCTACGGACCAAGAGCTGGAAAGTGGGATTAGGCTGGATAGCTCTTTTTTGGCCGGCACAGAAACCATGGGCCGAATGGCCTCCTTCTGTGCCGTAAATTTCTATGATTCTATGATTTTTTTTAGGTCCTCTTGGTAGTTAGGCCGAATGTAGACCAGATATTCTTGAACACAGTTGGTCCGGTGCCAGCTGCATTCAGGGCAGCCCAATTTATGAAGGGGTTCAAACAGGCTTTACCTCCTATTTGCATATGCCAAGTTTCTAATGCCTGTTTCAGGCGTGGGCCCTGGATGTCCTTGATTTATATTAATTTTGATTTCTTTACCAACAATCTCTACAATTTAAACTATTTTCATTTTTTTTCATTTCTTTCTCCTCAACTAATATTCCTTTCATCAGCAACAACACCTAAAATATATCGGAATAATGTAATCTCCATTATGACATATAATTTTTCACTCTACAGCTTAACAGCAGAATAATAGTTTGGTGCTCCGGGCAGGCAGATTGTTCTTCAGTGGAGGAAAGGGATAGAGATGGCGCACCCCACTCTGGGACCAGCTACCACCGGTATTTATAGGGTCTTTGACGAAGGTGGGTGTGGCATCACAGATGTGCCCATATATTGCCCAAGATCCACATCTCCTGGGCCCGCTCTCTGACCCTGTGAGCTTTAGTGTGGTAAGCAGTGGCAGTCATGGGCAGGCACATCCTGGCACTTGTGTTAGAAAGTGGCCGCCCGGTGATTTTCAGGGCTATTGAACTTTACATGGTAAAAAGAGGGTCTAAAAATCCTTGGTCCTGCAAAAGTACCTGGGGTCTGGTCGTAGTCACATAACCAATAGTTTGGGTGGGTGCTGGGGAGCCAGAAAAACAGGCCCACATAATTTTTATTGGGAGCCAATTTAATTTTGCATTCCTATGGGGGCTCCAGGCGAGGACCTAAAAATGAATTCCTGGATGGGCCCCATTTCCACTGCTGAGCCGACTTGTTTGCTGAGTTAATTCTGGCATCCAGGGTACTCGATAGTAGGGAGGCCTGGGCCGAAGAAATTCCCAGCATGGGAGTTCACTCCCCTTGACCCTGCCTCCTCTGAGATCTGGGACCATGCTTGGGTCAGACCAGTCCCAGGCCCCATGCACCATTTGGGAGGCAGCAGGATTGTGAGCGGAGACCCAGCGTCCATGGCCAGAATTCCTGCCTCCACCTGGCCTCCTGCCCCTGACTTATACCACAGGAGTGCAAGGAAGTTCAGCTCCAGTGTTCCTGTCGCTATAACCCTCTGACCTACAGCGCCATGGGAGATCCACTAGTATATATATAAAACTCAATCAATCACACTTCAAACGACACACTTCGAAGTGTCACAGCCAAAGATGCAAAACTATCTTAAAAAAAGAGAAAGCCAATTCATTCCTGCTGGTTTTTCTGACTGGGAAGAGGAGGGAACAGTTCCTCTCCAAATAACCTACTTACAGCAATTACAACTTCTGGTTTCAATGGGACAAACACTGCACCTTACTGGCAGAAGAATAAATACATTGTGGCTCACGTGGCATAAAGGACCTGTTTTATAAATTAGACCAGGTCCTGGCCTTATGCCAAGGAATCCGCTAGCTTTGGAAGGGGGAAAGGTGGCATACCGACCTCCTGGCTGTTAAAGTGGGACATGTAAAAGTCGGATAGCCAGGTGATGAAGGATAGAATACTAGACCTTGGTCTTCAGTTGCTTACAAGCCTTTATTTACAGAGACTCACATTACAGACCGTGCACCCCCAAGATAAGCTTCTCCCACTTCCCGAGCCTGCTCCCATATATATGAACACAAGAGAGTCTCCAAATAATACCCACCACCTGAATACAATTAACACCCAATTGATATACACTACCTGAATACAATTAACAGGACACACCTTGGGCTCCAGGTCTGGAGCCCCAAAAGAAAATCTGCATCCAGGAGGTGAGATTGGCCCCAAGTTGCTGGGCCGGGGCTGCTGGCTGAAGACCAAGTGCCAGGTCAATGCTAAATTTTCTGCCCTTCCGCGCTCCCCACCCCTTCTTCGGGCACCTGAGATGTAGCCCTATTGACGTCTAAATTACTGGAGCGAGAAATCGGGTGGGCTCTTCAACTAGCCTGTGATCAGCCCAACCCAGCGTTCCTTTCTCTGTTCTGGCCAGGCAATGCTCAACACCCAGGTGGCAACAATTAAAATTTGCCCCAATCGAAGGCAAAAGTTAAATAATTCCCTTATTTTTTTATTGGTGATGACGTTAACCTCACAGGGTTCAATAAATTCAGGGTTAAATACATTTTTTATCGGTAAAATTGCCATTGTGATTTTGTCAAATGAAGCTATTTATTTTAATGGTTGGAACAGAATCAGAACTGCAGCAGCTGTATGAACTGATAATGAAATGAATTTCAGTGGAATGGAACAAGCTGGGTGAACAATGTTATTCTAACTGTTTAATCATACATTTTGTTTGAATAGAAAGCAACATCGTGCAGTATATTTCAATAATCCTTTAACAAACAGTCATGCTTGGTACTATGAATCTTGAGCATTTCATATGTGAAATTAAACCTGTGTGAATGCTTTCTCGCTCCATTTCCAGTCAACCATAAGTACAAGGAGATACATTTTTGGTTACCTTATGAATGTGATTTATGGCTACGTGTTTTAATATAAAACAGACTTGAAACAGTTCAGTGTGTTTTATTTTACTGATAAGCTAACTGAGAGTGAAACGTATATAGGCAGATAATTCAGAAGTATATTGATTTTTGGGGTTGTATTTGTCGTGAGACTGCAGCTATCCATGACGACCTCAGTATTCACATATGCTGGAAGAAATAAACAAATAAAATAGTCAGCAAGATCAGAAATTATTTTTAAAAGAGGGCAGATACCTCCCCACCCCCCTGATAATTTGTGGGTCTGTGGTCCCAGCATATCCGCCTGCCTGGGAGCTTTGCCGCTGATCATGGTGGACTTCCCAGGGTTAGGGAAGGTTCCCCCTTTTGCATGCTACTAAACGAGCATGTGAGGTACCCGCCTGCCTTAATGTGGCAGAAGCATATCGGAAAAGCTAAAGATTTTCGACTCCCGTTCAATCTAAAATGAATGCTAACTTTAACGGTAAATAATTAAGAATATAAAAATGTTTAGGAACAGGCAAAGACTATTAGACCCATCAATGTCATGCCTTGATCCTAGATCACTGGCACCAAGCCACCTTCACATCAATAGTCCTGAATTTCCCTGGATCAACTTTAATAATCCGCTTCATACACTGAAGTTTCCATTGAACTTATACTATATTTTAATATGCACAAAATCTATGGAATAAGAATGCCTTTTAAACAGGATTCTGAGGCCATTCTTTTACCAAATCCCCCCGACCTTGGATATTCCCTCGACTTCCAACCTCCCCCTGACCCATGATCTCCCCAGACCTCCGATCCCTCTCCAACCTCTGATCTTCCTAAGGCCTTTCCGATCCCCCCCACCCCACCGATCTTTCCGATCTCCCCTCCCCGCACCCCACTGGCCTTTCCGATCTCTCCCTCCCTCCTCTCCCCACCCTGGCTGTGTCCTGGTGCCACAGACCTGCCTGCATGGCAGCCCGCCTCTCAATCTGGTTGCTGGCTGCAGCTGGAAACGGAAACAAAACATTTAAATGAGGTCCTGCCCTTAAATTCGACAGGGCCTCAGGGTTACCTGGAATTATGGGTTTCCCTACCCCTCACCCCCACTCCCCCCCTAACCCCTCTGTCTCCCTGTAACTAATGGGCTTTTAAGTCTCTTTCTGTCTCCATAGATGCTGCCTGAGTGTTCCCAGCATTTTCTGTTTTTATTGTCAGTTCCCTTCATGTACTCAAGTTGCTGTGAAATGTTAACATATTAAAAATTTAAGGGTAGCCAGTGCACTGAAAGAGCCTAATGTTTCATCTCTCAAATAGTTGCAACATAAGTGCAAATTTTACGAATATGTGCTCCTGGTGCAGAGCCTCACCCACAGGGAGGGCATATTGGAATTCACAGGCATTGTGCCCATGATCTGCAGTCTATTAAAATCAATTGATGAGAAAAATAAAATGAATGGACAGAAAGTCGTGGGAAGAGTGCTTTCCCGATATCTGCTCCTGGCAGGTAAGGATCCACGCCGGGAGAACGCATTCATAAAAGTTATGCTGTGGAGTGCATGTTCGCGGCAGGCAGTGCTCTGATTCACATGGCTGTTGCTCACACATTGGGTTAGGGTTGAAGTTAATGGAAATTAAAATCGGGAGAGGTGTTTAACGGGTGGTCGAGTCGAAATGACGTGTTTTACACTATCGTCCAGAATCAAAATGACCCCTTTTCGCACATAATGACAGGTACAGACTACACTATGGGTTGACCCCACAAAAATAAAAGTTAAAAATTCCCTGGTCTGTTTTCTGAGCGGCCTTCACTGGTTTAATGGTTGTTCAACGCCTGGTACAAGTGGGTGGAGCATGCGTGGCTCACGGTCTGCCCATTTGTACCTGAAAATTGCAATCAGGTTCCTACAACAGGCATAGGAACCCAATTTGCATAGTTAAGCAAAAAAGATCCTCCTGACTGCCTCTCTTGCTCCGACATTTCCAATTTTTAACTCGCGTTACCACGTATGTTACGAAATGCGTCTGGGAACCCTTGAAAAAATCTTGGGCATCAATGGGGCAGCCGAGGTGCCTCCCCTTTCCTCACTAGAACAATAGAAGGAAAATTAGAAAAGTAAAGAAGAAGCAATTTCAAAATCCAAATTCTGTGATTAACCTGTAAATTTACTAAAATGCTATATTGCTGTAGAGCTAATGTGAAATCCAATCTTAATGGGGATCTATCTATACATGTTTATTTTTTTTAAATTGAGAAGCCAATGCTTATAATGCAGGACACCAGTAAAGTTGAACAGAATGGAACAGAGGACAAGGTAAATCCAGCAGGGATTAGGGCAATACCAAGCTTGGGTTTGAAATATTGTAGAATCTTCCCAGGTATATTTGTATGTAATATTTTACTAATAACATACATAGACATGACATAATAAGTATTATGTAGAGATGTGATAAACTAGAATTCTGTTTTTTTATTGGAAGGTTTGTAGCAGTTTTGAAACATCCTGGATTGCCTGCACAGCACTGAAGACAAGAGTGAGACAGTTTTCATGTATAATCTTCAATGCAGCAAGAAACTCTCTTTGCATATATGTAAATGTGCATGTGATTTAGTGGACTCCACATATAGGAAAACCTTATATAAATGATCTGTTACCAAGGGAAGAATTTTAACCTAAAAAAATGGGTGGATTGGTGTGTGGGGGTAGTTAAATAGTTAAAAATCGGAATCCGAACCTGAACCCGCCTCCAACCCGTCCACTTCCGGTTTTAACGGAGGCGGGATGGGAGGCAGGAAGGGGCCGGGCAGCCAACCCGTTGCCAGGAGGCGGGCCGTCTATTTAAATATAATGAGGCTGGAAGCCTCTTGTTTAACCTCCATTTTGTGTTTAACTGTAGATGGTCAGGTTTTGCGCACCTCACGAAGCATCCGATCCCCTCCCAGGTCACCAATCACCCCTTCCCCCTCAGGCCTCCGATTCTCCCTCACCCCTCCAGGCATACGATCCCCCCTAACGAGGCCTTCGATTTCCCCCCCAGGCTTCCGATCCCAGGCCTCCGGTTTCTCCCCACCCCGCAGGCCTCTCCCCACCCCAGGCCTCCTATCCGCCCAAGAGGCCTCCCCACCAGGCCTCCAATAACCCCCCTCCTCCGGCCCTCCCCGTGCTGCTCCTCCGGCCCCTGATCTTCTGCAGGACCACCCCACCCGTGGATCTTTTCCCCCCCCACATACACCAACCCCCCCCCCGTGATCTTCTCCCAGCTCCTGGCTGCGCCCCCCCCGCCCCCCAATCTTCTCCTGGCCTCCCAGTGTCAGCTGTGGCTCAGTGGTAGCACTCTTGGCTCTGAGTCAGAAGGTTGTGGGTTCAAGTCCCACTCCAGAGACTTGAGCACAAAAATCTAGGCTGACACTCCCGTGCAGTGCTGAGGGAGTGCCGCACTGTCAGAGGTGCCGCCTTTCAGATGAAACGTTAAACCGAGGCCCTGTCTGCTCTCTCAGGTGGACGTAAAAGATCCCATGACACTATTTCGAAGGAGAGCAGGGGAACTATCCCCGGTGTCCTGGCCAATATTTATCCCTCAATCAACATAACAAAAAACAGATTATCTGGTCATTATCACATTGCGATTTGTGGGAGCTTGCTGTGTGCAAACTGGCTGCTGCGTTTCCCACATTACAACAGTGACTACACTTCAAAAGTACCTCATTGGCTGTAAAGTGCTTTGAGACCTCTTCTGGTCGTGAAAGTCGATATATAAATGCAAGTCTTTCTTTCTTTTCTTTTCTCCGGCCCCTCAATCTTCTCCCAGCAGCGACCCCCACACGATCCTCCCTCTGTGCGGCCTAGTACCTGCCTGGAGCCAGCCAGCCTCTCAATCTGGCTGGCTGTGGATGGGAAACAGAGGCTTCCCAGTCAAATCAGGCCCTGCCGTTAAACCCAGGAGAACGGGTTTCCCAACTGTCTCGGATGCCCCACCGCCCCCACCCACCCCCCCCCCACGACCCCCCCACCGGCCAGCCTTCCCCATTAAAATTCAGTCCCAAGTCTTAGTGCTGCTACTCCAATATTCAGCCCTAATAAATGGACTTCTGATTACTGGTCCACGATCACCTGTTACAATAGAGTTCCATACGTTCAAACTACTATTAATTTAAAAATTTTTAAATGATGCTGTCATCATTTATGATTTATACAAATACCTGTAGAGCAATACTGAATATGCCCTTGTTTGAAAATCCTTAGATGTGCAAGAAATTGGATGCACTTAATTAAAAAAACACAAGTGAAATTAAATTAAATTAAATTAAATGGGAACAACAGTACAAGCAATTCTCACATAAAGCAAATCTTGCTTCAAATGAGAGCACTAGGATTATGGTAATGTTGCTTTTCATAGATACTGGCATCCTTGAGAGATACATCTGGGGATATCAGTTGTGTGAATAAAATGAATATGATGTCTGTATAATAAAGGATGTTCCATTAATGTTGAGTATCTAATCCATAATGCTGTAAAATTTACTGAGAATGCAATATTAAGGGCAAATAGGGCACTACAACCTAGGAAACATGTTTGTTTAAGGTGGGCCCAGAGGGAAAAGAGTATACATTTGTGTATAATATTTTAGTAAAACTGAATGCTCTTCAGTATTAAACAGATCAATATAATACATCTTAGTCTCAGACTTATAATCTGGACAGTGGCTATCTTCTAATTCTGCAAATATAGAAATTATTTTGCATCTCATCCATCTTGTACTAAAGAAATTTTACAAACATCCTGAAAAATGAAATGAGACTTAATGAACAGGATACATTACGTATAATAGTTCAATACATAGATGTTATACTAGGTACTTATTTTTAAGTGATTGCTGAGCATACTGTAGAGGACCATCCAAAAGAGCTGTTGATTTTCTTTTAATGTTTACGAACATCGCAATAATTATTTTGATTGATGGACAAAGGTTCTCTTTTTTCTATAAAACATGAACATGAATGTTACCGACTATGAGAAAACTGGCTTTTGGGACACATTCATTCTGAACTCTGACTTCTACTTTCATGTTTTTCTAATAAAAATCTGACAGCTGTGATTTCAGATTAAAGATGTTTCATTCGCATGCCTATCCTGATTGTGTTGCATGGTTCCTTATATTACCTTATAGTCAATACCAAGTGTTCACTCTACTGGGAGCCATTTAATAAACAGTTGTCATATAGTTGGGAGACAGACCATTTGTCTCAGCTAGTTCATCTGAACTATGGTTTCACGCTGGGAGCAGAGAATTCTTGAAAGAAAACAACAGCTGGCTGTTGGCGATTGGGGTGGGGGGGTGGGGGGGAGGAGAAAGAGAGAAAGTCCGTTCTAGAAATTCTTTGTTTAATTCCAAGATCAAATAAATATAACAGAAACTTGTAATTTCAAACAGGAACATAAGATGCAATATTTTTCAATAGATGTGAAAGTATTATTTATATCTTTCCAAATGACACACAAATTAAAGTGACCATTTATTTTTTAATTGCTCTGATTATGAACCGAAACAATCTCTCAGCAATGTTTTACAAGGGACCTTTATTGAATTGTTGATAAAGAGGAGATGGGAGTTTAGATATGCAATATTTGTAAAAGCTGCTGTGCTCATTGCAATAAATATTTAAAACAACTGGAAATATTTAGAGAAAGCTGGGCTGTGTAATTTGATGGGGTAGTTTTAGTTTTAACAGTTAAACACTCAGCCCTTATCACAACTGCTGAAAAGTATACTTGACAGTTGCAATGAAAACCATAACCATCAAAAGCAGTCTTCCTTTTTATCATCACGATGGGGAAGAAATGGATCATATGCAAGAGCAGTATCTGTTGGACAAGTCCACTGCTGTTTTGTTTCATGTTTGATAAATAGAAATGGTTAATGCTTCCTTCCCATGAACTGATGTAGGCATGTGAGAAGATAAATGCACCTGATCCCAAAATTCATTATGGAATCAATTTATTTAATCTGCAGTTGAAGTAAAATGCAAAAGCTGCAGATAAATGTTTCACTCCTGCAGTACGCACACACATGGCCAAAACACACTTGCAGATCTTGCTGGCTTCCATAGAAACATAGAAGGTGGTCATTCAGCCATTCTGTCTATGCCGGCTCTTTGACAAAGCAATCCAAAACTATACCACTGACACTCAAAATGAGGCCCTTACTGCCTATTGACACCAAAGCTGCAGCCAGTGCCGTTTTGAAAGGGGCTCACTGTTGGGTGCCTGAAGTACCTGCCTGTTTCAGGTGATAGGCCCATTTCAATATGCAAATCGAGGTCCTACTGCCATTTTAGGTTGGAAATGGTTGGAGCGTGAGCTGTGCACACTCCGATTATTTCCACGGGTGATAGAGGAGAAGAGGCCCAGCTAAGGTAAGTTTGATATTTTTGTTGGACCAAGGAGGAGCAGGATACCAGGGATACCCCACCTCCATGATCGCAACCCCTCCCCGCAATTACCTTGCTGCTGATGGGCGTAGCCTGATATTGGTAGGCCTCAATCTGACGAGTTGCATTGGGACGCCCGCTTGGCATCCTGTAGCTCACCGTCCCGATGTTAATGGGGCCGCAGCTCAAAATCACTACCGCTCCTTCACTTCGAGTGCGGGTGACTGGGAGCGCACTCCCTCGGTCGGTCACTCAAAACTCAATATCGACCCCTCTTAATGTTTATTTTAATTTGATGACTTCTTGTTACTGATTCACCCACCGGAGGAAATAGTCTTTCCCTATTCACTCTATCAAAACTCTTCATAAAGTCTCTCCTCATAACTATAGTTTCCTATCCCATTACCATCCAGGTTATACCATGACTTGAGAAATGAAAGATAAGGGTCTTATGTTCACCACTTGTTAAATACATTTATTACCGATGCCTGAAGAAATTAGAAATATGTATTTTCAAGGTTTAATTTTCTTTGGAAAAGGGGAATTACACTCTGTCGTCTAAAGAGAGATAAAAAGAAAAATAGCAAAAGTTCGTACTCTGAAATAAAAACAGGAAATGCTGGAAATGTTAAGCAGTTTGATCAGTATCTATGCAAAGATAGGTTAACATTTTGGGTGTAGTCTTTCAAGACTCTTCTGTCAGTAATGCCCACTTCTCCAGCTTGACTTTGCCAGTTCTGATGAAGGTTTACACCCAAGATGTTAATCTATCTGTTCTCCTCAAGAGCTGATTGACCTTCTGTGGTTTTCTAGCATTTTCTGTTATTGCAATATGAAGCAACATTTAAGTTTTCCCGATCTGAACCCAGATTTCCCTTATGGGCCAGAATTTCCAGAGGTATGGGTTTTCAATATGTTTCAAATACTGTAGTACAAGTCTTTGATGCAGATTCCTAAATTTCAGAAATCTAGAGAAATGCAAAGAACTGCAGAATGTTTGACCTTGACATGTTTTAGTGAAGACTTACTATTGCAATGCTCCTTTCTGTCTGTGACTGTTATTGTGTATGTAGTTGAGACTATGGGAAATTAGGTAGATAGTTACACCATCTTAAATCAGCTCAGTGATGCAATTTCATACTTGGAAACCAAATAAAAGAGGAAATCATTTATCACCATGGTAAAGTGGAACTCAAGCACACAGCTCTTTATAGGGAGATAATACATGCTGAATGTTCAAACTCCATCCACAGTGCAGAACATCAAATCGTACTGGGGACTCAATGACACTACACTGTCTTGTTTTATTTTGAGGCAGAGAAACACTATTAGCATCTTCCCAGAGGTTAATGAAGTTAAGAACAGCTGGTAGCAAGCAAAAATGCATTGAGAATAATATTGCAGCCAAAGTCTGCTTAACACTGCCGATGTGTCGCATTATTGCTTTTAAAGCTATACTGAAGATCACATGACTTTTGAGCACGATATAGATTTTGTTCAGATTTCCCTTTAAATTTCTTTTACTGTGACAGCTGAGGATTATCCTTTGGGGCAATGATCTGTAAAAGAAAGGACAGTTTAGGAAAATTGACTGTTTCATGCTTAATTAGTCAGAAAAAACAAATCAATTGAGAAAAATAATCGTAACTGATGAATTTATTTGTTGAGCTGTGCATTCTTTTCATAATGTACCTGATGTAAAATGGAATAGAAATCACATCTGTTAAATCACAGGTGATTAAAATTATATTACTATATTATTAAAACTATTAACTTCTTTGTATATTGATTCAAATGACTGTCATATAGTTGACATTGCACTAGTATTTATTTGCTACAGTAGAGATAGTGACAGTGAAAGACAGATATGGAGTAATTATTTTGAACATATGAATATTAATTGCCTACAATTCAACTTGTTTATAAATGTTTTCATCTGAGATATTGTAGCCAGACAAATTTCTATATTTAAGAGGCACGTTTATTAATTTAAGAACTAATCAAAACAAGAACACACACAGTGAATGTTACAAACCTAAAGATTGCGTTGCCATGCTATTTTACAGGGTTTTCACAAACTATATAACAAAGCAAAAATGCATTATTCTGTTTCAATTTCTGCAGGTTTCTGTCACTTAAGTTTGCAAAGTTAATTTTAATTTTAATTCAGAAATGTAATTATAGGCAACTAAGCATTCATGTCAGTCTAATTATGCAGAAATCATTGGCTGGTTGATTCCGGATTTACAGAATGTCTTGACATTGATAAACAGATCATTAAGAAAAGCCTGCAGTTTTAACTCATGATTACAAACTTGGTGGGCTCGATTTCCTCTACAAGTGCTGGTTGCGAACAGCCATTTTATTGCTCTCGCTCCCTACAGGAACTCGAACATGTTGTTTTAGGAGCAGAGGAATACAGACATGGACAGGATGGGAAAAGGCCATTACAGTTCATTCAAGGTAGGGAGGTATTAATCATTTGAAACATACAGTTTACTCATGCTGGAATCTTTTTAATTTGCAGCAATTCCAGAGTAAAACTTTATAAGACATAATAATAATTGTAAAATGTAATACAGTTTGTAAGAAAAAATTGACTAGTTAATAATGAAGAGAAGGGTGACTTACCCGAGGACACCTTCATCCATCCATTCCTCCCTTGTGTAGTAAAAACAATAACCACTAAGGATTTGATTGTATTGGGTTGATTTTAATTCGGGCGCGTTCAAGGCGGACGGGGTGCAGGGAAGGAGGGAAACCCCCACGGAGACTGCAGTTTGAGGCAAAGGGGCCATTTTAACTCTTGGGCCTCATTTAAATACTGCCCCACTGTCTCCTGCCCAAAATCGGTGGGAGCAACGTTGGGGCCAGTGGCGGGAGCAGCAATTGGGAGCAGAGTCCAAAATATTTGGATACTCTTCTCTAGCCATACATTCCAGCCCATAACCTCCATTCCTCTGACTCTGGCAGCTGTTCGTCTTTAGCCCCTTCAACTCGATCAGAGGATCTCTCTGCCTTCTGCTCTTGTCCTCCAGACCCTTCTTTCAAAACCACAGTGCCAATCTATTTCTCTCCCTGCCTTCAAATTCCTTTTTCTCATGCAGAAGACTCCTGGATCACAAGTGAAGCAGACATCGTCACGCATTAGCACATTTTATTACTGAACAGCTTTCTGGTTGTGGGCTCCTTTGCAAGAGTTCTTCCTGGACCATCCAGGTAAACCAGAAAAAATCTCCCTACTGTTTTGTCTGAATAATTGCACATCTGACATTGTATATGTTTAGTTCTAATGTACTATTCTCATCTTACTCCTATTGTATAGGTACTCTAATCCAAGCTTAACTAAACAGTTTTGTCTGTATGACTGCAGAAGTGTATTAAATCGCAATGGAAAAAGCTAAGACCTTTGTGCTGTCAGCGGTAACTTGGGTTTCTACCACATAGTAGCAAAAAAAGCTATAATGCCAGCAGTTTCTATTTTTTCCCTTAACGTCCAATCTTGGACAGATGAGAATGTACTGTGCAGGCTTCAGGGAATAGCAAAATGTGCCGAATTACTGCCTGACCTCCCTCTTTATTTTTTGGCCAGCACTGCCACGAGCAGAGATAAACCCAAAGAGTAACTAGTCTTATTAATGGTACAGCTGAAAAAGAAGCAGCTAACCTCAGTTCTGATCTGGAGCTCAGTCTTCAATGGGACAGGATTTCAACCGGTTCCACCAAAACCCGTTCACCCATCACCCCTGTGCTCACTGACCAACATTGGCTCCCGGTTAAACAATGCCTCGATTTTAAAATTCTCATCCTTGTGTTGAAATCCCTCCATGGTCTCGCACCTCCCCATCCCTGTAACCTCCTCCAGCCCTACAACCATTCGAGAACTCTGCATTTCTCCAACTCTGGACCCCTGTGCATCCCTCACTTCATTCGCCTCATCATTGGTGACCGTGCCTTCAGCCATCTAGGCCATAAGATCTTGAATTCCCTCCCTAAATCTCTCTGCCTCTGCACTTCTCTCTCCTTTAAGACGCTCCTTAAAACCTATCTCTTTGACCAAGCTTTTGGTCACCTGTCCTACTATCTCCTTCTTTGACTCAGTGCCAATATTTGTCCGATTACGCTCCTATGAAACACCTTGAGATGTTTTACTACGTTAAAGGCACTATATAAATGCAAGTTATTGTTGTTACAAAATTAGTTTTTTTAATTTAAATCAAAAATTGTTTCTATTTGCCACATCTGTTCCCTCTGCTTTACCACCAATGGCCATGATAAAGTCTACTTAGCAAGTAGAACAGTTCAAGTTGTTACATCCTTCTGTAAGAAGAAAATCAAGATTTGACTAAAGGACTGGCAATAAGTCCTTTGCCACCAGTCCAGGGGGGGGAGAAAAAAGCTTGCATTTATACAACGTCTGTCACAACCTCAGGACATCCTAACTTGCTTCACAGCCAATGAAGAACTTTGGAAGGTGTAATCACTGTTGTAATGTAAGGAAATGCGGCAACCAATTTGTACACAGTAAGGTCCCACAAACAGCAATGAGATAAATGACAGGAGAATCTTTTTTAGTCCTGTTGGTTGAGGGATAAACGTTGGCCAGGACAATGGGAGAACTTCCCTGTTCTTCTATGAATAGTGGCAAGGGATCTTCGATGACCATCTGAGAAAGCAGACACAGCCTCGGTTTAATATTTCATCTGAAAGATGGTACCTCCAACAGTGTTACACTCTCTCAGTACTGCTCTGAGGTATTAGCCCAGATTATGTGCTCAAGTCTCTGGAGTGGGGCTTGAACCCGCAACCTCCTGACTCAGAGGTGAGAGTGCTACCACTGAGTCATGTCTGACACCTTTTTGCAACAAAGCCTCAAAAACAGATGTGGGCTTGACATTAGTACCAATAGTTTAAGTAATGAAGCTCCCTCTTGTTGAATTTGCAAGGGAACTTGAGAAAAAGAATAAATATTTAAATATCATACGCACACATAATGGCCCTGAATTTCCGATCGGAGGCTTCCTGCATGCAGATGCCTCCTATTGGAAAAAATCTATGCATTTACCTGCTGGCTCCGTAGGTCCTGAGGCTTGTGATCCTGGGCCTCTGCTCTACGAAATGCGCAGAGGCCCACATATCCCAGGGGCGCATGCGGTTTGCAAGCGCCTCTGGGATCACGTGGGCTATGGGGAACCAATCAAAGAAGGGAATCCTCCTTCACACTTTTGACAGGTCTCTCCGCACAGATCTGTCAAAAGTATGAATGGGGATCACTTAAAAAACACACTAAAACATTAAATAAATTTCTTTTAAAACATCACGTATTTGAAATTAGTTAAAATTACATTAAATTAAATATTTTAAACAAAAATTTAATTTTCTGAAAATAATAATTAATGTTTTTTACGGGGCTAAAAATAAACTTACCTTTTTTAAAAGTATTTTTAAATTATAAATGTGTGAAAATGTTTTATTTTTTTAAACTCTTCAGCGTAAGATTTTTAAAGGTTTTCAGCAGGTGGAGGTTGTGCAGAAAGCGGAACTCTCTGCCCGCCGAGGCCCTTTTCCCGGGCAGGCGGAGGATCTGTCAAGAGGATTCTTGACAGATCAGAAGTGCCGGGTTTTAGCGTATGCGCTTCGCGTGCCTGAAACCGGCACTTGCGAGGCCCGTACGGGTCTCGTACGTACCCGTAGGGGTCGCAAAATCCGGCCCATTGTATTGTATAGCTCATTTTACACAAATGTGTTTTAAACTTTATTTTGTTAGACAGAGATGCAACTGAATCTAGGATAGTCAACCTAACATATTTGTACCTCAGATTATTCAGACCAAGCACTTAAAGTAAACATAAACTAAACAAATTAGAGCATTGGCAGCATGTGCAGATGATGTTTTTCTATAGTTTCTGAATTTCAATCTGACAAAAGGCTATTGTCACAGCTAAATTGAGTGTGTTAGCCCTTCTAATTTTGTTGCAAAAGCAAATGTAAAAGATAAGCAAAACAACCCATCATTTTAACTGAGCTCCAAGGCAAATCATTATAACTTCCGTTTCATATATCAAGAAAAAATCTCAGGCTTGTTGACACATAATGCAATAATCCTCTTTGTTTTTGATGCTGAGGATATTTTAGATATTTTCACACTACAGAAATGCTAATGAAGATATTATTTCATCTCATCGAGACACCACTGCAGGATTAGACAGTTTTATCTCTAATGTGAGTAGCGCAACAAAGAGTTGGAAAGTGTTTTTCAAGGACAGCCAACCATAGGCCTGGTGTGATGTTGCTATTTACTGTAAACAAACTAAACCAGCCTCTGGAGGTTAATAGGACTGTTGATTAGTGTTTGCCTATCTCTGTGGGAATTGGTGTTAGTTGCTGGCAGCTCCTGTGTATTGATGAGTGTGGCCTTCTAGTAGGGGGTAGAGCCTGGGGAGGGGGGTGGGGGGTGGGGGTGAGGGGAGGCGTGGGGTGGGGTTGGGTGGGAGGGGCTTTGTTGGTTCTCCACTGCTGAGCTGAATGCCGTGTCTTGTATGGAGAGAGAATCCTGTGTCCACAGGGCACACAACACTTTACACAAGCAACCTTTCTCTTTCTTTTTACCTTTGAAGATATCTAATTCTTAAAACAACAGTCCTGACCAGTGATATCTATATTAATGTATTTCAAAATATAAATATCCATATGAAAATCTCCAGTATTTTTCTTTAGGAATAGAGCTAGGCACTCTTAATAATGGCACTTCTGTAGTTCGGATTGCAGGATACTGTGCATCAGTCCCCCACGTTTACATTACAGAAACGAGTTCCTCTATACCAAAGGCAGTATTGTTGACCCACTGTTTTGTAGGTCTGCAATTTTGCCATTGCAATAATGGAGCTGGATTTAGCAATGTAAAATGCGGAGAGCTAGCATGTGAAGGTCACTCCCTGCGACTCAAATTATGGAAGTATCAAGTGGAAAAATGCCTTGATAGACACTCCCTGTCTAGGTTCACACATGGAGAATGGTCACTTCAGTCAGCTTATGGAGAGCTCCCGTGAAGACACGCTCTATCAACGAGTCACTGCCTACAGGAGAAGAGGGGAATATATTGGGGGTAAAGGCATTTTCCAGTTGAAACAAAAAATTTCTAGACGGAAACTATCGAAGAGGGAAAAAAGCCAAGTAATTTTTAAAACACTTTGAACACATAGAGGCCAATTTTAACTGCCTCTGCCCAGGAGGGGTGGTTGTGGCCTGTAACTAGTGTCGGGTCATTCACTGCCTTGTTTTCACTGGTGCTCTGGCTGTTGTCATCCTGGGTAGGGTACTGAGAAGGGCGGTTGGAGTACCCACGTGTTTCAAACGGGAGGCCAATTTAATATGCAAATTGGAGTCCAGTGATGTACATAGGACCCTGATTGCAAATAGGTGGAGTGTGAGCAACCTAACCAGTGGTCCTTAAAGGTAACAACAAATTACTTGCTGCAACAACTCACTTTCCCTAGACCTATTATAAAGGAACCTTTAGCCTGCCTAGAACTTTTAACTGTTTTGCAATTTGTGAATCTGACAGAATGACGATGAATGAAGTTAATAGAAAATACATTCAAAAAGCTGTTTTTGTACCACAACCTGACAATCTATCGTACTCATATTCTTCATGTGAATTACTGCCTTTTCCAATTTGGTTATCAGAAGCACAAAGCAAAGAAGCTTTGGCAGATTTGCTACGTTAACTTACTGGCTATGAGAATAGGTTTGTGAGCTTGCTGTGGATCGTACATTCAATTCCCACTGGGGGTGTTTTTTGACAACAAAGTATATCAAGGAAGGAATGTTTATGGCTTTTCATAAGGAATAAAGTTATCTGTCCATTTTTACCAGAAAACATTGGGGCCCAATAATACGTATCTGCAATTATTTATACAATAACGGTCCCCAAGGATTAACTCTTCAAGGGAAAAACAATTGCTAAATGCTCTATGGACATTTTTCTATCAAGGACTCAATATTGTGTTACATGCACTCAACCAGTGGTTATACACATATTGCTATTAACTCAGAAAAGAAAGGCTGAGGATAGAGAGTAAACTATATAAAATAGTAATGTTTTCTGTCATTAATGCGTTTTAAGAAAACAATGGGCTTTTGTTCAATATGTAAAATGTTTTCTTTGCCTGGTATCATTGTTAGCAAGAAGTAACAATTTGTAGTGGGAATTTAACCTACGACCTTATACATAGCAATCTTATGTAGATGTTGTAGCCACTAAGTTAGTGATGCTGAAATAAAAGTTTTCTTAAGGATATAAATTATATATTTAGAACTTGAATGGTAGGGGCTGTTAGGGTATAAAACAATTCAAAAATAGTTTCAATAACTCTGTTTATCGGAGAGATCAAATCAGTTGGCAACATCACAAGCCTAAGGTTTGTAGTGGAAATGTCAACAAAAAGATAGGGAGGGGGATTAAGATGGGGCACAGATACAAAGAGGGGCCAAGACATTGGGGGGCGGGGGGGGGGGGTGGATACATTTCCACTAAACTATCAACTTCTTAGAAATCTTAGCAATGTCCCAATGGAAAATACATCCCAGACAAAAGTCCTTCAAAAGAGGCACTTGCAAAAAAATATATAGAATCCAATCATATCCTTGGAAAGAAAGGGGTACAACCTCCACGGAGATTTTACCACTCTCCCACCGTGACTTTGGCAGAGGATCAGCAGAAACCCCAAAGAAATGGCTGTGGAAAATGACTCCTAATATAATCAATGGTATGAAAGATGTTCATTTGCAATCCAACTTTAAAGTTAGCAGTAGGTTCAAACTACTAAAAAGAAACTGCATGACTGATATTAGGAGGCTGGTCAGAGGAGGAAAATATGTTTTAATTGTGGTGGACAAGGTTATTTTAAAATTCTACACTTGAAATGGATTTCCAAGCAGAGAGGTGGAGACGAAAAATCCTGGAATCCTTTAGATGCACCACTGGGGGAAGTGCAGTGTTAAGTTGATGGGCAGAATGACTTTCCTCATCTATAAGTATCTTGTAGTCTTGAGACCACTGAAGCAATGGCTCAAGTATGTCAGAACACCCAACTTCCTATCCCACCCATCATTTTAATCAATTTTACAATGTGGTACAAGAGCAAGTGCCATATTTGCAATTCCTAACAGAGACTGAATTTTGGAACAAAATAAAAACATTGTGAAATGCTTCAAATTATCTACAGCATTAGATTGAATGATATGCCTATTTTGTAAGTCCAATGAGGAACATTTTCCTTTCACCCTCTGCTGCGCTTTTAAAGGATGTGGTCTTATAAATAATTTAAAGATTATTTTAAATCTTGAAATTATGATAAGATTCATATTAGCAAAATCAGTGTGTGTAAAAATCAAATATTTAAAAAAAAATCAAAAATGAATGGATTAGTCAGCAAATCCAGCACTTAGTGTGATATTAAGCCTCAGGGTGCAATTTATATCGCATTTTATTTAGATTCAAAGCAGTTTCAACTTAATTTCAACACTAGAAGTATAATTCAGGAGTCAGTGATTTAGCTCTGGCGTCATTAACCCAGGAAGCTACCAACAGCTTTCTGATTGCAAAATTGCACCCGATTAAAGGATGGTATAACTCCGGTCTATCCAATCTGATAGAGCAGAGTTTATACCGCCCAAACACTTAACGGTCTCAGATTGATACATACATAGAAACATAGAAACATAGAAACATAGAATCTAGGAGCAGGAGTAGGCCATTCGGCCCGTCGAGCCTGCTCCACCATTCAATACGATCATGGCTGATCATCCAAATCCAGTACCCTGTCCCTGCTTTAATCCCCACAGTACACATATCCCACCCTACCCCCGTAACCCCACGTATTTAATTCCCCCTAACATATCCCATCCTATCCCCATAACCCCACATATTTAATCCCCCCCTAACACTAAGGGTCAATTTATCATAGCCAAATCAACCTAACCCGCACATACAGTTTAACTATGCCCATATAGACAAAAAAGGCTACAGCTCTGATTCTGATCTGTATCAGGTTATCTGATCTCATCCAGGAAAGTAGTTGGGGTACTACAATTGTCCTCACCATCCATGGGCTTGGGAGGGGAAAGTCAGCCCACGTTACTGCTCCTGATCGCTCGCTGCTAATCCATGCTACAAATCATGGGGTAAATTTTCCTGTTGTTGCACCTGGGTGTGTTGAATCAGCTGCATGCAGTGAATAAAGGAAAGTCGAGCGGGCTCCCTTCCAGATGTGCACTCCTCCCTGCAGGATTTCCTGTATTCACTGTATGCAGGCGATTAATATGCCCAAATGCAGGAACAGGACAATCTATCCCTGTGCATGTGTGGATGTCAGGTGATCAGGAGGGTTAGGCTCAGCTGCAATGCTCTGTATGGTTTGACACTCACTGTTTAGGCTCACACAGAAAGAAAGGCCCCTTGGCAAGGTACCAGAGGGCTGCTATTGCTTGTGGAACAGCAGGAGTCACCACTTTAGGAAGAGGGGAGCAAATTGGCAGGAAAAAAATATTCATAAGAACATAAGAACATAAGAAATAGGAGCAGGAGTAGGCTATTCGGCCCCTCGAGCCTGCTCCGCCATTCAATAAGATCCTGGCTGATCTGATCTTGGTCTCAACTCCACTTTTCTGCCTGTTCCCCATAACCCTTGACTCCCTGTAGCTCAAATATCTGTCTATCTCGGCCTTGAATATATTCACTGACTCAGCCTCCACAGCTCTCTGGGGTAGAGAATTCCAAAGATTCACGATCCTCTGAGAGAAGAAATTCCTCCTCATCTCTGTCTTAAATGGGCGATCCCTTATCCTGAAACTATGCCCCCTAGTTCTCGATTCCCCCACGAGGTGAAACATCCTCTCAGCATCTACTCTGTCAAGCCCCCTCAGAATCCTATATGTTTCAATAAGATCACCTCTCATTCTTCTAAACTCCAATGAGTATAGGCCCAACCTGCTCAACCTTTCCTCATAAGACAACCCTTTCACCTCAGAAATCAACCTCGTGAACCTTCGGTGAACAACATCCAATGCAAGTATATCCCTCGTTAAATAAGATGACCAAAACTGTACACAGTACTCTAGGTGTGGTCTTACCAATGCCCTGTACAGTTGTAGCAAGACTTCCCTACTTTTATATTCCATCCCCCTTGCAATAAAGACCAACATTCCATTTGCCTTCCTAATTAATTGCTGTACCTGCATGCTAACTTTTTGTGTTTCATGTACGAGGACACCCAGATCCTTACGAACATACGAACATATGAATTAGGAGCAGGAGTAGGCCACTCGGCCCTTTGAGCCTGCTCCGCCATTCAATAAGATCATGGCTGATCTGATTACTCCACATTCCCGCCTACCCCCGATAACTTTTCACCCCCTTGCTTACCAAGAATCTATCTACCTCTGCCTTAAAAATATTCAAAGACTC
Organism: Squalus acanthias; assembly: GCA_030390025.1. NCBI lineage: Eukaryota > Metazoa > Chordata > Chondrichthyes > Squaliformes > Squalidae > Squalus > Squalus acanthias. Next base: position 139,749,659 of record CM059426.1, on the reverse strand, counting down.
TGCTTCCACCGCCCTCTGAGGAAGAGAGTTCCAAAGACTCACGACCCTCTGTGAGAAAAAATTTCTCCTCATCTCTGTCTTAAATGGGCGACCCCTTATTTTTAAACAGTGACCCCTAGTTCTAGATTCTCCCACAAGAGGAAACATCCTCTCCACATTCACCCTGTCCAGACCCCTCAGGATCTTATATGTTTCAATCAAGTCACCTCTTATTCTTCTAAACTCCAATGGATACAAGCCTAGCCTGTCCAACCTTTCCTCATAAGACAACTCGCCCATTCCAGGTATTAGTCTAGTAAACCTTCTCTGAACTGTTTCCTACGCATTTACATCCTTCCTTAGACCAATACTGTACATAGTACTCCAGATGTGGTCTCACCAATGCCCTGTATAACTGAAGCATAACCTCCCTACTTTTGTATTCAATTCCCCTTGCAATAAACGATAACATTCTATTAGCTTTCCTAATTACTTGCTGTACCTGCATAGTAACCTTTTGTGGTTCATGCACTAGGACACCCAGATCCCTCTGCATCTCAGAGCTCTGCAATCTCTCCCCATTTAGATAATATGCTTCTTTTTTATTCTTCCTGCCAAAATGGACAACTTCACATTTTCCCACATTATACTCCATTTGCCAGATCTTTGCCCACTCACTTAACTTATCTATATCCCTTTGTAGCCTCCTTATGTCCTCTTCACAATTTACTTTCCTACCTATCTTTGTGTCATCAGCAAATTTAGCAACCATACCTTCGGTCCCTTCATCCAAGTCATTTATATAAAGTGTAAAAAGTTGAGGCCCCAGCACTGATCCCTGTGGCACACCACTCGTTACATCTTGCCAATCAGAAAATGACCCATTTATGCCTACTCTCTGTTTCCTGTTAGCTAGCCAATCTTCTATCCATGCCAATATGTTACCCCCTACACCATGAGCTTTTATTTTCCGCAATAACCTTTGATGTGGCACCTTATCAAATGCTTTCTGGAAATCTAAGTACAGTACATCCACCGGTTCCCCTTTATCCACAGCACATGTTACTTCCTCAAAGAACTCCAATAAATTGGTTAAACATGATTTCCCTTGCACAAAACCATGTTGACTCTGCCTGATTACTTTGAACTTTTCTAAATGCCCTGCTATAATGTCTTTAATAATAGCTTCTAACATCTTCCCTATGACAGATGTTAAGCTAACTGGCCTGTAGTTTCCTGCTTTCTGTCTCCCTCCCTTTTTGAATAAAGGAGTTACATTCGCTATTTTCCAATTTAATGGAACCTTCCCCGAATCTAGGGAATTTTGGAAAATTAAAACTAACGCATCAACTATCTCACTAGCCACTTCTTTTAAGACCCTAGGGTGAAGTCCATCAGGTCCCAGGGAGTTGTCAGCCCGCAGCTCCAACAATTTTCTCAGTACCACTTCCCTGGTGATTATAATTTTCTTGAGTTCCTCCCTCCCTTCCATTTCCTGATTTACAGCTATTTCTGCGATGTTACTTGTATCCTCTATAGTGAAGACCGATGCAAAATACCTGTTCAGTTCAACTGCCATCTCCTTATTTTCCATTATTAATTCCCAGACTCACTTTTTATAGGACCAACGCTCACTTTGTTAACTCTTTTCTTTTTAAAAAATCTATCGAAACTTTTACTATCTGTTTTTATATTTCTAGCTAGCTTTCTCTCATACTCTAATTATTCTCTCCTTATTAATCTTTTAGTCATTCTTTGCTGTTTTTTATATTCTGTCCAATCTTCTGTCCTGCCACCCATCTTTGCGCAATTATATGCTTTTTCTTTGAGTTTAATACTATCTTTAACTTTTTTAGTTAACCATGGATGGTGGGTCCTCCCCTTGGAATTTTTCTTTCTTGTTGGAATGTATATATTCTGTGTACAGTATTTTGAAATATCCCCTTAAATGTCTGCCACTACAACTCTATTGACCTATCCCTTAATCTACAGAAAACGCTGGAAAAACTCAGCAGGCCAGGCAGCATCCGTGGAGAGAGAAAGAGAGTTAACGTTTCAGGTCGATGACCTTTCATCAGAACCTGAAACGTTAACTCTCTTTCTCTCTCCACGGATGCTGCCTGGCCTGCTGAGTTTTTCCAGCGTTTTCTGTTGTTATTTCAGATTTCCAGCATCCGCAGTATTTTGCTATCGTATCCCTTAATCTAATTTGCCAGTTCACTTTAGCTAGTTCTGCTTTCATGCCCTCATAATTGCCCTTATTTAAGTTTAAAATACTAGTCTTGGTATGAATCTGATAACTCCATGGATATCTTGGGGTAGATTTTCAACTTGCTACCCTGGCATAAAACTGGCCTTGCAGATCAGCAAGGGAATCAAAGGAAATTAAAATTGGGAGGTTTCTGTAATGGGCGGCTGAACCACAATGCCAGTTTTATGCCAGGGTGCCAAGTTGAAAATCTCCCTCCTTATGTTTCATTGACATTTCAGGGGACCAAACTGTACTAGTTTACAGAATAAATCATGGGCCTCAAACAATTCAATTATGTGTTAATGTGGATTAGTTTGCCAGCAATATTTTGAAGCACGATGGCGGTATTATTAAATAACAATAGCAAATAAGATTTTCTTTGAATAATAAGTTATTTTTCTTATAGCAATGGGTGCACTTCATTAGACCTGCACATTGAAGCCAGATCATTAATTTGCTTAGCAATACTCCTATTAATATAGAAGGGCTAGTCCATTGATTCTGACCCCAAACTATTAAAATACTCATGAAATGGGAATCTCACTCTAGATGTATTTTTTTGTTTCTATAGTGTGGGTAGCTGAAACTCATCAAAAATAATTAATCTTGCCGAGTGGGTTGTGGAGTTATTCTTACAGTGTATTCAATGTTTGTCATTGTTAGGTGCGAGTCTGAATAGCAATCAGCGTAATTTCAGCCCTTTGTACAGAGGGAAAGACACCTTCTGAAACCTGAGGTCGTAGAAGTTATGCACCATTGCCTGGCAGAGATGAAAGAAAATGGAGTAGATCTTGATTTTGTGTGATAGTGTAAAACGGGTGATACCGAGTCAGCAGCACATTTTACATCTCTCCTGATTTTTATTTCTATTTGAAGTCAATGGAAATAAAAATTGGGAGAGATGTAGAACAGGCTGCCGACTCACTATCCCCATTTTTACACTATCGTACAAAGTCAAGATCCTCCCCAATATCCCTTTACAGCACAAATGCACGTAGTTACATCACGTTAAATTATTGATGTCATAAAACAAATAGGTACTTTGAATATTCATGTCACAAAAGCATATCAGCTCCATTTGCAGAAATCAAATTTGATGGAAAGGTGCAGGATCCTTATTTTTTACACAAGTCCAGTTTCATTGCAAATTGACACTATTGCGTGCTAGTGCTTACATTACAGGGAGGTTAATGAGGATTAATCTTGTATCACACATACAAAATGTTGGGAATCATGGAACTACTGAACCATTTTTTGTATCATAATAGAACCAGTGGTCCAAATGTAAGCTTTGAGTTTCAGTAGGGCAGCATTACAGTGTGACTGGATCAGGCTCCGTCTTGGGCCAGAGTTAACTATCATCAGACAAGTAGACTGCAAACTAATTGGACCAGTGTATCTTGTTTTAGTTTATTTGCCAAAAATTTTTTATGCCATAAGTTTCTTCATTTTTGAATACATAACTGATGTTTGTCAACAAACAAACTCGTTCCATGCATAGTGCGGGTCAAACAAGATCAGTTCCTGATGTGATTTGAAATATGCAATATGTTTACAGTGGCTGGTGGAAAACCATGTTTTCCAATATGTGCTGAATAATAAGGGTGTACCTCTGACTTCAATACACATCCAGTCAGCACTCACTGAGAAAAGACATTCAGTTAGTAGCTTCGAGTATGAGAGGAGAGTTGAATTAATATAGAACAAGCTATCCTTACACAGTTTCCACTCATATTATGATATAATATAATAAATTCCTTTAAAATGAATTCAGCATAAAAAATACACATTGTGTGTATTCATTCAAAACAGACACTGTGCTGTTTGCTGAAATAAAGGCACTGAAAAACCGTAGCGGTTCCGCTTGTTCCCAGCTTTAACTCCGAAAGGTGACCAGTTGATCCCGTTGGAAAATTGGCAGGAACCTGGTTACGTTGCATCTCCACCATTTCCAGAATTTACTGACCTGCCTTGTAAGGGTTGCCGGGAGGAGGTGTCAAAGCAGGAAATTCCCTACACAGGGAGATTCCACTTCCCAGCTCACTCCTCAGCTGCTGAGCCCAGGAATTTGCATTTTATGGATCCTGCATATGAAAGAATGCTGTTATCTAAGGAAAAACATTTAATGCAGTCAGTTGAGTGTGTGTCAAGGAGCCTGCATGGTTGGCAATGACTGTGGAGGAGTCTGCTAGTCGTGCATAACCACAACATGTTGATCATGTAGCATGTGGCAATGCTAGGGCACCTGAAGTGGGTCCCCCAATGACAGACATCCTAAGCCCAGTCAGAGTATCTCTTCATGAATGCTCAACCTGATGATATTGAAGCCAAACTACAACAGGCTCTCGTGTCCAGCATCAACATGCTGCAGGATTGGAAGGAGTTCGCCATTGAATTAGGTTTCACGGGCCTTATAGTTGCCCAGAGACTTGGTCCCACACAGATCAGTGGATAGGCACAGGCAGCAGGCAGAGATGAGGCTTCTGCCTCTCAGGGTGATGCCACCTCTGGGCCATCATCACCATCCACCTCCCAAATGACAAAAGAAGTGCCAGAAAGTGACAAGACCAGACAAGCACAACAGATGTGGCAGCACCAGTTGCAGTGCTAACAGAACCAGTACAAGATGCCTTAAGGCCTTCTCAATATCAAAATCGCCCCACTGATACTAACCAGCCAGTTATTCCTGCCATTTAGTGAAGTATCTTGAAGAAGTTGAAGCTTAGAATCATAGGATCATAGAATAGTACAGCACAGAAAGGAAACCATTCAAGCCTGGGCCTGCTCTTTCAAAGAGCAATCCAGTTAGTCCCACTCCCCCGCTCTTTCCCCATATCCCTGCAATTTTTTCTCCTTCAAGTGTTTATCCAATTCCCTTTTGAAGGCTACTATTGAATCTGTATCCACCACCCTATCAGGCAGTGCATTCTAAATCCTAACCACTCGTTGTGACAAAAAGTTTTTCCTCATGTCGCCTCAGGTTCTTTTGCCAATCACGTTAAATCTGTGCCCTCTGGTTATCGACCCTTCAGCCATTGGAAACAGTTTCTCTTTATTTACTCTATCTAAACCCTTCATGATTTTACACACCTTCATCAAATCTCCTCTTAGCCTTCTCTGTTCCAAGGAGATCAACCCCAGCTTCTCCAGTCTATCCACATAACTGTAATCCCTCATCCCTGGAACCTTTCTAGTAAATCTCTTCTGTACCCTCTCCAAAGCCTTCATGTCCTTCCTAAAGTGTGGTGCCCAGATTTGGACACAGTACTCCAGCTGGGGCTGAACTAGTGGCCGGAATTTTCTGTACTTGGGTGGGTCGGGTGCGGGCGGTTAGTGTGGCGGGTTGCTTCCATCCCGCTGCCGAGATCGACTTTGAGCTAATGGGGCCTATTAAGCCCGCCCTGCGCGTTACCCGACCTTATTAAATGGTGCGGGTCTGATGACGTCAGCAATGACATGTTTTCAGCTGGGATATTTAAAGGAGCCATGGCCACATTGCATTTGAAGGTTCATCTAGGAGTGTGCAGGCAGCACACTGGAGGTTTTGATTGCTCCAAACATTTGGAGAGATGACTGCACAGAGGCAGAGGGCTGCACCCAGGTTCTCTGATGACTCTCTCCATGTGCTTGTGGAGGGAGTCAGAGCACGCAGGGAGGTCCTCTTCCCTTCCAATGGGCAGAAGAGACCTCCGCAGGAGAGAAAAAGAAACTGGCTCCAAATTGCAGAGGAGGTCAACAGCAGGGATGTGTTCAGGAGGACCTGGGTCCTATCCACGTATCACATCCCCATCTTTCTAGCCACCCCTCACACTCCCCCTCATCCTAATGCAATCATGCAAACTAACAACACACAAGGAGGCCACTTGGCATTGCCACCCCAATCCATCATAGTCTCTAAAGATGTAACCAATCCATTCCTTAGACTCATTCCATCACTCTCACTCAACCTTCTCTTTTTTCCCTCCTTGAAGGAGAAGAGAGCCCAAAATAAGAGGGAGAAGGAGAGAACTGGAGGTGTGCCTTCATCATTTGCCACCCTCACAACAGCAGAGGAGGTTGCGTTAGAAGTATCGGGAGTCACCGAGCAGCTGGAGGTGGGAGATGGAGAGAGGGGAACATCTCAGCAACCTGGTGACAGAATTACATCTCATACAGCTACACGGCATACATCAGTCACTCATATGGGGACTGATGTCAGCAGCCAGTGAATGGTCATCATGTGCATAATAGTATCTGTACCCATTCTTCATATGGCATATCGAACTCATCTCTTTACTCTCCCACAGGTCCATTAGAGCCCCCACCCCCACCTCACTGTCCAGGAGGAAGAGGAAGACAACTCCTCAGAGGAAGCTCCAGCCTCTGATGGCGCAGCCTCACCAGACATGAGCGCACCCAGCACCAGCGCAGAGACGCACACCTGGGTGGGTCCCACGCGAGATAAAGTAGTGTTGTCACCTGGTGTGTCACAAGTCACAAGTGAGCAAAAGTAAATGGTGGAGACAGAGACAGCAGTGGAGACTCCTTGCCGGAGGGCGCAGGACGCTCCCAGCTCTACTCAGCTGCATGCAGACGCTGAGCCTCGGGGGCCATCGAGAAAGAGGCCGATCCTGGAAGTGCAGCAAGAAGTGCAGGGAGCTCTGACAGGTTTTGCGACCGAGATGTCTGCAAATGTTCAGAGAATGGAGGAGTCCATCTCCAACATGAGCACCACTGTGTCGCAGGCGATGGTGACTGTAGGCTCTTCCATGGATAGGATGGCCACCTGCATGGAGCAGCTAATGTGCCACTCACAGGAGCACATGGTCTCTATGGAGAATAGATGGCTATCTATGGAGCATAGATGGTAGAGGCTCATAGACCTCCTGTCTAGGAGGGATGTCAGCAGAGACATGGGTCCTCATGTCCCCACTGCTGTGCAGCAAGGTGCTCTCCAGCTCCTTGCTAGCAGGGAAGAGCGGGTGGCCCATGAGAGGGATGACAGTGAGAGGGGACATGGAAGTGCGGCTCCTCTCAAAGAGCTTACACGTCTCCTCCATTGCCACCCCCTCAGTCAGAGCCCCAAATGCCTCCTCGGATCGCGATGGCCAAGTCTGCCCCTGCACAGTCGCAGGAGGAGTAGACTTTGGCGTGGCCATCACAAGCTCCAAAACCCAGAGGACGCCCACCATGAGAGTCTAAGCAGTCGCAGCAGGGAAGTGAGCAGGCTGAAGCCACAGGGATGGCACCTCGTAGAAACACGCGTAAGAGAAAGATGACACACAAGTAGAGTGCCAGGTCCCTAAGAGGACAATGTTTCCAGGATGAATTTAATCAGGGGAGAAAATGTTGGGGGAAGGGAGAAAAAAGGACCAAAGATTTGGGCCGGGACCCCAGGAGGTTTGGAAAAGAAAACACGGTGGTGGTTCAGTGCGAGGATAAGGAGATACGAGCTTGGGAAATTATCCAAGTGGTACATGAGGACTGCGGCGAGGGAAGCTGCTTTGCCTGCCGACCAAAGCCGAATGTTGGGTTCGAGGTGACGGTCAGTGGCCAAGAGGAGGTGGAAAGACTTTTACTGAGTTTGAAGGTTGGAAATACGTTCTTGGAGGTATCTCTGCTATATTCTGAAGAGGTGGTGGTCTCATTCTTAAACCTGCCGGTTTATATTGAGGACGATGTGCTAATAAAAAAGTTGGAGTTGTGGGACATTAAAATTTGCTTGGCAATAAAGAGGAGATACTATCCAGGAACACGAGTAGCAGATGGAACCCGTTATGTAAAGGTGTGGTTCCCAGAGGGGGTGAAGTCATTGCTGTATAGCATGAAATTCGAGACAATGGAAGGAGTGCAGTACTTCTGGGTACTGCATGATAACTAGGTGAAGGTTTGTTATTATTGTCTTGGACACGACCATCTTGTAAGAAACTGTCCGGACTTGTACTGTTATAACTGCGGCAAGTCTGCATACATTGCTCAGAGCTGCAAGGCGGAGAGCTGTGGGGTGTGTCACAAAGGGCCCACCCGCTGTGAGTGTGAGGCAGAAGGAAGCCCCTTAAGTGACGAGGAGAAGGAAGAGCAGGAGATGTGAGTGGAGAGGCTGGAGAGCGGAGCAGGTGGAGGACACAGCTGGTGAATGGAAGGAGAAAAGAGCGCAGGAAGAGGCAGAAAATTGCGGAGCAGAGAATAGGATGGAGATGGTGGAAAACACACCAAGTATGGTGGAAAAGGATAAACACAGCAGGGGGCAGCACGGGTCGAGGGCAGAGTCGAGCCATAATACGGCTCGGCTCTCCCTAAAGAATCTGGTGCCCGCGGGGGGAGAGGAGGCGGGAGCGGGGTGTGGGGTAAGAGTAAGTACTCCAATGAAAGATGGGGAGTCGGACTTCTCAGGGAGCAGGAGGGGGCAAGACAAGGAGAGGGTGCAAGAGGCAGGAGCTGGAAAGGGGCAGCAGGATGGGAGCAGGGAGACAAAGATGCCAGAAGGGAGCAAGATAGGTGTAGATGCGCCATTGTCCCAGAGAGAGAGAAGAAACGGGGAGCAAGGGTTAGCGGTGGAGATGAGGCCGAAGGGAGTGGCACTGTTGGAGAAACTGTGATAGCTGGAAGACTCTCTAAGGGAGATTATGGGCTGGATTTTGTCAATAGGGACGTGATGGAGGCGGGACTCCCACTTTTTGGGTTGTAGTCCTGCCTCCATCGATTTGTGGCCAACCCACTGTATTTTCCCTTGATTGACCTTGTTAAGCCCGCCCAGCGGGCTTAGCAGGCCAATCAAGGGTCCCTTGGATACAGGTGACGTCAGCCATTGAAATTTCATCTGTCAAGAGCTTTTGACAGATGAAATTTCAGCGTTTGACAGCTCTGTGAAGCTGTCAAACATTGACAATATGATTTCTAACTTGAGTCCCTGTACTTAGACTCAGTTAGAAATCAATCCAGCACAGAAAGCAGAGACTGCAGCTTTTGACAGCTCCGTGGCCATTCTGCTTTCTGTGCCGTGGATGTGAGGGACTCCCGACACCTTAAGGAAGCTAGCCTGCAGGACAAAGTTAAGGTAAGTAAAAGTTCTTAAAACACTTTACACACACCAAACACACTTACCTCTGCACTCATGCACCCATCACTCACCTGCACACCGGACATCTCGACCCCTCCAAGCCCTCCAGACCGACGGTCCGCCTTGCTAAATCAGCGTGGTTTGGACCCGTCGGGAAGCCCACACTTCAAGGCTAAAAATAGGGATTAGGCAAAAAAACTGCCTGTTAACTACCTGTTAACAGGCAGTTTATTGGCACTAATCCCCTTCCCGCCTCGAGGAGGCGGGTCCCAGCACAGGTCGGGTACCTGCCTCCTGGGAAACTGGCATGGAGGCAGGTTGGGGGCGGGATGGGTTCGGAACCCCCGAATCTGCTATTTTCACACCACTCCCACCTCCAAACCCGCCTCCACGGGCCGGTGAAAATTGAGCCCTATGTATCTGACAGGGAGCAGGGACGGGAGGTTACAGAAGAGCTCGAGAATGAGGAGTCAGAGGGGGACAGAGACATGGAAATGGAGGGTGGGGTGGCATCGTGTGGAAAGCGAAAGGTTAGTGAGGGGCAGAAGGAGGGAGAAGGGGCACCTCCTCGGCCCAAACCTAATGTAAAGAAGAGGCTGAAACTGCAGGGAAGGTTCAAACAGGAGGTGAAAAAGAGCCGGAGGCAAGCAGGAGAAAGCAACAGCTGCCCGGAAAGTTGGGAAGGAGCATGAGAGGAGGGAAGGGCCGGAGATTAAATGATGGGGGGATTGTCAGGCACACTTCCCTTATTCGGAGCCATGATTACTGATCAATTTTAAAGTACAATAGATTAGTATATGTTATGGGAGACAAATTAAACTTCAAGTTTTGATGTTAATATGTGGCTGTGCATAGCGGCGGGATACAATGGAATGATCATGATGTTGTAAATGTTTTTAATGTTCAATAAATAATATATTAAAAAAAAGTGGGTAGCATACTCGCCTCTTAGTCAGAAGGCAATTTTGCCGGAGGCGGGTTTCGTGGGTGCGATTCAGTCCTGCCTCCATCAGTCGGGAGAGGTAGTTAAGACCCTTAAATAGTGGTTAAGGGCCTCTATAATCCTATCCCTTCTGACCTTCCCCTCTCTGAACACGAACGATCAGTCCTCAGCAAAGGCCTGAGCTTCATCCCCTTACACCCCCACCTCAATGAATTTCGAGCTCGGCACGATGCTGAGCTCTTTTTCCGCCGCCTTCGCCTCCGTGCCCACTTCTTTGGCCAGGAGTCTTCCCCCCGCACGTCTGACCCTTTCTCCCGCTTTCAGAATTCCAGTTCTACCTGGACCCCTCCCTCTGGCCTCTTACCCTCTCTAGATCTTTTCATTGCAAACTGCCGCCGTGACATCGGCCGTCTCCATTTCTCTGCTCCCCTCACTCACTCCAACCTACCTCCCTCTGAACTTGCAGCACTCCATTCTCTCAGATCCAACCCCGACATTGTCATTAAACCTGCTGACAAGGGTGGTGCTGTTGTTGTTTGGCGTACCAACCTCTACCTAGCGGAGGTAGCCATCCTTTCCACTGAGGTTGCCATCCTTTCCGTGGTGGTGCGTTCATGCGCCATTGCCTCCACAAAGGCACTGTTCATCTTAGAGTTGGACTTCTCCATCCTCTCCACACTCGCAGCAACCCTGGAGACAAAACCTGCCAGAGACTCCTGCACCTGCTCCTGGAGTTCCAGCACCGCTCTCCTTCTGGAGGGACCCAGAGGCACAGGGTCCGCATGCAGCGGAGCAAAGCTAGGAGAGTCCTGCAACCTCCGATGGGGAATCTCTACTGCTGTCCCTGTCTCCACCACCTGCTGATGCTGATGTGAGCTGTGATACACATGGTGACAACACTAATCTATGTCTCGAAGGTCCCACCGAGGTGTGCGTATCTGCGCTGGTGCTGGGTGCGCTTACATCTGCTGACGCTGCGTCCTCAGAGGTTGCAGGTTCCCCTGAGGAGTCTTGCGGCTCAGCCTCTTCCTCGTCGACAGTGTTGGGGGGGGGGGGGGTGGGGTGCTCTGTGGATGGTCCTGTGGGGGAGTAAACGCATGGGTTAGACGTTTGACGGAAGTGTGGCATGCACATGCAATAGTGCAGATGCTCAAGTGGCATTCTAATAATGTACACCTACAGCCATTTCAGTCACTCAAGCAGTGTAAATGAGAGAGATGCAAAACTATTCTGTCACCAGCTTGGTCTGCATCGCCCGTCTGTCCGTCCCCCACTTCCACCTCTGCGCCGGCGATGTCTAGGGCCGCCTCTTCAGCCTGGGTGAGTTGGGCTAGGGAAGGTGGCCCTCCTCCTGTCTTCGCCCTTTCCCTTCTATTGTGGGCTCTCTCTTCCTGCAGTGAGGGAGACAAGTGGAGTTGGAGTGAGAATGATGGAGTGAGTGTAGAGAGTCCAGAGCATAGATGCTTAGAAGGAGACAAAGATGGAGTGAGGTTCCATGTCCAAGGGCCCTCCCTGTGCGTTGTTAGTCGTTGTCATTGCATAACATTGAAAGGGAGTGTGAGGGCAGCATAGTCGAATAGTGAAGTGATTGGGTTCATAGAGCGAGGGATAGTGAAGGGTGCAAGGGTTGTAAGGGTAAAGTGGGATGTGGAGGAGGAGGTTGACAATGCAGAGTGCTGGAGATGAGAGGAGAAGGGGAGCAGAAGGAGGGTCAAGCTGATGGTATACTCACTTTGCCTGATCTTACAAAGTCATTGAACCTTTTACAGTACTGCAGCCATGTTCTGCTGCACACAGATCTGGAGGTTTTATCCCTTGCCAGCTGGACCCACACAGCCTTGGTTTCTTTGGGAGGCCTCTTCCTCCCAGATGAGGGGAAGAGCACCTCCCTGCTAGCTCTCGCCCCCTCAACAAGGATAGCCAGCGCCTCATCCGAGAACCTCGGGGAGGCCCTTGCCTTGGAGCTGGCCATTCTTCTCTGTGATGAAAGTTTGGAGGTGGTGCAGCATCGACCAAAAACCAGTGGAATGAGCCAAGGCAGCAAGCAGCCCTTAAATGAAGCTGGATAAGTGACGTCAGCAAAGCCCAGGGGAACCCACACCTCTGAAATTAACTGGCCAATTAGGGGAAAATCGCAAATTTTTCCCACCTGACTGTGGAGGCGGGTTTGGAACCCGCCCAAACCGAAACCCGACTCCAATGGGAAAATCGTTCCCTTTCTTTCAGGCAATATGCCATTGCTCTCACCTATCCTGCCTGGCTTAGGTCATTGAAGCGGTTCATGCATTGTATCTAAATTTGCCAATGACACAAAACTTGGGGGTGTGGCAACCAGTGATGATGATACCAATCGACTGCAACAGGACATAGAAAGGCTAGCAGAATAGGCAGACAAGTGGCAGATGGAATTTAATACAGAGAAGTGTGAGGTGATGCATTTTGGCAGAAGGAACAGAGAGAGGCAATATACACTTAATGGCACAGTTTTATAGAGTGTGCAGGGACAGAGGGACCTGGGAGTTAATGTGCATAGGTCCCTGAAGGTGGTAGGACATATTGAGAGAGTGATTAACAAAGCATATGGGATCTTGGCTTCATAAATAGAGGTATTGAGTACAAAAGTAGAGAAGTTATGCTGAACCTTTATAAAGCGCTGGTTAGGCCACAACTGGAGTATTGCGTCCAGTTCTGGTCACCACACTTTAGAAAGGATGTGAAGGCCCTTGAGAGGGTGCAGAGGAGATTTACCAGAATGGTTCCGGGGATGGGAGATCTTAGCTACAAGGACAGGTTGGAGAAGCTGGATTTGTTTTCATTAGAGCAAAGGAGGTTGAGGGGTGATTTGAGAGATATATACAGGAGTGTGATGGGTTTGGATAGGCTAGACGGGGAAAGGCTGTTCCCACTAGTTGATGGCACAAGAACTAGGGGACACAGATTTAAGGTTTTGGGCGAGAGGTACAGGGGGGAAGTGAGGAAAAACTTTTTTACGCAGCGAGTGGTGATGACTTGGAATTTGCTGCTGACGGAAGTGATGGAAGTGGAGACACTCAGGGGGAAAAATTGGGTCGCGCCCCCTTTGGGGCGCTAACTTCGCCAGGGTGCTACATTTAGCGCCCCAAAAAAATTAGCGCCCCCACAGCCGAAATTCACCAATAGCGCCCCAAGAGGGAAGCGGGGTGCTACTGGAAGCGCCCCACCTCCCTCTTGGGGCGCTGCGAGTGAATATCGTGGCACATTGCGCCGCGGTACTGCAGGCCTTCCTCCCCTTATTAAAGGGGAGGGGCCTAGCGCAGTGCGACCCGGGGCCCAGCTGGGCCACCAGGGATCAGAGTGCCAGCAAAAGAGCCCGGCACTCAAGAGAAGTGCCGGGCTCACGGAGCGCAGGCGGCACTCCGCGGGGGGGTGCTGCTCAGGAGGCTGGGGACGGCAACGGGGGCAGGTGCTGGCAGGCGGCCAGCAACAAAAATGGCCGCCCGGCACCTCCCATTTAATTTGTGCCGCCCCAGCCGCAGGTAGGCCCCCCTGACTCTGTTGGACATAGCGTCCGGCGGTATGTCAGGGGGCGCTCCCGGAGATCACGGCCGGGGCGCGAGCGGGGCACTGCGCACGGTGATGAAGTCATCTCCGGCGGTGCAGCGCCGCGGGGCGCTAATGGTTACTGCCGCCGCTAACCTCCCACTGAATTTCGCGGGAGGCGTTGGCGACGCTGCGCCCAGGCCCTCTTAGGGCGCTAACGGGAGTTGCAAAGCAACCGAATTTTTAGGCCTCAATGTTTTGAAGGGGAGACTGGATAGGCACTTGAGGAAAATAAATTTGCAGGGCTACGGGGATAGAATGGGGGAATGGGACTGACTGGATTGCTCTGCAGAGAGCCGGCACGGACTCAATGGGCCTCCTTCTGTGCTGTTATGACTCTATGACCTCCTGGGCAACCTCCAACCATGCCTTCTTTGTGTCAGCAGCGGGCTTCTTCCTCCCGTTACTAGGGAACAGTATCTCCCTCCGAGTCCTCACAGCCCCCAGCAGCACATCCAGGGAGCCATCGGTGAAGCAAGGCACAACCTTTGCCCGTCTCGACTCCATCCCAACACTTCTTTCTCTCTCCATGACAACTCCAATTGCTTCAATTGGCATGTTTGGAGTGTCCCTTTAAATGGTCATCATGCTCACTGACGCTAATTGGGCGAGAAACCCGGGAATCAGATGTTAATAAAGTTGCTGCATTAAAAAGCCACAGACATACGCACTGCACATATATCCGGGCTTCCCACGTGCTATCGCCACCCCCTGCCCCCCACCTCCCAGCGCGTCTGCGCATTAAAATCCAGCCCCAAATTTCTGTTCAAGAGCAGTACACATTTAGGGTGTTACAACAGCCAGTTGTCTGAGAGTGGTATTTATAGAATATAGTGCTCAGTCACCAGACTTGAGTTATACCAGGCAGCACCATCTTGCACTGAACTCCTCAATAATGGACCTTTGGCTTACGGGCTTGGATGCACGCTCAGAGTTCTGCTCTTCACGGGCTCATTTTTAATGACGCGAGGGAGTTGGCGACAGCATGCACGTTCTCAAAAAACACTGAAAGGATTGAGAAATAAGTTTATAAAGCCCCCAGGAAGTGCATCAGACTGCTTAGGAGCCTATCAAATGTGGCTTCAGACCAGGCTGGAGTTATATTGCACTGGCTGTAAACTCAAAGAGAGGAGTGACGTTATTTACTCAAAGCTGGTGTCATATCTCTCGCTTTAGCGCACTTGGGAGATGGATCGACAACCTAATTCCAAAATTATATTTTAGATAAATATCCTCCACAGATGCTGCCTGACCTGCTGAGTGTTTCCAACATATTCTGTTTTAATCCCAAATTATATTGTTACCTTTGAGTTGTTGTGCACCCAAAACCAATAATAACAACTTGTATTTATATAGCGCCTTTAACGTAGTAAAACGTCCCAAGGTGCTTCACAGGAGGATTATAAAACAAAAAATTTGACACCGAGCTGCATAAGGAGAAATTAGGGCAGGTGACCAAAAGCTTGGCCAAAGAGGTAGGTTTTAAGGAGTGTCATAAAGGAGGAAAGAGAGGTAGAGAGGCGGAGAGGTTTAGGCAGGGAATTCCAGCACTTAGGGCCTAGGCAACAGAAGGCAAGGCCACCAATGGTTGAGCAATTATAATCAGGGATGCTCAAGAGGCCAGAATTAGAGGAGTGCAGATATCTCAGGTGGGGGTTGTGGGGCTGAAGGAGATTACAGAGATAGGGAGGGCCGAGGCCATGGAGGGATTTGAAAACAAGGATGAGAATTTTGAAATCGAGGCGTTGCTTAACCGGGAGCCAATGTAGGTCAGCGAGCACAGGGGTGATGGGTGAATGGGACTTGGTGCGAGTTAGGACACTTCTGATTAAGGCAAAAGTAATAGGCTACCGGCGCCCTACATTTACAATCTGGATGTTTTTGCTCCAAAGTAGAATGATCAATATTTTGTGGATTGTGTTAACTGTGGAAGTACAAAATAGTTGCATCACAACAAAGAAGTGATGGAGGGATTTGAAAACAAGGATGAAAAGTGATGTACTCTGTGAAAAATGGAATTCATTTGATGTGACCATCCTCATTTGCTGCTGTATGTGCACAACTTGTTGGAATTAGCTTGCAATTGTAACCCCATAGTCCCTGGTCATTTATTATAACTGCGTTTTACATCTGCAGAAGCATTTGTCATGCTGCCATTGATTTTATTTCAGTTTCATGATGTGAAACTAGACGGAGCAGTGCACTGGTATGTAAAGGACATCATTAAAAGAGCAATATGCACTTCAAAGGGGGAGCACATATGGTTTTGACTTTTACAAATGCAGCAGGTTGACTTAGAAAAAAGCTTGATTCCAAATTTATTTTCACGATAGCATGTACTTATTTTTTTAAATGCATAGCTGTAAGATTAATTCCGAATTTGGAATTCCCAATAATTGGACCTGGATGACTGTTTTACAACTTCCTGATGTGGATTTTAGGAATTAGGAATTTGTATAAATCACACAAACAGAAACAGTTGACAAGTTAATAGAGTATCCAAATATATTGAACCATACTTAGGTTACACAAGACAATATCTGTCAAAAGCAGAAATCTATCTAGTCAAGTCAAATGACACGCATACATCTTATGGCCCATTTATCAGTTTATTGACATTTTAAATTTTGATTTGGTAGTTAAACGGCTGGTTATCGTTAAAATTTGATATTTTCATGCTGAGTGGCCTGTCAGTAAAGTATTGAAAT
The DNA here is from genome assembly GCA_030390025.1 of Squalus acanthias. NCBI lineage: Eukaryota > Metazoa > Chordata > Chondrichthyes > Squaliformes > Squalidae > Squalus > Squalus acanthias. Next base: position 139,733,160 of record CM059426.1, on the reverse strand, counting down.
GCTTTCTGGTGGTAGGTTTGTATCCCAGTGGACATACCCCTGGTATAAGTAACTGAACTTGATCGGTTCTTAGCTGGGATTCAGAAGCAATGGCTGGAGCCAGCTTCACTCTCAGAGGATGCGCACATCCTACTTAACAAATTTATGCAGCAGCACCTGTACCTAAACTTCAGAGGATTCTGGTGTTTCTGAATGGATGGTTGCAGCAATCACACTGCAAATAAAAATACAAAAAAAGAAGCTTATTTAAGAATGAGAAAGGAGAAACAAGACAGTGGTCCTATGGGAATAGTGAGGCTCCCTATCTTGAAAACGCAAACTAGAAATTCAATCGTGCTGTTCCCTTTTCAGTGAAACGGGCACCTAAGGGTCCAATATGGCGGGTGGAATGCATGCGCTCATTCCATGCTGGAAGTGTGCTGCCCGTCATATTGGATTGGGCACTTCCGTAGGTGAGTGCCAGATGTATTAAAAACGCTCATTATAACATTTAAATAAGGGTCCTACACTTGTTATAGGACCCTTTAGTGAAATTGGTCTGCCAATTTTACTGCTCAATGGGGATCCTATTGCTGTTATATTTAATTAGAAGTAAAAGGAAAAGAGCTGAACAATTCATGCAGGTTTACCATTTTCATTTTTTTAAACTCTTTATACTTTTACCTGAGTTGATTAGCAATAAATAAAATTAGCAATAAATAGAACTAGGCTTCTTATTTTGTAATTCATTTTCATTGCTTATTTTTGCAATTAAGATATAATTTTAATTTCATTTGAATCCGATTATAATTGGGATGGCGCAAAAGGACAGTTGTTTGCTAAAACAAGGGGCACCCATTAGTTGCAAGTACTGTTAAAACCTGAAATTGATTGGGAGAATGAATAGCCTGTGGATTAGAAAAATTACCCCAGCAAAATGTTATTTTAAGATTATATTGCAAAATCCACCTGAAGACTAGCATTCTCTTGTACTATGGATTCTCAAACCAAACCAGTTGGTGAGTTAAAATCGACCTACTCATTTTCTCATTTATCATTAACTAGTTCAGAGCAAAAACCTAAAAGAAAAATCCTTTGGCAATGTTGGAAACAGTATTTATTCCAAACTAAAAAAAATCACTTTAAGCACTAATTAGAATAAAAGGGCTACCAAAAATAAATTTAAGAATAAGAATCTGAAACTATGCAAGAAGACTTTAATAATCACAAAATGGAGGCTTGGTAATATATTTAATACTGATTCTAATCAGAGAGAGGTTAGAATGTGGAACTTACTATCACAAGGAGCAGTTGAGGTGAATAGCATAGATGCATTTATGAGGGAGAAAGGAATAGAAGGTTATGCTGATAGGGTTGGATGTGTGGAGCCAAGTGGCCTGCTTTTGTGCTGTACATTCTATGTAATTCATTGATTATGAAGCTGACCAATGGCCATAAAGAAATTGTGTTTCAATGCTTAACCAAACAATGGTGATGGTACGAATACCTCAAAATTTGAGCTATGGTAGGCAAAGCAGGAGAAAACGTATTTATTTATCAATTTAGGAAGGTCAGCTGATTCTCTGGTCTGTTTGTTTTTCTGTAAGAGTCAAGAGGTCATTAAGAATTATAAACCTGAAAATAAAACTCTTCAATTGGCTGAATCCTATATTTCTGATGTCATGCTAATTAATTCCTTTAAAAAAAAGAGCTGATAAATATCTGGTTGAGATATTTCAAAAGTGTTTGCAGACAGTCAGTCTAACTCCAACCCTTCTGAGGTTCTCAAACATGTAATGTTATGTCGGCCTCTTTAACCAGTCAGTAATTTGAAGAAGTTCGATATTACTGTCTGAATCTGGGGTAACACATTTTACAGAGCTGCCAAGGACCAACAATATTGACTTGTATTGTGGAAGAAAATGTGTCAATTGTAATAACAGGTTCTACTAGGGTTGCCAAATCTGGTTGGAGGTATTCCTGGAGGTTTGATCACGTGACGTCTGACCATGTAACATCTGATTGCGAGACATCTAATCACGTGGCGTCTGCAAATGCTATTGCAGTTACCTTAAAAGGTTGAGCCCTCTGTGGTTGAGTATTTCTGCGTGTGATTTTGAGCCAGCAGCTGTTGTGCGAGAAGTTCCAAGAAACAGGAGGTCACCCGCAAACAGGTGACGAGGGGAAACTGAGGGTGGGGAAGAGGGGAAACTGGACAGGGATTCTCAGAGGGGAAAACAGAAGTGGGAGGAACTTTGATTCCACCAGTAACTAATAGAAATGCACTGAAATTGCGCCGATAACTAATAGTAATACTGGTAACACTCAGATTCTCCTCATAACCAACAGTAATACAATAATTCATTGATAATCTATATGTAACTGTAGTGTAATGGCCCAATATCTGGCTTGTTACTAGTAGTAATCCAATAACCCACTCATATTCATCCTGTAACTACAGCCAGATTCCCCTTACACAGCACAAGGGGCTGTCAGGCTCCCCAGTCAATGCCATTTTTTAACAAGCCCCATCTCTCTCCCTAACTCCTTGGACTCAGGTTCTGTGTGAAAGTGACAACTCTGAACTAGGAACCTCAGTCAGAGCCGATCTGTACTTGGATATCACATGTCAAAACCAGCCGGTACAGACCCACCGGAACCAAAGTCAGAGATCGCACAAAGGGTAGTGGGCTCAATGTTTGGGGCACTTCTCACAGGGCACATTGACTTAAACTCAGCTCAACACCAACATTGAAAAACTACTTCCTGGGCTTGGTCCCTGGCTGGAGTGTCTAGAACCAGGGGTCACAGTCTCAGGATAAGGGGTCGGCCATTTAGGACTGAGATGAGGAGAAATTTCTTCACTCAGAGGATTGTGAATCTTTGGAATTCTCTACCCCAGAGGGCTGTGGATGCTCAGTCATTGAATATATTCAAGGCTAAGATCAATAGGTTTTTGGACTCTAAGGTAATCAAGGGATATGGGGATCGGGCGGGAACGTGGATTTGAGGTTGAAGATCAGCTATGATCTTATTGAATGGCGGAGCAGGCTCGAGCGGCTGTACGGCCTACTCCTGCTCCTATTTCTTATGTTCTTATGTTCAGTAAAGGAGAGTTTTCATAGAATTATAGAAAGTACAGCACAGGAGGAGGCCATTTGGACCCCAATGCCTATGCCCTCTCTTCTGTTGTCCCATTACCCCTAGATCCTTTCATATTCCTCCTTTTTATTTCAAATACTTATCCCATTCCCTTTTAAATGATGTTCTAGTCTCTGGGCTGGATTTTGAAGTTGGAGTCGTGTTGGGGTCGGGAATCACAACTTCTGGCTTGTGAACCCGCCTCCATCGAGATGTGGCCAACCCACTGTATTTTCCCTTGATTGACCTTGTTGAGCCCGCCCAGTGGGCTCAGCAGGCCAATTAAGGGCCACCCAGCAACAGGTGACGTCACAGACTGACATTTCATCTGTCAAGAGCTTTTGACAGATGAAATATCAACGTTTGACAGCTCTGTGAAGCTGTCAAACACTCACAATATGATTTCTAACTTCAGTCCTTCCTTTCAGGCTGAGTTAAAAATCATTCCAGCACAGAAAACAGAAGGCTGCTGTTTTTGACAGGTCCACGGCTTTCCTGCTTTCTGTGCCAGTGAGATTTCTAACTCCCGAGAACTGAAGGGCTGACACCTGCAGGAGGAAGTTAAGGTAAGTAAAACTTTTTCCAACACTTAGCACTTACCTTACACACTTACCTCTGCACACATGCACCCATCACTCACCTGCCCACCGGACATATCGACCCCTCCAACCCCTGCAGACCCACGGTCCGCCCCGATAACTTGGAGTGTTTGCCACCTGTCGGGAAGCCCACACTTTTGTTTTTAAAATAGGGATTATGCAAAAAACTGCCTGTTAACTACCTGTTAACAGGCAGTTAATTGTCACTAATCCCTTCCCGCCTCGGGGAGTCGGGTCTCAGACCAGGTCGGGTACCCGCCGCCAGAGAAACTGGCATGGAGGCAGGTTGGAGTCGGGATGGGGTCGGGACCCCCGATTCTGCAACTTTAACCCCCCCCCCCCCGCCTCCAAACCCGACTCCACGGGTCATTCAAAATCCAGCCCTCTGTCTCAATAGCCACTTGTGGTGAAGCATCCCATGGTCTAATAGTCCTCAGTTCATAAACCTTTCTTCTCCACTAAAAACTGCACTAATTTCTCCCGGACCTAAAGCAGCCAAACCAGGTTTGATGTACCTGAATGTGCAGCCAGGAGCAGCAGGATGGCTCCTCCAGGTTCCACATTAAAACTGTGGGCCACTGCTGGCCATTGCCCACCCCTTCCCGATTTCCTTTAATCCACACCCAGACACATAGGGCTCGATTTTGCCAGGCCCGAGGAGGCGGGATTGGAGGCGTGTGAGTTGTTAAAATCGCCAAAAATGGCGGGCGGGCCCGATCCCCCGACCATCCCGCCTCCGAGCAATTTTCCCAAAAGCATGTTTTCTGACCCCTTTTCCATCCCACCTCCAAGGCGGGATAGGCCCTTAAGGCCCTTAACAACCACTTAATAGCCTCTATAATCCCATTTTGAGAGGCCCTTCCGATTTTTAGTCATTCCCCCCATCCCTCACGCCTCCTCTGGAACACGCCAGGCAACGCTGGCGGCCTCACAAGTGGATTGCTTACGAACAGCTGCAGCTCCACCATTACAAAGGAGTTTTCACCAATGATCATTTGCAGGTGCCAGAACTTTGTTGTTTCAGGTCTGGGGGAACTTTTAGCAGGCATACTCAGTGTTGTGGAAGTTTGGAGCCTGACACCCAACTCCAGTGTGACCTCCTGGGAAAACTCTCTCCCCACCTTGACTAAGTGCTTCCTCAACTGAGGCATATACCAGAAGCATGGCAACCATTTAATTCCTTTCCTCCTGGACATCAGATTCGGATGAAGACCAGCCGTGGCAGCAGCAGAACCATGAGCAACAGCAGCACCAACAGCAGGAGCATCAACAGGAGCGCCAAGCTGCTGCTCACCCACCTGAAGATGCACAGGCCAGAAGTCGCCAGAGCGCAACTATATTGCTGCCCGGGATGCAAGGGATGCACTCATGTTGGTCACATTTGCTTAGCCTGTACATTCAAACACTTTTGCCTCGCACCTTCTTACCAGAGCATCGACAATGGACAAGAACCTGCTGATTCCTATCACTCTGACCACCATACTGACAATTGCAAGTCACTCTAAGCCCTCAATGTGGAAGTCCCATTTGCGAAATGACACAGGCCACAACTTCAACAGTTTGCCATCAGAATTTTTTATCACAACAAGCAACTGGTGGCATTTCAAAAATAAACACAACATAACACCCAAGTGACTACCCTTGTGACTACTTGTGCATTATCTTCCTCTTATGCGTGCTCCTACGTGGTGCTTCCCCTGTGGCTTCAGTAGACGTGGAGGCCCCTTGCTCACTTTCTTGCTGCTCCTGTCTCGACACCTTTGGCAGCCGTCCTCTGGGGTTGCGAACCTGTGAGGGCTCGGCAACAGTCTGCTGCTCCTGCGGCTGTGCAGGGGATGAGACGCCCATCTCAGTTGGGTGAGGACTCTGGTGGGGCTCTGACCGAGGGCTTTGCAGTGGCATGGTCGGTTGAGCGCTTGGAGAGGAGTCCCACTTCCTTGTTGTCTGCCACCAACATCCCTCTCATGGGTCAGCCCCACTTCAGAGATAGCAAGTGGCTTGACAGCACCTTGCTGCACTTCAGGGGGTCCATGAGGACCTGTTTCTGCACTGGAAGTCCTACTCCAGAGGACTTCCATGAAGGTCTGGTTTCTATGCTCAGTAGCAGACCGTCGCTCCTCAAGAGATGCCAGTCTATTCTGAACAATGACCATGTTTTCTACACTCTGGCGACTTAGCTCCTCCATGACCGTAGCCATCGTCTCCTCTACTGTAGCCATCCTTTCCACGGAGGTTGCCAGCCTTTCCGTGGTGATGCGTTCATGCGCCAATGCCTCCACAAAGGCTCTGCTTATTTTTGTGATGGACTCCTCCATTCGCTCGACACTCACAGCGACCCTGGAGAGAAAACCTGCCAGAGAATCCTGCACCTGTTCCTGGAGTTCCAGCACCGCTCTCGTTCTGGATGGACCCGGAGGCACAGGGTCGACATGCAGCTGAGCCGAGCTGGCAGAGTCCTGCGCCCTCCGACGAGGACTCTCCACTGCTGTCCCTGTCTCCACCATCTGCTGATGCTCACTTGTGAGCTGTGATACACCAGGTGCCAACACAACTCTATCTCGCGAAGGTCCCACCAAGGTGTGAGTGTCTGCGCTGGTGCTGGGTGCGCTGAGTTCTGCTGAGGCTGCGCCCTGAGAGGTTGCAGCTTCCTCTGAGGAGTCTGGAAGCTCAGGCTCTTCCTCCTGGACAGTGGGGACGGGGGCTTTCGATAGTCCTGTGGGGGAGTAAAGGAAAGAGTTAGAGATGTGAGGTCAAGGTTACATGAACATTGAATAGTGCAGATGATCATAAGTCAATCTGTTAGAGCATCAGATTCATTATCAGTGACTCATGCAATGTCAATGAGAGAGATGCCAAACTATTCTGTCACCAGCTTGCTGCGATGCGCCCATCTGTCCATCCCCCACTTGGGAATCCTCCTCGATCCCAGCGATTTCCAGGGCCGCCTCCTCCCAGGCGGTGAGCTGGGCTACTGAGGGTGGCCCTCCTCCTGTCATGGCTCTTTCCCTCTTATTGTGGGCTCTCTTTTCCTGCAATGAGGGACACAAGTGGAGTTTGAGTGAGAATGAAGGAGTGAGTGTAGATAATCCATAGCATAGATGCTTAGAAGGATACAAAGGACCATCCCTGTGTGTTGAAAGTTGTTGCTGTCATGGCATCACAGTGATAGGGAGTGTGAGGGCTGCATGGTCGAATAGTTAAGTGAATGTGACCTTTGAGAGAAAGGGAATAGGTAAGGGTGCAGGCATGTAAGTGTCAAGTGGGATGTGGAGGAAGAGGTTGGCAAAGCAGAGTGCTGGTGAGGAGAGGCAATGGGGATCAGATTGAGGGTGATGGGAAAGTCATACTCACTTTTCCTGTGCGGAGAAGATCATGAAACCTCTTCCTGCATTGCAGCCAGGTTCTGTGGCTCAGCGAAATGGAGTTGACCTCCTGGGCCACTTGCAGCCATACAGCTTTTGTCTGCTGGGGTGGCTTTTTTCTCCCTGAGGAAGGGAATAGCACCTCCTTATTACATCTGGCTCCGTGCACCAGAACTTGGAGGGAGGGCTCATCAAACCGAGGTGCACACTTTTGCTTGATCGTGGACATTGTTGGGAAATCAACACCTTCATACAATTTGCAGAGCCTTTGCAGTCTCCAGAGGAAGCAAGGCTGCTTGCAGGTCTTAAATCCAGCAGCATTGATGACGTCATCGGAGGCGACTTTCTGTATGAAAAGACTCATTGGGCCAGGTGTTCCCACACACAGGAAATCAATTGCCCAATTAGGGGAAAATCCCACTTTTTCAGCACTTCACTTAGGAGTCAGGGTCCTGACACGATTTCCACCTGACACACCCCAGCCCGCCCACACTGACAAAATCCAGCCCATAGAATCATAGAATGGTTACAGCACAAGAAGGAGGCCATTCGGCCCGTCGAGCCCATGCCACTCTCTGCAAGAGCACTTCAGCTAGTCCCACTCCCCCACCCTTCCCCCATAGCCCTGCAATTTTTTTTCCTTCAGGTACATATCCAATTCCCTTTTGAAAGCCACGATTGACTCTGCCTCCACCACCCTTTCAGGCAGTGCATTCCAGATCCTAACCACTCGCTGTGTAAAAAAGTTTTTCCTCATGTCGCCTTCGGTTCTTTTGCCAATCACCTTAAATTTGTGTCCTCTGGTTCTTGACCCTTCCGCTAATGGAAACAGTTTCTCTCTATCTACTTTGTCTAGACCCCTCATGATTTTGAATACCTCTATCAAATCCCCTCTCAACCTTCTCTGCTCTAAGGAGAACAACCCCAGCCTCTCTAATCTATCCACATAACCGAAGTCCCTCATTCATTCTTGTAAATTCTTGTATAAAGGTTCATCATAACTTTCTTGCTTTTGTACACTATGGGCTGGATTTTGATACTGGGGCGGGCTAGGGTCGTGTCATCCACTTTTCGTGTTATCCACCCGACTCCAATTGGATGTGGGAGATTGATGCGATTTTCACCTAATTGGGCAATTGAGTTCCAGCATCCCAATTAGTGTTTTCAGTCTGAAAGTTGCCTCTGATGATGTCATCATTGCTGCTGCATTGAAGGTCTGCAAAGACTGCCTGGCCTTTGCTGTGAGAGGACCTGGATGCAAAATGAGCAGCAGCAGCCCTAAGTCTGCTCCCAGATATTTTACCACCACCACCACCACCACCACCCCCGATTCATCAAATCTCCGTTATAATAGAGGACCTGCAGCAGATAGTCAGCAATCCAAATGTGCTACCGCCAGGTTTCACATTCGTGGTTCAGAACAGGCATGCTTCACGTAGAAAAAGGGTTAAAATCACAAAGGCCTTTCAAAATGGCATTATAGAGGCAATTTAGTGCTTGTTAACTGCCTTAACAGCCTATCCCGCCTCTTGGAGGCGGGACGGAGTTGGGGCCAGCAGACATGATTTAATGAAAATTGCATGGAGGCGGGCTTGTGCCCGCCCACCAGTTTTCGCAATTTTAACCCCCCACACGCCTCCAAACCCACCTCCACGGGTCAATGAAAATTCTGCCCTATGCCTCTATTTATGAAGCCGAGGATCCCGTATGCTTTTTTAACCGCTGTTTCAACCTGCCCTGCCACCTTCAACGATTTGTGCACATATACCCCTAGGTCTCGCTGTTCATGCACCCCCTTTAGGATTGCACCCTTTAGTTTATATTGCCTCTCCTCATTCTTCCTACCAAAATGTATCACTTCACACTTTTCTGCGTTAAATGTCATCTACCACGTGTCCACCCATTTCACCAGCCTGTCTATGTCTTCTTGAAGTCCATCACTATCCTCCTCACTGTTCACTATAATTCCAAGTTTTGTGTCATCTGCAAATTTTGAAATTGTGTCCTGTACTCCCAAATCCAAGTCATTAATATATATCAAGAAAAGCAGTGGTCACAGTACTGACCCCTGGGGAACACCACCGTATACCTTCCTCCAGTCCGAAAAACAACCGTTCACCACTACTCTCTGTTTCCTGTCACTTAGCCAATTTCATATCCATGCTGCCACTGTCCCTTTTATTCCATTGGCTTCAACTTTGCTGGGAAGCCTATTATGTGGCACTTTATCAAACGCCTTTTGGAAGTCCATATGCACCACGTCAACCGCATTGCCCTCTTTAACCCGCTCTGTTACCTCATCAAAAATCTCGATCAAGCTAGTTAAACACGATTTGCCTTTAACAAATCCGTGCTGGCTTTCCTTAATTAATCCACACTTGTCCAAGTGACTGTTAACTTTGCCCCTGATTATCGTTTCCAAAAGCTTCCCCACCACCGAGGTTAAACTGACTGGCCTGTGGTTGCTGGGTTTATCCTTACACCGTTGCATCCTCGCCGGCCGACTTTCATCCTCTTCAGAATCGACGCCCTGGCTCCTGGGGCAGGACTGGCAACCCCATCACGCCGGTCACGTCCTGATAACGCAAGAGGACTGATTTTGCAAGGTCCTCTTGCACATCAATTTCAGCACAAAGGTCATTGCTGCCGCTGGGTTTGTGCCCGAATTTAGGTATGAACCAGTTTCTAGCCTGCTGTCTTTTTTTCTTTAATCATTTGAAAAATGTTTATATACATGTAACACAGAGGAAGATTCTTTACAATTCATTGCAACATTGACAAGGGTATTACAGAGAGTCTTATGTTTTCTCGATTAATGAAGGGACTGATGACAATGGCATTTATAAGTGAGTTTATGGGATCGCAAAATGCAGCATTGGGGAACACACTTTCAAAAGAACTGAAGTCTTTATAAAGATTGAAAAAAAGGGGTGTTATGATTTATTTTATTCATTCTTAGGATGTGGGCATTTATTGCCCATCCCTAGTTGCCATGAGAAGATGGTGGTGGGCCTTCTTCTTGAACCACTACAAAGCAGTTTTATGGCTGCATGACTTGCTAGGCTACTTCCGAGGGCAGTTAAGAGTCAACCACATTGATGCGGGTTTGGAGTCATGTATAGGCCAGACCAGGTAAAGATGGCAGGTTTCCTTCCCTAAAGGATATTAGTGAACCAGTTGGGTTTTTACAACAATCCGAAAGCTTCATAGACACTTTTTACTGATACCAGCTTTTTATTTCTAGAATTTTTTTAACGGAATTCAAATTCTCAAACTGCCACAGTGGGATTTGAATTCATATCTTTGGATTATTAGTTCAGTAACATAACCACTATGCTACTGTTCCCAGTGATGCCAAATAAAACAGAAATATTTCAGTTCTTTTGTATTTTCTACACCTACATTCTAATGCATTATTGTTAATGTTCATATTACAGTGCCATATTTCTGCCTTCAGTCCAAAGTCAGTTGGTTAAGTGTACAGGTCAGGAATGTATTTATAAAATATTCTGAATGTCCGTGCTTATAGGGAAAAACAAAACCACAGGGTAAATTACGACGGTCTGTAAAATGATGTGTTTCTGCTCAGAAATGCGAGTGTACTGGGAGCTCTGAGACAGCATTAGACTCAGTGGAGCCCATTCTCAATGAAAGTACATGAGGTGGGTGGTGGGCGGAGTGATTTCACCACCTGATCAATGGCACAAGCAAGAGCCCTGAATCTCTTTCACGGTTGGGCCTTATTGTCAATGTGTGTGGTGCTCAGCTAGTGCCGATGGGTGGCTTGCTGATTGGTGGGGGGTGGGTGGGAAATCTGGCAGCTTCTTCGTGGAGCCTAGCTGGAAGTTCAAGCTTAAAATGGGCATAGGCAATCCTAGGGGAGGGGGAGGACTACAGTGCAGTCTGCAGCGGGTGAGGAGAGATTTGTGGGGCCAGGAGGAGCATTCATACTTTTCCTGGCTCAAAAAGAAGCAGTTGCACCAAGGTTTTTGCACCACTTTCGGAGCAACCTGCCATGGTCCTCACTACTAGTGGCCTCCTCTTCCTCCTCAATGACCCCAGAAATTTACCTGTTGAAAGCTTCTGGCCCTTTTAAGATCTTCTCTGCCTCATCTGGTGCTGCAACAGGTCTCCCACTGCAGCACTGCTGTAGTTCCCTGATCCACACTGGTGGTTTCCTTTTGTGATGGGGATTCCACCAGGAGCCCACCCTGCATATCATCCAGTGGACCGAGTCAAAACCAACCCTATGGATTCTACAAGCTTATCCACAGCTGATGTTAGACTAACTGGTCCAAAGTTATCGGCTTTATCTGCTCCCTTCTTGTACACAAGTGTTATATTGTAAAAACTAATGCAAAATATTTATTTACTATCTCTGCCATACCTTCATTCTCTGCAAGTAGGCCCTCTCCTTCATCACTGGAAGGTCCCATCCTCTCTCTACCTTTCTTCTACTTGTGTATAAAAGTCCTTACTATCTGCTCGCCTTTTTTCATATTCTGTATTAGACCTTACATTCTCCCTTTTCATCTCGACTACACTCGCTATATTCCTGTTGATCACACTTTTATAAGGATGTTGAAGGATGAAACTGTTTGCATTTTGTGGGCAGTTACAATAGTAACCGTTAACCACTGCATTAAAAAAATAACTGCAGTTAAAAAAAACAATAGGTACTCAACCAACTCAGATCCATGGGTCATATAACACTCTCATACGAGAGTTGCATTTTTAGGTTTTTTACTCCACTGAATTTGGAAAATCTACCTTTTGATATTTTTCACAGATTTAGCATCTCAGACCAGTCCAATAGGTGAACCCTCACTCTCTGTGCCCCAGGCTCTGCCTTTACCTGCCTAATTTCTAGGTATTTTGTAGCAAGACAAACTGAGAAATACTTTTTCAAAAAAATAACCTGGAAAAACAAAATTTAAATAACTCAAGAATAGCTGCCAAGCAAACATATATAAAACTCACAAAATGCTTAAATTTGAATTGAATGCCTTCGCCCTTCCTTCAAACGTCTGGACAGACAAAGAGGCAGATTTTTGTCTTAAATGCTTTACCATGGCAGAGTGAAGGGAGGAAAATCAGACAGGGAGAAACTCCTGTCCGTAATGGAGTCCGCCTAGATTTCCTTTCATTAATTCAATTGAGTGGAAAATTGGGAAGGTTCCTTTCCAGGTGTGAGATCCACTCAATTAGGTGAAAAATTCAGCTCCATAGTGGCAGATTTTTCTGCGCTACTGGTGCCTTTTTCTGCCGAAAATGCCGTCCGCGCCACGCACACACACTTCTGGTACGTGCCGCACCGGACGCCATCTTGGTAAGGGCGGTAGGGCTGGCGTTAGGAGTGTACGGCAGAAGTATGCAGAATGCGCAGATTATGACGTCAATCAGCGTGCAACACTGATTTGACGCCAGCGCTGCCATTTTCATCGTCAACACTGGAGCTAATGCCCTGTGTTAACCTTGCACAGCTGAACATGTGTTCAGCTCAAGGACGGACCCCACCAGCAATATTTAAAGGGATCAGCAACCACACCAAGGTTAGTTGCTGATTAATTTCTACTGGCTCTGTGTAAGTTTCTGGAAGTGTTTGGAGCTTTCCAGAGTTGTTTAAAGTTGGTGAGGTGACAGGGAGTGGTGCTGCAAGTGGAGAAGGCCATGGTTCTGACTTCAAGGGTTCTGGTCAGACCACTTGCTCCCAGTTATTGGTGCTCCAGTTGTCATCTGCCTTGGCCTGCAGCATGACAGGGAGATGGAGCAGAGGCAGCGAAGAAGAGGACAAGCTGCTTGCAGAGGGAGGAGGAGGAGGGGGAGAAGGGCTCTCAGCAGGAGGCCTTACCCAGCTAGGGTCTTCCCAGAGCAATTCTCTTACCTCAGCCTGAGCCAGGAGCAGTGAGTGAGGCGTCTGCACTTTACGAAGGAGGTGCTCACAAAACTCTGCCACCTCTTGCAACCAGACCTGCAGCCTCACACCAGGGCAAGGACAGCGCTGCCAGTGGTTCTGAAAGTGACCATGGCCCTGAATTGCTTTGCGTCGGGATCTTTCCTGGCTGGAGCAGGCGACATCTGTAACATCTCCCAGTTCGCCGTCCACTGCTGCATAAGAGAGGTGACAGATGCTCTTTATGCCAGGGGAGGGGATTTCATTGTCTTCTCTCTGAACAGAGAAAAGCAGGCGGAGCGTGCCAATGGCATTGCCAGGATAGTGGACTTCCCCATGGTGCAGGGTGCCATCGACTGCATGCACGTGGCTTTGCGGACACTGTATCTAAGTGCTGAGATGTACCGCAACCGCAAAGGTTTCCACTCGCTGAATGTGCAGTTGGTCTGCCACATTGCTCAGCATATCATGATGGTGAATGCCCGGTATCCTGGCAGCAGTCATGATGCTTTTATTCTGCGCCACTCCGCTGTTCCCTCAGTCTTTGAGCCACCAAGACAAACCAGAGATTGGCTGCTGGGCAACAAGGGCTATCCCTTGACCACCTGGCTCATGACACTGTTCTGCAATCCAACCACACGTGGCCAGCATGAATACAATAAGAACCATGCTGCCACACAAAACATCATAGAGCAGGCCATTGGTGTGCTGAAGCAATGGTTCTGCTGCATGGAGGAGCCCTGCAGTACTTGCCAGAGCGCATCTCAAGATTCATCGTGGTCTGCTGCATGCTCCACAACCTCGCCATCATGAGGGCACAGCCCTTGCCACCAGGCATATAGTGACCAGCTGAGCAGCAGGAGGAAGAGGAGGAGGAGGAGGAAGAAGAGGAGAAGGAGGAGGAAGCAGCAGAGGAGGAGGAGGAGGAAGCGTAAGAGGAGGAAGCAGAAGGGAGGAAGCAACCAGACAGCAACCATGGGTGGCGGTACAGTGGTATACAGTCAGGAGGGAGTGGCCCTGGGAGTCCTCAACATTGACTCCGGACCACATGAAGTCTCATCAGGTCAAACATGAGCAAGGAAACCTCCTGCTGATTGCCACCTACTGCCCTCCATCAGCTGATGAATCAGTACTCCTCCATGTTGAACAGCACTTGGAAGAAGCACGGAGAGTAGCAAGGGCACAGAATGTACTCTGGGTGGGGGACTTCAATGTCCATCACCAAGAGTGGCTCGGTAGCACCACTCCTGACCGAGCTGGCTAAGTCCTGAAGGACATAACTGCCAGTCTGGGCCTGTGACAGGTGGTGAGAGAACCAACACGAGGGAAAAACCTACTTGACCTCGTCCTCACCAAGTATTCCATCACAGTCCTGACTTGTGCCTTGTAGATGGTGGAAAGGCTCTGGGGAGTTAGGAGGTGAGTCACTCACTGCAGAATACCCAGCCTCTGACCTGCCTTTGAAGCCACAGTATTTATGTGGCTGGTCCAGTTAAGTTTCTGGTCAATGATGACCCCCAGGATGTTGATGGTGGGGGATTTGATGATGGTAATGCTGTTGAATATCAAGGGGAGGTGGTTAGACTCTCTTTTGTTGGAGATAGTCATTGCCTGACACTTGTGTGGTGTGAATGTTACTTGTCACTTATTAGCCCAAGCCTGGATGTTGTCCAGGTCTTGTTGAATGCGGGCACAGACTGCTTCATTATCTGAGGAGTTGTAAATGGAACTGAACACAGTGCAATCATCAGTGAACATCCCCACTTCTGATCTTATGTTGGAGGGAAGATCATTGATGAAGCAGCTGAAGATGGTTGGGCCTAGGACACTGCCCTGAGGAACTCCTGCAGCGATCTCCTGGGTATTAGATGATTGGCCTCCAACAACCACAACTTTTGAGCTAGCCTTTGCTGTATCCAATGTGCTCAGCCATTTCTTGATATCACGTGGTGTGAATCGAATTGGCTGAACACTGCCTCTGCGATGGTGTGAACCTCAGGAGGAGGCTGAGATGGATCATCCACTCAGCACTTCTGGCTGAAGATGGTTGCAAATGCTTCAGCCTTGTCTTTGCACTCACATGCTAGGCTCCGCCATCATTGAGGATGGGGATGTTCATGGAGCCTCCTCCTCCCGTTAGTTGTTTAATTGTCCTCCACCATTCACAACTGGATATGGCAGGACTGCAGAGCTTTGATCTGATCCGTTGATTGTGGGATCGCTCAGCTCTGTCGATAGCATGCTGCTTCTGCTGTTTAGCATGCATGTAGTCCTGTGTTGCAGCTTCACCAGGTTGGCACCTCATTTTTAGATACACCTGGTGCTTCTCCTGGCATGCTCTTCTACATTATTCATTGAACCAGGGTTGGTCCCCTGGCTTGATGGTAATGGTAAAGTGAGGGATATGCTGGGCCATGAGGTTACAGATTGTGGTGGAATACAATTCTGCTGCTGCTGGTGGCCCACAGCGCCTCATTGATGCCCAGTTTTGAGCTGTTTGATCTGTACTGAATTTATCCAATTTAGCAGGGTGTTACTGCCACACAACACGATGGAGGGTGTCCTCAGTGTGAAGACGGGACTTCATCTTCACAAGGACTGAGCAGTGGTCACTCCTGCCAATACTGTCATGGACAGATGGATCTGCAACAGGTAGATTGGTGGGGTCAAGGTCAAGTAGGTTTTCCCTCGTGTTGGTTCTCTCACCACCTGCTGCAGGCCCAGTCTGGCAGCTATGTCCTTCAGTAGTGGTGCTACTGAGCCACTCTTGGTGATGGAAGTTCCCAGCCAGAGTACATTCTGTACCCTTGCTACCCTCAGTGCTTCTTCCAACTGGCGTTCAATATGGAGGAGTACTGATTCATCAGCTGAGGGTGGGCGATAAGCAGGATGTTTCCTTGCCCATGTTTGACCTGATGAGACTTCATGCGGTCCAGAGACAATGTTGAGGACTCCCAGGACCACTTCCTCCCGACTGTATACCACTGTGCCGCCACCTCTCTCCAATTTTGGCACAAGTCCCCAGATGTTCGTGAGGAAGACTTTTGGAGGGTTGACTGGGCTGGGTGTGTTTTTGTCGTGTCCAAATCCAGTGCCTATGTCGATGCTGGGTGATCCATTTGATTTGATTTTTATAGTTTTTCGTAGCGGTTTGGTACAACTGAGTGGCTTGCTAGGCCATTTTAGAGAGCAGTGGGTCTGGAGTCACATATAGGCCAGACTGGGTAAGGATGGCAGATTTCCTTCCCTAATGAACCAATCCGGTAGTTTCATGGTCACCATTACTGATACTCGCTTTTTATTCCAGATTTATTTAATTAACTGAATTTAAATTCCCCAGCTGTGTTGGTGGGATTTAAACTCATGTCTCCACTTCTATAGTCCAGGACTCTGGATTACTCGTCCAGTAACATAACCACTATGCTACCATACCCCTTTAAATATGCATGTTAAATTAAACTTCATGCTTATAAGCCTTTATAGCCAGTAGCTCCTGTTATATTTCAGAATATAAGACTTAATATGGTCGACCAAGAGGAATTAGTGAACTTTAATTTTAATGCTCATGATTTCTCAATATATGCTCAGAGTGGACAATTTGTAGAATTAGCTTTTATGTAAACCACAGTCCTGTTGAGCATGGTGCTACATAGCCAGTGTGCATACAAGTTGCTATTAGTGAGTGACTCACTGATCGGGGATGGGCGGGTATGACCATGGATGCTACTTGCAGTCCAGAACAGTTTGTTACCGGCATGTGCCAGGATAAACGTTGTCAGGGAATGTGTGGATGGACCTTTTACAGGATTAGGTGAGCAACCAGTGATCTTATTGCATGTGGAAAGCAACAAGACTGGTAGGACTGAAGGAAGGATCTTAGGCAGGGAATATGAGGAGCTAAGAGGAAAGCTAAAAAGCAAGATCTCAAGGAGAGTGTTCTCGAGAATACCTGCTGCACCGTGTGCTAAGCTATTCAGACAGAGGGAAAATGAGACAACAGAATGTTGGAAGAGCAGTATAGGAGGGAGGGTTTCAAGCTTGTGGGTCCATTAGAACCAGTATGAGAAGAAGAGGTGGTCATACAGGAGTGATGGAGTCCACCTGAACTGAATTGGTACCGGCATCCTGGCACCAAAAATAGATAGAGCTGTGGGTGTGAGATTATGCTGGTAATCTGGGAGGGGAGGTATGGCGGGGTGTCCCTTAGGGATGGACAGGAAAGTGGTTAAGAAAGATGAAGAGAATGAAAGGAAAGAAATAGAAGGGATAAGGACACTGACATGTATGAAGGTGTATACAAACTTTTCCCCAGATTATGTGAAGGATTTTTCCTTTAACTCCTGACCGGCCCCTGTGCATCCTTCACATGTTCTAAGCTGCAGGAATCAGAGCTTGGTAAGGGACATGCAACACTCCTGGACTGTGAAAACCTGCAGGTCAGACTACGATGCACTATGTGGGGTGGGGTGGTTGGGCAAGAGCGGCAGGAGTCTTTACAAGATTAGCTGTGGCTCTGTGAAGCTGAAGTGTAATTGGGTTCTGTGATGTGATTTTAATGTAGTTATATATGATCTTGGGGTGTTTTCAAAAACAAGCCTGATAAGATTTGTCTTCCCTACTCTGATTAGCTAGAAGTCCATTGAAGGGAAGGTGGGTGATGCTTGATTGAGAGTAGATAGAAACTAGATTTTGAGAAGCACAAACTCAGTGTTAGGCGCTTTTGTTGTAAATCCATTTGATATTTGGTGAGGGCGTTGATAATAAAAGCCTGACTCATCGTCCAGCTGTATCTTTTACATTTATTGTTATACTTGTGTGCAGCAAATGCCATTGTTTTCAAATTAATTCACTTAAAATTATTTTCTCCTTAAATGGATTTCGAATATCTTAACAAAAGCAAACAAAATGTTTTTCTTATTAAGACGACTGCTTGTCATGATTCAATGGTATCCTTACATTGTAGTGCTGAGTTGAGGTATTAGTGATTAAACTGATTAAACAGTGTATAGATACCTTAAAATGTGGTAGATATATTAAACCCTTTTAAATTAGAATTTTTTTAAGGGTCAGTGGACAGTAGAATGTACATAAAACTAAAAGCATTTCCCTTTCAGTTGTTTGGATTTATTCCCCTTGATTAAGCTGTCCTTGCTGTCAGTTATGTTCTTATAAGCCTCCTTGGATCTATTTCATGCTGGAAAAAAGCTCAGATAAATCCAGGAAAGCTTAATGTTTATCCAATGTGAAAATAATTACTCAAAAGTGTTATTCTTAATCCAGCTAATTAGACCAAGGAAAGAAAGATCAGTGTCATTGTGAATTATGCCCTGGCGATTGACTGTTGGTCCTTGTAAGTTTCAGGTGGAGATGTGAGCGGATAAAGGTTAGATTAAATATAATCCAAAGTAGCTGCAACCTTAATCTGTTATGATACAAGGATGATCACTTAAAAAGAGCTGGATTGTGGGATTGTTTCTGGTTGGATAAGATGCAACTCGACTGGGACTAGTCTTAAAACATGCTTAGCACCATGTCACAGCAGCTGCAAGCACTTGTGCACGGCTGGAGACTGCTGCAATGAACAGCTTGTTTGCTCTGTGGCCAGCCTGAGTAGCATCTTATTTTACATTTCTCACAGAGAACCTGCATTTACACTCTCTAATTTTAGTGTGTGACCTGCTGGAGCTGGAAAACCGTTGTTGCTCGAACTATAAATAAATATAAAGAGCTGTGTCACCGACTACTGTAGCAGCACAGGGGAGTCTTGTTCTTCCAGAAGTACTATTCCTAAGAAAACAAAACCATTGATTTAAGTTTTCAGCAGTTCAAGCCCATCTGCTAATTATCAATTAGAAATTTGTTTTTGCTTTCAAATGTTCTTTTATTATTAGTATGAGTTGCAGGTGGCTGCTGCATTGTGGTGCATTGAAACATGAACTTCTGCAAGGAGATTAATAAGCAAGATGTATTTTTTTAGGCAGTTATAGCTCACACTTTTGATTGCTGGTAAAATAGACAAAACAAACTGAGTCATCGACACTGAACTTCAAAAATGTTTATGTAGGGTAATGAATCAGAAACCATTATTCAAAAAGATTTCTGACTTCGAGTCAATACAGCTTTCCATTCTTTTCAGCTTATTTGTCACAATGTCAGGGCTTCAGAAACCGCAGTTAGGCTTGCAACTTTATAGTCAAGGCGAAGAAAATTATAGTGAGGTGGCAATACCTTCACCCAGAATATAGTTCACTTCATCTGTAATGATAATAATAGAGAGCACATTCACTATTATCTTTCATTAACTCAACTGTAGTGCCTTATCTGGATTACTACAGGAATGCAGAACCAAATAATGGTAATCTGGGGAAAAGTAGTGTGGCAGCAAGGAGGGAAATAGTCATTCATGAAGGATAATGGTGGTGATCTGGGGCAGAGAGGCAATCTCTGCAGGAAGGAAGTGATGACCTCAGAGATGGTTTGAGGGAAGGTAGCAGCAGAGAGAGCTGGACATGAGGGAATGTGTCAAAAGGTAATACAACACAGTCCAATCTAGGATCATTAAGTTTTCTAGTTTGGTTTAAGCAGAGCGTGTGAACAACATGAGGGCATTGACCTTATTATAATTACCAAAATAATTGCACTGTAAGAGCTCAAAATACACCAAGCAATTTTATTATACCCAAAGGCTAATATCTTGGATGTCACCCTCTTAGAGATATTCATGTGAGATTGCATTATACACAAACACAAAATACCAGTGCCCTAGAGGCCGGCAGTTAGAAAATATTTCCCTGAGGGGTGAAAAACTTAGCCATAAGCCAAAAGAATGACCGAGGGCATTGCTGCACACTGCAGGCTATCTTTCAACTAAGAGGCATTTATTTTTGTATTGCTTAGGAAAAGTAGACTGAAGCTGAAATTCCACAAGGCTCCACCAGTCTCCTACTGTAACTCTAATGGAACCCCCAGGGAAATGACTGACGGCTGTTTCTCCCACTTCCCAGGTCGGCGACGCTTGTCTCCCTCCGGAGTTATGGCGGGAGGTCGGTAGAACCCCCGAGGAATTTCTGCCCTACTGTATTTAAGTATAACATTGAGCTGCAATTGAGATTAATAGCACAGTAAACAGTTGTTTTCCAATGGTCACCAGTTACAACTTTTACAATTCAGGGGTTTAAAAATTCTACCTAGATCAAATTTTAGTGACAACTGGTGGGCAGTCATCTGCTTGCTATTTGTAGCAAAATTGTAAATGTGTAAATATAGAATCCATTTACAATTTTACTACAAATAGCAAAGACAGGAAAATATCCTCTATGCGCTGTATGGAGCAGAATCGTAAACTTGTTTCAAAAGAATAGATTATATTTACACACAGCATGCAGAGGAAATCATCATCCTTGGAGGTAATTTTGACTTTGTATGATACTGTAAAATGGGTGATAGCAAATCGACAGCCCGTTTTACATCTTAAGAGGATTCACCCCTGCCCCCACACCCACCCCGTCACCATTTGCATCCGGTAGTCCTTTATAAAACACTGGTCCGGCCTCAACTGGAGTACTGTGTCCAATTCTGGGCACCGCACTTTAGGAAGGGTGTGAAGGCCTTAGAGAGGGTGCAGAAAAGATTTACAAGAATGGTTCCAGGGATGAGGGACTTCAGTTACGTGGATAAACTGGAGAAGCTGGGGTTGTTCTCCTTAGAGCAGAGAAGGTTGAGAGGAGATTTGATAGAGGCGTTCAAAATCATGAGGAGTTTAAACAGAGTAGATGGAGAGAAACTGTTCCCATTGGCAGGAGGGTCGAGAACCAGAGGACACAGATTTAAGGTGATTGGCAGAAGAACCAAAGGCGACATGAGGAAAAACTTTTTTACGCAGCGAATGGTTAGGATCTGGAATGCACTGCCTGAAAGGGTGGTGGAGGCAGACTCAATTGTGTCTTTCAAAAGGATAAGTACCTGAAGGAAAAAAATTTGCAGGGCTACGGGGAAAGTGCGGGGGAGTGGGACTAGCTGAAGTGCTGTTGCAGAGAGTCGGCACTGGCTCGATGGGCTGAATGGCCTCCTTCTGTGCTGTAACCATTCTATGATTCAGGGCTAGAAATTCGGTGCATTTGCGCCTCCCGTTAGCACCTCCGGGGCGCGCTAACGACGCACAAATGACTTTTTGCCCGGGCGTGGCACCGCTAACGGCTCCCGCTAAATTCAGCGGGAATTTAGCGATGGCGGTAACCAGTAGCGCCCCGCTCCGCTGCGCAGGCAATGACGACATCATCACTGTGCGCAGCGCCCCGTTTTCACCCCGCCTGCAAAATTGGCCCACGCCGCATGAATCTGCGCTGGGCGATGACAGCGACCAATTCCGGGGGCAGGAACAGAGCGGCAGGAGGCTCGCGAGGCGGTAAGTAAAGGGGAGGTGGCGGGTGGTGGGAAAAAAATTGTTTGACTTACTTGTCACAGCCTATTGCATCTTTCAACACGGGGTCCGTGCCACCATCTGGCAGCCTGGCACTCCTCTTGAGTGCCAGGCTGCTGGCACGGCACCCCGCTCCCCGGTGGTCCAGGTAGGGCCCCCCGGAGTTGTGGGCTTGGGCCCTCCCCTTTAATGAGGGGAGGAGACGTTCCATGCGGCAGCGCCAGGTGGCCCAGTGCGTTGCACTGCAGAACGCACCGCCCCGATATTCAGGGTTAGCGCTCGAAGAAGGAAGTGGAGCGCTTGAATTAGCTCCCTCTTGTGGCGCCAAAACTGAAGTTAGTGATCGCAGGCGCTATTTTTCGCCGGGCGCTAAATTTAGCGCCCAGGCCATGTTAGCAACCCAAAATGGTCGCTAACAAATTTTCCCCCCATTCTTGTCCGGGAAGGAGTGGGCAGTGGCAGTGATACCAGGGGCCGGGGAGAGGTAAATTACGGCTGGCGTGATAAGGCAGCGATTAACTTCACTACTTAATTTTACTACATTTTTGGGTGGGATTGTGAAGCAAAATTCACCCCCTGAATTACTACAGTTATGAGACTGATCCCTGTTACTAGTGTACTTCATATTTAAACAAATGAGAAATTATGGACATACTAGTCTAATCTTCTGTGGCGTAGCACGTAGTAAATCAGAGAATGTGGTTACGCTCTTACCGGTCTTTGCTTTCTTCGTGTAACTGTTTCTCACTGTCTCTTCCCTTCTGCTTCTGTCTCTCTCTTTTCTTCTTTTCTGCTTCTTTCCTATCATTTCTTTCCTATCATTTCTTTCCTATCATTTCTTTCCTTCATTTTGCTTCTCTCTCTGTCCCCCTCAGATGATAGTATTTTCTAAAGTTTTACAGAGCACGAAACAAAAGCTAGGTGCACAACCAGAATATTGGCATAATTTTCCTCTGACACACAAACACACAGAAACACACAGAAACACACAAACACACAGACACACACAGGCACACACAAACACACACAGACACACACAAACACACACAGACACACAAACACACACAAACACACAAACACACACAGACACACAAACACACAAACACACACAGGCACACACAAACACACACAGACACACACAAACACACAAACACACACAGACACACAAACACACACAGACACACAAACACACACAGACACACAAACACACAAACACACACAGACACACAAACACACACAGACACACAAACACACACAGACACACAAACACACAAACACACACAAACACACACAGACACACAAACACACACAGGCACACACAAACACACAGACACACACAGGCACACACAGGCATACACAAACACACACAGACACACACAAACACACAGACACACACATGCACATCTCTTTTTTTAAAGAACACTTAACATAAACTTTACCCCAAAGCTTTTGAAATTTGTTCTTATTTTTCAATATTATTGGAATAAAAACTGCAGAGTAGAAAGTGTGAGAAGTAATAGGATCATGCCAAAGGTGTGGGAACGTGTAGCTCTGACTCACCAAACTATAGGTGAGCTAAAATGGTGGGCAGGTGGAGATTATCAATTGGCATGATTGCATTTTATGAATATATTTCTTCAGTTTGTCCACATCATGGACAGAGGACACCTGCCAGCAGACTGTTCAATAGCAACATTTTTAACAAGTGACCCATGGCATAGCTGACTAGCTTCAAAGTTGTGAGTGGGTTGCAAAAGTCAGAACATCTTTGGTATTCAGTGGTCCATTGCCACATGTTCTATTTATACTGTGATAGTGCTTCTCAATATTGGAACTGTGAACCTTTGTTTTTAAATAGCTTTACTAGTTTCCATGGAGCCAGGGCTTTTATAGGGGAAAATATTCAGAGTTGCTGGGGAATATCATTAGATTTCAAGCATCTCCTGGTCCAATAATTTTTAGCTAATCCTGGAGCACTTCAAAAAACACTACAGTTTTCCCAGCTGAGCACAAATAAACAATTTTCCTTTTAAAGGGGAAGAGAGGACTAGGACAAATATTTTTGGAGTCAAAGTACTCCCCTTTGCTTTTTCAAAAATGTATTGACAAAAATATGGCTTGACATTTTTTTAGATAAAAGTGCCCATATTTTTTACCCAAACAGAGACACATTGGGTGTAATTTTCAACCGCTGGCTGCCCATTTCTCGCCTGAAAAGTGGGCAGCCAGCAGTTGAAAATTTGAGGGGCACTTTGGCCACCCAATTGACACCCAAGGCCAGGCTGATGCAGTTTTCAAATAGGCCTGTAAATTTATGAGCAGCACCCTACCTTTTACAGGCGGGGAGGCGACTAATCATACGCCAGTTATAGGACCCCATTTGAAACGTGCAGGTACAAATGGGTGGAGCATGGCCATGCACACTCTGCCCATTTGTACCAGGTGGTGAGCAGCCAAACTAGTGGTCTTTCCTTAAAGGGACCATGGTGACCACTCAAGAAAAGGCCCAATTTTATTTTGGAGCCAGTGGAAACAGGAGTGCTTCAACTGGCTCCAAAAAATACTGTGGCCTGCTGCTGGCTCAATTCTTGACCCTCCCCCAGGCCCAATCTGCTAGCCAGCTTAGCAAGGGTATTCTTTACCTTGTGGGCACTCAGGGAGGGGGTAAAATACTGAGGGTAATTTTGACTTTGTGCAATAGTCTAAAACAGGTGATAGCGAATCAGCATCTCTCGATTTGCATTTCCATTGAAGTCAAAATTATCCCTTCACAGTTGTTTTCAAAAAAAATGTCATGCCACACTTTTATCAATATGTTTTTAGAATAGATAATTGAAGGTACTTTGAACAAGAAGTACTCCCACTAGATTTTCTTTCCCCTCCAATAACCATAATCAGATAGTAATAATTGACTTAAAGATGCGATTAAAACTTAATAAATGCCT